>OZ012740.1:496905681-498105681 GCA_963859935.3 Lathyrus sativus
CCGGCGGACAAAAAATGACGTCTTGATGAGTTCACGTTCTTTTACGAAAGAAGTGTCTTTTATTGGGTTTGAAATCTTTATGGTGTTTTTCTGTTTGTTTTGAGAAAGAAAGAGACAGAACTCTACCCTACGGTTGCGAAGGGAAGCAAACTAACCTAATGTTATCATGCATGGGTTAAGACCTAGTGTCTATCATGCTCCTCTCTTGCACAGAGAGAAACAGAGATCCTAAGGGAATAGACGGAGATAGAAACCAAATCAGATATATACAATAAAACAGTAAAATGCATGAATGCAGCAATACAAGCGAGGCAAGGGAGTCCCACTCAACCTCGAACCTAGAAAACAATAGGCAAAAGTGAACAAGCTTCACTTTCAACCCAACAGGGTAAACAACAAACAATACAGCCAGGAAAACCAATCAATACATCAGAAATGAAATACAGCCAAAATAAACAGCCACAGCAACTCTGCAAACAACATCAGTCTTCAAGTCATCTCCAATCAGCTACAAGCTTCAACAAGCATCACTCTCCATCTCCACAGCTTTTCAGCAAGGTCTTGATCATCAGTCTTCCATCTACAATGGCTTTTCTTCAAGTCTCAAGCTCCAGGAGGAATATCAGTCAACCAGATGAAGTGAATGAATGCTAGACAGTTAATTACCTACCAAGGGTGGTTCATCAACTGTTAACATTAAACAGAAAGTTTCCTCTCAAAAGTTCTATCTTTCAAATACATTCACTAATCCTTCCAAAGGAAGGAGGTGGATATTTGAAAGAGACTTTGAATCATAGAGAAAGGATGGATGCAGACAAGGCACTCCATATTTGAGAAACAAGCTTTCTAATCTAGAGCTCTGCCTAGCTCCTAAACCCTAATCTCCTCAACAGCTGCTAGAAGGAATCTCCTTACCAACTCTGGAAGTTGGTCTTCAGTCTCTGGATCTCCAATGGCTTCATCATCACAAGTCTTCAGCTTTCCCAATCCCCAGACAATCCCAATACCCACACAGACAAACAGTAATCCCCAGAGGGCACACCACACCAATCAATCACATGTAACAGTAATATACTAATAGCAGTAGGGGAATCCTAGTGATTTCTAAGGGGATCTATCCTATACCCATAACCCCTATAGTCCATACCCCAAAAATCAAATGAAAATTTCCTAAAAGAATTAAACTATTCACCTAAGTTGATTTAAAACCCTAATTTTGTTTATGTTGTTTTCACCTAAGCTAATCACCTAAAACTAACTCCTAAAAATATGAATTAAATTGCATGTACAAGTTAACAATGTCTATTAATCAACCTAAAAAGAAGGAACAAAAAATATCAAAGCATCTAGTAGAAAAAAAATTATCAAAATCATGTATGAAATGGAACACTTAAAATATGCATTTATTTGGAAAATATGGGAAAAATATCAAATAAAAAATAAAATGCAATTTTTATTTTTTATAATTTTCTAGACTCTTTAAAGAAAATTATGCAAAAAGAATTATTAAAAAATAATGTTTTTATGATTTAATATGATTTTTTAAAAAATGAATGCAAAATGAAAAGAAATTAAAAAAAAGAAATATAAAGAAATAATGGGAGGAGGTGAGAAAAGCAGGGGCGCTCAGTTCATATCCAGGTGGGCTTGCCAAGTGGGGGCGCGAATAATAATTGTGTTAGGCCCAGCGCATTTCAGAAATTAAATGAAAATCAAAAGAAAAAAAGAATAAACCAGCGGTGCAGGAAGCAATGTATTCACGTGTAAATGGTTGGGCTTAACAAAGCGGGGGTGTGGATAGGAAAGTAGATCCAAGGCCCAAAACGATACCATTAGTGAAACACAGCGTTTCACATTTGAATTCTCCCTCCGTTTTTGAAATTAAACATCAGTCATACGATCAGATTAACAAGTCAATTATTTTGGACAATCCAACGACACACAGTCATCGTCCCCAAGGTGTCTAGGGTTTTGCAGAAAAACAGCTACCATGCACAACATTCGAGCTCCTCATTCTCCTTTAATACGCCATGAAATCACACCCTTCAAAAACCAAAATCCATCCATTTCTTAGCCTCTACACGACCATAGCATCAACTCCCTCTAAAACTCAGTCAATAAGTCAATTCGATAGAGATAACAGATGGGATCCAACCTTTGCACCTGTGATCAACTCAACCAAAACTCACCAATTCTTGTCCTAAGTTCAACTACATTCCAAGCTGATCTTAACATGCTAATCCAACAAGATTTTTGTGCCTCATCTTAGTAGTTATAGGCTCTAACAGATTATGCACTCCATAGCCAAACCTCACAAAACCTCTCCAAACTCTGTGGAAATCATCACCTAACCACCTAGGTCTCTAATACACTAATAAACCTATGCCATGATCACTATGCTAGCTAATTCGAAGGAAAACATACCTAGTGCAATTTCTTGAAAACAGGTGCTTCAATCCCTGAATTTGATGCTTGTGATGAATGGAAAGTGATCCAAGAACTCAGTGATAGCTTTTGTATGCAACAAGTATGATTCCAAGGCTTTGAATCTTTCACTTCCAAAATTTGTGCTCCTTTAATGATGATGATGAATGGCACGATCCTTGCTCCAATCTACCACATATTTGATGGAATTCTGATCTAGGAAAGGTGTTGATGATGATCCAAACAAGAATGGTGAAGATTGATGAGAATTTGAGAGAGTTTGAGAAGCTTTTGCAACTTGGAGAAAATGAGTGAAACTTGGGGTTTTGAGAAAATGCAATCACCAACCATGGCATGAACCATCTCTTATCAATATATAGGTGAGGTTAGAACCTCCTAGAAACTTGGAGAAGCTTCCCTTGCACAAATTCCCTTGGATTTGGTTTATGTAACTTCCATTACAAGCAACCATGGATAACTCCCAAAATGTGAACTATGCTCAAAATTCTACTTTAGCCAATGTCTTTAAAATGATCTTTCCATTCAAAATGACCTATAATTTTGCTTCATTTGGCCATGATATGAAAAATCTCATTTTTAAGTCCATTTTTATTCATTAAATCCAACAATTTTGAAACCTTGTGCTATGAATCTTTCCAATCTCTCATGGTCACTTTTATAGACTCAAAATGTCATTTGGAACAAGTTTTATGTTGTAAAGTTTTCCATTTGAAGCTTCCTTGTATGAGTTTTGGGCATAGGTTAAAATGACCTGTAATTCTCAAATGACCAAAATACCCTTTGCTTGCCAAGACCATAAGTAGAGTTCCACAAATCATATGAAGGCATACTATACCATTCTAGAAAGCTAAGACAATGAGGAACAACTCTTATGTTTACCAGAAATTCATTTGAAATCTCCTTGAGGGGTAAAAATAGCTTGGAAGTCAAGTCACTTTCACAGACAAAATTTCAGATACCTCAGATGACCTGTAACTTGTAAGGACCATAACTTGAGTTCTATAAATCTCCTTGATGTCTTCCACCACTAAAATTAAAGGTCTTGAGATCCTCTAAAAGTTTCATGTGGGCCAAGGATCCATTTGAAGCTTGCATTTTGACTTATCTTGCTTGGAAATTTGACCTAAACTAGGGGATTTTACATAGAAACCCTAATTTAGAACCTCCTCTTCTCCTTGATTTCTCTTGATTTCTTCTTAGCATAACAACATATTCTTATTCTTCATGTCAAATGATGAACCCCACATCTCTCCAATAGCCCTTAATGCCTTTCAATCAGTCAATTGACCTAGAGTTGACCCAGGGTTGACCCAGATGAAACCCTAGTTGACTGTCTTCAACTGTAATTCTTGTGACTTCACCAATGACTTGTCTCCTTCTCCAAATGACTTTCTAAGTCCTCCAAGATGTCTAGATACTCCCCATGCTCAGCCCACAGCTCACCATTTCTTTGTTGATCCTCAGACACCCTCAGTTAGGAGATAGATGAACTGCTTGCTCCATTGACTTGATAGCTTCCAAATTCTTTTCTGGTGACTCGAATGAGGTTGAATCAGGATAATAACCTCTTGATAGGCCTCTAGAGATGGGAATAATGATTGGTCCCCTGTTAGCTGACTTGCTATGCTTATGCTATGCAGATGAGTAACCTATGTACATGGCCCTATATGCAAATGCTAATGCAATTGAAACATAAACCAAATGAATAAGGTTGGGCAAATTTTTAGGGTGCAACAGTCATCATATAATTCATCATAATAATTAATCCCACACATCATGTCATCATATAATTCATCATAATAATTAATCTCACACATTATGTCATCATATAATTCATCATAATAATCATCATCACACATCATGGAAATCGTCATATAATCACAAACAAATCACATATTAGCTCATAGTCATCCTCATATTAGCCCATCATATTATCACATGTTATCACATATTAATTCATAATACTACCCCATGTTATCTCATATTAATTCATAATATTATCCCATATTATCCCATGTTAATTCATAATATTATCCCATATTATCGCATATTAATTCATAATACTATCCCATATTATCTCATATCAATTCATAATATTATCCCATATTATCACATATTAATTCATCAAATTATACTCACGATAATCCTCACACTATCGCCTATCAATCACATAATTCCTCACTGTCATACTCATGTTAACTCATCTCAGAAATCTCATAATCAAACATCAAGGCATCGCTGCACACGATCAACATTCATGAAACTCTGCTACGTTTGCTGGCATGCTCGCTAGGCGAGTCTGGGGCGAGTCCTTCGCTAGGAGAATAGCGTGATGACAACAAAATCTTCTACCCACCAGAACTGATTTTTGCCCAAATACTCATACGATTCACTTACCCAATGCCCCCAAAACATCCCTAAATCATCCCTAAGGTCCTACGGCGATAAAGGCACAAAACCTACGGTTTATTAGACCAATTCCGGGACATATTCATCTCCTAAACCACCATTTTCCTACATTTACCCTAAAGGCATCATCATTTCTCATATCACATATCTCTATGCCTTCAAGGTCGGACGCATGTCACCCTATAGTTTTGGCCAAGAAGGCCTAAGGTTCTCTAATCCTCATATCAAATATTCAAATATTCAGTGATACATATCACAAACCATAATCTCAGAGTCTTATAATCGATTTCCCTAATTTCTCAATTAATTCATGGTTAGATTTGCACTTATAGGTTTAGGTCACGTAGGCCAAAGATCATTATTTCCCATCTGTACCCTTAGAACCCTTACGGTTACCACCTCCATGATAGATCTAGGCCACGAAGGCCATAGATCATTTGTTCGCATAACCTTCTAATCTTGTCACAGTCAAAATCTCAATGATTGATTTTGGCCACGAAGACCAAAATCTCTTTTTCCCATAATTCTCCCTAAAACCCCCAAACCAACCATAAACACATCGAAAGGCATACATAGAAAATCATGAAAAGCGATACTCCTCATACCTTAGTCGATTCACAGCTTTCACGATTAACTTTGGGATCTTTTGTCTCCAACCTTTCCTTCAGAGCTCTGGCCACCAAACTTTCACGGTTAATACAAATGAATTCTAATTTCCCTTCAGAACTCAATTTTGCCAAACCGAGTCTTGAGCCTCACAAATTGGGTTTTTTCCTCATTACCCTTACTAACTCCTCCAAATGTCCAAATTACCCTTATTCCTCTTATATTTATTTTAATTCATAATAATATTAATAAATCCATATTACATTCTATTTATTCCAAAATAAATACTCCAAAAAGCCTAATTCCTCAATAATTCACAAAGCCACCGAAAAACACCGAAATTGAATATTCTCAATTAAATCAATTAATTAAAATATTCCAATTAAAATTTGGGGTGTTACACTTGTCACTTACCATTCTCTGATTTTCTCTTGGTGGTTCCTCTAAGCAATTTTTTTGGGTGGAGTAGTACTTTCGTGTTAAAGAAAAAGATGAGGTGTTCTTCTTGTTGAAAATGGAAAGAGAAACCATCAAAATGGTTCTAGGATAACCGTGTTTCGATGTCCCAAGTATAATCACGATCATGCTATTGAGGTTAGAAACAATTTCATTCATTCCTTGTATACCAAACTCGGTCTGGAATCATTGGAGGTTTTGAGACATTTCTAGTTCCGACAATTGCAATTATAGTAGAGGTAGATATTTTTTCGATGTTTGGCTTTAGGGTAGTTGTTGAAATGGTTGAAATGACGGTAGAACCTAAAAAGTTTTTTGTCAAAGCAAAAGAGAGGTTGGGATTTGGAGAATAAAAGCGACTGTAGATGTTACTAGGATCAGACCACCCATTTTAGGGAGAGGAAGCAACTTTTCAAATGTAGGAGCAAGGATCGATGCAATGATGTGTGGCGCAGGCACGACATTGTGATGATCGTAGGATCGAGTTTCTTTGGAAGCTACCATTGTCGATGATTGTAGAAGTTAATGATGATCAAATCAATTGATAGAAATAGTTATGGCGACACAACATGGGGAATTAGAGAAATCTAAAGTGGAGTATCGTGAGAATCAAGAGACAATTCCCAATTTCCCATGGACTATGCCTTTATTCCGATGTGGAATAAAAAATTGTTAGTATGCTGGTGAAATCCACCGTGAAAGGTCTATAACGAGGTAGTGGAGATCTCTGATGGACGAAGAAGGGGGTGTACCAGCAAAGTTAGCACTCTAACGTTCGAGTCAATGTCGTTAGAGAAAATAAACTTGTAAGTATGTAATGAGTTGTACCATGGTGTGACGCGGAGTCACCCTTACATATAAATGAAGGTTAGAACTTTCCCAATGTACGCGATGCCTTCTATAAAAGACTGATAAATTGATTTTAACAATTGAGATGAACATAGTGTTTGATTTCTATATGTTATTTCCTAATAAGGGCACATTAGTTTGCCAGTCGAAATAGATCTAACTTTGAATTGTGTCTTTATATTAGATTCATCTTATTGGACAGGTTGGAAACAATTTATTTTAAAGAAAAGGCCAAAAGTATATTATATACAATTTTTAAAGCATAAAAATTGCTAAAAAAATCATTAATATATAATGTATTTCAAACATAAATTTTATATATATATATATATATATATATATATATATATATATATATATATATATATATATATATATATATATATATATATATATATATATATATATATATATATATATATATATATATATATATATATATATATATATATATATATATATATATATATATATATATATATATATATATATATATATATATATATATATATATATATATATATATCAAAATAAAAAATCAATCACCAACGCCCCAACTATTAGGCGGCAAAGTACCAAGTACCAACCATGAAGAACAAAACTAAAGTTATAAACTGTCACCCACCCCTAAAGCATTAAAATCAAATCACAATCCTTATCTAGCTATCTTTGAATTCAACCACTACCAATATTTTAAAGATGAAAAATTCATCTAGGCATTGATTTGGTTTGAAAAATCACATTATTTCTTGTTTCATAAATAGTTTAAACATTACCCAAACTAAAATAACCCAAACACCATCTTATAAAGCTTTGCTACATCTAGTCAAACCAACAAGAATGAGTATGTCACTATGCTTTATTGGAAGAGTACATTGTTATGAATTAACTTTCATGTATCGCCAATATATGTTAACTAATTATGTTTTGAAAAAATTGATAACCAAAGCTTTCATGTCTTTGTCCCAATAAGATAAATGTGTGGAACAAATTGAAGAGATAAGATATTTGTAGTGCAACTACATTATTGTATACCCCATATGCCGGGTGAAACTTTAATGTTGATCAGTTTCTTCACACACACACACGAAAAAAACAAGTTTGTCTTCACAAATAATCTAATGATATATTGTCGTGAAGAGAGAAAGAAAATAGGACTATTGATCGATAGATTCAAAAACAAAATAATTGAATATTTTACCAACCAAAGTATCTATCCATCTCTTCATAGCTTATAGGTAGTTGATTTGGAGATAAAGTTTTATTAACAGTCATGTTTTGCTAACTATTTCTTGAAGAAAATAGAAGAAGGGGGAAGGAATATTGTCTTAAATAATGATAAGAAAATAAAAGACATGTGTCGCTTGCGCGAAAATAAGGTGCCGGCATGACAGAAGAGTCATCACTTTTCGTTATTTATCCCTCAGAGCGGGAAAGGAAACGATCGGAAAAACCTGACGAAAAAAGGGTAAGACAAGGTCATCGCAACCATTGTCTGGGTTCGGGAGTCGGTTACGCAAGGGGAAGGTATTAGCACCCCTCACGTCCGTCGTACTCGACGGGATCCACGCTTGTTTGTTTACCTGGACGGGTTGGTTTTATTCTATCTACCTATCAAGGCTGGCTGAAAAACAAAAGAAAAATGACTCGGCAAAGCGTCGCACTTTATGCCTACGTATTCTCATCAGAGAATGAGAAATCAGAGTCAACATAGTTCGGCCTACGACGGATTATGGGGGAAGGTAGCTCGCCAAGACATCGCCATCTTGTGCCTACGTACTCTCAACAGGCATGAGAGATCAGAGCTCACGTAGTTCGGGAAACTACGGTTTATTTCCTGTTTTGAAAGAAGTGTTTTTTATTGTGTTTGCGATTTCAACCGCACTAGAGACTATGACCTGAGAGTGAATGCGTCGCATGTCACCCAAAGGGTACCATACTAAACATCCAGACTGTGGGAAAGAAACTCTCCCACGATCCTTTCTCAGATAGCTTAAGGCTCGTAACGTACGAAAGAAATCATTCATGATTACTGTATCTTAAACTGTTTTGAGATGAGAAGAGAACAGGCCCAACTAGAAGGGAGACTATCAAGTCCTACTGTTATCATGCCATGGATTCATCCTATGGTTGAGGTTTGAACAGGGAACTCCTAGAAGTTGTCATGCATAGGTTTCAACCTAAAAGTCTATCATCAAATCCTTATCAAAGGAAATGAGAGTCCTAAGGGATCATGTCAATGATACACCAAAACAGACAAAGCATCAGCTTAACAGTAAAATGCATGCAATGCAAGTGAGGGAGGAAATGTGTGTGGGGCTTCAGCCTCCACAAGCTCGTCTCGACCTCAAGCCAGTCATGAAATAACAGTAATCATACTGAAAAATAAACAACATGCTATCAAGCAATAAACAGTAAACTGCAGTCATACAGATAAAAGAAATGAAATACCATCCATGCTTGAGAAAGAAATTATCTACATCTAAGCTCTCCCTAATCCTAACCCTAAAAACAAAACCCTAATCAGATCTCTAAGCAAAGCCCTAAAGCAAAACCCTATACAAGAGAAATCAATCCCAGTCTTCAAGCTTCAAAACAAGCTTACCAAAGAAAGGGAGCTAAGTAGGCAGACTCATAGTGCCCTCCTCAGGAAAGCACTAGGAGGCTTATACTCAGGGATCATATCCCATGTGGCTCAACAACTGTGATCGGTTTATATTCCTCCTCAGGAGGAACTAAACTCACATGAAGGCTCCAACATCATTGGATACTTGGGAAATCCTACATGAACTAAGGGAACTAAGTGAACAGACCCATAGTGCCTTCCTCAGGAAAGTACTAGGGGGCTTCCACTTAGGAATCGTATCCCATGTGGCTCAACAACTGTGATCAGTTTATATTCCTCCTCAGGAGAAACTAAACTCACATGAAGGCTCTAACATCATTGGATACTTGAGAAATCCTACATGAACTAAGGGAACTAAGTGAACAGACCCATAGTGCCTTCCTCAGGAAAGTACTAGGGGGCTTCCACTTAGGAATCATATCCCATGTGGCTCAACAACTGTGATAGGTTTACATTCCTCCTCAAGAGAAACTAAACTCACATGAAGGCTCCAACATCATTGGATACTTGGGGAAAGAGGTGAGAAGAAAGAATGAAAGACATTCATAGTGCCTTCCTCAGGAAAGTACCATGAATTTCCCTCAAACTTCAGGATCTCAAACCTCACAAACAGAGAACAAGCTCCAACCTCTCAACCTCTGGGTCTTGATCTTCAATCTTCTCCTTTATCATGCTCCTTCAACAAGGTCTTCAAAGCAAACCAAGCCCCACAACAATTCCCCAAAGATAAACCCCAAAGATAGCCAATCAACACAAAACATGCCACACAAACAGTCCTATTCAGAAAATACTTTGAAAATACTAAAGAAAGAGGGGAAAATCTAATATTTATTCACAAGGGTCTATTACACCTACCCCTAATATCCCTATAGTCCCATACCCAAAAATCAAGTCAAGAACCCCTAAAAGAAAATGATTTACTTCACCTATGCTAAACCTAAACCCTAATTTTGATCACTCTAATCTCACCTAATCAAATCATCTAAAAATTAATCCTAAAATTATGAATTAAATCCTATGGGAATGTTAATGTCCTAAGTTAATCACCCTAAAAAGAATGGAGCAAAAATCTTAAAAGAACTACCTAAACAAAATTGAACAAAATGAAGTATCAAACTAAATCACTTAAAAAGCTATTTAAATGGAAAATATACTAAAAATATAAAACTAAAAATAAAATGGAATTTTTATTTTTATTAATTTTCTAGACAGGAATATAAACCTATAGGAAAAACAAGAAATGAAAAATATTAATTTTTCTATCCTTTATGAATTTTATAAGATGCAAGAAAAATAAAAGAAATTAAAAACAAGAAAATAAAAGGGAAACGGGGAGGGGGTGTCAAAATCAAAGGCGCCTAGTTGTACTTCTAAGGTGGGCTGGGAAATGGTGGTGCAGATAGTAATGCGTGCAAGGCCCAATATGCTTTCAGAAATTCAAAAATAAAAACCAAAGAAAAAGATCAGGAACGCGGTGCAATTAGCAACAGATTACAGTTCAATATTGGTTTGGGCCGTGTGAGGGGGTGTGAGTAGCGAAGTCTGGACAGGCCCAGGGTTTCTCATTTAGTTAAACGCAGCGTTTAGCTTAGGTAATTCCCTCCGTTTTGAAGTTTAAATGCTGGCCCTTGGATTGGTTTGACAAGTCAATTAAAAAGAAAGATCCAACGGCCCAGGAGTTGTCTTCTCCAACTCAACCTAGGGTTTTCAGTTTACCAGAATCCATGCACGAATCTTCTTCACCATCGTGCTCTCTCGTCTCTCAATGAATGCAAGCACTTCCAAAACCAAAGTTGCTCCATTTTCTTCCCTGAACACGATGGTACCAATAGCTTCTCCTAAAGCCTCGTGTATCTTCCAAACAGAACGCATGAAGGTTAGGGTTCCAACATATTACATTGATATCAATCTTGATGAAACTTAATTCTAATGGTACTACCTTGTTCCTCATATTACCCTAATCGATCTATGCTATCATATGCTAATTAAGACCCTATATCCAGCCTGTTCTTGAAAATTAAAGAATCCATGACCTGCCATGGAACATCACACAGAGCTCTCTAATTCACAGAACATGATCACCTAACCTAGCCTATTCATTCTACACCTAGAAACCTAATCGAAAGCGCATAAATAATGAGATATGGAGAAGAATACCAACCTGTCAAGTGGTAATGGTAGAGGTGTGTAGAGATGGTTTCAGTGCTTGCTATCTCTTCCAAGTGACCCTCTAATGGTGTGTGTGATTCTGTTTGCAATGGTTTTGATGTGAGAAGCTTGTAGAGGTCCACACGATTCTTGCTTGTTCTTGAAGGAAGCTTGGAATTCCACTCTCTCCCTCACTCTTCACCAATGAATTCACCAACCTTTTACTTCATTGTGAGCTCCTCAATATATAATAGTCAATGGAAGATCCTAGATTCATCTAGAAAGTGCTAGAAAGTCATGGAATTTCTCATGTAGTGACATGTTGTATTATCTCATCTCATGCATTAAGACCTTTAATTATGTGTCAAAATCTCCTTACAAGAGACATTGAGATGATATGTGCAAAAAACAAGCATTTCCTTGCCTTGTGTTGAGTTTTGCAAAGGTGCCTTAATATGCAAGTAACAACATTACAAAGCAAGTCCAATTTCTAGGCCTCAAATCAAAATTGTGCTTAAACCATTGTTTCCAAAATGTTGTTTGGATTCAAAATGACATATTACATGACCTATTTTGGATTTGTAGATCTCTCAAACCATTTTCCAATTTGAACTTATTCCACTTATATGCCATTTTTAGGTCATTTTCACCCATTCTTGTCAATTCTTGCTACAAGCTTTTCCAACAACTCATGACCACTTTTCTAGGCTTAAAATGTCATTTTGAACAACTTGAATGTTGAGTTTTTTCATTTGAGGCTTGGAAATAGGAGATATGGCCTTTGCTTAAAATGACCTATAATCACCAAATGACCAAAATACCATTGTCTTGTACAAACCATAAGTTGAGTTCTACAAATCCTATCAAGGACTTCTAGTACTCTATAGAAATATAAGAAGATGCTATTCAACATTCATGTTGACCAAGAGATCATAGGAATCATCCTACTAGGGAAAAAGTTGTCTGCAAGTTGGGTGACTTTCAAGGACCCAGATTCACACACCTCAGATGACCTGTAATTTGTCAAAACCATAACTTGAGCTATGCAAATCCTATCAAGGACTTCTACCACTCAAATTAAAGCTAAGAACAAGCTCTACAACATTCATGTTATGGGGAAGATGAGATGACAATCACATCTTGAGCTAAAACTGCCAGGAAGATAGGGATCAAACTAGGGTTTTTATACTGACAATCCTTAGAGACCCTAGCTTAAAACTTCTCAAACTCCTCAATCATGATGAGTTGGTCTAGGAATCATCCTTATAACATCTCCATACATCATTCCATGATCTCATGGCTCTTGGATTAGGTCTCAACCTTCTCCAAATCTGCAATTGACCTAGGGTTGACCCAGTCAAAACCCTAATTCTACCACTCATGGTTGAATCTTCTGAATTCTTGCATACTGACCTCTCTGGGCTTCATGATGACCTTCAAGACATCTCATAGGCTTTCTCAAAGCTTCAAGTCTATTTTTCAAAGTCTCAGAATCATCTGAGGAGCTCCCACAACTCTCAAGTTATGAGACACACAACCTTGGTTTCAACCAATTCCTCTGAGGATCTCTTGAACTTTTTGATGAAGGTATCAACCTTCAAACACTTGATGGGTGAATAAATGTTGGTCAAATTTTGGGGTGCAACAGCTGCCCCTATTCAAACGGCTTGAACCTGACTGGGTGAGAAGCGAACGGCTCTCAGCCAATCAAGGTGCGAGACGGTTGAATACCGGTAAACCCGAAAATTTGCCAACTGCACGAGCACACGATACTCTGCGGGGAACAAATCTTCGAATACTGCAATATTAGCTGCACGACAACTAGCTGGAGAAATACTGACCTGACATTGCCGTCAGTTATCCACATTAAATTCTTCTGACATTGTCTTCAGACAACCAAAACACCCAACATCACCGCTGGAAGACTAAACCACCTGGCATCGCCGTCAGAAGCAAACAAAATTCTAACAAACATCCCACATCGCCGCCGGAGAACTAAATCTGACATCGCCGTCGATCAACCAAAATACCCCGCATCGCCGCTGGAGAAAATACAACACTGAACAACTCTGACCTGGGGCTCACCCCTGGTAAATGAAACAAAAGGTACACTTGCGTATTTGAAACTACTCCGCCGGGAATGAGAGACTCAACCAAGCACACTCTGATCTGGGGTTCTCCCTCAGAACCATAACGAACATCCGAATACTACTGCATACTGAGCCCACCGTAGAACTTCAACATCAAAGCTATATGAAACCCTGGCCCCTGGCCACTTCCAGCTTTAGCTAGAAAAGATCTTCAAGTGCTTCTGAAGATGAAATCCTTGGCCTTCAAGGATATAAACCTTGCCCGTCGGCGATTCCAGCTTCAGCTAGAAAAGATCTTCAAGTATTTCTGAAGATAAGCATCCTTGGCCTTCAAGGATGTAAACTTTGCCCGTCGGCAACTCTGCAGGAGGTATCTTCGACTTCAGTCTGAAGAAAATGATCCTTGGCCCTCAAGGATACATGGATCTGCCTTCAGGCAACTCCGCCTCTGCTATAGAGTATTCGTAACTTCAGTCAGGGATATACTTCGACCTTCAGTCCGAAAAATGAATCCTAAGTCATTCATGACTTTGGGGATAACCTTGCCTTCAGGCACCTTCGCTTCAGCTTGGGAAATCTGTGACTTTAGTCAGAGAAGTGGTATCTTGAGCCATTCATGACTCTGCGGGGATTCAAACACTTTGCCTTCAGGCAAACTCCGCTTCAGCTGGAGAAACATCTTCGACTTCAGTCAGAAGAAACACTATTCACTTGATCGCAATCAATCATCACCTCAGGACAACTGACTTGGTCTTCAGGCCAACACGGATCACCTTGCATACAAAAAGTTGTATCTACAAACTTTTGAACCTTGTCTTCAGACAAACGTTGATTCATCAACAAGGAAATCTGAATCCACAGGAACCTTCTGATATCGCCTTCAGGCGTTTACGAAGTCAATCTTCAGATTAGACATCACTGTTGGAGCAAACATATCACGCTGCTAAGGACTTCAAGAATCATCTTGAACAAACAATTCCGTCGGGCACCTTCAAGAATCATCCTGAACCGATAACCATTCTGGAGACTTTATTCTGCTGGGGATTCCAGGAATCTTCCTGGACAACTCTTGCCGGGTACAAACCAATCACGACTTGAGCAGCTTCCAAGGACTCGGCTCTCTTGGAGTTTCAGGAATCGTCCTGGGCGATCTTCGCCGGGGACTTTAGGTATCAACTTAAGCAACCAACTCTAGAGACTGCTTTGGGGATCTCACAAATCATCTTGAGCAAACGGCCCTGCCGAGGGATTCGAGAATCATCTTGAACTGAAGACTTCGCTGGGGATCTCAAAAATCATCTTGAGCGAGCGACTTCGTTGGGGAGAATGTCAGGAATCATCCCGAGCAACTGATCCTTCGGCGGAACACCTGTAAAACAAGAATGGTAACAACCTAGATCATGTTTATGATGCATATGCTTCGGCGCCATGCCCCACACGGTGGAAATGCTATGCGTTTATGCTAAATGCTATGCAATCATGCACAATGATGCGATCCCGTCAGCAAAATAAATGCCGGGGGGAAGTTCTCTTGTCAAGGAGAAAAGAACTACTCCGATAGAGGAATCATCCTGCTGAGGAGAACATGGCCACGCCAATATCAATTGGACTCCGTCTGGGGAAATGATCTTCGGTTGACTGCTGCAGGGAAAACAACTTCAGTTGATCGCTGCAGGGGGACGAAGCTCTACGAGAACCTGAACCTGCTGAAGGAAAGCGATGTCAATCGCGGGAGTGAACCGCGTGGCCGCCATGGCTACTTTTCTGGGGATAACAACTCTGTGGGGAAACAACTTCAGCTGCTCAACACTCCACTGGGGAAACAACTAAACATGGTCTGATCAACTTCCAAGGATTCGGCTCTCTTGGGAATCTGCAAACTCGGCTGGGGAAGGAGAAACCATTCTGCTTCGCTGGAGAGAGTGCGACTCTGGGGATATACCGCATCGGCTATTCAATGCTCTGCTAGGGATAATCCACTCATGGTCCCAACTGCTTCCAAGGATTCGGCTCTCTTGGGGTCTGCGGACTCAGCCGGGGAGAGAGAAATCATTCTACTTCACTGGAGAGTACGACTCTGATGAGGAATTTCAATTTCACTAGGGAAGAAAGAATCATCTGACTTCGGGGGAGAGTACAACTCTGCAGGGGAATACAACATCAGCTGTTCCAACACTCTACTGGGGGAAGACGGAATCATCTGACTTCGGGAGAGAATACGGCTCTGATGGGGAATCTCAATTCCGCAAGAGACTTCAGTCTGGCACCATCAGTTGCTGCATACTTCGGCGTAAGAATAGCTTCCTGCGAAACCTGCACTTGTGACCCGGTGCTGGGGGGAACACCTGCTGTGGCGACTTTACTGGGGGAAACACGAGCTTCGGCACCCGAACATTTCTACGAGACCTGCACTTGTGACCCGGTGCTGGAGGGATAGAAGACACCATTCTTCGGTGCTTGACCCAGCTGAGAAGATGACGACCCTTCGGGACGCGTCTGCTTGGGGAAAAGAATCATCTCTGCCTGGGGAGACATGTCAACACTCACTATCTTGCGTCCAGACTCTGCGGGGGAGAGGCTACTGAACTCTGCTGGAGAAGGAGGAATCGTCCTGCTTCGGGAATATCAATCCTGGTCTGCTGAGGGTAATCTTGACCCTAATCTGATAAGGGATAAACGCCATCTCAATTTGCTGCAGTCTCAAACTGTGCAGGGGGGACAACCTCAAACCGTGCATCTCTGCTGAGAAACAATCCTGGTTCAACAACGTCCACACAGGGAATACAGGCTACCAATCGTGGAGCCAAGCAACAAGTTAGGCCGTAGGATAACAATCCAATGACAGCAAGGCTTCTTCAGAAGGCTCAGGTTGTGGCAGGGTAATGGCGCGATTCCCCGACACTCAATTCTTGCTAGGGTGAACAAACTCTTTTGAACAACTTGCCCCAGTACAATTCGACTTGCCCCAATCCTACTTTTGGGAATAATTCATTCTGAACAGAAAACAGCTGGCAACAAGACAATCTTCAGATGGCTTGCCCCAACACCTGTACAACGGAAGGATTCATCCTCCACTAATCAACTCTCAGCATGGTTGGCTTCAATATTTCTGAAGTAGTTTTCCCCTGAGCGAGCGATGAGCGACTCAACATGCTCTGATCGAACACTGGAGGGATCTACGCCCAAATTGCAAGAATTCTGGATAACTGCCCCTGATTGGGTCTCGAGAAAATTCACTTCCGATCAACCACTTCTTGCATAAACTGCCCCATAATCAACTGATGCTCCGAGACTTGTCCTTGGACAAACTGATTCCAAACTCACAGGAAGTCATTGCCCCAAATTCACCGGGCTTCGCAGCATACCGTTCTGATCCAGACCTCTGACGATTCAGTACTGATTGACTATTCCCTGTTGAAATTCCTCCGTATCAGCTACTGACCTGCAATTAAAATTGTCTATTCACGAATGGTAATTTTAATGCAGTGTTCATGCAAATTTCCAAAAAATGTTGTACTGTCACTCATTTACGTGTCATGCTAGTGAGTGACGAATGAACCAAAGAGTTCAAACGTAGTGCTGATGTGATCAGTGAAAAAATACAATAAGGATATGATTAGTAAATCATGAAGGAGTCAGGTTACTCAACCTTATCGTAATGCGCTTTCAGAATAAACCCTGCCTCAATTAGGTCTTTTAAGGGTTGTATCGTGGTCGGGTTCACGGTTCGTGAAACAAAGGATATTTGGCTCAAATTATGATTTGTACCCACCCCTTCTACGTGATGTTCTCCGATCCTAAAGTTCAGTTAACTTAGCTCGAGCGCTCGCCTCTTCGAGAGGTATGTTGGATATTGGGAACACTGGTTAAAGAATTCACAAGGTGTTTCGGAGTGACAGTTACTCCTTTTTTCGTTTCGGTGTCTGTATCTACACGACTTCGTCCTTGTTCGAGGATTTTTCCTTTTTATAATCCTTTCTTTTTCATTTTTTTTTTGATTCCCTAATTTTTGCCTGGACTGACTCTTTAGAGTTCTTTTCGATTTTCTTTTGAAGCCCAGTGGGATGCCCTCATTTTTGCCTAAGCATTTGCTTTCTAGCTTTTTCTTTTTTACTTAGCGGGCTTTCTTATTCCTTTTTTTCCTTTTGGAACGAGTCGTGCGACACTGGCTGTCTGGATTTATCCGAGAGGCTTGTAACTGTCTCACTCCTGGTTGGTGAGGTTTAACCATTGTGGTTGACGAGGTACGACCTCTGGGGGAGGAATATGATGTGATTGGTCCTCGAAAGACAACACTCCTCTATAAGACTTGAATGCTCGGTCAAGCTAACTGACAACTACCCTGCCCCGGGTTAAGATGTGAGGGTTAAAAAGTCCGAAAGAAACTCCTACTTCTCGGCTCGAAGTGGTTAACAAGGGATTCTCTTCCTTATCTCTCCGGTGTTTAGGGGATTTGAAACCATGCCTTATACGTCATCGGCAAGGTTTTATCTGAAAGCAATACGATCATCGGTTATGAGTATTCAGTTTCATCATCCTCCCTCCAATCTTTGCTACTCATAGTAATAGAGTGGAGTAAATAAAATGCAAGTGTCAGTGCAATGTAGTAAATGAGTGACAACGACACAACTAGTTCAGAAAAAATGCATATTCACTTTATTAATATTACCATTCGAAACATACAATGTTTAACGGCAAGTAGTAACTAACAGAAAAGAAACTACGAATGAAAATGGTAAAAAGTCCGAGGACTGCCAATGCTGAGGACGTCTGCCTGTCTGGACCACTGGCTTCTGGAAATAACCCTCTGAATCTGCGAGCTCAGACAGCTGAGAGGTTGTCACGCACAACCAAAACTCCATCTGGAAAGGAAATACACCCTTTATCGATCAACTGTTGCACTTTCACCTGAAAAGCTTTGCAATCTTCAGTTGAATGCCCCGAAGATCCACCATGGTAACCACACTGAGCATGGGGATTGTACCCTGGAGGGTAAGGCTCTGGCACGGGCTTGAGAGCTTTCGGTTCCACCAAAGAATTTTGAATCAACTGTGGAAGAATCTGGCTATACGGCACAGGCACTGGAGGGAAAGAAGCATTCCTTTGTTCTAAGTGGTTGCGAGGCCTCTTTTGATCCTGGTGCTGGTATTCTTTCCGCCCAGGAGCAAGAGGTCGTCGTTTCTGAGTGGCAATGGTCCCTTGTTTAGGCGCTTGCGTTCTTGAACTTGATCCAGGTAGAAACTGCGAGCGAGGCAATGCAGTCACCAAAGGTCACGGGACATATTCAAGATCTTTCTCAGCTTCAGGCAAAGGAGTGGAATCATTCACCTCTTCTGCAGGGTACGGGATGAACTTTCCCGATGCTCTCATGCCGCCCGGCACAAGCCTAATTGTCCTTGAGTCAATAAGGTCTTGAATCTTATTCTTGAGAGCTTTACATGTTTCGACATGGTGCCCCGGTGCTCCTGAGTGGAAATCACAATGTGTGTTGAGATCAACGTCTGGTGACACGTCATCTGGTGGATCCGAAGTCCGAAGCTTGAGAACACGGTTCTGAACCAACAGTGGCAACAGCTGGGCATAACTCACAGGTATCGGGTCCACAGCTCTATCAAGTAGCTTCTTCTTTTGATTATGACCTTCAGGATTATTCTGAGATGCCCGGCGCGGCTGCCGACGAGACAGGTCTTGAGCTTCATGCTGTGTAGAGGATCTATGAGGTCCATTTGGCTTCAGCACAGGTGGCACTGACGGCAATGGAGGAAGCACTTTGGTCTCCTCCTTGGGTGCTTGACCACTCTCCTTTTTTAGCATACTTCTCACCACTCCCATGAGAAAGCTCAACTGATTCTGCAGCTGCTGATTCTCTTCTCTGAGTACTTGCTGATCCAAGCGCACTGCCTGTACGTCATTCATGACCTGCCCCAACTGGTTTTGGATTTTCCCCAACTCGGCTTGTACTTGCTCCATTAGTCTGAGTTGCTCGATTCTGAGTCAAACCTGCAAACACAAGGGTTAGAAAACAAGCCCCGGCTTCTGCCATGCAAGATGAATTATGCTAATGCCATGGGTGCCTGTACGTTTAGGAGATCACCCCTAATTCTGGTGTCAACGTGCCAACATAGTGTCAAGGCAATGATAAGACTGGATCCATTCATGGAAGCAAATATCTCATATTGCTCGGGACACCAGAATCAGGGTACGAACCGCGCCTGCAGCACAGACACATGCTAATGGAATGCAAACATGAATATGCGAGCTAATGCAAAATGCAGTCATGCAACAATATATCCAGGTAACTGCTGTGGAAGTTCTGTATCAACAATCACTGACGAGAAGGAAACCCCGGTGGAGGACCACAGATCTGATATGCCAAGAACAATCATCTGATAGGACCTTATACATAGGATCAAAATTCTGCTCTGTCAAGAACAAATGTCTGATAATAAAGACCTCGGATGCATGATCGAGAAATATCTGCTGATGAAGTCTTCAGACCCCAAATCAAAAATCTGCCCTATCAAGAACAAACATACAGCTGCTGATGAGATCTTCAGACCCCACTCAAAATCTGCCCTATCAAGAACAAACAACACCTGCTGATGAGATCTTCAGACCCCACTCAAAATCTGCTCTATCAAGAACGAACTACTGATGCTGATGCTCTGATCAAAACCTGCTCTCTCAAGAACAGATATACACCTGATGATAAGATCCTCTGATCAAAACCTGCTCTACCAAGAACAGACAAATCTGCAACTGAGAAACCTGGTACCAACATAACTGATCCATTGTCAAGAAAACCAGGTAGTCTGAAGGTCAAAGTTTCCTGCAATAAACCCAATCCCGCTCACAGGTATGAACCTAATCCACAGACAAAGGTACGACATCCTATGCGGTCATCAGCGTCACAGACTTTCATGAGTGACGATACGATTCCCAGAAGGAGTGGCATCATCAAGTCATGAAGAGGCCTCACTTAGCTGACTTCCAAATGATCGGTCCCCAGAGTCGACAATCCTCACGTCTGGACTCCCCTCAGATCCTCAGGACCGGAAAGGAGCACCTCAGCGAGAACCTCGTCTGAGCGCAGATTTCGTAGGGAACTGTGCCTGCTCAGCAGACAGGTTCGTCTACTACTCACCGCAACTATGTCTAGGTGCATACTCAAGCCCAGGTCCGGCTTCTCACTCATAGTAACCTCCCTCTCCCACAACAATAATCATAATAATATAGTGCTGAAAGTAAATGCGGAAAGGTAAAGGTACGGAAAAGTAAAGTGCGGAAAAGATAAAACACATATGCACAACACCCAACAGATAAACACCCAAGCGCTAGGATTGACTCGCGTAGGGGATGGGAAACGGTCCCAGCATAAGGGATGGGAAAAGTCCCTAGATGCTACAAAGTCCCCAGCAGAGTCGCCAGCTGTCGCTTTCGCGAAAATAAGGTGCCGGCATGACAGAAGAGTCGCCACCTTTCATTATTTATCCCTCAGAGCGGGAAAGGAAACGATCGGAAAAACCTGACGAAAAAAGGGTAAGACAAGGTCATCACAACCATTGTCTGGGTTCGGGAGTCGGTTACGCAAGGGGAAGGTATTAGCACCCCTCACGTCCGTCGTACTCGACGGGATCCACGCTTGTTTGTTTACCTGGACGGGTTGGTTTTATTCTATCTACCTATCAAGGCTGGCTGAAAAAGAAAAGAAAAACGACTCGGCAAAGCGTCACACTTTATGCCTACGTATTCTCATCAGAGAATGAGAAATCAGAGTCAACGTAGTTCGGCCTACGACGGATTATGGGGGAAGGTAGCTCGCCAAGACATCGCCATCTTGTGCCTACGTACTCTCAACAGGCATGAGAGATCAGAGCTCACGTAGTTCGGGAAACTACGGTTTATTTCCTGTTTTGAAAGAAGTGTTTTTTATTGTGTTTGCGATTTCAACCGCACTAGAGACTATGACCTGAGAGTGAATGCGTCGCATGTCACCCAAAGGGTACCATACTAAACATCCAGACTGTGGGAAAGAAACTCTCCCACGATCCTTTCTCAGATAGCTTAAGGCTCGTAACGTACGAAAGAAATCATTCATGATTACTGTATCTTAAACTGTTTTGAGATGAGAAGAGAACAGGCCCAACTAGGAGGGAGACTATCAAGTCCTACTGTTATCATGCCATGGATTCATCCTATGGTTGAGGTTTGAACAGGGAACTCCTAGAAGTTGTCATGCATAGGTTTCAACCTAAAAGTCTATCATCAAATCCTTATCAAAGGAAATGAGAGTCCTAAGGGATCATGTCAATGATACACCAAAACAGACAAAGCATCAGCTTAACAGTAAAATGCATGCAATGCAAGTGAGGGAGGAAATGTGTGTGGGGCTTCAGCCTCCACAAGCTCGTCTCGACCTCAAGCCAGTCATGAAATAACAGTAATCATACTGAAAAATAAACAACATGCTATCAAGCAATAAACAGTAAACTGCAGTCATATAGATAAAAGAAATGAAATACCATCCATGCTTGAGAAAGAAATTATCTACATCTAAGCTCTCCCTAATCCTAACCCTAAAAACAAAACCCTAATCAGATCTCTAAGCAAAGCCCTAAAGCAAAACCCTATACAAGAGAAATCAATCCCAGTCTTCAAGCTTCAAAACAAGCTTACCAAAGAAAGGGAGCTAAGTAGGCAGACTCATAGTGCCCTCCTCAGGAAAGCACTAGGAGGCTTATACTCAGGGATCATATCCCATGTGGCTCAACAACTGTGATCGGTTTATATTCCTCCTCAGGAGGAACTAAACTCACATGAAGGCTCCAACATCATTGGATACTTGGGAAATCCTACATGAACTAAGGGAACTAAGTGAACAGACCCATAATGCCTTCCTCAGGAAAGTACTAGGGGGCTTCCACTTAGGAATCATATCCCATGTGGCTCAACAACTGTGATCAGTTTACATTCCTCCTCAGGAGAAACTAAACTCACATGAAGGCTCCAACATCATTGGATACTTGAGAAATCCTACATGAACTAAGGGAACTAAGTGAACAGACCCATAGTGCCTTCCTCAGGAAAGTACTAGGGGGCTTCCACTTAGGAATCATATCCCATGTGGCTCAACAACTGTGATAGGTTTACATTCCTCCTCAGGAGAAACTAAACTCACATGAAGGCTCCAACATCATTGGATACTTGGGGAAAGAGGTGAGAAGAAAGAATGAAAGACATTCATAGTGCCTTCCTCAGGAAAGTACCATGAATTTCCCTCAAACTTCAGGATCTCAAACCTCACAAACAGAGAACAAGCTCCAACCTCTCAACCTATGGGTCTTGATCTTCAATCTTCTCCTTTATCATGCTCCTTCAACAAGGTCTTCAAAGCAAACCAAGCCCCACAACAATTCCCCAAAGATAAACCCCAAAGATAGCCAATCAACACAAAACATGCCACACAAACAGTCCTATTCAGAAAATACTTTGAAAATACTAAAGAAAGAGGGAAAAATATAATATTTATTCACAAGGGTCTATTACACCTACCCCTAATATCCCTATAGTCCCATACCCAAAAATCAAGTCAAGAACCCTTAAAAGAAAATGATTTACTTCACCTATGCTAAACCTAAACCCTAATTTTGATCACTCTAATCTCACCTAATCAAATCATCTAAAAATTAATCCTAAAATTATGAATTAAATCCTATGGGAATGTTAATGTCCTAAGTTAATCACCCTAAAAAGAATGGAGCAAAAATCTTAAAAGAACTACCTAAACAAAATTGAACAAAATGAAGTATCAAACTAAATCACTTAAAAAGCTATTTAAATGGAAAATATACTAAAAATATAAAACTAAAAATAAAATGGAATTTTTATTTTTATTAATTTTCTAGACAGGAATATAAACCTACAGGAAAAACAAGAAATGAAAAACATTAATTTTTCTATCCTTTATGAATTTTATAAGATGCAAGAAAAATAAAAGAAATTAAAAATAAGAAAATAAAAGGGAAATGGGGAGGGGGTGTCAAAATCAAAGGCGCCTAGTTGTACTTCTAAGGTGGGCTGGGAAATGGTGGTGCAGATAGTAATGCGTGCAAGGCCCAATATGCTTTCAGAAATTCAAAAATAAAAACCAAAGAAAAAGATCAGGAACGCGGTGCAATTAGCAACAGATTACAGTTCAATATTGGTTTGGGCCGTGTGAGGGGGTGTGAGTAGCGAAGTCTGGACAGACCCAGGGTTTCTCATTTAGTTAAACGCAACGTTTAGCTTAGGCAATTCCCTCCGTTTTGAATTTTAAATGCTGGCCCTTGGATTGGTTTGACAAGTCAATTAAAAAGAAAGATCCAACGGCCCAGGAGTTGTCTTCTCCAACTCAACCTAGGGTTTTCAGTTTACCAGAATCCATGCACGAATCTTCTTCACCATCGTGCTCTCTCGTCTCTCAATGAATGCAAGCACTTCCAAAACCAAAGTTGCTCCATTTTCTTCCCTGAACACGATGGTACCAATAGCTTCTCCTAAAGCCTCGTGTATCTTCCAAACAGAACGCATGAAGGTTAGGGTTCCAACATATTACACTGATATCAATCTTGATGAAACTTAATTCTAATGGTACTACCTTGTTCCTCATATTACCCTAATCGATCTATGCTATCATATGCTAATTAAGACCCTATATCCAGCCTGTTCTTGAAAATTAAAGAATCCATGACCTGCCATGGAACATCACACAGAGCTCTCTAATTCACAGAACATGATCACCTAACCTAGCCTATTCATTCTACACCTAGTTGAGTTCTACAAATCCTATCAAGGACTTCTAGTACTCTCTAGAAAGCTAAGAAGATGCTATTCAACATTCATGTTGACCAAGAGATCATAGGAATCATCCTACTAGGGAAAAAGTTGTCTGCAAGTTGGGTGACTTTCAAGGACCCAGATTCACACACCTCAGATGACCTGTAATTTGTCAAAACCATAACTTGAGCTATGCAAATCCTATCAAGGACTTCTACCACTCAAATTAAAGCTAAGAACAAGCTCTACAACATTGATGTTGTGGGGAAGATGAGATGACAATCACATCTTAAGCTAAAACTGCCAGGAAGATAGGGATCAAACTAGGGTTTTTATACTGACAATCCTTAGAGACCCTAGCTTAAAACTTCTCAAACTCCTCAATCATGATGAGTTGGTCTAGGAATCATCCTTATAACATCTCCATACATCATTCCATGATCTCATGGCTCTTGGATTAGGTCTCAACCTTCTCCAAATCTGCAGTTGACCTAGGGTTGACCCAGTCAAAACCCTAATTCTACCACTCATGGTTGAATCTTCTGAATTCTTGCATACTGACCTCTCTGGGCTTCATGATGACCTTCAAGACATCTCATAGGCTTTCTCAAAGCTTCAAGTCTATTTTTCAAAGTCTCAGAATCATCTGAGGAGCTCCCACAACTCTCAAGTTATGAGACACACAACCTTGGTTTCAACCAATTCCTCTGAGGATCTCTTGAACTTTCTGATGAAGGTATCAACCTTCAAACACTTGATGGGTGAATAAATGTTGGTCAAATTTTGGGGTGCAACAACATGCTATCTGATTGAGTCACTTATAATGGTGGTTATAGATAGGTTACATGATAGTTTTTGACTATGAAAACGAACCAATTAAAGAAGACTAAGAGTTCATGTAATGATTAAAATTGATTACAAAAGTTTATTCAATTCCTTTGGGATGGTATACATGAATACAACCACTAAAATTGGTTGAATGTGAGAGAAGAAGACGTTGCTATTCTATTAGGATGGTGTTAGCTCAGAAATTCGACGCCCATATTAAATTGGAAGTATTGGTTGAGATATTGAATTCTTGATGTAGTGTGAAGGAGTCTTCGACTGAGTCTTTACAATAAATGAAATAGAAGACACTCATATAAGAAAGGAAGACTTTTGAGACTTAGAAAATATTTCTAAGATTGAAGAAGCTACCTTCGACCGAGACTGCTGCCCAATACTAACAGAATTTGAAATTCAAATAAAGGAGAGAGTAGTTATTCTTTCTCACTCCTAAATAAGACAAGTGACGCACATCCAAAAGGCAGATGCATGCAGCGCGACACTTGTCAGGTGTTGATTATCTTAGGAAGTTAACAGCAGTTACATTTATTATCATAAATAGGGGTTCTAGCAATAGGATTCGGTGTGTTTTGTTTACTATTGTACAAGTCACTCCAAATTTACTCAAAGTATCCGTGTGTAGAGAAAAGAGTCTGTGTGGGAGAATGTACGTGATGTAAAAAACATCATTTTATGCTTTGATGAAGAAAATTTTGAGACCTCCGCAGTAGATAGCCTGACAGATAAAGACTAGAGGAAGCCTCTAGTTGAGTACTTACAGAACCCAACAGCATCTACAGAACGAAAGGTCAAGTATCAAGCTCTAAGTTACGTTCTTCTAAGAAACGAGTTATTTAAAAAGACCCTTGAGGGAGTCTTACTTAAATGCCTTAGTGAATCAGAGGCATATCTGGCCCTTTTGACGGTCCATAGTGGGGGCATGTGGAGCACATCAAGTAGGCCATAAGATGAAATGGCTATTGTTTCGACAAGGCATGTATTGACCTACTATGCTAAAGGATTGTATTGAATTCGCCAAGGTCTGCCAAGAATGCCAAGTTCACGCTGGCATACAACATGTCCCTGCAAGCCAGTTGCATTCCATAGTAAAACCAATGTCTTTCAGACGTTGGGCTTTGGACTTGATTGGAGAGATTCAACCTGCATCCTCCAAGAATCAGAAATACCTTTTGGTGGGAATTGACTACTTTACAAAGTGGATCAAAGAGGTACCCTTACCAAATGTGGATCAAAAGGATGTAATCGAGTTTATTCAAAAGTACATCATTTACAGGTTTGGAATCCTAGAGACAATCACAACAGATCAAGGATCAGTTTTTACTGGCCGAAAGATGCAGGAGTTTGCTAAGGAGATGGGATTCAAACTCTTAACCTCCACGCCTTATTATGCTCAGGCTAATGGTCAAGTCAAAGAAGCTAATAAAGTGGTGATTGGTTTGATAAAAAAGCATGTGAGAAAGAAGCCTAGAAATTGGCATAAGACGTTGGACCAGATTCTCTGGGCATGTCGAACCTCTCCCAAAGAAGCAACTAACACTACTCCATTTCGATTGACTTTTGGTCACGATGCAGTGTTACCCGTTGAGATCTACCTGCAGTCGACCAGGATTCAGAGGCATCATGAAATTCCTCCTGAGTCTTATTGGAATATGATGTTGGATGAGTTGGTAGATTTGGACGAAGAAAGACTTAAAGCTCTAGAAGTTTTGAGGAGGCAAAAGAAAAGAGTAGAGAAGTCTTACAATAAAAAGGTTAAGGTTAAGACCTTTTTGCCTGGAGACTTAGTTTGGAGGGTAATCCTGCCGATGGATCGAAAGGTCAGAGCCTTGGGCAAGTGGTCCCCAAAATGGGAAGACCCATTTCAAATTACGCAAGTATTTTTTAATGGAGCCTATGAAGTTGAAGAGTTAAACGAGGATAAGAGAATCTTGAAAGTAAATGGCAAGTATTTGAAAAAATATAAACTAGCGCTTCAAGAAATTAAAATCTCTAGAGTATAGTTCAATGTAAAAGAAAGAGCCTAAAATGGTATTCATAAATGCCAAAATAGTTTAAGATCATTACATAATAAAGTCTGAAAGACTATGGCACATGATGGTCAAAAGTAAATATTACAAAGAAATCAAAAAGCTAAAATGGGAGATTCTCTTTCATCTTCAAATATCTCGACTTCTGGAGTTCGAGGCGCCTTTCACACAAGGTTTTGTCAGACCTCAGACGGGTAACTTCTTTCTCTAGTTGTTGAGCTGCCTCGGCAAAAGTTATGGCATTGTCAAGCTCTTTCGAGAGGCCAAAATCATCAAAAGCAGATAACTCAGCATTGCATTTTTCAGCCTTCGAGATCTTGGTTCGAAGCTTCTTGATCTTTCGCTCCTAAGAAGCAATATTTTGTTCATTAGAGGCAATCTCCTGCTTTTCTTTTCTTTGGTTTCCTCCAATTCTGCTACCCTGTTCTCAGATTCAGTGGCAGAAGCCCAAGCGGCAGCCTCACTACCGATTTTGGTCAAAATGACTTTTTCGATCTAAGGAAGGCGCTTGAGATCACCATAAACTTGGTCAATCATAGTACCAAGTTCTAGAATGATGGTGGAAGATTTAGGGGAAACAACGTGGATGTCTACTTGTTGGAGAAGATTCTTCAAAGAGATGTGGGTAACGTGATCCATCTGCAAGATAGTGAAAAGGTCATCCTTGAAGATTTTTTCTTTGATCTTCAGGAGGATGTTGTCCTCAGGCTTGCTCGAAGGTTGGTCTTCAGAGGTATTTGAAGCATTGGGAGTTTTGCTAGATGAACTTCCTTGATTGCCAAGAAGGATCTTAATATGTTGGCGAGGGTTGCTGACCTTCAAGGTGTCAAGTTAATTTTCAGAGAGGCCTGCTCCATACATAGTGGATGTTATCTTACCTTCAGTAGCATCAGCAGTGGATGGGGTGGCAATAACCTCAACTTGGGTTGGCTCATTGTCAGGTCCTTTCCCAGTTTTCTCCTCTTCACTTTGGCCCTCATCTTTTTTGTCTTCATCCATTTTGTCACCAGCATTTTCATTACTATGGCCATCAAGTTCAGACTGATGCATAGTCTCATGATCTTCCTCCATCTCCTCACTCCCTTCTGGATCAGCATTGGTGTCACCAAGAGTATCGTCCGCCGGGGAATTGTATTAATTAGCCAAAGTTGGGTTTTCCTCCATGTGGACGTCTCTTGGATCTTGTGTCTCAAGATTCTGCTGCTCATCATCCTCCTCATGGTCAGAGCCACCAGTTTGAGACTGCTGGGTAGCGGTATTTGTAGGCGAAGGGGGAGCTGTTTCAAAGCCAGGTTTATTAATTTCACCAAGTGAACTCATTCCAGAGCCCAAATCAGACGTGGGATGGTATGTAGGCTCACCTTGGCTATTCAAGATGGTGGCTGGAGAAGGAGATTTGTCCATGGTTGGAATTGAGCCACCTGCATCAGCCTAAATCGAAGGGGAGCGGATTATGGTAAAAGGAAACAAGGTATGAGTAAATGGGCATTTCAAGAAATTGAAGTGATGAGTTACCTTGACACCCTCAGCAGTAGGGCTAGAATTGTCACTTTCAACAAGAACTGTGGCTGGTTTAGAGGCATCCTTAGCAGAGGTTTCCACAACACCACTAGTGAGGGAGGTCTTTTTGGAGACCTTAGCCATTTTGGGATCAGATTGGCTGTCAGCGGCACCTGTCCCTTGGTTGGCTCTCTTCCTCTTCTTCAGCTTTAAGTCTTCAGGAGGAGATTCATTATCATCCTCTGAGTCAATAATAATTTGGGCAATGGCCCTTTTTAACTTCCTCGGAGGTGTTGGAGGTAGTTTGCGGGAAGCCTGAGTTAATAAGAATCATTAGAGGAAACCAAGACTAATTAATGAAAGAAAGAGGCATGTGAAGTACCTTGCTGCCTTCATCCTTTGTCTCAATCAGTTGTTGAGGTGTGCTTTTCTTGGGTGCAGCTGCAAAACAAATGAAGTGCCACAGGTTAGTAATAATAAAGTTCAGATGAAGGAACATAAAATCGAAGGATGAAGACCTTCAAGGATTTCAGATTTGATGCGAACATCTTCGATACCGACATGAAGGTGCCCTTTGAAACTGTCGAGCGTATGCTTAGTCGGAACCACCCGCTGGGCCTTAGGTTTCGACTGTTGACGAAGGATCTTTATAGAATCCTCACAGATGAACCAATCTAGAAATGGAGGGGCAAGGGCCACTCCAAAATCAGCAGATAGAATTCGAGGAGTCTTCGGGAGAAATAGGGTGAAAGCCACTTCATAGCGTTTCTCAGGAGGAGCGTATGAAGGGAGTTTTAAAATCTCCATTTTCTTTTAAAAAAATTCTTTCAGCGTAACAACAGCTTCGCGGATGGTTCGACTAACATCATCTGGTCGATAAGCAGTTTCAAAGTACTTATGGAAGGCTTGAATCTCTTTGATGTGAGTAGATATACCTTTCTTGACCTTCTCCTGCACATCAACAAAAGCTTGGTCAATCAAGCGAATAAAACTAGAAACATTAAGGAACTCTGCAGTGTAATGCCTCGACCACCAGTTGTAGGACTCCTAGGTGCAGAGGTGAGAGGGCTCGAAGTAAACAGGGGTAAGGAGAGATTTGTGGGCATGTCGAGCAAGATACGTCGAACTCTCGATGCCATTGTAAATAGTATGAGGAAGGATCACATGAACTTTCTTTTCATACAGACATCTGGGCAACGTTTGGATCAGACCAAATTATCGAGAGACAAGATTTGGTTGGTAGGCCATCAAAGCTGTTTGGCCCCTTAGAAGGTTGAGTCTGTGGACAATGAGTCGAGGGATCAAAAAACCCTCCCAGACAAGCGTTGACTCTGCCTCATGTTTTTTGAATACATGAGGGAAAACCCTAGTAAACCATTCAGGACTATATTTCCTTTCTGCAAACGGGACCATCCTTGGCGTAAACTCGTATCTTTTGGAAAACATCTTAATGAAGCTAGAAATAGATGCCCTACGTGTTTGCCCCTCTTCACTAGGGGTTAGCTTGACTAGTCGAGTCCATTCGACTCATCTCTACTTTATTTCTGGGTCTTCTTTGACGATCGTCCCTTTGTTAGGAAGGCTAGTCTCGAATATGGCATTAAGCCAGAGTTGGAGCAGCCAGAAAGGTCCCGACAGCAAGAGATTCCCATGACTCTCTTGGTCCTTCAGTCGACCAGCACCTTCAGTCAGAGATTCATACAAGCTGGACAATATCATTTCACTTAAACAAATACCTCGATTCAGATGTAGTTGGTTGGCTAGAGTGAGATACTTCCTTGCCACATGTAGAGATTTGGTACAGAAAACACAACGAGAAAGCCTCATATCTAGAAATGCTATGTGTTCCTGGTCTTCGACTGTGTCTGTTTGTTTATTGTGGTAATGGTTGATGAAGTGGGTATACGTGTGCTTGGTGGTGGAAAACCCTATGGTGTCCTGATTATCCACTTCAGGATCATAGACCAATCCATGAGGTTTTAGCCCTGTGATAACAACTAAGTCAAAAAGGGTGGGTGTCATCATCCCACAAGGAAGGTGAAATGTGTAATGGGTACTACCCCAAAAATACAAAGAAGAAGCCATCAAAATGAGGCAATAGGTGGGACTTGTCTTCAACATCATGATCAAGTCATAAATCCCAGTTTTCTTCCAAGCTTCTGCCTTGACTTTCTCTACCTTGGTCAACTAGTTCAAATAGAGGTCAGAATCCTTGAAGTATGGAGTTGCTCTAAACAACCTGGACCCATCATTTAGATACTTTAGGTCTACATTTTGTAAGGATATACTATCAGGACCTTCAATGGCTACCTTGGTTTGATCTTTCTGCCCTAAGGGTTTAGTCTTACGGTAGGAAGGGAAGAAGTCGCTAATAGTTGAATAATCGGCACCTAAAGTGGATAGAGGACTAGGTAAAGCTAGGGGTTTACCAGAAACAGTCATGGGAATCATTACCTGAGATTCGTAGATGTGTCTCTTCTCTTCTCTGAGAGGTTCAGGAATGAACTGTTGGTTCTTCACCACCTTGGGTCTGCTTAGTGTAGCAAAGGGAGGAAGCAGCGACACGCTTTTTGGCCCCTTGACCTTTGGGTTTTTCTTCTGATCCTGAGTAGTAGCGGTGGAAGACGCCATTGTTAAGGGTTTATAGGAAACAGGTTTACTAAAGGTAAAAAGTTGAGAGTGCTTGAAAGAGATGCTTAGTGATTGCTTTAGAGTGAAAAGAGTAAAAATAGTTTTTGAGGAGATTATTTATAAAACGTCTGGAAGTAATAGAAGGTTACTATTCATCATGAAAGGCTAAACGGTAGTGGGACATGTGGTGTCCCAAGAGCGAAAGTGGGGGCGGTGGCAGTTATTGCCTATGCCCATAATCTCATAGATTCTAGGAGAGGTGATGATGGTCTGGGATTTGGTGGGATTTCTAAGAAATTATTTTCATAATTGGCCATGATGTCATGGACGTTTCTTAAAAGAAACTGAACAGTTTCTTAAGTCGTGGGTTGGTCAGTTACGTTGACACTTACATGGGGTCGAAAGATGGCGTTGAATGGGACACTATCAAAAAATGACCTTTTTCTTCAGCACTGTCGAAATGGACATTTTTGGTAAGCAATTTGTTAGCTCAGAAACTCAACACCCACATTAAATTAGAAGTATTGGTTGGGATATTGAATTCTTGATGTAGTGTGAAAGAGTCTTCGACTGGGTCTCTATAATAAATGAAATCGAAGGCACTCACATAAGAAAGGAAGACTTTTGGGACTTAGAAAATATTTCTAAGTTTGAAGAAGCTACCTTCGACCGAGAATGCTGCCCAATACTAACAGAATTTGAAATTCAAATAAAGGAGAGAGTAGTTATTCTTTCTCACTCCTGAATAAGACAAGTGGCGCACATCCAAAAGGCAGATGCATGTAGTGCGACACTTTTCAGGTGTTAATTTTCTTAGGAAGTTAACAATAGTTACGTTTATTTTTATAAAGAGGGGTTCTAGCAATAGGATTTGATGTGTTATGTTTACTATTTTACAAGTCACTCCAAATTTACTCAAAGTATCCGTGTGTAGAGAAAATAGTCCGTGTGAGAGAATGTACGTGATGTAAAAAACACCATTTTATGCTTTGATGAAATTTACTTTCACTTTATATTAAAAGAGTTTATCTTTTACTTTCCTGCAATTTACATCTTCAGTGTTACATTTTATCTCTTTTAAGCCTTTCCATTAAAGTCTTTAACCCTTTTCTTCAAATTAACGCTCTTACGTTCTTGTCGAACAATGCACTTGAATTAACTTTTATTTATAAACATTGTTGAAGTGTTCAGTCTTTAGAATTTTATTTGAATTAGAATTTAGCACATGTCCTAGGATCAATCTGATCGATCCTGTGAGTCACTAAAGTTAGATTTAGAAGATCAGCGGTTGTTTTCCAATTTTCACGGGAAACAGATGGTATATTTGCAAGAGCTTAATTATTCAACTCAATGAAAATTTTAGTCGAAAAAAGATGTAACGAGAATTGAGAATGTACTTTTTATAAGGGGTTAGCCATTAGTGATAATTTTTTTTTGAAAAGTTGAAACTTAGAATAATAAATTCAATTTAAGAATAGAAACTTCAATACAATTAATTGATAAATAAAGATAAATTTGTGCAGAAATTTGCTAGTAATCATCAAATTAGGATCAAAATCACACTCCACGTTTGCAAATGCAGTTGCACAAGTATTCAACTCACCATAAATATGACAAACTCGCATTTCCAATCCAATTTAAGTAACTGTTGAATTTGTTATACCAATCGAATTCCATTATACTACCATGTCTAAAATCCAAAATATTTTCAATAATCACTTTAGAATCTATATGAAGTTCAATAGTTAGAAAATTAAACTCTTTTGCTAATCTTTATTCGTCTATCACATCCTAAAGTTCACCATATATACACTACAAGAACCGAAATATATTGTGAAATATTCAAGCCACTCACCCGTACAACCTCTTAAAAGACCATTGCATTCAGTTATCAAGTCATTCTTATTAGCTTCATCAGTGTTCAATCTCACCTAACCTGAAGGAGAAGGAGTCAATCTTATTTGATTAGCCTCTTAAACCAACTTCATCTTAGTACCATGCATTTTCGCAACCGAAAAAATATTCATGAGCAACTTTAGTAACATGCCGCCACAAAATTTTAGATCTCAAAAAATTCTCAGCATGTTTTTTCTTATTCCTCCACATCCAAAGTGCATGGCAATGGGTTTTCTAAAGTTCCACCCACGACGAATCTCCACTAAAATCAAAATCCAAACACAAATTAGTATTCACCCACTCCGTAATATTACAAGTGAAAAAAGAACCCTTCATATCTAACATAACCACATTAATCCAAATATCAAAAGTCAAAGGGCAACCACGTAAGACATGCATAATGGATTCCACCTCTGTTCCATAGTGACTACAAAAAGGTCCTCCTAGTTAAATTTTATTTTTCCTCTCATTGGTCATCATTCTACCATGATACACCAACCAAATAAAGAGCCTTATTCGCTCAAGGACTTTAAGCTTCCATATCAGCCTCCAACTATCATCGTCATTTTGCCTATCAAAATTACACATAAATTTATAACTTGATGAAACAATATACTCACTTTTTTATCGTTTAGCCATTAACAAATATCTCTTCCACTATTACCATCGGAGGGAGAATAGCTAGAATTTAGTTACCACAATTTGAGGAAAAAATGCTTTAAAATATCCACATTCTACTAACCATGTTGATCTTATAAGTCCTCTAAATGCTGATAAGAAGTTGTATTAACACCATCAATATTAATGTCCATCAATTTTATACCTAGTTCAACCCAACAATGAGACCAAACATCTATATTGACACCATCTCTTATAGACCAATACCCAAACTGAGCAAACTTAGGCCAAAAGTTACCAAGATTCTTCCACAAATTGGAATCATTTTCCATAACAATCACTCCCTTATAACCAACATTGTTCCTCATATATTTTCCACACATAACCTCACAACAAAGATATTGTTCTTTAACTCAAATGGTTCAACCAAGCTTTAAAAGACGAGCGATATTCATAACATCCAACCGTCTAATACCCAATCCTTCTAAGAACTTTGGCAGCATCATCACATCTCACTTCACCAAATGAACTTTTCTATGCTTCTCGTTATCCCCCAGATAAAAGAATGATGCAACTTTAAAATCTCATGGAAACACGCTTTGGGAATGCTAGTAGTCATCGTAATATATATAGGAATGACTTTAATAACAACTTTAGAGAGAGTTACCCGATTTGCAAAAGAAAGGTGTTGAGCTTTCCAAGAGGCCGACTTCAACTTAATTTACTCTAGGATATAATTAAAATCATATTTTCTTGGTGCTCTACCGAGGAGAGAGAAACCTGGATATTTTTCCAAGATATTGTGTTTCATGGAAGCCAAAGATAACTGCAAATTTACAACGAACAAACACATACATGTTTCTAGAGAAAAGAATGCTTGTTTTATTAATACTCACTTGCTGACCAGACAAAAGGCAAAATTGATTAACAATATCAAGCACACACTGCATTTAAAACTTTATAGCTTGACTAAACAATAAAAGATCATCTGCAAACAACTAGTGAGATGTGTGAGGACCATTTCTATCCGCCTTTATAGTTTTCCTAAGCCTTGCTCCATACTATGAGAAATAAGACGAGACAATGTATCCATACAAACAACAAAGAGGTATGAAGAAATAAGGTCTCCTTGTCTGATACCTATATGAGGTTTGATAAATTGTAATCTAATTCCATTCCATTTCACATTAGTGGAGACAATTGTAATAGAGACTATAATAATAATGACTAGCTCTAAAGGAAATCTAACCACTTTTAAGATGTTTTCAATGAAATGCCACTTTATCATATCATGTGCTTTATTTAAATCAAATTTAATCACAAAATACCATATCTTCCCTTTCATCTTATGCATGGTATGAATCATTTATTGTACCACAATAATATTGTCATGAATACTTCTCCCAATAATATTGTCACGAATACTTCTCCCTAGTACAAAGCCCATTTGAAAAGGAGAGAAAATTGGAGGAATAATAATATTCAACCTATTTACAACCACTTTTGTAATAATTTTATACAAATTATTGCCAACAGAAATGGTACGGAAGTGATTAATAAACTCAAGATGCGATACCTTAGGAATTAAGTCAATATCTATTTGATTAATCTCAACAAGTGCGCCTGGATTAGTCCATATTTTCTTGACGAAATTGCAAGTATCCAATCAAATAACTTCCCGGGTTTTTTTGATAAAGACTATCAAGATATCCATCTGGATTAGGTAATTTTCAAAGTCCATATAAAAAACCACATGCCTAGCCTCCGTAACACTCACATCAACACTTAGAAGACTTAAAGATTTTTGAGAAAGTCTAGGATAAGAAATGATGTCTAGAACCATGCATCCTCTCGAGAAGTTTCAGTAAAAAGATTCTTGTAAAAAGAAGTTACCATAGATTTAAGTTAGTGTTCATCTTCCATCCACATGCCATTAGTGCCATGGAGCATTTGAACTTGATTTTTCCTTCTCCTATTAACAACTTTCAAATGATAGTAATTTTTATTACAATCCTCATCATGAATCCACTTATCTTGAGAGCACTGAAACCACGTAAGCTTATCTTGCTTAAAAGTTTTATTTTATAAATCACGATGAAGCTTGAACTCTAATTTATGGATAAATTATAATTTCCTTGACCAACTTGCACCAGCCTCTGAGTCCTATTAATCTGAGCAAGTAGTTCTCGCTTTTGACCAACAATTATACTAAGATTAATACTCTTCTAGTTCTTGAATTTATCTTGCATTTGTTTCGAATAGCAGGATCCCATGCCTCTTAAATCATGTTAATATAAGTAATTTCTGTTATCCATGCCCTTTTAAAATGGGAATATTTAATTTTGCTCGGTGAACAGTAACAAACAAAACAATTAGAATGGGATGATGATTAGAGAAATCCACATGAGCATGAACTTTGACTTACACACATGGAAAGTTATGCTTCCAATTATCATTACAAAAAGATTGATCAAGCTTTTCAAATATCCACTTACCACCATGGAAAATAATAATTCTCCATTTATAGTTAAACCCAACTGATCCCATATCAATAAGGTTACAAACATTAAATCTCTCCTCCTTTTTTCCCCAAAGCAGTTGCAATACCATTAAAATCTCATGCAACCAACAACGCACTATGCATAGAAGCTATAATAATCCTAAAATTATCCCACAAACCTATTCTACTCTTTTAAAGTTGAACATTTTTATTGAGTTTATTAGGACCACATCTAGTTACCATTATCACAAGCATACTAGGACGGTACATATCCACATAATGTTTACGAGTACGACAAAATCTTGAACTCGCTGCCCCACGATACTTCCACTTAATGATACTATTTTGCTGACTAATCATAATAAACAATTAATTAAGAAACATTAAACCATATTGCTTCCTATGGTTAAAGAGATCCAAAGTCTCTAGAACCACTTCCATGTCAAAATTCTCATTGCTTGAAACACCTTTGTCATTAGCATAAAAAAACCATCTTTTTCCAAACCCGTATAGCCACTTTCTATCTCGATATTGTTCTGCAAATATGCATGTTTCAATTTGGTATCAGGGGGTCTAGGGAGATTAGAAACCTCAATATGATCATTGTCATAATTTGCTTGAATTGAGCTCACTTAATTTGTGAACCCTCATTATTAACTAGATTAGTAGTTTGTGGAACTATGAATTCATCCATTGTCTTATGTGTTTTGTTGTTAGGAGAATGATTAGAATGTTTGAAATGACTAGCAATAAATATTACTATATTATTGATATCGTTGTGTTCAACAAGCTTTTCAAGAACAGACATAGAAGTATTATCTTGTTGTCCTTTAATGTTATCACGTGGTAAATGAGAATTACCTTTTTAATTATTAGTATTTTTTTATATGATTCTATACGAAAATTCCGTACTCTTCCTAAATGCCCATTTATAATCTTCCATTTTATGTTCTCGTGTGATATATTCTCTCTTTGTTGATTTTGCATGATCTTTCGTGAAATATTCTCTCCCATTATTTTCTCCTCCACCAAATTCTCAACTTCCAAGTTTGACATACGTTTACTTGAAATAGAAAATCTTGATCCCATTGATTTCACTTTAGCCTTAATTTTCACCGAAACATTCATTTAACTACCATGCACTATCACTACATCATTCTCCTTATTTTTCCTTGGATGTCGCTGTTTACTAACAAGAAACCAAAGACCCTCTTGCACATTAATACCACCTAGGATACCATTGTGAAGGTGATAAAAATATACAAGAAGTAGAGTTGAATTGTGTTTTCCAAATTGTTTCTACTTCTAAACCAGAGTTCAAAATTTAAACAGAAGTTCAGAAACTGATAACAAGTGCATCAGATAAGATAACAAAAGTAAATAAAATTAGACAAAGAACACACAAAAGTTATCATGGTTCCTCTCCAATTGAGAGTAGTCCAGTCCCCTTGTAGCACAAGAGAGTTCCACTATAATCAACCATATTACAACTGCTTATACTTCTTAAGTATAAGACTTTCTCCTGCTCAGACCTACAACCTATGTCTTCTTTGCTTAATCAACACCTGATCAAGACTTCCTTCTTAGATCCTTAGATTCTAAGACTTTCCTTCTTAAACCCCTAAGATTCAAGAATTTCTTGCTTATACCCTTTGAGTACAAAACTTCATGCTTAGACCTACTGTCCAAGACTTCCTGCTTAAATTCTACGAACCTAAGACTTCAATTCTCAAGCACAAGGCAAGAGACTTTTATTTAAACTGACTGTTTAGAGAAGGAATAACTTACAACAACACTTAATTAACAATCAGGGGTGTCCAAATATAATACAACACACTTTAACACAAAATATTCTTAAGCTATACAAGAATAATAACTCTTAAAGATTAGCTTCTCTTGAGTTGAAATGAATAGTGTGAAGTGTGTGTATATTTCAGTTGTAGTTTCAGTGTTATTCTCTTGGTTGATGTTCAATTCTTCTGCTCCTTTTATAGATGAAGAAATAGAGTCGTTGAAGCATTCCAACGACTATATTCAGATGAAATCTTCTTGCACATCTTCTTTTCTAATAAAGCAAGTGTTGGAACTCGTAGCTAGGGAATTATCCACTGAATAAGTCCTTTATCCAGAGAACTCTTCTGTGAAAAAAGTACAACACAATCTTTTGAATATAATGTCAACTAATCTCGAGTCCCGTGATTTCTGAGCTTGAGTTGACACCTATCAGTTTTAGAGGCGGAGTTAACACGCTTTTGATTCTGAGTTGTACAAAAGATATCTTTCTGATCAGACTCTCTCGTACGTATTTAATTAAAACCAAACCATGGCTTTTTCGTGACAGATCCTGTTTCAACATGTAAATTGAATTATGTACACATGAACTAGCTAGTTAGAAATCCTAATTGTTCTTCAAATACTTTGTTATCATCAAATTCTTATGAGATACATGGTATGAATCAAATTTGTTTCAAAAATCTCCCCTTTTTTTATGATGAAAACCTTAAGTATTTTAAAACAATTAGTTGCATATTAATTACTCAACAACTTTCAGGGTCTGAGGTTTGTAAGCTCTACCTGTGTCAAACAGTCTTAGAGGTTAGGTTTGTAAGCTCCCTCTGATTCCCATATGTGAAGTCTAGGAGGTGAGGTTTGTAAGTCCTCCTATATAAAATAATTATATCCACTTCAATATTAATCTAGTATAATAATTAATCAATTTCTCCCCCTTTGCAATCAACAAAAATACAACAAGCCAAATAGGTAAATGAACTCTAGTGATTAATAATGGTTTTCGAACAATTCAATCCTAAACACCATTAAAGAACAAGTTTGTCTATCAACCCAGTGTGTTGCATATGATCAACAACACCTTGTTGAACAAGAATCATAGAAAGAAACCTACCAAAAGGAACAAGAAAAGATAATTTATCACGAGATGTTAATATCTCTTCTTTCAGATAGTTGAACATACTTTGAGACATGTTGATTTTAATCCTTGAGACTAGGAACAAAATGAAATGTTTATCATCAAGAGAAAGCCATCCTAAACCCTTTTCTCTAAGCCTTAGATTGGTCCCCATATTTTGGTACCATACTTTTTCCATAGGAGTAAGAGTAGAAGGGCTTCCAATAAGGCCTTCATTATCATGGATGTTATGAATAAGATTCGTAAACCTATTGTAATACATGTAGTCTTCCACCGTGACTCCATTCTCTTCACAATTTATTGCTTGAGAAATGAATGCAGAGTTAATCACAACAGGAAAACCATAGACAATAGATAGAATCTGACAAACATCTAACTTACTCTGAGTAACATGAGCATTTACCCAAAATTCTTTCACAAGATTATGATAGATTGGTCCATTAAGCATTGTAAAATATCCATCACATTTCTAAAAATGAATATCTTAGACTATCCGTGAAAGATTAACTGCCTCAATTCATTGAGGTCAACTGTATATTCCTTCATAATATTTATATCATATATCTCTCCGTTAAAGGTCTTTGAAGACATATTGAAACGAAAAGAGATTTTAGAAGAGAACAATGATTTTACAATACTATCTTATATAGAAGATAATACATAAAAATCAGGTAAAACTCAGATACAGTCATATAACACATAGGATGTTGTTTTAATATAAGCAAGCATGTGTTAAATGTTTGGACAATAATGAGCATGAATTTTCATAATATTAGAAAAATTTATAATGAAAAAGATTCAACAAATTCTACAATCAAGCTTACTTAGAAATTTTTTCAAACTTAATGATATATTGTATTCCAATTGAGTTCTATCAGAATCCAAGTTTCCTTTTGATTCCCCATTCATACCTTAAGCATTATTCATCAACAAAAACCATGTTCAGGTTTTTATGAATAAAATCAAATCTTGCGATAGCTAAGGTTTTTGTAAATATATCAGCCCATTAATGACCAATATCAATAAATTAAGTATCTATTATACCCTTCTTAACATAGTTCCTAATAAAATGGTGTTTGATTTCAATATGCTTAGTTCTAGAAAGTTGAACCAAATTCTTAGTTAGACAAATAGTAGTAGTGTTATCACAATAGATAGGAATACCATTTCCAAAAATGTGATATTCTTCTAGTTGATACTTCATCCATAGTAGTTGAGTATAACATTTAGCAACTGAGGTGTATTCTGCTTCTACTATGGACAGAGCAATAGTTGCTTGTCTATTGCTAGCCCAAAATATAAAGTTTTCACCTAAGAATTGAAATTTTCCACTTATGGATTTCCTCTCAGTTCTATCTCCGGCATAATGAGCATCACATAATCCAACTAGCTTATAATATGAGAAATTCTTATAAAGAAGTCCTAGATTATTCATTCTTTTCAAATATCTAAAGATCCTCTTAACCACTGTTAAATGAGTTTCTCTAGGATCTGATTGGAATCTTGCGCACAAGAATACGTCGAATAAAATATCTAGTCTGGAAACAGTGAGATAGAGTAAGGAACCTATCATACCTTGATATTTAATCTGGTCCACTTTGGTAATGCATTCTTCACTATTCAGATTGCAAGAAGGATGAATAGGAGTTGCCATGACTTATCATACATCAAGATTTAACTTCTTCAAAGTTCTCTTGTGTACTTTGACTGATGAATGTATGTACCTTCTTTTCTCTGATTGATTTGAATTCCAAGAAAGTATATTAATTCACCCATCATGCTCATCTAAAACTCGGCTTGCATGATCTTTGAAAATTCTTGACAAAGAGATGCATTAGTAGAACCAAAGATTATATCATCAACATAAATTTGAACAATCAGAATTTGTTCCTTTAGAGTTTTCCTAAATAGTGTAGTGTCAACTTTACCTTTAGAAAAATCAATCTCTAGCAGAAAATTACTAAGTCTCTCATACCAAGCCCTTGGAGCTTGTTTGACCCCATAGAGAGATTTCTTAAGCTTATAGACAAAGTCTGGATTATTTGGATCTTTAAATCCAAGAGTCTGTTTAACATACACTTCTTCAGTAATTACTCCATTCATAAAAGCACTTTTGACGTCCATTTGATAAAGCACAATGTTGTGATTAATAGCATAAAAGAGAAGAAGTCTTATAGCTTCTAACCTTGTCACAGGAGAAAAGGTTTCAATGAAGTCAAATCCTTCTTGTTGATTGTAACCCTGAGCTACAAGTCTTGCTTTATTTCTCACAACTTCTCCCTGTTCATTAAGTTTGTTTTGAAAGACCCACTTGGTACCAATGATGTTTTCAACTGTGGTCTTGGAACAAGATCCCACATATTATTTCTTTGAAACTAATTCAGTTCATCATGCATAGCCATGATCCACCCATTATCTGATAAGGCATAATCAATAGAGGTATGCTCTACCAATGAGATAAGTCCAAGTATTGATTCATCATTTCTGAAAGCTGATCTGGTTCTCAATGGCTCATCTTTATTCCCAATAATTTTCCCTTTTTAATGAGAAACCTTATATTTAAATGATCTCTTAAGTGGAATAGGGGCTTCAAAACCATTCTGAATAATGACTAAATATGTAGTAGGATTATCTGAAGTAGCTTCAGTTTCTACAGCTTCTAGTGTTTCTTCAGTTCTAGTATTAGATTCTACAGATCATCATCTAAACTATTTTCTTTCAGAATACACACCACAAACTATTCTTCAGAATTCTAAATTCCTTCAAGATTATCATTCTAATCCATAGACTTTAGCTTTTTACATTCAGGTATTTTGTCATCAAATTTAACGTGCACAGACTCTTCAACCATTTCGGTTTTTGAGTTGTACACTTTGTATGCTTTTGAGCATTTAGAGTATCCCAAAACGATACCTTTTTGTGCTTTAGCATCAAATTTCTTTAGGTTGACCCTATTACTAAAAATGTAACAAGTACATCCAAATTGGTGAAAATAAGAGATGCTTGGTCTCCTACCTTAAAATAATTCATACAATGTTTTATTCAAAGTTGGTTTAATATAGATTCTGTTCTGAATATTACAGGCCATACTAACAGCTTCTGCATACAAGTACTTTGGAGGTTTGTTTTCATGAATCATAGTTCTTGCCATATTTTGTAAGGATATGTTCTTTTTTCCTACAACCCCATTTTGTTGTGGAGTTCTAGTAGAAGAAAACTCATGGATAATTCCATATTTTTCATAAAAAGATTCAAATGGCTCATTTTCAAATTCTCCACCATGATCATTTCTGAACTATTTTATTCAGTTCTAGTATTAGATTCTACAGATCATCATCTAAACTATTTTCTTTTAGAATACACACCACAAACTATTCTTCAGAATTCTAAATTCCTTCAAGATTATCATTCTAATCCATAGACTCTGGCTTTTTACATTCAGGTATTTTGTCATCAAATTTAACGTGCACAGACTCTTCAACCATTTCAATTTTTGAGTTGTACACTTTGTATGCTTTTGAGCGTTCAGAGTATCCCAAAAAGATACCCTTATGTGCTTTAGCATCAAATTTCTTTAGTTTGACCTTATTATTCAAAATGTAACAAGTACATCCAAATTGGTGAAAATAAGAGATGCTTGGTCTCCTACCTTTAAATAATTCATACAATGTTTTATTCAAAGTGGGTTTAATATAGATTCTGTTCTGAATATTACAGGCCATACTAACAGCTTCTGCATACAAGTACTTTGGAGGTTTGTTTTCATGAATCATGGTTCTTGCCATTTTTTGTAAGGATATGTTCTTTTTTCTACAACCCCATTTTGTTGTGGAGTTCTAGGAGAAGAAAACTCATGGATAATTCCATATTTTTCATAAAAAGATTCAAATGGCTCATTTTCAAATTCTCCACCATGATCACTTCTGACTTTTACGATTTTTACTTCCATCTCATATTGTACTTGAATGCAGAAGATGCTAAATACTTTGTATGTTTCAACTTTAGATCGAAGAAATTTTACCCAAGTCCATCTGCTGAAATTGTTAGACGCCAAACTTGCTTTAAACTGATTATAAATTATTGGCATTGTCAAATATTTTGTGTTTTTTTGTTGGATTTACTCCATGTTATCATGTTATTCTTCAATATTGTGAAAATACCTTTGGTTGCTTTGATTTGTGTGCTATTATGCAGGAATTAGACATAAAATCATTAAAGTGTAAGACACAAAGCATTTGGACAAGGAAAGAAAAGGAAGAGAATAACTTCAGCATGTTCGATGGGTGAACAACCAGTGAGGAGTTCCGACGAGTATTCGTTGTGAGAACACAAGGCGAAGAGCTAGCGAAGAATCTCATAAATATGGCAGTAACTAAAGGGCAGTAAATTTGCTGGGCGAATAAGGCAACAAATGTTTGCTGTGCGAAGTAGTAGTGAAGAGCCAGCGAACCATCCCAGACCCAAATCAGTAGCTAAAGGATCCTATGTTCGTTGTGCAAACTTGTAGGCGAGGTAGTTCGCAGTATGAAGAATTGCTCGCACAACGAACTTCAGATATTTCTCAGGGGTAGTTTAACTGTTCAGTGGCACTTCAGGTTCCAAAAAAAGGGTTCTCTAGGCGAAGAAACCATTCACAGTGCGAACGTAATAGATTTTAAAAGTACTATATAAGTATTTTTAACCATTTTTGGGGATCATAACCCACTTTTACACACAAGAACTTCATTTTCTCAGATTTCCTCAACAAAAGGTGATATTTTGCAAATAGAAGCTGGATTCGCATCTGAGTTCGATTCTTCGACGTGGATGCTCATTCATCACCTTCTAAAACTTGTAAAGCAAGCTACCATGGTTATGGGTAGCTAGTTTTCTTTGTGTCAAGATTATAGGTATTTAACCTTAATATTATGTATTTCTTTTAACCTTTTATATGTGAACAAGGTTGATGATCAATATATGTTGAAGCCATTTGCTTTTAATGTGGTATTTATGATTTGGTTTACTCTAGACATATTTTCCGAGTCTTAACCTAATTTCTTCATCTATTAACAAACAAAATCTAGACATAGATTTGGAAGTTAATATTTGCTTTGTATTGATCTTTGCGATTATTGTTGCGGTTGCTATATATAGAGATCACCTAGCGATTAAAAACAATAATACCCATGAAGTCTCTTTAGAGATAAACGGATTCATGAGGATACATGATTGCATTGTTCGAAACTACATTCACATGCTTGATTAATTGGATATGTAAGAAAGGGGTTAACGAGATCTAATTTTGACATGCTTCTCTTAAAAGTTAAACATCTTTCTCTATTTTACATATTTGCAACCAAACTTATGTTTTAAAACAAGAAAATTGTGAAAACCCTTTTTTTCTTCTTCTTAGAACTCTAAATTATTAAACGACAAACATCTAGATATCGGAGCAATCCCTACGGATACGATAAAACGACCACCAAAAAAATATATTCAACAAAATAGCGTCGTTGTTGGGGATTGTTGTTTGATATTGATATTGCAAGCATTGTAATAGTTGCAGATTTTAAGATATTTTTATTGTGAAACTCTTACCTCTGTAATTCTCTTGTGATTTTTAATTTGTTTGGCTAGTGTGCGTAATCCGTTTATGCGAGGGAGGGTGCCTGCAGAAGAACTTCTTTTTGATCCAGAGATTGAAAGAACTGGTCGTAGACACAATAGCAGAACTTGACGGAGAGGGCAACATGCTTTAGAAAGAAGAGAGCAAGGAGAATCTTATTCATCAACACCAATCATAACATCACCGCCAAACATGGCAGATCCACCTCCACCACTACCTCTTGCTTGAACGCCATGTACCAACAGTCCAAGACACAATACTCAGTTTGCTCGCAACGCCCACAAAGGGAGGCATTCAGATATGAAAATGGGAATTCTTGCACTTTTATATCAAAATCCTTTTACCAGTATGGATCATGAGGATCCGTTCACTCATCTCACAAAATTCTATGAGATTGCGGGTACAACGGAAGCTCCGAAAGCTGAAGAAAAATCATTGCTCAAGAGACTATTTCCGCATTTCTTAATTGGGAAGGCAAAGGAATGGTATCTTGATCAATCCATTTTGGTGATGAAGGATTGTAATATGTTGGAAGAAAAGTTCCTTGAACGAATTTTTTCCCTACAATCGATTCATGGAAGCAAAAACAAAAATTTCAGTGTTTGCTCAAGGAGGAAATGAATCTCTCAATGAAGCTTGGGAGAGGTTTAAATCCATGTTACAAAAATGGAAATACCACAGTTTCAATGAATTAACACAAGTGCACATCTTTAGAAATGGGCTCCAATCGGTTCATAAGACTTTGTTAGACGCTACCACGGATGGGTCGTTAATGGAAAAGAGTGTTGAAGATGCGATATCCATCATCGATAGGATGGAATTTAATGATCACCAAGGAAATCATAACCATGGACAACTCAAAGGAAACTAGGAATGATAGAGTTGGGAATAACTAATGGGATTCTTGTGCAAAAAAAATTACTTTTACAACAAATGGAGTTACTGACTCAAAAAATGTAAAAGCTTCCATAATAAATTAAAGAAATGCAGGAGATTCTCAACAACAAACAAGTGATGAGTTATGAGCTTTGTAAAGGAGATCATCATACCGGGTATTATCCTCCGGTTATGGAAGAGGCAAATTATGCGGGAAATTAAAACCAAGGGTATCAACCTCGACCACCTTACCAACAAGGTAACCAAGGTTACCAACAAAGAGGTAATCAAGGTTATTAACAACAACGGAGGCCTCAAGATGCTGAAATTTCTAATCATCAACAACAATATCAAAGCTACACTCAAACTCCACAAGCTCCAAGTGGAAATTCAAAGATGGAATACACCCTCACTCAATTCATGAAAATGTCAATGTCTAATCAAAAGAACACCGATGCGGCTATAAAGAACCTTGAGATGCAAGTGGGGCAATTATCTAAATAATTGGCCAACCAACACAAAGAAAGTTTTTTGGTGAATACTCAAGTGAATACAAAAGAGCATTGGAAGGATATTCTTACTATAAGTGGTAGAGAAATTGATATGGGCATAAGTGAGGAAGTTGTGGAAAGAGAGGGAGTAGTTGAAAAAGAAAAAGAGATTGATGAGAAATAAGTAGAAAAGAATGTTGAGGGAGAATTATTTGAAAATGAAAAGAAAAAGAGTGAGGAAGAAGAAAAGGAAGGGGAAGGAACAAGTGAGTACTATTCTGATTCAAAATTTTCCTTATCCTCATGCTCCATCGAAGAAAGATAATGAGAGGCATTATGCTCGGTTTTTGGATATTTTTAAGCAATTGCAAATTAATATTCCATTTTTTGAGGAATTGTAGCAATTTCTAAAATATGAAAAATTCACGAAGGATATTCTCACCAAGAAGAAAAGGTACACTGATCTAGAAACGATCATGGTTGATGCTAGTTGTAGCGCGATTATTCAACAGACTCTTCCAAGGAAAGAAAGTTATCCGGGTTGAGTTAATTTGCCGGTTATAATAGGAAATATATATGTTGGCAATGTGTTGATCAATTTGGGCTCTAGTATCAATTTGATACCATTGTCCATTGTGCAAAGGTTGGAGCATATGGAGTTAAAAACTAGTCAAATGACATTGCAACTAGTCGATAAATCCACTACCCGTCCTCATGGTGTAGTGGAAGATGTGTTGGTTAAGGTAGACAAATTCTTGTTTCTCATCGAATTTGTGGTGATTGACATGGAAGAAGATTAATACACTCCATTGATTATGGGAAGAACTTTTATGAAAACTGCTAGATTGTCATTGAAGACACATTGTCGAATGAGAGTTGGAACATAAATGGTCAGAGGCTGAAGATTTTGAGCAAAATATAACCACAATGCCTTTTTGCTATCTGTGCGGTCGCATTGGATCGTCGAGCTCAAATGACGTTAAACAAACTGCTAGTTGGGAGGCACCCTAAAATTGTAAGTATTCCTTCAATTTTACTGCTTTGATAGTATAATTTTGTCTAGAAAATGTTGTGGTAGGATGAGTTGAAGAGATATATTAAAAAAAAATCGGTCACATTCGCCTTGAGCTCGCTAGGCAAACCTGAGCGAATGTTCGCTGGGATGTTCGCAAAGCAAATGGAGCGAGACGGAGAAAATTTCAGGTTTTGCTGCCACGTCATTTAAGTGAAATTTTGGGTAGGCTAGAGAAGTGTAGGCCCAATAATCATATTTCATATTTTTGTGGGGGTAAACCTACCCCATTTCCCTTTTGCCTTCACTTGTCCCTCTTCTCTCTCTACTTCTCATAAAGCACACCACACACAAAGTTTCTCCATTATAACCATAGTGAAGCAGTTCTAAACTCTTTTGCTATTCCTAATCAATTCTCTCAGCATATTTCAGGTTTGAATTTCTGTATTCATTCCCATGTTATTGTTAATAACATTGTTGTTAAGGTTTGTTTAAGAAAATGATAGAACTTGCTCCTAGGTTATGTGACTTTATGCATGTTCTATATTATTGATTTATATTACTTTGCATGTGAGTCCTAAACAAAAAGTTTGAAAGTTGAGTTTGTTTAGGTTAGATTTAAATTGAAATAGAATGAAATCTTGTGAAATCTTAAGCTTTAACTTGAACAATTGTGTGGTTGGTGCTGTTACTTGATACTCGTTGTGTACCATGATTAGAAATGAGAGAATGTAGGAATTTGGCTCTGTTTCTGAATTTTTTTGGTTGTAGGCAGAACTTACAATTTTGGAATTCACAGGGTTTACTTTGAGTTTGCATAGCAAACCTAGGGCGAGTATTCGCCATGGCTTCGCTAGGATAACTTTTGGTGAACATGACAGAAATTTTTACAATCTTTGTGGTGCTGAGATTCTTGTTCTGAATCTTTGTGATTTTCTTCCTTGCTAAATTATCTTGTGTTTGGTTGGCTGGTTTTGTTTTGTGAATGTGCATATGGCACCTCCAAAGACAGTTCCGTCGAAGAAAAGAATGGCCAAAAGTTCATCCCGTCCGCATCCAATCCAATATGATACTGACAGGTTCAGAGGAGCTAAGCAAGCTGCTCGTTATCTTGCTCTAGAGAAGAGGAGCATCTTGCTAGAAAATAGGTCCAACCTCAACCCTCAAGGTTCCTACCAGGAGGTAGCAGTAATCTTTCATAGAAAATAGTGGGATAAGTCGATAACGCCTTGTGACAGTTACAACGTAGAGCTCGTAAGGGAGTTCTACGCCAATGCACTTCCAAATGACGATGAGGCATTTACTTGGACTACTATGGTTTGTGGAAGAGAGGTAAAATTTTACCGAGACACCATTAATATTTTTTTTAAGGTGCACCTCTCTCCTTGGGGGAGGATGAAATTGATGAGTATCATCGAACTTTGAGGCTTCATAGAGACACGAATGCCATTTCTAGTGCATTGTTGATTGAGGGCAAGTCGATGGAGTTAAACCCGTATGGGGTTTCTAGAAGATACCACAGGGAGGACATGCGACCTTTAGCTCAGCTGGTACTTCTCTTGGTGTTGACTAACATCAAACCAAATTCTCACACATCCATTGTGCCCATTCCTGTTGCACACTTAGTTCACAATATTTTGACTAATGTTCAGATTGATGTAGCTAGAATCTTTGCTGATGAGACACGTGTTGTTGGGGAGAGCAGACTTAGATCAGGGTTGTGGAAAAATTGTTTCTTGGTCTTTCCATGTTTGATCATGGTTTTGTGCGTGCATGTGACGGTTAATCTACCCTCTCATTGTCAAGTGACGATTTTGGCTATTATCGATTATAGGTATGTGAATAAGTTTTGCAGGCCAAAGGGATTAAGAGTAGGACATACCTCTAGTGTTGGTGTTAATACTAGTACAGGTTTAGGAGTTAGGGATGCTTCCGATTCAGGATTTGTAGGCTCCCAGGTGTAGAGTGTAACACCCATTTTAATTATTTTTGGTTTTCGGGATTATTTTATTTGAGAATGTGCTTGAGGGTTATTTCGAAGGATCAAGAACTCATGATATTGGTATACAGTGATAAAAATATGATATTTAATAGTAATGCGATATTATTATTAATTATTATCATTTTTATTACTAATATTAATTTTATGAGTAAAATTATAATTTAAATGGATTTTTGGAATAAAAGTATTATGAGAAAATATTATTATGAGTTAATTGGATTAAAAAGGATTTTGGGGGTATTGAGGATAACTTGGTCTTTTGCAAAATAGAAAGAGAAGGAGAAAGGAGAGAACTCGTACGAACACGAGAGAGAGGAAGAAGCAAGCGATCAAGGGAAGCAAGGCAAGAGCACGCGGGATTCGTGAAGATTTTAGGTGCTTCATCAACTTCAGAATCGAATTTGAGGTAAGGGGGGGGGGGGGGGGGGAATTTAACGGTTATTTTGGTATGTGCATGAATGTTGGTAGAAAGGGGAATCCCTAACCCCATGTATGATATTATGGAATATTGATGATGAATTGGTTGATTGCAAGTTCTTGTTACTGATATTGTTGTGTTGTTTGATGTTTAAATCATTGCATGTGATGGGGATGTTAGATTAGATGAGTTTTGGGATTTTCGGTTAAGTTCGAAGTTGAGCCGGATGTTGGTTTTGAGAGCAGAGTTGATGAATTATCGGATAGAATCGGGAATAGACCCCGTAACTAAGTTGCAGTATGTGGTTGGTTGTGGGTTTCGATTTAATCGGGCGAAACCGGTGTGGGAGGTGACTATGCAGCGCATGATTTTTCTGAGTACACAGGTATTCGCTGGGCGAATGAGGGGCGAGCCTTCGCCAGGCTTCGCCGAGCGAACTAGCCAACGAGTGCTGGCAGAAGCTTCTATCTGGCTTCGCCAGAGGTTTCGCCAGGCGAATGGCAGCGAGTGTTCGCTGCGGGGCTTCGTCGGGCGAATGTGCCAGCGAGCTCGACAGCAGTTTGTGTTTTTGCTGCTGTCTTGTGTTGTTCCTCTGTAGACTTGGATCCTCGTTGGTCATGTGCGATGGGTGGCTTGCTGGAGAGCTGATGCGAGCGTATGTTGGTGGTTGTAGGGCTGTTTGGCCGGCGTTTATCGCAAGTGGCATAATCGTTGAATTATGTGTTATGTATGAACCGGTGTGGATGTGTGCACCGTATGTGAGATGTGAGGATCGGTACGCTTATTATGCGTTGCATTTGTGTGCTGTTATGTGATGTATTTGAGTTAGTAGGACCGACATGCCTTGTGTGCATTGTATGTGATAAGTTGTGTGGTGAGCGGATCCGTGGGATCGACGCACTTTGTGTGCTTGTTATGTATGTATTTTGTGATGGGAATGCATCCGTGGGATCGGTACGCCTTGTGCGTCGTGTGTATATATATATATATATATATATATATATATATATATATATATATATATATATATATATATATATATATATATATATATATATATATATATATATATATATATATATATATATATATATATATATATATATATATATATATATATATATATATATATATATATATATATATATATATATATATATATATATATATATATATATATATATATATATATATATATATATATATATATATATATATATATATATATATATATATATACTGTGTGAAGGGTGGATCAATAGGACCGGTTTGCACTTGGTGTGCTAGATGTATGATGTGTGTGAATATGGTTGTGTGCTCCCGTAGAGGAGGGTGATGGCCCAGTGACCATCGGTATTGTTGGTGTGCTCCCTGTGAGGAGGGTGATGGCCAGTTGTCTATCGTTAATGTGTTATACTCCCGTTGTGGGGGGTGATGGCCAGATGTCCATCAGTATTGTTGTGGTGCTTCCATTGTGGAGGGTTGATGGCCAGTTGCCCATCGTTGATATGTGCTCCTGTGTGGAGGGTTAATGGCCAGTTGCCCATCGTTGATATGTGCTCCTGTGTGGAGGGTTGATGGCCCGGTACCCATCGTGATTGTGAGTCAGTACCGCATGTTAAGAGTTGTGTGAGTGCATTGTTGCATGATTTTGTGTTGTGGTTGACGGTGGGGACCGTGAGTCCGGATGATATATATATATATATATATATATATATATATATATATATATATATATATATATATATATATATATATATATATATATATATATATATATATATATATATATATATATATATATATATATATATATATATATATATATATATATATATATATATATATATATATATATATATATATATATATATATATATATATATATATATATATATATATATATATGAAATAGTATTATCATTGATTTTTGCCTTTTATTTCATGTACTATTATACCATTATTATTTAATCGTGATTCTCACCCCCTTTGTTATTGTTATGGTCTGTGCTTCTTCGGAAGTACAGAAAATCCAGGTGTTTAGCTAGTTGGATTGTGGTGTCTCCATAGGACTGCTCTGATACGTAACACCGGGGCGTTTTTGGGAGTATTGTTGTGTATTTTTGATATGTGTGCCCCCGTGGCGTATCTGATATTTTATGAGATGTTTGATGTTGATCAGTGATGATGTTATGTATTTTGAGGCAGATGGCTGTCATTGTATATATGATGATGATGATGGATATGGATGATGTATGTATATGATATTTTGTGTTATGGCAGACCATATCTTTTTCCGCTGCAATTTTATTGAGAAATTCAGTTAAATTATTTGGAAAAATATTTGTGGAAATTTTGATGTGTATTGTGGCATCCCGTTTGGGAGAGAAACTCTGATATGTGTTTTATTTGATTGTTTTATTTTATTGTGGGAACGGGGTGTTACATAGAGGGGAAGTTTGTGAGTGTAACCTATTGATTAACTTAACTAAAAAATATAAGAGTCACAACCGCACTTTTATTTTATCCAAAAAAGGAAAGAAAAAAGAGCAAACAAAACCAAAGAGTTCTAAAACAAGAACAAGAGTAGAGATCTGGGGTAAGGGGGTTGGTTATGCCATGGGAATGTGTTAGCACCCAAAACGTCTATAGTACGCATAGGAGCCCTTTGAAATATTTACGCTTTTTGGCTTGAAAAAGGTTTGTTTGAAAAGAGATTAGGGAGGTGAGAAGAGAATTATTTTTTAGATTTTTGTGTTTGGAGAGACTTATCGCCTCTTGCCTACATACCCACAAAGTGAAATATAGGATCAAAACCTCATAGTTCATGGTACAAATAACAAAAATTTATTGGTTTTGATTGATTTTAAATGTAAAGACAAGTCGTCATTTTAAGAAGAAAACTACGACTAGTCACCAACAAGTATAAGACAACTTTTGTATCACCTAAAGATGGAAGATTTTCCTTGGATTATCAACAAGTCTATCACTCAACATCTAATTGGAAAATGTCAACATCTTAATACTATGTAGAATAGGAGAATTATATCTCAACTATGGAAATAACTCATGTCTTAAACTTTATGAAAAGTTTTAAAATGAAAAGTGCGCAAAGGCACAAAAAGTTTGAATGAGATTGATCTTTTTTAAAGTCTTTTTGAAATTTGTCAAAAGATGATTAACATTTACTAAAGAAAAAAAAGTTTGAAAATCACTTGACAAAAATCAAGCTTTTATTATGAAAGTGGTTTTAAGTTTGAAAGCAAGAAAGTTTTTTTGAAAAAGGGAGGAGATTTTGAAAATTTAAGAAAGGGAGAAGATGAAGTGACTATCCTAAAAAAAAAAAAAGTTAGAGATAAAAAGGATCTAACCAACTTGTAGCACACTCCATAGCAAGGCAAATAAGAAATCCATCCATCTTGAAGCATAGCAAATAAGCAAGCCAAATAAAGGCAAAGATTCATAATACTCCAAGCATAGGGAAAGAGTCCTAATTCTAAGTCCAAGTAGTAAGAGCAAGATTTGTCTCTACAGGATTATCTCTATGTTTTGATGATAACAATTGAGTATTTGTGAAAGAACCATTTTATGGTTTAATGTTTGTTATGTGCAGGTCATATTAAATTAAATATATTAGACCAAACAAACAAAAGCAACGTGTGCAGCTAGTAATATATGGAATTACTATGTGTAACTTCATGAAGCGCTTGGGAGAAGCTAGTTTGCTTATGTATCTGATCACCATCAGTAAGGAACCAAGGATGCTGTATATTGCAGTTGCAATGCTCCTGTGGTTTATGATCTGAAGAAGTGCATCTGATCTAAAAGCAAATGAAGCTCAGTAAAGAAGCAAGTTTGTTTCTGCATCTGATCATGTTCAATAAAGAATCAAGGATGCTGGATATTGCAGTTGCAATGCATCTGTGGATTCTGATCTGAGTTGTGCATCTGATCTGGAAGCTAACGAGCGTCTCTGAAGAGTGAGCCCTCTAAAGAACTGAAGTGCTGAAGAATCTGATGACTTGAAGTTCTGAAGGCTGAAGGCTCTGAAGACCAAGTGCGTCAAGACTCTGAAGACATGTTCTGAAGGACAAAACTCTGAAGACTCTGAAGACATGTTCTGAAGGACAAAACTCTGAAGACTCTGAAGACATGTTCTGAAGGTCAAGACTCTGAAGGCTCTGAAGACCAAGTGCGTCAAGACTCTGAAGACATGTTCTGAAGGACAAAACTCTGAAGACTCTGAAGACATGTTCTGAAGGTCAAGACTCTGAAGACATGTTCTGAAGGTCAAGACTCTGAAGAATCTGAAGACATGTTCTGAAGGTCAAGACTCTGAAGATATAATCATTTGAAGAAGTTTGTGCTGAAGACTCTGATGACTTGAAGTTCTGAAGGCTGAAGGCTCTGAAGACCAAGTGCAAAAGACTCTGAAGACCAGACTCTGAAGAAGAAAGATTATGAAGCTTCACCAGACAAGACGTGTTCAATCATATGAGCTGTTGCTATCAACTCTGATGAACAAAGTGCTGAAGTCAGAATCTGATGTTTACTATGCTATCTATACCAAAGTAGTTTCTGAACTACTCATCTGTAACATCATCAGAAGAACCAAGCCAGAAGCAAATTTGTCCAAGCTGTTAAATGGAATATTACCGTTGCAAGAAAAAGACAAGAAAGTGATGTCATCCAACACGTGCTTATTCTATCCGTTGAAATATGACCGTTGGAAATAGAAAGGACTTTTCTATCCTCACAACGTCATTCTTGGAATCACTATAAAGGCAGAATCATTTGTTTATTCAAAGGTGGCAACAAAAACCTGCTGATTGCCATAATTGTTGGACGGGCTGGTGGCTAGAGCTGTTGCTCTGTTGCTACTGTTGCAAAGAGAAGAAAAGCTTAAATGAAAAGAAGCCTTAGTGCTCACACACAGAAAAGCTTTTAAGCAATATGGAAACTACTGTTCTCAATAATCTCTTAGAGATTTATTATTAGATTAGTTTCTATATTAGAAAGCAAGGAGTTGTTGCTCAATACTTGCTAGGAACTTAATTAGGAGTAATCTGCTTATTTGAGAAGCACTTATGTAATCTCCGGCAACACAAATTCTTTTTAGAATTAAGTGGTTCCTCAAGTGATCTTGTTAAGATCAGTATACTTGAGATGACAAGTGACAGTAGTCATTTGTGGAAATCCTAATAGGAGATCTTTAGTGATCGGATTCTATTAAGGTGTCAATGAACGTTATATCCTTAGGGATCCCTGAACGTGTCATTGTCAAGTTGTTAGTCACTTGCAGTTAGCTTGTGCATCTGTAATCTGTTTGGTTATAGTGGATTAAGTCCTTGCAGTGAGTAAGGCGAAATCACCTTGGAAGGGTGGACTGGATTAGCTTGAGAGTTGCTCAAGTGAACCAGGATATATCTTGTGTTCTTTACTTGTTTAGTTTATTATTTATGCTTCCGCATTGCTACATCTAGAAACAACACAGAAGAAGATGGCAAAAGTTTTTAAGTAACCAAATACCCAATTCAAACCCCCCCTTTCTTGTGTATTTTTCACACCTTCACAAGTGTCCCAGAATAGTCCAAGAAGTCCAAGGTCTGAGAATAGTTCAAGAGCATAACCACAAAGTTAAGAGCACTAAGTTTTTTTTATAGGTTTAATCCTTTATTAGTGTTTTAAACAAGATATGGTCCAAGTGGACAAAAGAAAAGAGCGGAAACATAAACATGTGTCCAACAGACAAAGGAAAAATAACGGAAGCATAAACAGTAGTATGATATGAGATGATAATAATGGAGCATAAAGATAAAAGAGAGATAGGGAGCAAGAAGGAAACATAAATAAAATTAGTACAATGATATCGTTAGTGAGTTAGTGATTAGTCGTTATAGCAAATGATCAACAATGGTTAACTCATGCACTTAAGCCAAATTCGATGAAGACTCATTAGAGGATTGGTAAAGTCAAAGCCTCCTAACAAAAAGCTTCATAGGTGATGGACTTAATACAAATAATAAACCATACTTGGACTTTCAAACATAGGTTTGAGCCATGAATGATCACTTTCCGATTATGGGACAATTTAGCGGTATGTTAAGCAATCGCAATCGGGTTTATATAGAAACCACGACTATCTGAGGATGGTCAATAACAATGTTAGTGATAATGCATGCTAGAGAAGTGATATGTAGATCACTCTCCGAAAGTAATTCCGCACGAAAAGAAAATAGGTAACGATCTCATCTTCATCAAGAACTTGAAATAAGTTCAAACAATATCGAAGATTTTCATTGATCAAAAGAAAAAGAGAAGAGGAGAGGGAATGCCAAATTGAATTACAAGTTCAAGATTATTCCATCTTTAAGTTCATCCACTCATCTTGATGGATTAAAGCACTAAACGTATCATTAACTCAAAACACCTAAAATGAATTGAACAATTTACTTTAAAGATAGATTTGAACTAATAAATGTTCATCCAACTTTATCTACACCCTAAGTCCAATGAATTTAAAGAGGAAATGGACCTTTAAAAGTACAATCCAAGGCAAAAATCAAAAAGAAAATGGAAGAAGAAGAAGAAGAAAGAACCAAAACAGTCCCAAAACAAAGGCAAAAACTAAAAATCAATACTGGGTAACCGATTACCCAAAGCTGGTAATCAGTTAACTGCTAAAACAGCAGCAAAACAACTTAAAAATGTGCAGAAACTTGATCAATCATTTCTCCAAAGACCTCATGATCAAGGATGCAATTGAGCACGAAAATCCAAGTAAAATAACAACAAACAACACAAATAGAACACAAATTTCAAGATCCAAAGATTAAGCAACAAGAATCAACAATAGATCATATTGTGGAAGATGTATCAAGAGCAACAATGGTGGATCAAGAAATTACCACTCAAAATCTGGAAATTCTTCAAATAAACTCCACAAACCAAACTTCAAAGCCTTGATCTACTAGAATTGATGACGAAAAAGTGAATGGATGAAGGTTTAGCTCAAAGATTAGTAAGTTCTAATGATGAACTTACTAACTTTCAAAGGAAGAAAGAGCTTTGGTGAATTTGGTAGTTGGAGAAAATTGAGAGTCAAGAAAGAATTTTACAAGATGAATTTGGCTATCAAACGCTTATCAAATTAGAGAAATGAGGCCTCTATTTATAGTATTTAGGCTTGGAAAATTTGGTGGATTGGATTTTTGGTTTAGAATCAAAATTAGGCTTGGAATTTGAATTTGGAGAGAAATTCAAGATCAAATGGTGATTAGCGAAGGTGTATGGTGGGAATTAATTATGATGAGGTAGGGGAATTAAAATGAAGTGATCTAGAATATTCTCATGTTGCAATATTTGAATTTGGTGCCAAAAATGCTGCAAAATTTGAATTTGCCCAATTTTCACAAAATTCGCACAGGGTAATCGGTTACTCAATATTGGTAACTGATTACCGTAGACAAAAAAGGTGAAGAATGGACTTTATGATGTATTGTCTTGGATCTAGCTCGATTCTTTTGTTTGTCAAAGAAGGCTTGGAAATAAACACATGAACATTGAAGTCTCTTGAATAAAAGTCAATCAAGTCTTGGGAGACTCTTGATCAAATGATTTGAATTGTTTGCGGATCAACTTTGAATTTTTTCAGATGAAATTCACTCGAGCTGAGGGACTGATATTTGATATCTTTGATCCAAAATTTTCCTAAAAAAGTTAGTAAAGGAAAAAAAACATTTTTTTGGATTTTAATCAATGGTTAGTAAACATAAACATAAACAAATATCAAACAAACAAGAAAACAAAAGGTGCCCGGTGATCTCTCAAGAACAAACTTACAGAGGAAGACAAAAGAGAACCAAAGCTTGCGATCTTGTTTGTGGGATGAGATGCAAATTATATATGGGATCTTAAGGTTAAAAATTAGGGTATTACACCAGGGTTTTGACCCGTTTCAGAGGGAGATCTGTAACTACAACTGGGAATGGATGGAAGAAACTCAGCTTGCCATGATTAATATTCATGATTCTATGCAGGTATTACAGTTGCAGTGCAGTAAGCCCTCTATAGAGCATTCAATGATGACTAGGTAGCAGTTCCTAGCTCATGTTGGTTGGCCTGAGGTTAGGCCATATTTTAGAGAGGGGGCAGGTGTAGTTGTTTTTGAGGACGCTAATGAGGCTGGAGATGATTATGAGGCTGGTTCTGAGGTTGGTTCTAGAGAGGAGGTTGATATAAAGGAGGAGATTGAGTCTGATGAGGACTAGTTTTTGTTATTGGATATTTTGAGCATGATCTTAGGCAACTTCCTTTGGATCAACAAAGTGAAGTTTTCTGTTAGCATTAGATCATTGCTATTTATGTTTATATTTATTGTATTCTCTTTTGATTTACAATATCCACTTGGCAGATTTTTATGGATTATGTTATTGTATGTACCACTTTTGGGTACTAATACTTTTGTTGGTGTTTTTACACCATTAGCATTTTAATGTTATTCTCAGTTGAATTCTTGAGTTCACAAATGTTTAAATTTTGTTTTCTTTACTTTTTTTTTTTATTTTATTATGTTGTTTAAGAGTTGAATTCTTCAGTTTATGAATGTTCAACTCTTGTAGTTTATTGTTGACATGCTTTCATTGAATTTAATGTTTCTCTTTTGTGGTGATGAAATGTGAGAACTTCTAGATTGGTTGCTATCTGCTAAAAGTATCTAATGAAGATTCTCCCAAGTTTGGATGGTGATGATAGTATTTGATCATGTAAATGTTGGCAAGGTACATGGTTACCTCTTCCTAGGATGCTAGAATGTTTAAGAATTCCTTTCTGTGTGCAAATGTAATTTTGTTTCAATTTTGCAACTTTGTTTGGATGCTTGTATCACTTAGGTTCAATAGCCTCAAATTTGTGAGAAACCTCCGTTGTTTACCAAATGCATAGGATGACTGATAAATTTTGTTGAATACATTTGATTCATACTTAATCTTATGATTATTTTGATATTGTGGAAGCATTAGATGTGATCAAAGCATTTGTTGATATTGAGCACAACCATATCCAAAAATAACTTACCCGTGAGGAGTGATAATTTGCTAATCCCTTTAAGCTTAATAATTAGATCCTAGTTAGAGATGAATTTGGTTTGTACATGATTTGAAAGACAGTTTATCATTACATTGTGTAGGATTCTAAAATTTCTTTCTTGAACCTTTGAGTTTGTGCTAAATTGTCTTCCTTGGTATAAAAAACAAGGAACATTTACTTGAGGTTTGGTTGGAACTAAGTTGGGGGGAGTGAAATGAAAAGTGATAGGTTACTCAAAAATTTTAAAAAATTTCAAATAGGTATTAAAAATAAATGTGAATATGAATGTGAAAAACAAAAAGAAAATTATGCTTGTTTGAAAAGAAAAAAGAAATAGAGAATGAATAGTGTGCAAAAAGGAAATTTGGAAAGGGTGAGCAATAGAGAAAATAGATTGGTGAATGATGTTGTGATGTTTAAATACCATGTATAGTGAATGTTTATTTTGCGTGGCAACCTCGATTTAATAGCCTAAGAAATGAGCCTTTTGTTGTGAAACTTGTTGCACTCCAAAATTTGCCCAACCTTTTCCTTCTTGTTTTTGCATTAGCATAACATCATCATAGCATTGCATTAGCATTTATGCAGGGGATCAAGTGTGATATACATCAAGAGAGGCCTATCTAGAGGTTTTATTCGAGCTTGAGGAGTCACTAAAGTCACCAGGAAGTGGTTCATGCCCTTGAGAAGTTCAGATGCTTGTGTGGGGTTCATCCCCTGACTTAGAGGCCAACTGAAGATTATCAATGAGTTGGGAAGTCTTGATTATGGGTGAGATATGTTGAGAAAACTTATGGAGTGCCTTGAGGATCATGGTGGAGCTCATTCAAGTCATTTTGTTAAGTGCAAGCAGCCACAATTGGAAGTGTTGCAGCTAGGGTTTTCACCTGGTCAACCCTAAGTCAACGGTGCAATTGAAGATGTTCAAAGCCTATTACTAGGTCATGGAGATCATGGGATGATATTTTGAAACATTTGAGATGTTGTTCAAAGACCAATTCAAGAGAATTCAGAGTGTGAGGAGTTGCTAAGCCAAGGTTCTCAGTGTAAAATCCTCTGTTTAGTGCCTAACTTCAAGACCACACAAGTCAAGATAAAAGCCTCACATGACTTTGCAGTCTAAATGAATGTTGTAGAGGATGTTCATAGCTTTAATTTGAGTACTAGAAGTCCTCCAAGTCTGATTTGCAGAGCTCAAGTTATAAGCTTTGCAAGGCAGGGGTATTTTGGGAAACTATGATTACAGGTCATAAAATTACAGGTCAAGTTCAATACTTTCCATAACTCAAATGAACTTTTTTCCAACATGAAAGTTGCTCCAAATGGGGTCATTTGGTCAACTAAACCTCAAGGTTTCAATGGGCTAGCTCATGGTTGAAGATTGATGAAAGTGATTTTTGGTGAAAACATGTGAAAAGGCCTAGTTTGGTATTTTGTCAAAATTTAATCAAACAAGTCCATATTTGTGCTTATTTTGAGTGGAAACTTCATTTTAAGAACAATGGCACTTTTACATTTTTAATTTGGAGCATTTTTCATGAGCTATTTCAAGATTTCTTACAATTTAAGTAACACTTTGGATCTTGGCCTTAGGATTGAAACAAGGGTGGATTTTGGACCATAGATCATTCTCATGATGCAAGATATATAAACATTTGAAGCCAAGGCAAATGAAGAATTTTTTTTTCATGATCATTTTTTCTCACATTTTTCACCACTTCCATAATCAAAAATCCAAAAATCAAATTCTTTTCTCTCCCACTTTTTGAATCATTTCTCATCACAATCATCTTCCACAACAATTATCCAATTGATTCAACATTTTTTGGCCAAAATTGATGCATGAACATGGCCATAAACCTCCATTAAAGTGAGCTTCAAGTCAAAATTGATTTTTCAATTTCACAACAATTCAAGGATTTCTTTCCATCCAAATACCTTCATCATCAATTATAGAACGTGTCCATATAGTTTTCTCAAAGAATTGGTGGTTGAGTGAGGCTATTGGAAGCCATTTTCGGAGGTATAAAGAATTCAACATAGCTCCTTATTTATGAGTCTTTCTTGCCCCATTTTTGTTGCATTACATTGCTCTCATCTTCTACATGGATTCTGGTACAAAAAAGAACACTTTCATGACAATTTTTGGTTCTTGACATATTCATGGATGTGCACGGTTTTGGACTTTGAGTGGGTTTTAGTTCAAAATAATGCCATATTCTTCATCCCCACGAAATTTCACTCAAGTTTGGTCTAAAAATCATTGGATTTGGACAAGAAATGAGCATTTTAGAAGCTTTGAAAATTTCCGGCCACCATACCCTCACCGCCGGCCACCACGGTCCAAGAATGCTGGATTTTTCCCTCTTTTTTCATTTCAAAGGAAGAAGATGAACAATAAGTGTTGGATTCAGCAAAAGAGTGGACTTAGTCACCCCATCCAAGGGCCAGGCGCTATGCCACGTCACCCTCCCCAAAACTACATCGTTTTGAGGCGTGCAGGAGGCTGGGAGAACGTGGGTTCGATCCCTCCCCCTGCCACTTTTATTTATTCTCACTTATTTCTCTTGTTTCTCATTGTAATCATGTGTTTCCATGTTCTTTGATTTCTTTTCTTTTCTTCATGCTTATTCAAAATGCCATAAAAAATAGCGAAATTAATCTTTTTGATCCCAATTTTTTTGTGCTGAATCCTTGAGATGTCTAGAAATTAATAAAATTGGAATGATGATTTTATCATTTTCTGACATTTTCTTTGGATTTATTTACATTTGGGGTGTCACAAAAATGCCAATACTTGTGTCATGATTTTGTTGATTTTCTTTAACCTATCAAAACAAAATTTAAATGCTTAACCTTTTGCAGGGTATTTATAAACACATTGAGGTACCTAGATATATTTTTACTTGATTTTTACTATACCATTTTGAAGGGTTTTGAAGGTCTTTCTTTACCATGTGCTAGTTTGGATTCTTTTTGGTACACTTGACATAGTTTCAATTTGTTTGACTAGTTCCTTTGGGATATTTTGACTATACTTCTCACCCTTGGTTTGTGACATGTTGTAGGGAATCGGAGATTTTATCTAGATTTTTTTTATACCATTTACTATTTTTCCCATATTTTTGTAATTGGACTTATAATATGGACTTTCAAGCGGACATTGGTTTTATTTTGGCTCCAACGGCCTCAAATTGTTTGTGTGATGAATGCTATGGTTCTTATTTCTTATTGTAGACATTGTATAGGATTTGCAGATCATTGGATGGTTGTTTTTATCATACATAACTTGCCCATTAGGTACCATACTTTCATGATAGTGCGTTATGATTTCAAATCGTGGTTCATGTACGTCATTCATAGGTTTCTGTTGCCTTGTATCTCTTTATATTCACTTGTGGCCAAGATTTCATGTTTAGAATAGGCCACCTTCCATTCATTATGGGCTTGAGGTTGAGATGACTTGCCTCCCTCACTTGCATTCCAGGTTTACTGTTATGAATCTGCAATTCCTGTATGCTGTTATTCATCTGTTTCTGTTTCTGTTTTTGCCTTTCCCTTAGGAGCTCCATTCTTTCTTGTTTAAGATAGAATGTGATAGACATTAGGCTTTTCAACCATGTATGACAACATTAGGCTAGTCTTCCCTGTTCAAACTTTAACCATAGGACGAACATTGCCTGATAACACCTAGGGTTGTTCAGTTCCCCTTAGAAAGTCTGTTTCTCTTCCTTTCTTCAAACCCCATTAAAACACTTAATAAGGCTAGTGAATATTGTATTGTGAGCCTTAAGCATGGGAAGTGATGGTTGGGGGGCCACCTCTCAACTGTATAGAGTGTTTAGTATACGTCCTTAGGACGATATGCAACGCATTCGATCCTGAGTTTGAGACTTCAATACAATGTACACTCCAGAACATTAATCAAAACATTTCTTTCGATAAAAGACACAAACAAACATTCAAATCTTTTTGTCCTCTTGGAACTTAATCGAGAAAACCCTTTTTCTTAAAGGAGAGTTCTGTTAACTCTTGGTTCCGCTGCCCACGGTAACGCCTAAGTCTCCGATGGTCGAGCAGCACACACCTAGTGCCAGAATCATTTGTTAACTTTACTTGGATAAAACACTTGAACAGCTTATGTTCTCCGTAGTTCGAACTACGTTTGCTCTGATCTTTCATGCCGTGTGAAAGTACGTAGGCAGGAGATGCGATATCTCGGCGAGCAACCTTTCCCCCGTTTTTAGACGTAGGTGGTCGAACTACATTGACTCTGACTTTCCCATTGCACGAGGGAGTACGTAGGCCCAGAATAGAGAATGTTCTGTCGAGTCCTATCCTTTCCCTTTTTTCTTTTCGAACCGACCATTAGCATAGATAGTAAACATACCCTTATTAGATAGACAATAAGCGTGGATTCCGTCGAGTACGACGGACGTGAGGGGTGCTAATACCTTCCCCTTGCGTAACCGACTCCTGAATCCAGGATTTGGTTACGATGATCATTCCTTTCCCTGTTTTCGAAGGTTTACTCTGAGCGTTTCCTTTCCCTTTCTGTGGGATAAATAACGCACGCTGGCGACTCTGCTGGGGACTGCGATGGTTCCCTATGCGAGTCTCGCCTTGGATTTTCTTCCTAGTTGTCTGGGTCATCCCCAATAGCTGGCGACCCTGCTGGGGATCCAACATCCCTTATACGAGTCAGTCCTAGCGCTTGTTTATTTATCTTGTGGGTTTTGTACATACCTGTTGTACCTTAGCTTTACTTTCCCGCAATTTATTTTTAGCATTATATTATATCCTTATTATGCTGTTGTGGGAGGGGATTGATTCTGATGAGTGATAAGCCAGACCCAGGCTTGAGTGTATCTAGCATTAGTTGTGGAAAGTAGTGGGCGCGTGCATGCTTTGCATGTACTAGTGTCTCACAAAATCCACGCTCAGACGAGATTCTCCCCGTTGACTTCCTTTCCAGCCCTTTGGGCTTGAGGGGTTGTTGGTTTGGAGGATTGTCGACTCTGGGGACCGATCATTTGTGATTCAGCTAAGTGAGGCCGCTTCAAGAGATGATGATGCCACACCTTCTGGGTATCGTATCGTCGTTTCTTGAAAGTCTGTGACGCTGATGAACGCATAGGATGCCATACCTCGTCGGCGAATTAAGTCCATACCTGTGAGGGGAATTGGGTTATACAGGAAACCATAGCTCCATATCACCCGGTTTTCTCTACAGTGTGAACTTTTGGTTTTATATCAGAGGTCTTCAGTATCAGTGATCTACGTCGTGCAGTGATCTATGTTATGCAAAGACAGAGCTCTGATTATTCTCCGACAACAGCACAGCTACCTTAATCCCATGTAGCATCCTTGCATTTCTGCATTTCTCATCTGCATTGATTACATGACATTGCATTAACATTGCAGGTGCATATTTCCTTTGGTTCTAGCTATCTCGCTGGCCATTATGCGTACTCAGATACTGGTGCTTGCAAATGCCCGTGTGGTTTTCCATTTGTATATATGAGGAGTTTCCCACTACTGTTGTCTGAGGGGTTTCCACTGTCGTGCGTTTCACCCGGAACTAGAATCAAGGGAAATATTCCATATGCATGTATGCATCGTTAGCATTTTTGCATATCATTCTTTGCATTTGCAAGTACCTTCTTAAGCCTTGTTCTCATGTTTTGTTGTATTTTCAGAGAGTTGTTCCAGGATTGATGACCTGAAGATTCACCGGTACCCTACCAGAAACAATCTCAAGAAAGTCATGGATCACGTTCAGACTGAGATGCAAGAGATGAGGGAGCGCATGACTCAGCTCATGGAGGTCATGCAGGGTATGGCTCAAGGAGCAACTGAGAACAATGGTCCAGCCCCTGGTTGCTAGGGTTGATCTTAATGGAGTTCTTCACGGAGGTACTGCTGCTAGTACTCCTCGCAACGATACAGAGATTCCTAATGCCACCGTTATGCCTACCGGATGCACCCCAACTGCTGCAGGGGCCGGGAACGGTAGTGATATTGGCATCTGCCATACAGGTTTTGGTAATGCTACTGGTAATACAAGTTTTGGTAATGCTGGTAATACAGGTTTTGGTAATACTGTTAACTTGGGTTGTGGTAACGGTGCTCATAATGCTGGGTTCGGACCTGGTGCTGCTAACCATGGTTTTGGTAACGCTGGGTATGGTTACACTGTCAACCAGAACGTCTATGGTCCGGAGGGTGCCTACACTGGGTATGGCAATGGGGACGAACGATGGAATGAAGATCGTCAGGACGACGTGTTCTCTATGAGGGATGTAGGCGCTGAGTTGCCCGGTGAAGCCGATCGTAGATTCAGAATGCTGGAGGAGTAGATGAGAAATATAACAAATCAGGACTCTGTGGGGCTCGACATGGCCAATTTAGGGCTGATCCCTGATTTACAAGTGCCGTACAAGTTCAAAGTTCCTACCTTCGATAAATACAAAGGTGTCACTTGCCCAAGGGTGCGCATACGTTCATACTACAGAAAAATGTCAGCCTATTCAAATGACGAGAAGATGCTCATGCATTTTTTCCAGGATAGCCTGTCGGGGCCGTCACTCGAATGGTATATGGGTTTGGAACCCTCTCAGGTTCGCAGTTGGAAGGGTTTGGCCGAAGCGTTCGTGAAGCATTACCAATATAATAGTGGCCTTGCTCCCATCAGGGTCCAACTTCAGAATGTCGTCCAGAATAACGGGGAATCTTTTAAAGAGTACGCCCAGAGGTGGCGTGAGCTTGCGGCCAGAGTGCAACCTCCAATGGTAGAGAGAGAATTGATTGACCTTTTTATATCAACGTTATCTGGGATGTACTATGAAAAGCTCGTCAACTGTATGTCTGGGAGTTTCTCTGACCTTGTGATCACCGGTGAACGTATAGAAAATGGCATTAAGATCGGGAAAATTCAGGCTGTAGAAGTACCTTCGTCAAATGGAGGGAAGAAAATGTTCGGAAACAAGAGGCGTGAAGGCGACGCCAACTCTGTATCAAGCTCTCGGGGTAGAGGCAGAGGCCAATATCAAGATCAGTGTCATCATCATCAGGCTGCGAGTGTCATCATTCTGGTACCACCACCACCACCACAACAACAGCAGCAGAATCAGCATGGCTACAGGAAGTACCAGAATTTGAGAGGGGCAAACAGAGTATTCGATACGCCGCCAATGCCGTACTCCCAGATGCTTCAGACGTTACTACAACTGCAGTTAATTCAGAAGAGAACCTTGGCCCCTCTGACAGGCCGACCACCACCTGGCTATGATGCAAATGCCCGTTGCGAATTCCACTCGGGGGCACCCGGGCACAACATTGACGATTGTAAGGCTTTTAAGCACAAGGTACAAGATTTGATTGACAGTAAAGCCATAAACTTCTCGCATGAAGCACCCAACATGGTACAAGATCCTCTGCCAAACCACGGACAAGCCGGAAGTGGTTGAGTCGCCCACAAGTCAAGATACAAGAAGCCCAGTTCTCAGAAGCTGGCAATCTGCATTTTGCATGTCATTGCTTTACATTTGTAGTTTCTTTCCTGTTTATTTGCACATTTCGCTTGTAAAGCTTGTTGTTCTCAATTGATATTGAAAATGAAATAAATATGCATGTTTTGAATTAATCCATTCGTGTTCACTTTATTGCTTTCTTTTATTTCAAACGCTTGTTTAAGTGGAATCCGGAGAGGATGATGAAACCGAAAGACGTGTAAACTTCCGATTGTATGCTCTTGGATAGAAAAACTTGTTGACGATATACAAGAATTGTTTCAAATCCATAAACACTGGAGATATAAGGAAGATAGTCCCTTGTCAACCCCGTTGAGCCTTGTAGTAGGAGTTTCTTTCTGAAAATGAAAAACCCTCAACCTTAACCTGGGGCAGGGTAGGTGTCAGCTAATTTGACCAAGCGTTCGAATTGCGAAAGGAGTGTCCGTTCGAGGAACAATCACACCTGTATAGGTCGTGCCTAAAGGACCACAATGGTTAAACATTGCCGATAAGGAGTGAAACAGTCACAATCTCTTCTAACAAGTCAGACAAGCCGGTGTCACATGATTTGTTCAAAAAGAAAAAATCAAAAGAAAAACCTGCTAAATCGAATCTTGCGAATAAGCGACTTAGGCAAAAATGAGGGTATCCCGTTGGACTTCAAAATCAGAAACTCAAAAGAGTTAGTCCAGGCAAAAATTAGGGAACGAAAAAGCGAAAAAAACGAAAAGGATTACAAGAGGAAAATCCTCAAACAAGAACGAAATCGTGTGACTCCAGGCACTATAAAGACAGAAAGGGAATGACTGTCACTTCAGAAAGCATGTGATTTCCTGAACCATCACTCCTATCATTCCACCTTTGAAAGGTGAACGCTAAGGTCGAATTAGCTGGACGTAGGATTGGAGAACATCAAGGAGAATGGGTGGGTTAAAATGAATTTTGAGCCTTATATCCTTCCTTGTTAACCGTGAACCCGACCACGTTACAACCTTCAAAAGTCCTAATTGAAACAGGTTTAGTTCGAGAGCATACTTCGGTAAAAGATCGCATCGAAACTGACTCCAAAAAGGATTCCTCTTACAGCGTTGTATTAATTGATTAGTTCATTATATGTCATAAATTTTTCCAGTGAACAGGATTGGGTTTTGAAAAAACTGTCATATGCATTGCATTTAATATATCTTTTATGCAAAACAACTTGTTTTACTTACGAGTAAGCGCTCGACCACAGGAAAGTTTCCATAGTGGAAAGTTTGATCAGGATAGAATGTAGAATGCCTGAATACTCCGTTGAGTTGTGGCCAGATATTATCAAATAACCCCCAGTAAGGTCAGCCATCCAAGAATCAGTTAATCTGGGGCAATCAGGTTGAGATTTGGTAAATCTCTCGCAATCGAGGGTACCGCTCCACAAACTAGTCAATCAGGGGCAAAGCCATTGCAAGGCTGGGGCATGCCACCCTATGAGGAAAAGAATTTGTTCTTCTCCATACCTCTAGAGCTTATCCGAACTATTCAACCAAGGATCCTCTCACGGTCCAGATTCTAGGGCAAGCCATCTCGGGGTCGTCTCATGGCAAGCTATTTCCTTCTCAGCGTAGACCTTCCTAAGAATCAGACTGGGACAGGGGCATTACGCTTGGGGAAATTTCTCAGAGAGATTCGGATGAAGCTCATTTTTCCAACAATCAAAGATATTTCCCTAGCAGATGGAAGTTGCATCTTTACCCCCAGCAGTGGGTCAGGCGTACCTCTAATCCCCACAGAGTATGAGTATGGGTTTGTTCCCCAGCGAGTCGAGATCAGATTTCTCTCCACCAGGCATGTATGGAATATGCTCCAGCAAGTTGTTCGTGACCCCCAACAGTTTAAGATGTGTTCCAGGGAGCGTGCAAGACCTTTACCCCGTTCCTCAGCAAAAGTCGCTCATCCCCAGCAGAGAGTTGTTCATTTCCAGTAAAGTTTATAACTCCAGGTTTGTTAGTATACCCCTTAGTAGAGTTGGGATCGTATCTTCCAAAGTTGTTCAGAGTTATTCTCCCCAGCATGGAATTGTGGTATTCAGACATCAATTTTTACGTTGAGTATTCAGGCTCCGGTCAGTACGTTGAGTGTTCAGACTCCGGTAAAATCAAGCAAGGGTCCAGACCCCTATTAGTGTTCGTGGCTATTCCGTCGAGTATCCAGGCTCCGGTAAATCTCCAGTTTGTATTGATTCTTTCTCTCGTCGAGTATCCGGACTCCGGTAAAGATTTTGTAAGGTGATCTTGATAAGTATTTGTAGTATTCTCTTTCCGTCGAGTATCCAGGCTCCGGTACAGTTTCGTCCGTCGAGTATCCAGGCTCCGGTTTGTTTCTTCGTTAAGTATCCAAGCTCCGGTGCGTCTTCGTCCGTCGAGTATCTAGGCTCCGGTTTGTTAGCTTCGTTAAGTATCCAGGCTCCGGTGTGTTTTCGTCCGTCGAGTATCCAGGCTCCAGTTTGTTGCGTTGAGTGTTCAGACTCCGGTTTGCTGCTTCGTTGAGTGTTCAGACTCCGGTGTGTTTTCATTGAGCACCCAGGCTCCGATTTGGTGCTTCGTTGAGTATCCAGGCTCCGATTTGTAGTTTCGTCGAGTTTTCAGACTCCGGTTTGTTGCGTTGAGTGTTTAGGCTCCGATGTGTTTTCGTTGAGTTATCAGACTCTGGTTTTTTGCATTGAGTGTTCAAACTCCGATGTGTTACGTTGAGCGTTCAAGCCCCGGCTCCTCCGTTGAATATCGAGATTCCGGTGAAATTTCCAATTTGTAACGTTTTGCTTTGTCCGTTGAGTGTTCGGACTCCGATAAAGGCAGTTGGGTATACAGATCCTAGTAAGTGTTGCTATAGTACTCTCTATCCGTTGAATGTCCAGATTCTGGTGAATGTTCGGTTTGTGATATATTGCTTCGTCTGTCGTGTATCCAGGCTCCGGTAAATCCCCAGTGAAATCACCAGTTACGTCGAGCATCCAGGCTCCGGTCAGTGCGTTGAGTATCCAGATTCCGACAGATTTTAATGTGGCCCTATCGTCCGTTGAGTATTCAGATTCCGACGATTCGAAAGATTGTTCTTTGGCCCATGTGTTGTTCAAACCATGGCCAGTTACGTGTTTGCTGAAGCAGAGTTACTTGATTAAGTTTCTCTTTCCCTTGGTGGGATGTTCAAGATGTTCATTATGTTCGGTTTCTTCGGAGATTCTATCCCAATCAGAGTTTGCAGTTTATTTCAGCGGTTGGCAAATTTCCAGGTTCTTTCGGTATTCAACCGTCTTTTACCTTGATTGATTGAAATTCGTTCGCTTTTCACTCATTCAGGTCCAAGTCGCTTGAATAGGGGCAGTTGTTGCACCCCAAAATTTGCCCAACCTTTTCTTTCTTGTTTTTGCATTAGCATAACATCATCATAGCATTATCATAACATTGCATTAGCATTTATGCAGGGGATCAAGTGTGATATATATATATCAAGAGAGGCCTATCTAGAGGTTTTATTCGAGCTTGACGAGTCACTAAAGTCACCAGGAAGTGGTTCATGCCCTTGAGAAGTTCAGATGCTTGTGTGGGGTTCATCCCCTGACTTAGAGGCCAACTAAAGATTATCAATGAGTTGGGAAGTCTTGATTATGGGTGAGATATGTTGAGAAAACTTATGGAGTTCCTTGAGGATCATGGTGGAGCTCAGTCAAGTCATTTTGGTAAGTGCAAGCAGCCACAGTTGGAAGCGTTGCAGCTAGGGTTTTCACCTGGTCAACCCTAAATCAACGGTGCAATTGAAGATGTTCAAAGACTATTACTAGGTCATGGAGATCATGGAATGATATTTTGAAACATTTGAGATGTTGTTCAAAGACCAATTCAAGAGAATTCAGAGTGTGAGGAGTTGCAAAGCCAGGGTTCTCAGTGTAAAATCCCCTGTTTAGTGCCTAACTTCAAGACCATACAAGTCAAGATAAAAGTCTCACATGACTTTGGAGTCCAAATGAATGTTGTAGAGGATGTTCATAGCTTTAATTTGAGTACTAGAAGTCCTCCATCTGATTTGCAGAGCTCAAGTTATAAGCTTTGCAAGGCAGGGGTATTTTGGGAAACTATGATTACAGGTCATAAAATTACAGGTCAAGTTCAATACTTTCCATAACTCAAATGAACTTTTTTCCAACATGAAAGTTGCTCCAAATGGGGTCATTTGGTCAACTAAACCTTAAGGTTTCAATGGGCTAGCTCATGGTTGAAGATTGATGAAAGTGATTTTTGGTGAAAACATGTGAAAAGGCCTAGTTTGGTATTTTGTCAAAATTTAATCAAACAAGTCCATATTTGTGCTTATTTTGAGTGCAAACTTCATTTTAAGAACAATGGCACTTTTACATTTTTCATTTGGAGCATTTTTCATGAGCTATTTCAAGATTTCTTACAATTCAAGTAACACTTTGGATCTTGGCCTTAGGATTGAAACAAGGGTGGATTTTGGACCATAGATCATTCTCATGATGCAAGATATATAAACATTTGAAGCCAAGGCAAATGAAGAATTTTTTTCATGATCATTTTTTCTCACATTTTTCACCACTTCCATAATCAAAAATCCAAAAATCAAATTCTTTTCTCTCCCACTTTTTGAATCATTTCTCATCACAATCATCTTCCACAACAATTATCCAATTGATTCAACATTTTTTGGCCAAAATTGATGCATGAACATGGCCATAAACCTCCATTAAAGTGAGCTTCAAGTCAAAATTGATTTTTCAATTTCACAACAATTCAAGGATTTCTTTCCATCCAAATACCTTCATCATCAATTATAGAACGTGACCATATAGTTTTCTCAAAGAATTGGTGGTTGAGTGAGGCTATCGGAAGCCATTTTCGAAGGTATAAAGAATTCAAAAGCAAGAGTCGTCACCACTCTTTATTGTTTGTCAATGAATTAGAAAAGAATGAATAAATCTACAGAAGTTTAAAAAAACTAATAAAACAAAGAGAGATAAGGGTACGAGGGTTGGTTATGCAAAGGAAATATGTTAGCACCTCTCACATCTATAGTACTCTATAGGAACCTCTTGAAAATCTGTGTGTTGCTTAAAATCAGGTTGTTTGTAAAATAATATGGAGATGGGAGAAAGAAATGTTTTTTAAGATTTTGTTTGGCAAGACTTCCTGAGTCTCGTGCCTATGTACCAAACAAAGTGCAATGGAGGATCAAAACCTCATAGTTTGTGGTAAAATAACAAAAGTGTTTATTTTAATTGATTTTAAATGAATAAACATTTTGTCATATTCGAGTGGAAACTCAACCTACTACCCACAATTAATAAGGAAGGAGCATTTGCATCATCTTGAGATGGAGTACTTTTGCTTGGTTTGAAATCAACAAATTTATCACTCAACATCTATGTCGAAAATGTAATTACTTCTCTACATTATTGCGGAAGTATAGAAGTTGCATCACTACAAGAACACAAATAATGATTATCCTTTAAGAAAATGTTTAAAAGGAAAAGGTGCACAAAGGCACAAACTATTTGAAAGAGTTTTGTGTTTTTTAAGTCTTTTGAAATAGTTTTGATATGCTTAAGATGTATTAACATTTATTTAAGAAAAATATTTTGAAAATCACTTGACAAGGTCAAAGTTTGTTAAGAAAGCGGTTCAAATTTAAAAACAAGAAGGTTTTGAAAAAGGGAGAAGATTTTGAAAATTTAAGAAGGGGAGAATATGAAGAGACTATCATAATGCATAAAGTAAATAACAAAAAATAAAAGGTCTCATTGTAAGATAGCTCAAGAGGAAGTCTTTGTGTGTGTATTGTGAGCTAACAAGATTTAGCCAGCAACTGACATAAGTCAAGAAAACATTCAATTCCTTTGGAGCAGGCCACAAACAACAAGTAAGCATAGAGTAAGACAAACATCAGATGAAAGAAGAGCTTAAGCCATAAGGTCAAAGCTATGTATCAGAGCCAAGTCTTTAAAGGTCACAAGTATCAGATGAATCCAATATCATAGGGAAAAGTAACCAAAGTCTATAAATCCAAAAGTCCAACTCCAAGTTAAGCTAAGGATAGCGACCATTAGTTCAAAGATTAGAAAGCCATGTTTTTTAGGGTTTTTCCTCTATTAGTCTTTAAAAGAAAACGAAAAATGTCCAAATGGGAAAAGGAAAAAGAAGCATGAACATAAAAGATATGAAATGCTAAAATAAAGGCATAAAAGTAAAAAGTAAGAAATTAAATGAAAAGGAAATTAAATGGCATAAAGTAAAGTTAGCATAATAATAATGTTAATATTGATGTTAGAGTTAATGAACCGATTCGGGACAAATTTAGCGCTATGTTAAGCAATTGTAGCATAATCTATTAGGAAGATAATACTATGGGAGGACAGTCAATAACAATTTATGTACCATACATATTAGATATATGAAAGAAACCATACTCCTAAAACATGTAGTACAAGTAAAAACCAATGAGGGATCAATCACTAGGCAATGAGATTGGTCCATTACATCAATCATCCTTCATGATAACTTAGGATAAACTTATGCATTAATCCAAAGTACCTCAAATGATCCATGATCAATTGGAAGGTAGATTTGAAATTGTGAGATGTTGGATCGAACTCTAGTGTTGTCGAAGCCTGTTCGCAAGTAATGAGTGTTGTAGTCGAAGTTTGTTCTAACATGCATTATTCAATATTGCTAGGTTTGTTAGCATGTTGAATTGGGCCTTGCTTGTAAGCCCAATTGTTTAAGTTAGCTTGTACCCTAAGTTGACTTGTAAAAAGCCCATTAAGTTAGTGTGCTATTTTATTATAAATAGGATGCTAGTTTCTCAATATTGGATAAGGAAAAATAAGAAGATAAAATCCTAATTTCAAGGGAGAGAGGTTATTTTGTTATTCTTGTGTACTTGTAATCTTGTTCTAAGAGAAAGGAAAGAATAGCAGTTTAATAACCAATCCTTGTTATTCCTGGTTGTTTTACCTTGTTTTCTTTGTTAACCCTAACCCTTGTGAGTTTCTTGATCATTAAGAAACCGTTTATACTTTGTTTAAAGGTATCCGATTCACAACAGAAATGATGAAAGTTCATCAAGCATCAATCCAAACCTCATGAACAAGATAGACTCTTAATCATCCAATTGATCAAGAGAAATAAGAAAAGAAAAGAGAAGGAGAGGAAATGAAACCAAATTAAATCATGACTTGAGATTCATCTATCATCAATTTCAATCACCTTTCTTGGTGGATTAAGGTACTAAACCTATTATCAACCTAAAACACCAAAAATGATTCAACTAATCATTTAATGGTAGATTTGAATTGATGAAGATTTATCCAACCTCATCAACACCCAAAGTCCATTAAAATTGAGAAAGATTTTGATCAATCAAGCCCTAATCCAAATCAACTTAAGGCAAACAATATATAAAATACAATAACACACATATAAAATGCATTAACATGATTTTTAAAATAATTTTAAAATTATAATAAAAGGGAAAATAGCAAAGTAAAATTAAACTATTAAATAAATGGCAAAAAAAAATAGAAAAATTAAAAATGACTTAAAGTATCTTTAGAAATTTTTGGAATATTTTTTAAAATAGAAAAATATTTTTAAACAAATTAAAACAAGGAAAATAAAATAAAATAGCAAAAATGAAAATAAAAATATCAATAAATCACACAAAGTGTGAAATGAGAAGAAATAGTTTTTAAGAATTTTTTGATAATTTTTGAGTGAAAATTTGAATTAAAATAAATTTTATAAAAAAAAATAAATAGAGAAAAAATAGTGTCATCATATTGAAGTCATTTGGCAAAAGTATGCGGATCGAAGGGATCTGATCAAAAGAAACATGATGAACCTTAAGTGAAATAACGCACTGGATCAAATTTGAAATAAAACAAACTCAGGCCACCACTGTGCACCTCCGGACGTCTTCTCCAGTGAGTTGCGCATCAGAGTTTTTTATTTGGTTAGCTCAAAGCACCAAACCAGCACGATTACAACTGTATCATCAGTGTGAACTTAACTATATGCTTCATTTTCATTTATTGAAACGAGCATGGAAAACTTTGGAGAAAACTTAGCCAAAACCAAAACACGAAAAGAAAAATTAAATATATACGATCAACCAAAGCAAGATATGTTAGGGAAAAAAATCAGAGAGTATCAGGCTACATTGTGGTAACTTGTTTGAGTGAAAATGAAGCATCTAACTACTTTGTCCAAATACGAATCGGAAGATACTGCAAGGTGGATTTGGTTAACACTATTTAGAGGCTCTTAAGGCTTGGTTCTTGTTGCTTTAGCTTCATAGGATGTCGAAGGTGCTAATGGAATCAAGAAATGAACTTGAAATTTCTTAGAATTTGAAAACGAATTCTCAAAATTCCAGTGAAAAGTGTGAGCTCGGGCTGAGGTTTTTGGGGCTATCCAAGCTTGAAATTGAGTGCAGAAGCTTCCTCTATTTATAACTGAGGTGAATGGATGAAATACATGTGAGAATTAGTTAAAATTTGTGTGATCACATGTGTAACGTTTGTGACGAGAACTTGATTCCAAAGCTAACCAAAATGCAGCCAAAACCTTGCCAATTCAAGTCGTTTTTCCTCAGCAATTATCCCTTAACATCATCATTGGAAAAACATGTGCAAAGCTTGACTCAATTTGGATTAATTGTGATTTGCGAATTCTGACCATGAGCAATTTTCAATTCCATGAGGCCAATTTTAAACTAATGGGAAATCTTGTACACTTAACCTTTAATGCTCATTATTTTTGCAAAATGATCACATCATAAGAAAGAATACAATATGAAAAGAAATTATTGATTTGGACACCTAAGTAAAACGTTATGAGCTGGTAAAACTGGCACCACGACCTGTAATTAGATGCCAGAATAATTCTAAGTCCAAAATAACTTATAATATCTTCAAACTTTTCATGATTTGCAAGCATAATTGGCCTTTGATCCTTGAAATAAACTCATAGAGGACATCAAATATGATAATTGACAAAAAGAAACGCCAACAAAATTTGAAAATTGAGAGAGTTATGACATTTGAAGTTAGGAAAATAACACTTGTATTTAGGCAAATGCACTGAAAAATGTTGAAGTATGAAGAAGTTATGATATTTGGAAGTTGGACATAGTATGTTGACTTTTTACGTCAAACCTCTTTGAACAAACTTGCAACCTTGGACTCTTCCTTGCATTTTAAGGTACATTGATGATCATATGAACTAAAAATTATGTGATCTTGATTTTCATTTGATGTAACTTGCAATGACTTGAGAAAACTTGTTGATGAAGGATTGAAAATAAACACATGAACCTTTGAAGTTTCTTGAGAAATAAGCTATCAAACTTTGAAACACATTTGATCAAATAAATTTGAATAATGCTTGACACCATATGCTTTGAGATTAGAGTTCATGCTCTGATGAATAACCTTTGAAAATTAATGGTTGACTACACCTTGACTTGAGGAACTCAAACCTTATGATAGAAGGGTAAAATATAATTTAGAATTTATATTATTAATTATTAGTATTGTTATTGGGCTATTGTTGTAATTGGGCTCTTAACTCTTTATCCATTAGGAACATTATATATGTATTGTCTTTGAGACACTTTAGGGAATCAATCAATGAAATCAAAAGTTATCTTTTATTATCTTTTAGTTTTATCTCTTTTATTTTATTTGTCATTTTAGTGTTCTTCCCCATTTATTGTAGAAACGCTAGTTTCATAGTCTTGGTAGGAAAAACTTCCTATCAATTGGTGCTTTCATTTTTGATCTCACTTTCCGCTTTAACTCATGACAATTTCATTGTTTGATGGAGAAGAAGATGCCTATTGGTGGATTCTTTGTTTTGAGAAATTTTTTAAAGAGCATGGAACACCTGAGTCATTGAAGGTGTTGAAAGCTGTTGGAGCTTTGAGAGGTTCTGCTCTCAAATGGTGGATGTGGTGGTCTCGTGTTCATCGTAGATATAGTTGGGATACATTTACAACAGCTTTGTTATGGAGATTTAAACCAGAATGGAGAGAAATTTTGCCAGAAGACGAAGAGGATGATGCAGCTCTGAAATCAACTTATAAATCAATGGAGTCCATGGATCCAATCTCTAAAACTGTTGAAGAGGACGTAGAAGAAGAAATCAATAAAACAAATCTAGAGGAATTAGTAGAAGAACTTGAACCATTTCTACTTCAAGAACCACCAACAACTAATCTGCAAGTTTCATCAACATATCTGTCACCATCATCTCAGAAATCACTAACAAATCTAAAGCAACAACAAATCCACGGGGCATCGTCACCTTGTTCTACACCCACACATTCAAGTTTTAGGCCTGAGTCTCATTTCAAACACGTAGGGTTAAAGGATGATGTCAAGTTCACCATTCCACCAAAACCACCGGAGAGGGTTTCCACTGCTACTACTCTATTTCACTCAAAGAAACTTGACTCTATTCAGAAAGAAATGCAACCACTACTAATTTCATATCCGATTGCAACTCAAATCCTCATTCCAATCTTAACCCCATCCAACATTGATTCAGCAACATTGACCACTCTGACAATATTTCCGACAACTTCTCCAGTACCATTTTCAAAATCTTCTCCGTTGAAAATCACGGACTCACTTCCGGCGACTACTTCAGCATCAATACACGAACCATCAGATCTGCAACCAGAACCACCAAACCTACCGTCGAAACCTCCCGATCTGAAACTGCAACCAAGAGCTTGTGGTGATTCTGCAGAGGTTTTGGAGGTTCGGATGTTTTGGAATTATATGTTTTTGTTGGAAGTGCTTTGGTTAATACTTACTTGAAATTTGGATTGGTGGCAGATGCACATGAGGTGTTTGAGGAAATGCCTGTTAGAGATTTGGGCAAGACAAATACCACACTTTCATTTGCAATCCACGCCTCAAAACAACTAATTGGGGTTTGTGCTGCAACTCTGTTTCACTCAAAGGAGGTTGCTGCTTGCTTTGGTTTAAATCTCAGCATGAATCTAGATATTAACGAAGCTTCCTCATCAAACAATGCAATGGTCTCAGACATGAACGATTCAGGGGATGTTGTGGATTATAAAGATAAAGTAAGACATGAATTTCAACATCTTCTGCCAAATCCAGGTCTTTTAAGCTTGGGACTAAATGCTATTCAGGGTGTTAATTCTGTTGACAAATTTTTTGAGTGTGTTGGTGATCCATGTAATCCCTCTGTAGACTCACCTTGCTGGAAAGGAGCTCCTGCTGCCCATTTTTCTTATTATGAATCTTCTGAGGCTTTACCTCCTGAAAATGTGCCTAAAAATGAATGCTTTGGTTCTGTTATTCGGGAGCCTCAAAATTTTCTTCTTGATGGCAAAAATAATGTCAAAAAGCCATGTGACCGCAGCTTCCAAATGCACATTCAAATTGCGGATCAGGAAACATATTCAGCGGGTTCTTCCTCGAAACAAAGTTCAGAAACAAGATTTGCATCTGATGATTGCAATGTAGTGAATGCTAGACCTTTTCACTCTGAGCCATCTTGTGATTACGAGCTTCAATATCAAGATGATATTACCAAAATGCAGGATAATAATGTACCGTCAACCAAGCCAATTGCTTGTGAGTCTGAATCTTTTCATGACGAGGATCAAGTTACAGAGGAAAACAAATTGGCATCTCAAAAACTACATTCCTTATGCATTGGTGGTACAGATGCCGGATGCAATGAGAATATATACTCGTCCTCTGATACATTTCTTACCGAGGAACATGCCCTGTCTTTGTCTTCTTCAGTGGAAGTTGCATCTACTACATCTGAAAAAACAGCCGGAAAAGTATCAACTGAGGAATTAAATGCCCAGATGCTACTTGATACCATGAATAAATTTTCACAGTTGCTTCTTAACCATTGTTTAAATGATGCTTGTGAGCTGGAAGAACAAAATTGCAATATCCTTAGAGATGTGATCACCAATCTTAATACATGTGTTTTGAAGAATGTTGAGCGAATTAACTTGGCTCAAGAATTTCTTCTCCGTCAGCCAAAAACTTCTAGATGTGCTGTAGAAACATGTGAACTTCGACAGAGGGTCCAATTAACCAAGATAGTATCAGATGAGCATGAAAATCAGCTTGCTCAAAAGACAGATCTCTGTTTTGGATCTGAGAAGCCACAGTGGATGCCTTTAGGCTTCATTTCCCCAAGCGGTGGTGCAGAAATGACAGAAATGACGAAGGAAGAGAACATGACTAAGGCTATAAAGAATATTCTTAGTGAGAATTTTGATGCTGATGATGCTGAAGCAACAAAATCTCAGACTCTATTGTATAAAAATCTATGGCTTGAGGCTGAAGCTGCATTATGTTCCGTCTCTTACAAAAATCGCTATAATCAAATGAAGATTGAACTGGAGAAACAATCATACAAGCAAAGAGACATGGAGCAACATTCAAAATCTGAAGTTATTCCTAGTTTAAGCAGGAGTGAGAGTTCAGCAATTGAAGTTAACAAATGTCTAAATGTTGATTCTTCTGCTCAGAATTTGGCTGACTTAGCTGCTACCATTCCAAAGGAACATTCACAGTGGAAATTTTCTTCTGATATGAACAGGCTTAATTCGTTGACACCTGAAGCAGCATTATACTGTGTATTCTTCGGTCACGTGTCTTCTGCTGGTCTTGGTTTTCTCCAATTCTGCAACCTCAACAGTTTCAGAACCAAATTTGTGTTAGGCTTCTCTTTCTTCCTCAGCGTCTCTATACCGCAGTATTTCAAAGAAAATTGTCAAGTAAAACATGAACATGCAGGATGGTTCAATGATGTATTGATTGTCATATTTGCATCGCACACAATGGTGGCTGCCTTGGGAGGAGGATTCAAAGATGGGGTATATCATTAAGGTAAAATTGTTTCTATTTTGAGGTTATTTTAGAACCTTGAGGACAAGGTTCAAGTGAACCCGGCAGCAATGATAGAAGGGTAAAATATAATTTAGAATTTATATTATTAATTATTAGTATTGTTATTGGGCTATTGTTGTAATTGGGCTCTTAACTCTTTATCCATTAGGAACATTATATATGTATTGTCTTTGAGACACTTTAGGGAATCAATCAATGAAATCAAAAGTTATCTTTTATTATCTTTTAGTTTTATCTCTTTTATTTTATTTGTCATTTTAGTGTTCTTCCTTGTCATTTTAGTGTTCTTCCCCATTTATTGTAGAAACGCTAGTTTCATAGTCTTGGTAGGAAAAACTTCCTATCACCCTAGCTGAGGAGACGATCACTTGATGCTCTTGATTTCAAACTCTACATTGTAAAAGAAACAAAAGGGACATAACATATTTTTGTATTTTGATTAATGGTTAGTGATTATAAAACATATAAGTACAAAAATATAAAAGATATACAAAGAGGTGCTTGATGATCTCTGCAAAGGCAAACCCAAAGATGAGAGGGTTATAAGGGAACCAAGTTTGTGATCTTGATGCATTACAAAGATACAAATAAGGTGAAATTTTAGAAGTAAAAATTAAGTTATAATATATATATATATATATATATATATATATATATATATATATATATATATATATATATATATATATATATATATATATATATATATATATATATATATATATATATATATATATATAGCTTGTACGATTCAGTTTCACTTGTCTAAACAACACAAACAAAATCTTAATGAAGAGCACTTAATAAGAAAGCACTAAACAACGAGACACATAAATACATATTATCTTCAATATGAAGATGATATATGTTTAAAGATCCATTTCTTTTTTAGAGACACAAATCATTTTCTTTCACTTTTTCTTCAAAAATTTAATACTCTAAACATCACTACTCATATTCCGATTTGTGGCTTAAGGCTATCATCAATAATTTTTACTTTGACTTTAATAAGACTTTTTCTGCCGTTATGAAGCCAAACACAAAATAGAGTTATACTCACTCACTCTTGTTTTGACCTACAAGTAGGACCTTCAACAAATTGACATCAACACCATCTTTCTCAATGGTTCATTTTAAGAAGACGTGTATATGTCTCAACATCCTAACTTTGTGAATCAAGACTCATCCTTGATATGCAATCGGAATAAAACTCTCTACGGTCTCAAACAAACCCCAAAAACATGTGTAATCATTCCTTAATAATTTATTTCCATCGAGACTTCACCATTTATGTACTAGTCTAGTCTATGTTGATGACTTTCTCATCACATGATCCTCACCAATGAAACATAAGCCATATATTATTGAAGAAATTCCCTTGGATTATCATTAAAATTATCATTATATCTATACATGGCTGAATACTAATTGTAATTTACAGTTTAAGCAGAAACTCATGCTTCATCTAACTCCTTAATTATATTCCTTCACCTACCCTACCAGTAGTAAAAGAAACCTCTGCATCATCTTTGAGTGTTAATGATTTCACACCCCAAAGTTCTCATGGCAGAACCTACAATTGCAACTACAAACAATACAAACTCTCCAATCTTCATCTTCTTGTACTTACTTTTAATCATTCCAGCACAATAGTAAAACAGTACATCTCCATATTATGTATAACCTTGCTCTTTGCTGTCGAACTTGCTTCGAACTGTATCGTCCCATCGATCGAACCTTCGAACCCTTCATCGAAAATGAACCAGCGGTAGCAGTAGCAGCCATTGATTAATTTCTATATACTTGAAACTTTGCTGTATGAACAAGTTATGAAAATATACCAAATTAAGGTGTGTGTAGTTGTTGTTTGAATACTTGAATAATAGACTAATGAACCATATATATGTAGTTGATTGAAGAGGTAGAGTGTGTGTGTGTGTGTGGAGATATAATGGAAGAAAACTTGTGGTGGAGAAATGACATGGAAATGACCCCATATATTATGGTTGTAGAAATTAAACAAGACATATATGTCCCACTATTCACCTATGACCTTGTCTGTTTTTGCCAAACTCAATTGAGAGGGACTACTCATCCACTACTATTAAATCTCATCTTTCTCTACTTATTGTTACTTTATTAATCTTTCATAAATATAAGATTATGTTGACTAAATAAAAAATAAATAAATAAATTGATAGTAGTTGTATAATTATTGACAAATCAATATTCGCTTACAAATTCCTTTTAGAAAAGAGAAGTTGTTATGAATTCTAAATTCAATTGTTGATGGGATAATTTTATAAATAGAAAACAAATTTCTTGTATATTTTTAATACATTATTTATTATATATTAAATAAAAATATGTAATATAATAAAAGTAGGTTGATATAAAAATTTCCAGTTTTTTTAAAGTGTGGTCTTTACTTGGTTTTTAGGTGAGATCGTTTAATTTTTCAAAATGCAGATGACGTTTTCTTTTTGGCCGTCTCTACTATCGAAAAAGTAAAAATTATTTAAGGCGATTTGAAGGGAGTTTGAATTGTCTTCGGGTTAATTTCTTGAAGAACAGTCTTGTAGGGATTAATGTTGACCTTGTATATTTTACCTTTGCGGGTGATTTCTTCCACCATAGGATTGAAACCCTCCCGTTTAAATATCTAGACCCGCCAATGGGGCTAATATCAAACTTGAATTTATTTGAAACCCTTTCGTCAGTTTGTTGACCAAAAGACTCAACTCTTTGAAGTACATATATATCAGTTTGGGTGGTCGAGTGATATTTCTTCATTCTGTACTTAATGTTAACTTTATATTCTTTATGTTTTTTTTAAGATGCATGCGAAGGTATGGAAGAAAAGTATTAATATTCAAAGATGGTTTTCTTTAGGGGGAAGTGAAGGAAAATTGTAAGATCTTTTAAGTAAAATATGATAATGTTTATAAACCTAATAGCAAATGGGAGATTATGAGTGATGAATTTCCGACTAGTAAACCTAGCCCTTTTGGATAAATGGAGATGAAGATTGGTTATAGTTGTTTAAAGTCTTTGATGTGATATTCTTGTAGTTAGATATGGTGTCTCCGTTATTTTCTCTCTTAAGGAGCTGGGGGGGGGGGGGTCTCGGGTTTTTGATGTGCTTCTTCTTGGTGGAAAGAGATGTATCTTCTTGGGTCCAAAGAGGATGACACATATGATTAGTTTGTTGATGTTAATCTTAGGAAAGTGAGATGAGCCTCGAGACTTCTTTTGGGGAGGATCATTGGGTAGGAACTATAAATCTAAAGAACCAATGCCTTGATATTTTTCAATCTCTACTCAACACTATGGGTTTGTGGGAGAGTCTGAAATCATATATGAGATGGTATATTCTCTATTGCCTTTGCTTATCATGTTCGATTAGATATCCTTATCCATTCCATGTCCTCTGGTTTGGTTGAGAATTCGACCCTCCCCCTAATCTGAGTCAGTTGGGTCCATTCTATGGTGGTGATTTTTTCTTTTTAGCTTATGCAGGATAAACCACTTTCTATTGAGAACTTGTTCAAACAAGGGAGTGAGATGATTGTTGATTCTAATGAGATATCTTACCCCATGCGTGGGGGTTTGGTTGAGTCAATTTCCTATCTCTTTGTCACTTGTAAGTTAGCTTTGTCAATTTGATATAAGATGTTTCATGGTTGGGTTATTTCTACTAATCTAGACTTATGCTTAATTTTTCTTCTCATTAGATGGTAGAGCTAAGTCTAGGAGTGGTTTTGCTATGATTTGACACGTTGTTAGCTTGTCTATTTGGAGAGTTTGTAATGATCTTTAATGATGTTTCAATAACTACGAAAGAAGTGGATGAAAAGATTTTTTTTTTTTGCTTGAAAAAGGTTTCTAGATAGAGTAGAAATGGACTAATGTAATTTCTCTAACTTCCTTTAGAACCTTATCATTTGTCTCAACCAATAGCGGATCTAGTGTTTTGTCTTGATTATGAGGTTGATAGTGATTTTTGTTTTTTGGTTCTTTCTTAGTATCTTCTGATCTATTGGTAGTGGTTCCAGCGGTATGAGTTCTAGCATTAATCCATGGGATAAAGTTTCTAGTTGCTTGAGTGTTTTTTCTATGAGACTCATCTTGGTTTTTTTAGCTCCTCTAGTGTTTTGTTTTTTTTTGTTGTACTTTTGTTTTTCTTTCTTGTGGCTCGTTTAACACTTATTATACTAACGATACTTTTTTTTATGGTCTAGATCTCTCTTTTAGTATATTATATTTCCATTAAAAACATATAAAAAAAATTGAAACAAATTTCTACAAATAAAAACAATAAAAGATATAAGTATTGTGCTTATTTCAGTCTGCTTTAAGCATATACCGAGGATATATCATAGACCCTAATGGGTATATTAGTTTTAGTTAGACATGTTGCTTTAAGAATATACTCTAGGGGTATATCATAGACCCTAATGGGTATATCGATTTTTTTTTTATATAGTTTGTTTTAATTTTGATTTGGTGGTTAGTGTGTCTATAAATACCACCCTTCATTGTACTTGAAATATACATAAGATTCAATAAACATTTCCTTCAATCACTCTATAATTTTCTCCCAATTTATCATCACTTGTCAAGTAACTTGTGAGACAGGTTACCTAACAAATTGGTGTCAAGAGCACCTGTTCGGTCCTCAATCTCTAGCCATGGCGAATGAAAGCACTACCTCCAACTAATTCCTATCCAATCTATCAATTTTCAGGGAAGAAAATTATATGATAGATAATGTGCACAAATGAAATTCATATTCAGATTTAAAGATATTATTGAAATCGTGAATTATGGTTTCTCGACATTAGAAGCAAATGCTAATGACGCACAAAGGGTTACACATCATGAAATAAGCAAGAAATACGGGAAAAGCTTATTCTTGATCCATTAGTTTGTGGACTCAAAAATCTTTGAGAAGATTATCAAGCAAGAAACGACCAAGGAGTATTGGGATACTCTCAAGAAACTGTATGGTAGATATGAGAAATTAAAGAAAGTTAAGCTACAATCTTTGAGGAAGCAATATGAAAACTTGCAAATGAAAGATGATGAAACCATTGCTGAGTTCTTCTCAAAGATGGTGGTTTAGACAAATCAGAGTAAGTCATGTGGAGAAAAGACATATAAATTACAGAAGTTGGAGAAGATGTTAAGGGCTCTTCTAGTTAAGTTTAATTACATTGTGGTTGCAATTGAAGAATCAAAAGACTTTTCATAGATGAAGCTTGAAAAAATTGAAAGCATCTATTAAGGCGCGTGAGATGAGGCTGAAGCAAAGAGATTCAAAAAATGTATTAGAACGGACATTGCAAGCAAAATTCTTCAAGAAGATGAATGAAAGCCCATCAAACAAAAAATGTGAAAGCAAAAAGGAAGAAGAAGATGAATGATAATGGTGATTCTGGTAAATCTTCAAGAAGCCAAGGTGAAATTAGAAAGAATGGTGCAAATCATAATCATAAAGTCAAGAAGAATAATGACAAGAAGGATGTGTAATGTTATTGCTGTCAGAAGTTTGGTCATTATGCTCGAGACTGCTACTTCAACAAAGACAATGGTGATGACAAGGGTGTGGCTTAACTTTCTCATGCTGGTAGCAGTGATGTTGAAGAGGCTATCTTGATGGCCGCAACATATTTTTCTTCAGATAAAGCAAATGTTTGGTACCTTGACACAAGTTATAGCAATCATATGACATGCAACAAGAACTGCTTTGTCAAGTTGGATTAGTCAATTAGAAGATCAATTTGTTTTGTAGACAACATCACGGTGACATAAAGAGGAATAGGCAACATCAGGGTGAAAAAGAAGAATGAACATGAAGTTATCATCACCGATGTCTTGTATGTTCCTTCAATGACAAGTAATTTGATCAGCTTAGGTCAATTACTTGAAAAAACTTACACAATGAAGCTAGAAAGAAAATAATTCAAGGTGTTTGATGAAATGTCTAGGCTAACTCTGAAGGCACTTTTGTCAACCAACAAGAAATTCAATGTCGTGATCAATATGCTTCATCATCAATGTCTTGCATCAACTACAATTGAAGATAAAAATTAGGTTAGACATCAAAGATTTGGCCATCTCAATTTTAAGATTCTTAGCTAAATGCACATGAAGAAGATGGTTGATGGGTTTCCAAGAATTGAAGTGCTAAAGTAGCTATGTGAGGAATGTTGCATAACCAAGCAGACTAGGAAGTCATTCAAACATGACTTGCCAATGAAGTCACAATAGAAGCTTGAAATTGTGCAATCATATGTGTGTGGTCCCTTCGAAGTGAAGTCACTAGGAGGTAATTTATATTTCTTAACCTTCATAGATGAATTCACTAGACATATGTAGATTTATCTGTTTGAAAAGAAAAGTGAAGTTTATAGCAATTTCAAAAAATCTAAATTGTTGATTGAAAGACAAGCTCGAAACAATATCGAGAGGTTGAGAAATGATATTGGTGGTGAGTATACCTCAGTTGAGTTTGCTCAATTTTAAAAAAATTAATGGGAATGAGAAGCATGACAAATTTAAATAAAAAAAAATAGTATGATTGATTCATAGACCCAATCAATAAACTTTTCACTTAATCACTCTCTAATTTTCTATCAATTTTTCATATTTATCAAATAATTTGTAAGAGAGGTTGTCCAACAACAAGAGTATTCAATATTTAAATAGGTTGGAGTGATATATTAATGCCTATAACTTTATGGGATGGATGACTATGCATCTACTTACCTAAATGCAGGCCTTCTATTTTGTTTTATTTTCTTTAACTTGTTAAATCAAAACACATGACATCATGAGGGATGGGCCATCAATATATAACCTATAAAAATAAAATAACATAAAATAAATGTGTTGATTAATTTTTGTGATAATAAAGACATGTTCTTAAAGGCAGTTATGCCAGACAAATTTCTTCTGCCTATTTAATTATAGAAAGATCACATAAAAAATATTAGTAAACCAAACGGTGGATAAGGTATTTTAGATGTCATTGTACAATAATGTAGTATATGATTATTTTCATATTACATCATCATATTACAAAAATGACACGTGGCACAAGATGACACATGTTTTGGTTTTTCTTTTGTTTCTGTATGCCGCCACCACCATTAGGAATGGATTTGAATATAAATCCTACAATTCTGTTTGAGCAAGATGAGTCAGATACACGATATGTATATATAATATGGATGATAGTGTCATGTTTTCATATGGAAAATTCAACAAAAGATCAATTGACTTTATATGTATGTGGTAAACACAATTGATTTCAAGGGAATTGATTAGTACTTCGAAGATAAAGTAATTTATCTTTAATAAATTTTATATGATTGAAAAGTAAATTTCAACATATAAGATTTGGATTTAAAAGCTATAAATAATAATTTCAAATAAAGTTAGTTTTGAGAATCATAATTAATTTTACTTGAAAATAATTAGATATGTCAAAATCAATTTTATATGTCTAAAATCAATTTTGAGTGTGTTAAATAGAGATAAAATCTACAAAGGTCTATTTAACCCTTTCATGACTTGATCCGTTAAATAAAAATATTTGGGTTAGAATTTTTAAAAAACTTATTTCTTTAAATAAGTTGGTCTTAAGCTATTAAAAAAGCGTATGAATCTTGGTTGGTCGACTTATATTTTTTTTATCAATGGAAAAAAAGGAAACATTGAAAAATTAAGTTCTTTGAAATTGAATTCTCATAGAATCTGCTAATTTGATATTAACTAAAGGAGATGGACAAATAGAAAATACTAACAGTTCTTGAACAAGCGAGGTTTTTAATTTAGCAAGTCAAACAACATTAGCATTCCCTTCAAGTAAGGTGTGAGTAAGGACAAGCTTTCACTCTTTATGAATACAAAATTGGATATAATCCATCAGAGGTGCATAAGGATGGGTATAAGGCACACCATGTTGAATAAACTTCAGAGTCGTTTGAGAGTCAAACTCACAAAACACATTTCTGAAAGCATGATTCCAAACAATATCAAGACCATGAGAAAAGGTTTGAAGCTCGACATTAATATTGAAGCTCTGCAAGCCTTTCGATCCAACCTCTAGAAGAGTTTCTCAAAAGACCACCAAAGCCGGATGGCTTGAGATTTCTAATGAAACTACCATCTAGATTGACCTTTATCACATTCTTTGGGGGAGGGTGCCAAGACACAAGTCTATGGGTTGATATATTATTAGAAGCACCAAAAACCTGCTTGGTAGAGTGTAAAAGAGTAGTTATTTTGGCTAAAAATATACCATAGAGTGGTTGTTGTCTTTGAATGATTTTTCGTTACGATATTTCCAAATCATCCAACAACAAATGAGAAACAAATGGGGCATGATTGACGACCACATTAATTTTTATTGAATTATATATACCATCCTAAAAAAAACGAATGTGATTTGGAAAACTAAAATTGTTCCAAACTTGCATGGCCTTAGGGCAGCCTCAACAAGTGTGTAAGATGGTTTTATTAGTTGCACCACATCTATAACAAGAGGCGCCTGTTGACATGTGATGAGTGACTTGTGTATAATTGATAGGTAAAATCGCATGCATGATGATTCATTACCAAGTCATTGTCTAAATATGAGGTGGATTGGGCTTCAAAGTTAACCAAGAATAAGCTGATTTAATGGAATAAGTATCTGATACTGAAGGTTTCTAAAAATAATAGCATCTGAGTCGTCATTAGTAGAGACACTAGTCATCTCCATTTTTATATCTTGAGGAAGATGGGTGTAGATGATATAAAAATTCCAAGTACCATAATTGCATATATCTATGATATGTAGGTGTGTATCTTGCTCATACACCAAAGGGATTCTGTCATAAATTCTATCATTTGAGAGTCATTTATCATACCAAATGGAAATGTCCCCCTCCATACCGTGGTGATAAAACCTAGCTTGAGAGCATTAATTGTTGTAACAATATAACGCCGTGTATACAATACTCCATGGTAATTATTTTCCACTAGGATGAGGGCTACAAAATTATATCTAGTTGATAGTAACTGAACCCATAACTTTTCAGGATTGTGAAGAAGCTCCCAAACATGTTTACCCAACATGGTAACATTAAATGGTCTAGCTCTCTTAATGCCAAGACCACATCTACTAGAAGATTGAGTTATGGTATATCATTTAATCCAGTGACTAAATTTTCCTCCCCAAACAACCCGTCTTATACAAGAATAAATCTTACTACAAATGTCTTATAGAAGCCACAAATTATTCATGGTATAAATAGGTATACAAGTAAGTACAAACTTAGCAAGAGTCACCCTTCCAGGCCTAGTTAGAATTTTACCTTTCCATCTTGTTGGAACAATTAGGGTTTTCAAGAAGAATGAATAAGAATAAGAAAGAGAATAAGAGATACAAAAATATATGTGAAGAGAGAGAAAAATATATGTGAAGAGAGAATTTTATTATATTGAAGTTGATATCTTACAATTTACAAAATTGTATATATAGACAAAAAAACATTCCAACTTACAAGTTGCAACATTCGAATTCGTTGAATGCATGCTTACACAATTTGGAAACTACATGATGTATTCTACCTTGTTAAATATAAGTAACTTCTACTAGACTCACTACTTCGACTGTCAAATAGACTCTTTTCTAAAAAACAATGAATTACACATTCTAAAACACCACCTAATTAATGTTTTCGAAACATCTTATCCCAATGCTTCTCTTAAAATCATTGAACCTAACTTTCTTTAGAGGTTTGATGAGTATATCAGCTAGTAGCCATTTCGTCTTGCAATTCTCAAGTTCAAGTTTCCCTTTATTTACTTGATCCCTAACAAAATGATATCTTCTCTCTATGTGCTTACTTCAATCATGATGATTTTCCAGGTCAACAACTAACTTGTTATCGATAAACAACTTCATTTTCTTAGGTTACATGATCTTGAGCTCTTCGAGCAACATCTCTATCCATGCGGCAATCGGTGCAACCACGTGATCAGGTTCACTAGATGACAAAGCAATAATGCTTTGTTTTCTTGAGCTCCAAGAGATTGGAGCACCTCCAATCATGAATATGTAGCATGCAATACTCTTTTTCTCATCTTGATCTTCAATAAAGTTTGAATCAGTGTAGTCATGTACCTCCTCTGCATTTGTGTTTGTATTATTTCTCCTTGGCATTAGCACACCATGGTCGATAGGAACTTTTATGTATCTCAACACTCTGTTTACTGCAATGAGATGACATTCTTGTGGCTTCTCTGTGTATATGTTATACAACTTGACACTTTGACAAATATATAGGCTGCTGTTGAATAAGGATCCAATGATTTTCTTGTACATTGTTTCCCTTACAAACTCATCATTTGTATCCTTTCTAAACTTTGCTTTAGTCTCCAGTGGTGTGACAACTACATTACAGTTACTCGTATTGAACTTTTTCAAGATATCTTGAGCATAATTCTCCTGGTAGAGAAACACTTCTTCATTTGCTTCTTTAAACTCCATACCTAAGACATATGACAAGTTCCCTAGGGCGGACATTTCAAATTCATGCATTAGTTTCTACTTGACCCTTTTCTATTTCTTATTCATATGCATATATAATCAGCAAGTCATCCACGTACAAGTATATAATGACTTGACTGATCATGGTTGCATTGTTTACATACACTAGTAGAAGACTTGTGTGTCTGCACGGGTAAGTTCGTTCGTATATTAAATCATTATATAGAAATGTGTTTACAATACAAAATAAATATCAGTCAACAACAAAAGTTGAAATATGTACCTGAGCATCTACACCAAATAAATTTTTTTATCACATTCAACAAACATAAAACGTTTATTCACAATCAAAGGAAAACTTAAAATACAAAAACAATAACAACACTAATAATATGTATCAATGAAGCAATTGATGTCCAGATTGGTATAGGTATAGAAAGGTTACCCTTGTTATAATAATGATGCAAATCAGATAACAAAACTCTGTCCCCGAATGTATTATCCTTGATTTTAAGTTTCATCAAATTAGACCATCATTTGAGTACATACTTAAGGTCTGTATCGGTGTGTTCGGGCAAAGGCAAGTGACGGTGTCCTGATTAATTTTCTATACCTTCCAATGTATTCAAAATGTCGTTTGCATGTTCTCATCCAAATCCCTAAATCAAAAGGGTCATTTTATTCCTATCTTAAATCATTGTTTGAGCAATCAAATTTTTAAAATAAAGTTAAAGAAAAGAATTAACAGAAATCAAGATTAATTAAAAAAAATTGTCAACATTTCTTAACTCATTTGCTAATGTGTTTAAAACCAAAGATTAATTTGTCAATTAGTACAAAATTATGAATACATCTATACTCACTAATACTGATCAAAAGAAAAATAAATGGTTACCTCTTTGACGATGAAGTCGTACTATGTTTTCCAATCAGTATTTAAAACTACGCCAATCAATCAAAATCTTCATATCATTATAACTTTCACTTCAATCATAACTACTTCTATTCTAGACTCATATATAAGATTAATTATAATTCACATACAGTGTGATACCTTTAAAACAGACAACATATCAAAATTATACTCAAAACAGTTACACTTGTTTTGTGATGTCTGGTTTTTTAGGCTATAGTGAATTTATTAAATTGTCAAGTTATAAGATTCAGTGAGTTATCATATTCATGATTCTCAACTAAAGAGATATAAATTTTTTATATCGCTGTCATAAATTTGAAATTAAGAAAATGACACGAACTAACAAAATACATAATTAATCATCAGTATAGAAAAAAAAAAACTTAATCAAATTTAATAAGCTTCATATAAGGTTTGGCTTTAGAACCTATCAAGAATTACCTAGGGACATACAATGAAGTTTTATGTTGTTAATGAAATGCACATACCTCCCTGCCAAGCAAGAGTATAAAAAAAGCTTCTCTACATACTTTGTTGTTTTTAGATCTGTTTTTAGATCTGTAATTTCATAGTTGCCAAAACTTTGATGATTGAAACTGCAGCAACTAAAATCTTTAAACAAAATCAACATCATTATATATTTCCTAAACACAATCAACATCATTATATCTTTTCACACCCAACATCTTCAAAACAAAACCATACATTAAAACAAAAACATATCATTTGAATCAATACTGTAGAACTGGCTTACGTATGCATTTACCGAAGACAGCACAAGGAAGATATCTATCTGTGGCAGCAGTAAGCTTCTCAAACTCTTTCTCAACTATAGACCTTCATGCACTTACATTGGTTGTGCAGATAAACTTGAGTCCAATGAGAGCATGAGCCACTGCAGACTCGGGTCTTTCGAATCAAAAAGAAATTATACAGAATTTTAAGGTTTTATGTAAGACATATCTCATATCAACACACTTTTAGTAGAACTATAAAAACTATGAACTACCATTAGATGTAACACAAAAATGAAAATCAATAAGTCAAGGAAATTATCATTAAAAAATATGAAGTCTTTATCATTTAAAGTGCTAGTTTCACAAGTGAAAGTTTCATATTTAAGACAACTAAAACTCCTGATTATTGAAGACAACAAAGACACTTTGAAGTTTTAATTATCAAATTTAAATGTCCTAGCTGACATGAAGTTACTCCAACCATAAGGTGCTACATCATCATCATCTGAATTGAACACACTTCTTCTCCTTATCCTTCTTCATGATCTCCTTATTCTTCTCCTGGTTCGTCTTCTTTGCAATGCGAACGCCTGTTGGGTCTGGACAACTTCTTCGGCCTGAACAACTTGTTGGACCTCTACAGCCTCTTGGACTTGGCGAACTTGTTGGACCTCTACAACCTCTTGGAACTAGTGAACTTGTTGGACCTCTACAGCCTCTTAAACCTGTTAGACATGTACATGTTGTTGAACATATGAAGTTTGTTGGACCTGGACAACATCATTGGAACTCATTTTGATTTTTTCCTCTTAAAAGATGCTGCTTGTGTGATGATAAGAAGAGACATAAAGTTTTTATAATGGTTTTTCTGATTCTTCGTCTTCTGTTTACATTGGAAATCTTAAAGTTTTTATTGGGTTGTCATTATTGCTTAGGTAATTCAACAACCATTGTTGGTTATTGAATAGTGATGGTCAAGTTTATGATTCACGTTTGAATACATATTTATTTAAGACTGGCTATTGGAAATTAAAACATTTAAAAACCACACTAATTACAACATTCAAATAGTCAAGTCATAACTAACTAACATACTTACATAACATTAAATAATGATGATATAAATACATTAAATCGATGATGCCTGTTCATGTTTAAGATGAAACATTATAGATTATAAGTTTTAGTACACAATAATCAAACTGGAACAGATTAAATAAATTAAGTTAAGAGTAGAAGATTATATAAATCACATGCTTATTTCTTGGATATTCTTCTTAATCATTGTCCCATTCAATCCCTAAATAGCTTCCTCAACATTCCTTTTGTATTAGAAACAACAGAAGGCATTAAATCAAGTTAAGACATGGTTAGAACAACAAAGTTTTCATTAAACCAAAAAAGACGTGGTGAAGACAACTAACACTCTCCAAAACTCACAGAAATCGCCTGCACAGGCATCAACTCACAATTAATCAACACATTTACATTAAAGAATGAGATAAATACAAAACTTGTTTTTGTTTGTTACCACAACTAACTTGTAGAACTTGTAAATGTCATCAATGTCAACAACATCAATGTCAACAACAAGTTCATCGTTAGCATCAACAACATCAATGTCAATAATCTTCTTTGGTTTGTTTGTCAAACCACGGGCAACCTAATAGATTATGAAAATAAAACATGTGAAGAAATAAACATATAAAAGACTCATCTAATCCATGGCATGTCTCAACAAAAAAAACTAATAAACAAACCTTACTTCTAGCTGTAAGAATAGAAGTAAGAGTGTGTGATGATTTCTTCCTGGAATTAACCTCTCCTTTCTTTTTGGCTTGCACAAAATTTTCTTTACTTCTCTCTTCTTCAAAACTTATTATATCAATTACTTCCACATAAATTGGTTTTGTAGTTACTTTCTTTTGAATAGGTTTAGGGGCCACTGGTACTCTTCTAGCCATTAGAACTCCCTTAATAACAGCAGGATGAGGAACTCCCTTAACAAAAGCAGGACAACCTTGGTTATTCAATTTCAATATGTGATCATGTTAATCAAAACATTAGTTTCACAATACTATATGCTAATCAAAACATGTCATAGTTTTAGCTGTAAATACAACACTATTTATTCAATATGCTGGAAACAATACAAAGATAAGGATAAACATATAGAAGATTATAACTGAAAGTCTTAGTAACCAGCCTCACCCGGTCTAGACCTTTAGAATGTGGATCAACAACAACAGTAGGAATCCTCCCATCTCTGACCCGGGTAAATTCATTTGTTTCTTGTACCAGTAATACATGATGCAGAAAAAATAAGACCAAAACCGCAATGTGTTATGTTACCTCAGTTATTTAACCTGTGATTTAGATCCCTCTTCAAAGTCACAGTGTCTAATGATAGTTCCAAAGCCACGACCAATTATAAATCCGTCGAAATTCAATCCAATTTGTTGACTTTATACAAGCAGCAGCTGAAGGAGCTCGGTCATTGTCAGCTTTCCCTGAGAATAACAGGAATACTGATCCAAAATCCATTAGTCACGCCTCAGCAGCTCCCAATGGAGCACTAGATGCATCAATATGACCAACATTCATAGAATATTCCATTTGTACATTCACCTGAAAAATAAAGTTATATAGCTTAAATCAACCATGATATGAAAAGAAGGTCCATAAGAAATCTACCATATGAAATAGAATCATCAGCAACAATGATGCAATCTCCATTCACAACCTCAACTACATGTACTATAATAAGATGTAGCAGAAAAATATAATTACAAAAAATGAATCATAAAATAAATATGACTTGAATGATTTTGTTCTTCAGTTTACAACTAATGTAAAGAGAAATAATTATTGGCAGCATACCACTCCTTGAACATCTAAGATTGTGGTGCTTGAATCCATGTGCCTCTTGGCAGCAATAGTGCATGCAGAAAACTTCATTACAAAAGATTTCTAAAACTATTGCATGTGGTACCCATGATTTAAGACATTAGTTGTTTCAAAAACCGATCAAGAACATATAAGGTCGTATTTGAAGGGTTCCAAGGAAAAATACGACGATTTCAAGTGCTCTATGAGTTGAGTAGGTAATAATGGCCAAGCCACTGCCTAGTTTTAGAGCAGTACCTCATCCAGCAACACTGATTATGTGAGCAGCTGTTTGACAGGTAAATAAAGAGGTCTGCAGATTTTAACACCCTAAAACTAGTGTTCATAAACTCTAAGTTGATTGGGTCCCTAGAAGCTATGGTCGAAGGAGAACCTTGACCATCTACCCGCGCTTTCTCATCAGTTTTGATTTCCTCACCAGTCTTAGGTTTCAAATCGTTGGCTATGGGTTTGTAACGGTGGTAAGCGGGGAAAAATTCCCTAATCTTAGCAGGGTCGGCAGTGAGATCAGGTAGAGGACCTAACATAGCATGGGTCTTACCATAAACAAGAAGGGGAATAATACATGTGATCGATAAATTCTGCATTTATCCTTTTCATTTAGAGGTTCAAGGATGTACTATTGATTTCCAACCACGTTTGGACCCAGCATTCAGTGAACTGAAGCGAGTTCTTTAGATTTTTTGGATTCTTTAGCATTCTTGCTGGTTTCCTTGGAGATTTTTAAAGTGGAAGCCATTGTTGTAGTAAGTTGCAGAAAAAAGATTTGAAAGAGATGAAGTTTAAAGAAATACGCTTGAGAGTTCAGAGAGTGAAAAGAGAAATATGGTGCTTTTTCACTATTTTATAGATGAATGAAGTGGAACGGTTAGTGTACACGATCACTATGCAGCATTGATGGTGAGAAGAATCATGGGACGCGTGTCATGTGAGGGTTGTGTGATGAGACGATGGAAGTTAAAAGTCTGATCCATGATCTCCTAGGGACTAGACGTGTGATGATTGAAAAGATTTTACGCATGTGTTTAAGGAGACGTTTGAGGAAAGTTTTCATGATGGCAAAGACGTCATAACAGCCCAAATGTTTTCTGGCATCGAATATGTAAAACTTCAAAAAAATGCCCTTTTCTCCACTTAGTCGAAAATGACATTTTTAGGGGGAAATTTGTTGGATGGGAATTTCGACGCCATGTTCCCATTTGAGAAACTAAGTGAAAATTAAAGTTTCTTAAATTTGGTGGACTTCGATAGAAGTTAATATGAAGTTTTGTCGAAGTGGTTCTCATAAGGAGACGTGCTTGGACAAAAACTTAGAAATATTTTCTAAGTATAAAAGGTCACTTCGACGAAGGGATGATTTGGAGATTTCCTTCGATAGAAGTTTGAATTTCAAAATACTGATATATAACTACCTCTTTTCCTTATCCGTTTCTCAAGAGAGACGCGCGAAGAACTATGGCGAAACAAAGGCATGCAGGGCGAAACATGTCAACTTTTGGAGAGATGTTTGTTGGGGAAAATTATGTTGATGTATTATAAATAGGGGTCTTAGTATTAGGATTTCCATGGGTTCAATTATTGTACTATACTCAAAATTTACTCAAACTATCCAAGTTAACGTGAGAAAAGAGTTACGGTTGAGAAATGTACGTTGAAACACAATATTTTATTCAATTTCTCTTTACTGCATTTCTTTTAATTTGAAATTATATTCTTCACTACATTTATTTTATAAACTTGTGCAAAGTTTAATCTTTTCAAAAAACAATAAAAACAATCTTTTAACACTAATGAATGTTGCCGAAGTGTTCATCAATTTTCCATAAATACATTAATACAATAGCTATGTCCTCAGGATTCACTAGTTGATCCTGCAAGTAAACTAAATTTTTGAAAGACTAGCGGTTGCTTACCAATTTTCACGGTAAACAGGTAGGTGAATACAGCTGAACAAGGATGCTCCTCCTTCAAGAGGCGAAGTAAGAAATTGAATGACTGACCTCCCATTGATGCTCACATGAAGGCGAAAAAAGATCTAAGCAAAGAAAAATCCCAAGGAGAGCCCATTGCCAAAAAGTCCAAACCATCGAGACCTACATTTGGGGGAATTGTCCTAAGTGGAAACGGATTTCCTATCCTTTATTTCATGTTTCCATAAGTCTTCCTATCCCCATGACCTCGCACTTCCCATGAAGTACAACTTTGCATCGCCGAGGGAGACTATACCTATTATTTGGACCTTATTAACATTATTAAGTTAGAGTTGGCCGCAAAAACGACCTATCACATGCAACGAGATCTTTCCCTATTATCACTGGTGGTGGATGGTCGTGGTGAGGCCATGGCTCTTATAAATCCTTTAAATGACAATGAGCATTGGAAGGGTTAACACAACCTTATTTCCAACGATCGGAGCCAACTATTGAAAAAGCTTGAAGGATTTCATAAGGATGTGGATATCCATAGTTTTCCTTCTGACCTTGCTTCACAAATCGATGTGTTGAAGGCCTCCATTTTTGAAAAGAATAAGACTCTCAAATTCGTGAGGACTTTGTTGAGCAACTCCAAAATAACCAAGTTAATGCTGACTTCTCATGTAGCTGAAGTTGAGGTCACCTTTGAATAGAAGAAGAGGAAGTTGGAGGAGGAGGAGGAGAAGAAGTTAATGGATAGTCAGGATAGCTTGGTGGTGGTGAAAAAGGAGTTTAAGGACTCTTTAGATAACAACGTCCAACTTGCTTTTGAGGCCTTCCAAAACAACATCAACCAGGTGGAAGTGTTGTGCCCATACATTCAGGTTCCCCGAGACTTGATGGATCATGGGACAAAAGTTGTGGACTAGAAGACAGTCTTTGTCCTTGAGGAGGAAGCTTCGTAGTTTTTGTAATGGATATTTGTAATTTGCTGCCATTTTGATGTTTTTATTATATTTGTATTGATAAGGTTATAATTTTACAATTATTTGTCTTCAATCAAATGTTGCTTTTATTTTGTCTTATACGGTTTTGTTTCATCACTTAGCCATTCACGATTTCGTTTCATCGCTTTTCCTTTTATCATTTTATTTCATCATTTATTCACATACAATTTTGTGTCATCGTTTTGTCCTTCATAATTTTATTTCATCATTTATTTGACTACAATTTTCTTTCATCATTTTGTCCTCCATAATTTTATTTCATCTTTTATTTGCACTGTGTTTGGGACTAAAGTTTACTTTGATGTCTATGGAACCATGCCAAATTAAAGTTCGGTTCCCCTTCCCTACCATCAAGTGAAGACCTGGTTCAAGGTTGACATATCCTAGGTTTCACCATCTACACTATGGAGTGGTTAACTATCAAGAAGTGGGTTACCAATTATGGCTTTCTGTGACAAATTCATCTTTGAGTGTGCTTTCTTATAGAGGAAATCATATAAAATTCAAAAAAAAAGTTCATGTATTATTTATCTCAAAGCATTACATAAGATAATAAACAAACATTTCATATCTGCACAACCTGGGTGGTGGAGAACTTGTTTCAAGGGTAGATCCATCCAAACTATGATGGCGTATGTATAAAATATTTTCGCAGCTTCCTGGATGTGGTCACCAATGTTAATGTCGCTTTCTCTATTTTTTGATAGCGTACATCTGGTCCAGGAACAACCTTGGAGATGAAGTAAACCGAACTCTAAATAAAATTTGGCTCCTACACGAGGATGATGCTAATTTCTTCTTCAAATACGACTAGGTAAAGAAATAAGATCTTCGTCAAAAATACATATTAAATGAGAACGCCACAAGTACAAAAGTGGAGGGGGACAGAAAAATCCCAAGAAAGGTAAAATTGAGGGACCAAAAAGCTTGATTTTGAAATATGAGGACCAAAAAGTTAAATACACCTAAATATGGGGCTAAAAGTGCATTTAAGCCTTTAGTTTATTAGAAGATTGATTGATTGGTGAATCCTTGAGATGTAAAACAACAGAAAACAAAATTAAACATTCGGTGTTTCAACAGTGAGAAAACTTTGCTGGGGTTAGACTTCATTAAATAGTTCTTATGTAACATCCTTGATCAGTAATATGAAATTCTAATTAGTTATTAATATTACCTATTGAGATTCTCATTGCGGCTCATGTTTGAGTCGACAATCTGGGATCGTCCCTATTACATAATAGACGTTATTTCAGCCTACTATCTCATATGTCAGCATTAAGTTTCCATAGTTCCGTTTGGATATTAATGATCAGTCCATCAATATCAACAGTATATATGGATATTAAAACTAAACCTGCCTTAGAAGAAAGAAGTTGAAAAACATATGTTAAAGATTCTGCCCTCGGTCTTCTTGTCCTATTCTATGTTATTGTAATTTATGGTGAGAACCTAGTTTCTATGAGGAACCACCTCGAATCCACCGACTTCTGATCTCCCCAAATAACTTCCTAGAACCCCTATTTATAGAGTTGGGAAAGGTAGGCTCGCTATGTGAACCGCCCAGGCTTTCTTAGCATGCCTACTTTCTTTTAGGTTAAATAATGCCAACTACCCTAGGACTAGCCTTGTCGTCTATGCTCACTAAGGGAACCGCCCATTCTTGCTTAGCCACAACATCATTCCTTCAACTTGAAATAACTTAACCCTGAAGTCTTTGAACCGACTTTTCTTTCTAAGTGCGCCTATTTTTCATGGCTTTGCGAGGATGCACTTTTGCTCAATAAACGTGCCTATATTGTTGGCTTAATGAGCCTTGATTAGTTGGGAAAGTCTTTGTCTTGGTCTCTTGTGTTGTTTTGGTGATTTCTTGATCATTTTCCCCAGCTTTTAATTAATGCATAATTAAAATATCCAGACATGTGTTTTATAACTTTTGATTGATAAATCAAGGGTTTTTCATTTGATTTCATGTAAAACAAGTTAATAAGTGCCTACATTTTTAATGTATTTTTGGCACTTATCAACTTTTCCCAACTCATCTTTTTGTTTTCCCTCAAACAATATTCATTCAAATGGCCAAAAGAAGTTCAAAATGCATGTTTCAAAAGAAATATAATGACTTGATCATGAATTTTTGAAAAAGCGTTGTTCTATGACATGATTCTTTTTATAATGCAGGCTCATAATAAATATTATAACTAACATCAAATCATAGCATAAATGTTAAAAACTTTCTTTATCAAAGTAAGATTTAAAAACATGTCTAGATCAACAGACAATTTATCATCAGAATCATATTCTACCAAATTTATCTCCATAAAAGGTTTAGTGTTTTCCCCTTTGTTGGAAACTTCATAAACTATAGAAATATTTTGTATTTTATCTAAGCAATATCACAAGAGTCACCGGTCATCGATCATTAAGAAATTTTCTTTAGTTGTAATGTGGTCGAGCTTACAAAAAATATTAGTTTTTCTTTGAATTCAAAAAGTCTAAAGATAACAGAGAAAATTATTTTTAGGTATATCATTTTATTTTTTTAATTGTCTTTTTTTTTTCTTTCTTTCCACTTTACAACAATTCCTTTTGGTAAGTTTCTTTTGTGTGCTTCGACTTTTTTATTTTTTACTACTACGAATATTATATTTTATGACAAAGCTTTCACCTCACCCAAAAAAATTGAGGTACAATTTCAAGATGCACTATGTTATTTTTCAAGAAATTATCATCTATTCCCTCGATTTAATTATTAAACCGAGTGGTAAACTAATTTAAAGTACATGCTTTGAGTCCTAGCAACTGCAGTTTTTGTTTTTTTCCTTTAAAATTGGTTTCTTTCTTATTATTTAAGATTTTAGTTTATTATTCAATATTATATTCTCTTAGTTTCTCAAATAACTGAGGGGTATCATATTCATATTTTACTATAAAGCGACTCATTCACTAAGTTTTATCCTAAACCTAACTCACATGGTCAGTCGCTCCATACTTTTAAACATTATCATTTCGGATGGATTGCGAGACAAAAATTCATTTTGATTATGTGTCATTGTTCGTCTTACACCAACCTTTAATAAATCATTCTTTTGTTCTTACAATCTATCTCATGCATTGGTGTTGTTTTTATTGTTGTTGTTGTTGTTATTGTCGTTATTGTTGTTGTTTCCACCTCTTGCCAATGTTTAATGATATAATTTTCCAATGTAGTTAATCAAATAAATATTTTTATAATATATTGATTTCTTCTATTGACAAACTTGAGAAATTTATTCTTAATCTTATTGTATCATACAAAGAAATTAGTGAATGGTTAAAAGTTGAAAAGGGAAACAATATATTTTACTTCAATTTTTTTCCATTCACCATGGTTTTTGTTGCAATAGAAGTAATATATTACCTTGGTTCTTTTAGGAGCCAAGATTAAAATTAGCAAACTTATTGTATTTTTTATTTAAAAAGAAAAACTTTTTACCTCAGATTTAAGTCATAACTGAAGGGAAAAGTAAACGTGCTTATTGAGTTTTTCCGTAGTCCTTACATAAATATTTGTCATCTATTTAGTGAGTATCAACGCTCAAAACATTATCATTAGTGATCCGCGTGAAACCTAAAAGACAATGATTTAGAAGGTTCATAGCACATTATAAAAGCATTATGAATATCAAAAATTGATCTGCGAGAAAGCATTTCTCATGAAAACATTGAAACTTATAGAAGTTTGGAAAAGTTTTCTATGATGGACTATAAGAGCAGAAAAATATTTAAGTTCAAGATTAGTGTTCTTAAATAATCTTATTACTAAATATTTATTTTATTTATCTAACCCTTTTTTTTTATATCATAAACAAATGCATGAAATATCCAACATTTGATTCTCCCCAAGAGTCAATGAAACGAGGATCCAACATTTGATTTTATCCAAGATCCGACATTTGATCTTCACTGGCAATGATGACAATGAATCGCATTCAAAATTTGTTATATATTTTTAGTTTAACATTATGTGTAAACAATGTAATGTTATGTGTAAACAATGCAATTTATAAATAATTTAATTTAATATTTTGTGTAAACAATGTAATTTGAATTTTAAAAAATATATTTTTTTTCTCTCGATTTTGGTCATAAACTGAGAGGTATGTGGTACTAGTTTTGAAAATATAAAAATGTTGTTGTGGGGGTCGAACCAATGACTGTTACAACTATCCCATTTGTTAATAAAAAATCGAAGGATAAAGTGGCAAATTTTCACGATGTCATTAGTTACCTCGACTCTATCACAAATGTAAAATCTCCTTCACGCCCAAAATAATATATATTTTTTATAGTAATGTTTTCTTTTTATTTTATCAAAGCATATTATTTTCTTTCTTTTCACCAATTACAACTTAGTTTTTCAAAACTTTATTTTCTTTTTCTCCCCCAACTTTACTTTTACTCATACCTTGCATTTTTTACTACTCTTCTATCCTTAAGACAAACTATGAGATAGGAATGAGAAAGTGTAAAAAACGATGTTTTTAGGTTATAAATAAATTAGTGGAATAAAATTTAAGTGTCTCCTTGGAATGTTGTTGTTAGAAACCAAATGATTAGTAGGAAATTGGAAGAGAGTGTTAGCTTTAAGTTGGTAATAAACAGTCACATGTATGAGCTACTGTGGGTAGAGGAGATCACATGTATAAACAGACTCATGCATGAGACCCTATATTAGTGCATATATATGGAAGGTTTGTTTTTAGGATGTTCTCCAAGAAGTATACAATTTTGTGAAAAATTAAGGACACATCACCATGAATCCTCACACGTGTGCGTCCGTCGTCAGTTTGGTTTGACACGGACTGTGTGAAATATAAAGTTGAAAGTGATATTTTATTAAATCAAAAACAATGATATTATATAGTCTTATAGGAGAAACAACGAAATAACATATACAAATTAGAAACTAGAAAACAAACTCCTCTACAGCTAAAAATTAGAAAACAGATTTTAACTAAGACAAATTCAAACTCCAATAGAGTGTTCCATTATTTTTAAATACTGAAAATGGTGAAAAATTATTCAATATTAATTAATTTAATATTGAATAGTGTAACTAGAAATAACTGACATCTCCAACATAGGATAAGTAAAAATGAGCAAACACATTTTATTTTTCACATTAGTCAACTAGTAAATCCTTACACCACTGCAAGCCACGTTGATTTTTAGTTGACAAAAAACAAATTGAATGGATTTCAATTCCCTAGTGGAATCAACTTTAACATACAAACAAAAATATTCATACAATCAAATAATATCAAACTTTAGACATAAATATATGCAATTAATACAAAAATTCATATATCTTCAACACAAACAATATACTTTGAAATAGTCGCACATTCTCTCATGCCACTTTCAATGCCTTCTTGATATCATTCTGTCAAACATGTGTAATAAAGAAAATTAATTTAACTTCAAGCATAAATAATTGAATGTATAAGAAATTTCAAAGGAAAAAAAAATACCTCAATGGCCAATGGTTGTGTTGTTGGACTATAACGTTGGATCACATGGCCTTTCTCATCAACTAAAAACTTTGTGAAATTCCACTTTATTCTCCTTGATCCCAAACTTCCACATTTTTGTGCTTTCAGATATTTATACACAGGTGCTGCATCTTGTCCATTCACACGTATCTACACAATATTAAAACAAATTATTTCATAGATACATCAGTGTCCTATACGTGTCTGTGTCCCTGACACGACACTTACAAGTGTGAGACGTTTCAGTGCTAAGATTTTGTCTGATGTCTGTTTCAGTGCTGATAAGACTTGTAGACAAATAAACAAAGAAGAAGCAATACCTTTCCTAAAATGGGATACTCAGCTTTGTATGTGTTACATGCAAAATCTTCCGCCTCCTGACTAGTTCCGGGCTCTTTCCTCAAAAATTGGTTACATGGAAATGCCAATATCTCAAGACCTAATCACAATTAAAAAAAACAAATAAACATAATTAAAATTCTCGAATTCTTTTTCAGAGGAGTCTGATACATAGATCAAACAGCGACATGATTTTCATACCCATGTCCTTGTATCTCGAGTAAAGCTGAGTTAACTGAGTGTAATTCGCTTCCGCAAAGTTACTGTTTTTTTATACATGCATGAAATTGATTAGCCATGAAAAAGAAAACACAAATAAAAAAAGAAGAGTTAGAAAATGAAAATAATAACCATTTTGACGCAACATTAATTACTAAAAGAACCTTCCCCCTATAGCTTCCAAGGTTCACTTCTTTGCCCCTAGCATCCTATCACAATAATCACCACCAATATATGATGTTAACTAATAATCATGATAAAATATATTTTTGTTAATAATTATAAATATTTTTGCTTAGAGAAAGTATATAGTTATATACCTTGACTTTGAATTCATGGATAGAATTTTCTGAAATTGATTGAGAAGCACCCATTTTTGTGTCTGTCTTCAAGAGTTAGACTTTGGATTTATGTTTATGTCTTGCATACTACACATTTCAATTATTTATAGCATTCAACAAAAGATTTTAATTCCAACATTTTTCAATTGATTGATAAACATGAACCAACAGTTGGCAATATTCTAATGATAATTATTCTTTTAACAGGACCAGAATCAATGTTTATTTCATTAATGTTGCGCACTTCATGTTGTTAAAACTATTGATTTGTCAGGTTTACACCCTGGAATCATAACATGGCTACCATGATCTTGGAATTTGGATTAGGATCAAAGAATTCTATAATTAGAAAAATAGTTTATTAATTTGTTTAGGGTTTTTAATTATACTTCAAAAGTCAGAGAAGAGGATATGCCATATCAAAGTTTTAATACATTTAAATAAAGATCCCAAGCTAGGATTTTTTTTTTAATTTGTATAATTTTAAAATATGAAGTACTCTAAATTATTAAAGACTTGTCTGTAAATCCTAATTCAATTGATAAAATTCAACCTTGTTAGTGTTATGGAGCTTTTAGCAAAGTCATTGCATTGGTTGTTGGTAAGTAATTGTATGTTGATTAGAAGTTAGTTATCCAACTAATGGTAACTACTTGTTCTACAATAAGCAACCTTGGTTGGTAATAATAAAAAGAGATATCACTTTGCATTAACAAGTGGAATTAGGAGCCCCCTCAAAAAGTCTTGTTATTTGTTTTCAATCACCAAATGCAATCTCTTGATTAGAGGCGAGAAATTTTAGTATTGTAGTTATTTTCATCTTTCTTGTGTTATTTCATTCTAAGCTCTTATCGTGGTAGATTTTTCAAAGTTCACAACTTCTGTAATTTTCAAATTCGATGGATTTTATGATTATTGGGCTATACTCATGGAGAATCTTCTTTGATCCAAAGAATATTGAGAATTGGTTTAGCATGAGGTGATTGTTGCTCCACCAACACATGCTTGTAGAGGAGACCAAGCTCAAAGATCTCAAAGTCATGAACTATTTGTTTCAAGCAATTAATAGAAAAGTTCTTAAGACAATTCTTGTTCGCAACACATAAAAAGATATTTGAGATTCAATGTGAAGAAAGTTTCAAGGTTCTACGAAGGTGAAGAAAGCACAAATGTAAGCCTTGCGTCGAGAATTTTTGAAATGAAAGATAATTCTGTCAAATGGTACTTTGCAAGAATCTTGGACATTGCAAACAAGATGGATGCTTAAGTTGAAAATTTGGAGCTAATCATAATTGTTGAGAAGGTGTTGCATTCAATGACCTAGAAATTCAATTATGTAATGTGTTCCATTGAAGAATCTAATCATTTTACAACCTCTCAATTGATGAACTTTAGAGAAGTCTTTTTGTGCATGAACAAATGATGGAGATTAATCAAGAAAATGAGAAAGAAAAAGTTTGAAGATTGCAAATTATGGTTGTGGTGGTGGTATCGATCGTGTTAGGGGACATGATGGATTTTGTGGTCGCGGGAGAGGGAGGCACGACAAATATCAAATTGAATGCTTCAAGTTTCGCAAGCTATGACATTATCAAAGTGAGTGCCCATCGTAGCACGAATATGATGTCAACTTTGTTGAATACGATAAAGGTGAAAAGTGTTTCATGAAGTAACCACAAAAACCAAAAGTCAAATTTAGTTTCTTAACTCGGGGTTTAGCAATAATATGGTAGGAACAAAGGAATGGATGCTCAATTTTAAAGAGAAGTTCAAATAATCTATCAGGTTAGGAGACGACTCAAAGATGAAAGTGATGGGAAAGGGCAACTTAAAGCTTTGCATGAATGGCATCATTCAAGTGGTCACTGATGTGTAATATTTATCAGGCCTAGAAAATAGTATCCTCAGTGTTGATAAATCGATGCAAAAGAATCTCACTATTGTGTTCAAAGATGGAGGATGCAGAGTGCTTGATGATGACAAGGGCATGATTATGACCACCAAGATTTCATCCAATGGGATGTTTATGGTGTTTGCATCTATAATCCTGCCCATGTGCCTGAAAGTAACTAGAGAGAATCTCACTCAATTGTGGAATTGTAGATATGGTCACTTGAGATTCAAGGGACTTGACACACTAATCATGAAGAAGATGGTGACAGATAAACCAAGCTTGAAGGATTTGGGTGAAACTTGCTCTGATTGTTTGATGAGGAAGCAACATAAAGAAGCCATACCAAAGTATGCATCATGAACAGCAAAAAAAAGCTTGAGATAGTTCACTCAGATGTGTGTGGGCCTATCAAACCTACATCCAATGGTGGAAACAGGTATTCCATAACCTTCAAAGATTGCTTTAGCAGAAAAACCTAGATTTACTTTATGCATAAAAAGACTAGTGCATTTTATGTCTTCAAACAATTCAAGGAATTAGTGGAAAAAGAGTAAAGTCATCATATCAAATGTCTTAGAATAGATAGAGGGGGTGAATTTGCATCCACTGCATTTTCCTGATTTTTGCGGTCTTCATGGCATCAAGAGGAAATTGACAACAACATACACTTCATAACAAAATGGAATATCATAGAGAAAGAATATAACACTGACAAATATGATTGTAAGCATGATGTCAGGTAGAAAAGTTCCCAAGAATTTTTGGCTTAAAGCAGCTAAATGGGGGGCTACCTATATACTCAACAAAAGTCCTACTTTATTTGTGAAGGACATGGCTCCAGAGGCATAATGGAGCGGTGTGAAGCCCTCGGTGCATAATTTTAAGGTCTTTGGGTGAATAGCTTTTGTGCATATTCCTGATATGCAAAGGAAAAAGCTTGATTTCAAAAGCATCAAGTGTGTGCACTTGGGGTTGAATGAAGAATCCAAATCCTACAAGCTCTATGATCCAATAGAGAAAATATTATGATAAGCAGGGATGTGGTGTTTAAAGAGTCAAAAGCTTAGGGATGGAACAAGTGTCATCAGGAGAAGAATACTCAGTAAATTGGCAATGGTGATAGTGAAGAGAAAAATAGAGAACCTAATGAAAATGCCTCAGCAGATGATGAAGTACACATTGGCAATGCTTCTCAACATGAAAGAAACAATATAGAGAGTGCAAGTCGAGGTAGTGAATTACTGAAGAAGCAGATTCCTCCAAGTCAAGAATAAGGAGAGCTTCCTTCAAGATTAAAAAAACCATGTTACTTAGATGATTATGTAACAAGTTGAGAAAGTGAAGAAGAAGAGCAATTGCACAACCTAATTATATTTTCCAATGGAGATGATCCCTTCACTTATGATGTAGTAGACAAGCATGAAAAGTGGAGAAATACAATAAATCAATACATTCATTCAATTGAGAAGAATGACACATGAAAACTAGTCACTTACCACCAAGAGTTAAGAGGATTGGTGTTAAGTGGATCTATAACACAAAGTGCAATGAAAAGGGATAAATGAAGAAGTAAAAGGCAAGAATTTTGGCCAAAGGATACTCACAACAACATGGCATAAACTACAATGAAGTATTTTCTCTTGTGACAATATGGGATACTATCTGGGTTGTTCTAGCTCTTGCAACCTGGAAAAATTGGCAAATGTATCAACCTGATGTCAGAAGTGACTTTTTGCATTGTGAGTTGCTTGAAGATGTTTATGTGGATCAACCCTTGGGCTATGAGAAGGGAGGAAGATAAAAGGTATACAAGTTGAGTAACACTCTTTATGGATTAAGGCATGCACCAAGGTCCTGGTACAACAAAATTAAAGTCTACTTGTGTAAATAGAACTTTGAAAAGTGCCCTTGTGAGCATATCTTGTTTGTGAAGCATAGTGAAGGAAAGATCTCGATTGTCACTTTGTATGCAGATGACTTGGTACATACTGGTAACAATAAGGAGATGTTTGAAGGCTTTGTGGAATCAATGAAGCATAAATTTTCCATGATAGATCTGGGAAATATAAGGTAGTTCCTAAGGGTGGAGGTCAATTACCAACTAATGACGGTATTTAGTTCTCCAAGTAACCATGATTAGCAATAATAAAGAGAGAATTGTTAAACGATAGGCTTCAATATAGAGAGGGGTGAATAGATCACAAATTTTACAACCAAAAACTTTTGGCAAAATCTATTTTCAAAATATGGTGCAGCAAAAAAAGACCCGAATCGAATCGTCTAACCGAACCTACTATCGAAAAGCATTATGCGTATCGCAAATCAAACGGAGTGGTAATGAACGTAAATGTTCAACAACGATCAAGCTACGAATCAATTAAATGTAATGCTAATCGTAACTCGTATATCTAATGAACCAAAACACAATCCAAATATGCACAAACAATTTATCAAACACTTGGTGTGAAATCGATAGCAATTGGAAATTTAGTGTGTTTTGTTGATGTTAAAAGGCAATCACAATCAAAGTGATAGTGATTATTGTAAGAGCAGATTTGTCTCTACATGATTATCTCTATATTTTGATGATAACAATTAAGTATTTGTGAAAGAACCATTTTATGTTCTAATGTTTGTTATGTGTAGATCATGATAATTAAATATATAAGATCAAACAAACAACATCAACGTGTGCAGCTAATACAATATGAGAGTTACTATGTGTAACGTATCATAAAGCGCTTATGGGAGAAGCTAGTTTGCTTATGCATCTGATCACGATTAGAGAGATCCAAGGACGCTGGATATTGCAGTTGCAATGCTCCTGTGGATTCTGCTTTGAGTAGTGCATCTGATCTGAAAGCAAACAAAGCATATTGAAGAAGCAAGTATGCATCTGTATCTGGTCACGATCAGAAAGATCCAAGGATGTTGGATATTGCAGTTGCAATGCTCCTGTGGATTCTGTTCTGAGAAGTGCATCTGATCTGGAAGCTAACAAGCATCTCTAAAGAGTGAGTCCTCTGAAGAAATAAGTGTTGAAGACTCTGATGACTTGAAGTTATGAAGGTTGAAGGCTCTGAAGACCAAGTGCAGAAAGACTCTGAAGAAATGTTCTGAAGATCAAGACTCTGAAGATTCTGAAGACATGATTTTTGAAGAATCAGTCACGAAGATTCTCAAGATTGTTTCAGAAGAAACTTAGATCTTGGAATGCTGAAGACTGGATTCTGAAGTTGAAGATTGTGTCAGAAGAAGATTCACCCAGACAGAGGCGTATTACTAATCAGATAAGTTGCTGCTATTAAATCCGATATACATGTGCTTAAACAACTCTGATGTTGAAGCTTTCATACCAAAGTTACTCTAAACTACTCATCAGATACATCATCAGAAGAACCAAGCTAGAAGCTGGTCTGTCCAAGCTTAAATGAAATATTAACGTTACAAGAAAAGGACAAAGAAAGTGTATCACTGTTCTATCCAACACGTGCTTATTCTATCTGTTGGAAATGACCGTTGGAATATTGAATGGACATCTCTACCCTCACAAGGTTGCACTATAAAGGAAGAACATTTGATTCATTCAAATGTTAGCTAATTACAAAGTAAGAAAGCTCATTACAAAGCAAGCCAGATTGTTACGAAGCAATGATGCTGACGAGTGAAGTTAGCAACATAGTTGATAAACAAGGAAAGCTTTTAAGCAATATGGAAACTATTGTTCTTATAATTTCATAGAGATTTATCTTTAGATTAGTTTCTATATTAGGAAGCAAGGAGTTGTTGCTCAATACTTGCTATGTACTTAATTAGGAGTAATCTGCTTGACAAGTAGCACTCATGTAATCTCCAGTAACACAAATTCATCTTAGAATTAGTGGCTCCTCAAGTGATCTTGTGAAGATCAAAATACTTGAGATGACAAGTGACAGTTGTCATTTGTGGTAACTAATAGGAGATCTTAATTGATCGAATTCTATTAGGTGTCAGTGGACGTTATATCCTAAGGGATCCCTGAACGTGTCATTGCCTATTTGTTAGTCACTTGCAGTTAGCTTGTGCAATTGTAATCAGTTTGGTTATAATGGATTAAGTCCTTGCTTGAGTGAGGCGAAATCACCTTGGAAGGGTGGACTGGATTAGCTTGAGAGTTGCTCAAGTGAACCAGGATATATCTTGTGTTCTTTACTTGTGATTATGCTTTATTATATATGCTTATTCAATGCATCTTAAAGAACTCTATAGAAAGCAACAAGTGAAGAAAAGAGAAAAAGTATTAATGGTGCAAATACCCAATTCAAACCCCCCATTTCTTGTGTATTTTTCACACCTTCATTTGGTATCAAAGCTCCGGTTCTGTTATTGATGGATATCAAACACCTAATAGTGTCAGATAAAGATCCAAAAGTTGTGTGAAGAAATGAGCGTCTAAATGTAGGTTGATACCATCCGATATACAAAAGTACTACGATATACTACCTTCCTTGTTTGACATCATTAAAAACCAAACCCGATTGAATTTGTAGTTAGCACTGACACACTCACTCACATACTCCCCCTTTTTATGATGGCAAACTTATATGATGTAGTCGTAGCTTGTTAGGCTTATCTTGGAACACATAACAACTCCCCATGATTTTATGCATTTTTCTTAATAGCTCTTTGATAGCTCCCCCTAAGTATATGCATATACCATGAATAAATCATCCTTTTCATTATCTTCTCCATCTTTGACAACATCAAAAGGAGAAAATTACCCGTTAGAAGCATCACGCAGATGCATATTACACAAATAACAAATACAATATATAAGCAATTGCAAAGAAAAAGAGATGCATTCACATAGAACACATATGTAAATAGCACAAGCATATTAATTAACAACAACAATATCCATAAGGAATACAAAAGTTAATACTTAGTACAACAAAGGAACGACTTAAAACATTATTCTATCCATCAATAATTAGCAAGCAAACAATCATAATTAAGACATGAAATAGATGACACACAAAGGACACAACCAAAAGAAAAGACACCAAATAACACCACATCCTAAAATCCAGTCAATGCCTTCCGCGTCTTCTCGGTTTTGGTCTTGCATTGAATTTATCAATCGCACATAGCTCATGGTAAAAGCTATCCTAATGATCTCCATCCATTTCCTGGGTATGAATAATGTGATTCTCATTAATAGTGTTACGCAAAGTTACAAGGATTTCCATTGTATAGGCATCAAAGGAATGGAAGTCGGCATCTTGAGTGGCCATGTGCTTCCACATTAGTCATAGTTGCTCTGACTGTGCAGCATATCTCTTATCTTGCTGCACCTGCATATTTTTCCGCATGGTAATGTTAGCAGTAGTGTTGCTAGGTCTAGAATAAGGACCACTAGCGTGACCAACTCCCTGATCTGTGTTAGATGCTCAATGTTGCTTATTTGAGCTATCAAATGTGGGCATCTTTCACTCATTTTTGTCAATAAAGTATTCAAAATAACTCTCGCTTTGGTTGGTTTGCAACTTTGTGTGAAAGTATATTGGTGCCTTTAATTTGTGTGTTATTGTGCAGGATTCAGGCATGAAAGAGCGGAAATTTAGACACATGAATGATAGCAAAGAGACCAAGACAGCAAGCAAACAACAACAAGTTCTCTAGGTGAACTTGCCAGCAAAGCTCCCTCCAAAACTTCACAAAGTTCGCTAGGTGAACTATGTAGCGAAGGCCAGGAATTCAAAATAGTAAGGAAAGGGCCATAAACTCGCTAGGCGAAGGAGGCAGCGAAGCACTCGCTAGGCGAAGAGATAACGAGTAACCAGCGAACACTCCCAGACTTAAACCAGCAAGAAAAGGGCCACAAATTCACTAGACGAAGTTCACAGCGAAGGCTTCTCTAGGCGAAGGATTGCTTGCCTAGAAAACTTTTAGAAACTTGTCTGGGGAGAGTTCATAGGACACAGGCACTTCAGGTGGCATTTTTGGTGTTTGCTAGGCGAACCATTTGTTTGCCTAGCGAACGTGACAGCTCAGCAGACCCTTCCATGAGTAGTATGAGCTACTTTTTGGAAAAATATATATTATTTTGTATTTGCATTAGAGAGGATTTTTCTGACCTAGAAACCCATTCCTTCATTTTTCATCATCTCTTAGCAATATTTCACCAAAAGAAGGTGGATTCCCATCCATTCTCGATTATTCGACTCGGATGTTGATCAACCTTCTTCCGAAACTTGTTGCTCAAGCTATCATGGAAATAAGTGGCTATCAAGGTTAGGAGTAGTTAGTTCAGATTTTATGTATTCTTCTTAATCTCTTGTATGTGAACAATGTTATGATCAATGTAGATGAAGTTATTTCCTACTATTTGTACATTTGTGGTTTGGATTGCTTTAGACATGAACTTTCCAAGTCTTGACCTAACTTCTTCATCTATCAACTACATAAATACTAGACATAGATTTGAAAGTTGATATCCGCGTTGTATCGATCTTAATGATTATTATTTCAATTGTTATTTAGAGAGATCATTTAACGGTCGAAACAATAACAATCACGAAATCGCTTTAGAGATGAACGTTTTTGCGAGGATACGCGGTTATGTTGGTTAGAACTTCGTTCACATATTTGATTGGTTGGATACGTTGAGGACGGACTAGCGAACCCTAATCTTGATATGCTTTTATCAAACTTAGACCTACTTTTATTCCGTTATATTTCTTGCAAACTTTTGTTACGAAATTGAAACCATTCTAAAAACCCATCTTTTCTTAAGTCATTAAACTGTTGAACAGCAAGCATCTATATTCTTTTCAACCCTGTGGATACGATAAAACACTATCATAAAATACTTACTAACAACCGGAGGTACCGAACCGAGACATTAAAAAAAATTAGAAAAAACCGTGTCTACCTCACGGAAGGATTGGTCAAGCAAGCTTGACGATGCCTTGTGGGCCTATCAGACCGCTTTCAAAGCTCTGATTGGTCTCACGCTGTTTAAAATGGTCTACAGAAGAAAAAAAATCATTTTCCGGTAGAATTGGAACACAAAGCCTTTTTGGCATTGAAGTTGCTGAATTTTGATCATAACTTGAGTGGCGACAAAAGAAAAAGCCAACTTCTTGAGTTGGAAGAAATTCGCCTTCAAGCTTATGAGTCGAACAAGATTTACAAGGAACGAGTGAAGATGTATCATGACAAAAAGCTGGTGACCAAGAAATTCGAGGTAGGGCAGATAGTGTTATTGTTCAATTCGAGGTTGAGATTATTTCCCGATAAGTTAAAATCCAAGTGGTCGGGTCCGTTTCGGATTCGCGACATTTTGAGTTACGGGGCTATTATCATTGAAGATATCAAGACCAAAGAGAATTGGAAAGTCAATGGCCAACGGCTGAAGATTTACTTAGGTGGTGATTCGATCGGGACACCACCTCCGTGCATTTCGGCAATTTGTGATCGCGTCGGACCGTCGAGCTCCAACGACGTTAAACAAAGCGCTTGTTGGGAGGCACCCTAACATTGTAAATATTTATTAATTTTTATTTGTTTGGTAAATTTGGTGCTTGATATGGTGGAACTTGGTTGAAATATGTTGTGCATGGATGTTTTAAAAAACAAAAATCTGTGATGTTCGCAAGCAACTTTGCTAGGCGAAGATAGTAGCGAACATGTTCTCTAGGAAGTTCGCTAGGCGAACAGAGCGAAACAGGGTGGTTTATTTTGGTTGAAAATAGTGGGAGAAAACAAAAACCTGTAGCCTTCGCTAGCACCTTCGCTAGGCGAACCTGGAGCGAGTATTTGTTGGGTCTTCGCTAGGAAAAGGTAGCAGCGAGCGTGACAGATTTTCATTTTTCTGCTCTGATTACTAATCTGTTTTGTGGATACTTTTATTTCTCTTATGTGTTGTGTTGCATATGGCTTCCAAGTTTGGTGCTTCTAAAAAGAGGAAAGTTGGCAGCATATCTCGTCCTCAACCGATACAGTACGACACCAAACGATTTATGGGTCCGAAACAAGCCACACGCTATGTGGCTCTGAAGAAATGCAAAATTATGCCTGAAAAGCGGTTTCTTATTCATCCAGAGGGCGAGTATAGAATGTTTACCGGACTCATGCATAGCAAGAAGTGGGATGTATTGGTGACTCCGACTGATAGTTACAACATTGAGTTTGTGTGTGAGTTTTACGCTAACACACTTCCTAATGATGACGAGCCTTTTTCTTGGACCATACAGGTGGCAGGATGACCGGTCAGTTTTGATAGGGATGCAATTAACAAGGTGCTTGGAATTCCTCTCAACTTGGGTGCGGAAGAGATTGATGACTATCACCGTGATTTGAGAATCCATAGAAACACAGATGCCATTTTTGAGGCCATATTGATGGAGGGCAAGACAGTAGAGTTGAACCCATCTGGGGTTCCTATAAGGTACCACCGTGAGGACATGAAACCTTTACCCTAGTTGGTGTTGTTACTTATTCTGACAAACATCAAACCAAAATCCCACACTTCAACAGTGCTGATCCCAGTGGCACACTTGGTCCACTCCATTCTAACTAATGTGCAAATTGACGTGGCTAGGATTATTGTTGATGAGTTGAAGTCCATGGTGGAGAGTGGACTAAAAGCAGGGGCGTGAGTTAATTGCCCCATTGCTTTCCCATGTCTCATTATGGCCTTATGTGTTCAGGAGAGGGTGAGATTACCCTCCCGCAGGCAGGTGACTATTCCATCCGTGATTGATGACCGATACATGGACAAGTATTGCCGGCCTAAGAACTTCAGAGCAAGTACATCTGCTACAGGTATCGGGGCTTCTGATGGTCCTAGTGTTGTTTAGTCGCAGGGTTTCGATCCATTCCAGCATGCTGTTTGCAACTACAACTGGGACTGGATGGCAGCGACTCAGTGCGCCATGATCGATATTCATGATTCTATGCAGGTACCCGAGCTACAATGTTGTGACCCTTCTGTGGAGCGCACCATGATGATGCGTGAGCAGTTCTTGCAGAACGCGAGCTGGCCTGAGGTCAGGCCTGTTTTCGGAGAGGGGCGGGTGCTTATGGTGGTCCTGGTGATGGTAGCGTTGAGGTGGATGCTAATGATGATGAGGATGATGCTGATGATGGTTCTGCTTCTGGTTCCGAGAGTGTGGAAGAGACCGAGTCTGAAGAGGACTAAGTCTTTGATCTTTTGATTTTATTGCTTTGTATTTCAGATATTGTGTTTTGTTATTTCAGATATTTGGTTTGTGTACTATTTTGGGGTGTTTTTCCCTCATGCACATTTTATTTTGTTTGAAGTAATGTTAAATTTTTATGTTTAAATTATTTTGTTTCTTTTAAGATATTTTTAATAATTTTCTGGTTGTTGAGCTGTCGAAACTTCTAGATTGGTTGCTCTCCAAAAAGAAGTATCCAATGAAGGTGCATCAGAGTTTGGATGGCAATGATAAAAATAAACAAGCAAATAATGCTACGGTACATGGTTACCTTTGGTTAGAATTTTAGAATGCATTAAGAACTTTAATCTTGTCGTAATTGAATATTGTTCTTTTTGCAACATTTTTGAATGAATGGTTCACCTAGGACTTAGAACCACAATTGTGAGGAAACCTCCATTGTACACTAAATGCTGGATTCTAATAAACTGTGTTGATTCATGCTTTGTTTTTTATTATTGTGAATTTGTGGAAGAAATTAGAAATGATCAAGGCAGTTGTTTTCTATCGAGCACAACCAGTTCCAAATACAACTTACCCGTGAGCAGAGAGTATTCGTGAACCCCTTGAACCTAAACAGTTAAATCTCAGCTTGAAATATTGCGAGATTTCAAAAAAAAAATCTTGAACCCCTGAATTTGATGTTAATTGTTCTTTAAAAAAAATTAAGCGCATTCACTTGAGATTTGAGTAAAATATAAGTTGGGGAGAACGGAAATGAAATTTGGTAGGTTGTCACAGCTCTTGAAAAAACCGAGCAAGCATTGAAAAAGAAAAAAGAAAATTTGTTATGTGAATATGAATGTAAAGAAAAAAAGAGAAAAAGAATGCTTGCTTGGAAGAAAAATAGTGAAAAACAAAAATAAGTTATGAAATAAGAGTTGGGAAGGTTTCAAATGAGAGCAAGTGGAATGAAGTTGGGATGTGTGAATAACTTCTACAGTGAATGTCTCTTTTGCATTGGCAATTTCGTTTCAATGGCTTTAGATATGTCCCTTGTTTGTAAACCCGACTAAGCTACAATCGGAAAAGACCTTAGTGATCTTCTTACTTTCATATTTTCATTTATAATTGTTAGATATTGTATGAATTGAATTAATTTTGGCATTGTTTGTTAGAGAGTGAAATTGTCCACGCAGTTGAAAACGCGAAATTTCTTCAATCCTTATTCGAAGAGGAGAGATAGGGTGATTCATTCAGGATAACATTGTTGTGGATTGATATATGTTTTGCATTGCTTTAAGACTTTAATTCTTGTGTGTTGTTTTATTCTAACCATTGGGAACCTGTGTCTGGTTGCAATTCTTGTGTGTTGTTTTATTCTAACCATTGGGAACCTGTGTCTGGTTGCAATTCTTGTGTTTGAGCCATTTGATCCAATTTCGGAGAAATCTTTTTCTTAAGCAAATCCTCTTGTTCATCAAGAGGCATACTTTGCTTGAGGGCAAGCAAGAATCTAGTAGGGGAGAGTTGTTAGATGCCCAATGTTTCTTATTTGAGCTATCAAATATGGGAATCTTTCACTCCTTTTTGTCAAGAAAGTATTCAAAATAACTCTCGCTTTGGTTGGTTTGCAACTTTGTTTGAAAGTATCTTGGTGCCTTTAATTTGTGTGTTATTGTGTAGGATTCAGGCATGAAAGAGTGGAAATTTAGACACATGAATGATGGAAAAGAGACCAAGACAGCAAGCAAACAAAAGCAAGTTCGCTATGCGAACTTGCCAGCGAAGCTCCATCTAAAACTTCACAAAGTTCGCTAGGTGAACTATGTAGCGAAGGCAAAGAATCCAAAACAGTAAGGAAAGAGCCATAAACTCGCTAGGCAGAGGAGGCAACGAAGCACTCGCTAGGCGAAGAGATAGCGAGTAGCCAGCGAACACTCCCAGACTTAAAACAGCAAGGAAAGGGCCACAAATTTGCTAGGCGAAGTTCACAGTGAAGGCTTCGCTAGCCGAAGGATTGCTCGCCTAGCGAACTTTTGGAAACTTGTCTGGGCAGAGTTCACATGACACAGCCACTTCAGGTGGCATTTTTGGTGTTTGCTAGGCGAACCATTTGTTCGCCTAGCGAACGTGATAGCTCAGCGGGCCCATCTATAAGTAGTATGAGCTACTTTTTGGAAAAATATCTAATATTGTGTATTTGCATTAGAAAGGATTTTTCTGACCTAGAAACCCATTCCTTCATTTCTCATCATCTCTTAGCAATATTACACCAAAAGAAGGTGGATTCCTATCCATTCTCGATTATTCGACTCGGATGTTGATCAAACTTCTTCTGAAACTTATTGCTCAAGCTATCATGAAAATGAGTGGCTAAATCCCTCTCTTGTCAAGGTTAGGAGTAGTTAGTTCAGATTTTATGTATTCTTCTTAATCTCTTGTATGTGAACAATGTTATGATCAATGTAGATGAAGTTATTTGCTATTATTTGTACATTTGTGGTTTGGATTGCTTTAGACATGAACTTTCCAAGTCTTGACCTAACTTCTTCATCTATCAACTATACAAATGCTAGACATAGATTTGAAAGTTGATATCCGCGTTGTATCGATCTTAATGATTATTGTTTCAATTTTTATTTAGAGAGATTATTTAACGGCCGAAACAATAACATTCACGAAATCGCTTTAGAGATGAACGTTTTTGCGAGGATACGCAGTTATGTTGGTTAGAACTTTGTTCACATATTTGATTGGTTGGATACGTTTAGGATGGACTAGCGAACCCTAATCTTGACATGCTTTTATCAAACTTAGACCGACTTTTATTCTGTTTTATTTCTTGCAAACTTTTGTTATGAAATTGAAACCATTCTAAAAACCCCCCATTTTCTTAAGTCATTAAACCGTTGAACGGAAAGCATCTATATTATCTTCAATCCCTATGGATACGATAAAACACTACCACAAAATACTTACTAAGAATCTGCATCTTCCATGGTTAGGTCACCATCTAGAGCACCATGAGTAATCTCATCAGGTTGCTCATTCTCCACTTGATTTTCTTCAACCTCATCAACAACCATGTTTGGATCATTGAAGTTAAAAATATTCCTACCATTCCTACGGAGATAGTATGCTCGATGCTCAATGTTCAAAAATTAGCTCATGTTTATGAGATTCCGTTATGAGAACTCTTGAGAGGTACTCGGTGATTTGTAGATGAGATTTTTCAAAATGATTTTAAAATGCTTTAAAATATTTGCAATCATAGACGGATAGCATAAAGAAGTATCTTTGTTGCAAAATTGAACAGAAAACATGTGATCAACAAAGTAATATGGCCAGCTGATTTTGACCTTGTGCAGCAAGGCGTACACAAGATGAATTTCAGGAAAATCAACTCTTGAAAATCCACCATTCTTCAAACGCAAGACATGAGACAAAATCCACATCAAAATTTTAGGCAACATCTTGAATTGACCTGTGGTAATAGGATCATAGCAGTTTGCAGCACGAGGAGTCTTAAGCATCTCATTCAAGTGAACACTCCAATTGAAATCCTTATGCTTGTCTGAGTCGGTAACCACTTTATCAGTTACATCTTCATTAAATTCTTCATTAATGCTTGAATCACTATTATGATAGTTGTGACACTTGTTACTTGTTATATTTTTGGAGCTTAATAAGATGGATATCAAGTTAGTGTTTCTTAATGGCGACATTAAGAAATACAATATGGTGCAACAAGAGAAAATTTTGTATCAATAGATATAAAGTTAATGGTTTGAAAACAGATAAAATTCATTTATGAGTTAATGAAATTGTCTCATTATTGATACCACAATATTTCATGGTAATTGTCTCATTTGGTTTTGATATTTCTATTAGGAAAAGTTATTAGGTTTTATAAGTTCAATATGGAGTAAGTTTATGTCCCTAGTTTAATGTGTCAATTTTATTTATTTAGTTAGCAATGATATATGATTGTTGTGTGAAACCAAGAAATCTCTAACAAAAGTTTAGCGATGAAAGATCTTGGGCACGTCTCTTTTGTATTAGGTATTTAGATACTTAGAGATTACTCTTAAGGTATCATCCGGTTATCACACAAGATTTATGTATATATCAATAAAGTTAAAAATAAAACTGACATGAAAGACAATAAACTAGGGTATGTCTCAATTATTGAGGGAGACTATTAAGTCTCAATCATTGTCCAAAATAAGAGAACTGACTATAAATATTTATGTCGCTTGGTTGCATATAGTAAAAGGTTTTGAAAGACAACTCGAGTTATATTGTGACATACGTCTGTCGGATAATGTTTCAACAACTGCTTTATAAAGTTTATTGACTTATAAGTTATTGTTGTTGAAGGATAGAACATATAGATAGAAATTTTATGCTAGCTGACTTACTAATCAAAGACATGGCATATAAGGTATTTTATATGATTGTTTTCACTAAGGATCTCCTAGATTAGTGGCAGTCACTCCTTTTTTATCTTTTATAATATTGTTTTGATATCGATACAGACTTTATGTTAATATTATGTGTAGAAATAAAGTTAATGAGGTTATTATTGTTATAACCATTTTTGTATCGTTTATGCAAATATTGAATTTGCAAACTTTAATTTGATCTCAATAAAGAATTCAGATGGACCACTTGGAAATAGGCATGACTAAGAGATCACATTACATAAAATTTCCATATAAATCTTTCATACCCCAAATTTGTCCTACCTGTATATAGTTTTCATCTGTACATCCGTCCACTAACCTTTACTCAGAAAATCAAAAAAAGAGTATGTTGCTTGTGCTCCTGGCCCAAACCCAGGATATCATAGGCTTAAGTTGACTTGAATTAAGAATCACTTAAATGTTATTAGTGTGAATATGTTGATTCAGTGATGGTTGAAGAGTAATTAGGTCTGACCTAATCTTGGTCAGACAAGTTTGGTTGTAAGATCAAGGCTTGAGTGATTGATTCAAGAGGTGTGGTTTGGAGCTTCCAACTAGGGTTTATACATATTCAAATTGTCTATCTGTGAGTCAAGCTATTAGGTTATGATAAGTGTATATGTTTCAAGGTTGAGGATCTTTAGAGCTCAATATATTGGCAATCAGTATTTTGGGCAGTCCAGCTCACAACTTCAAGTCATGTCCCTTTGATTTTAATTATACCATGATTCAGTCAAAATTCAGGAATAATTCATTTTAATACAAAAAGCTTTAGTACAAGGGTGGTTTTTGCTTAATTCAAGATCTTATTTCCAGTGAAGAAATCAAGATTGTTGGAATTTGATTTTATTTGAGATTTCATTTTTAATAGTCATGATTTTGAATTAAGAATTAAGTTCATTGCTTATGGCCAAGGTTCAGGCATGGTGAGAAACATGAATGGTATGAATTCGAGTTTCAAATTGCAATTCTAAAGCCCATTACCATTTTCTTTTCTCTTCATTTGAAAAACAATTTCTACAAGGCCCATTACAAAAAAGGCCAACTTTACAAAAGGTCCACTCATTATACAAAATATAATTCTATAAAACAAGTCATAAGTCCATTTTTACAAACCAAAAGCCCATGATACCAAATGGGAGACCCATTTTTATTACAAACTCAATTATAACCAAGAGGCAAAAATTGAATTGAAAAAAAAAAAACAAGCTCATGGAGATACTTCATCAAAACTCCAAGCCATATTTCCACTGTCATAACACCAAAACATGCCAAACCATTAGTACCATACAGCTACCATTCCATATCACGCTACATACACCAAACTTAAGCCATCTGCAACTTTCAAACAATAAACAACCTGCAATTTTTAGATTAAAAAATCAATTTGTAATACATTCTCCAAAACAACCTGCTGAAAGAATCAAAAATACCCCAAATTATAAGCCCAAAACGAGAAATTCCAAACACCCATAATTCCAAACGCAACATCAACTAAACAATAAACATGACCCATAATTTTCAGGACCCACACCTCAAGAAATCTATAACCAATTCATCCAACACCCACACGATACGCAGCGTACAACACTAAATTTTTGCAACGTCACGATTTCATAATCCATACCTCACCAACACTTTTATAAATCAGACAAATCCCCTTCATCAAAGAAAAAGGAAGATCTCTCTTTAAACCACGAAGCTCTGCAGAAACTTCCACAAAAATCTGTTTCATCTTTCCTTCACGAACCATCCCTTCATTCTTCCTTAAATCACAACTCACAAACCTTCCTCTTCCTCAACCAAAAACTGAAGCTTTCAAACCTTCAAACAACCCACAACTCCTTCTATTTTTCCAATCCGAAAAAAACAAAAAAAAAACAGATCAACCCCAAAATTCAAAACCAAAAACATAGAAGAGACCTTGTTACGAAATCCGAACAAATCACTAACTTGTTGAAAGAATCGCACGAAGCAACGATGAAAGAGAGAAGAAGAAACGGTTTGTAGTAGATACGAAGCAAATTCAGGAGTGGGCAAAGTCGGGAACAAAACACTTTTAATCTGGATCTATTTGTTGATGTGTTACGCAATGATAGAGAGGAAAGCATTTCCTTCTTCTGAGCATAATAGGCTTGAAATCAACCGTGTTTTTTTTTACATTTCCAATTTGTTTCTATTTTCACAAAATTGATCTGGTATGCAATTTTTGGACCTGGTAGCGATGCGGTACCATTGTGGTTATGACATTAATGTTATGGTTTTTTGTGTTAAATAACAATGGTGTTTTAATGCTCTTCAAATCCTGTGTTATTGTTGATTGAACCATCATTTGCTTAGGCCTAGTGGCCCGTGTCCTTTTTTGAAGAACCACCCTTATCTTTTTGTTTTTCGGTGCATTATATGATGAGCTCATACAGCCCAAATGATTCCCCATTTTTTACACCCCATGCACTTCTCCCCCCCCCCCCTTCCATGTTTTTTATCCTTATTGTATTTTTTACACCCCACCCTTGTTTAACAATGTGGTATTTACTATTATTTTTTCTTTATTTCTAGATTTTAATTCCATGATTTATTTTCATTCTATTTTGGATTCTCATTTCATTTTCATTTTCGATTTTATTTCCATCATGGTCGATGAAGGTCTAATATCATAGATCGTTGATTTATCGATTTAAACTCTTGATTAAGATGAGACCACTATTTAGTTCTTTTCATTCCTACTTTGATTTGCATCTTCCATTTTCATTTCGAATTCATGGTCCATGAAGTCTTTTTATTCATAAATGTTGGTTAATTGAAGTTTTTAACCTTTATTATTTCAAATTTGTAGTGAGTGATCAACGAGATTAGTTTCTATATTTTGGGATCATGATAGGTTACCTTCGATTAATCATCACAAATTTGTGATTGAGACGAGATCATCCCCTTTTTCCTTTTCGTGTGGTACGATTACTTTGGAAAATCTTCCTCAATATTATTTCTCCATCGTGTTTTTTAGCATGAATATCCACTTGCGCAACCTCCTATAGTTTAATCCTCGTCATAGATCGAGCTACAAAAGTTTAGCGCTACATTTCAACCCGATTCATTCAATAACAACTAACAACTAACTTTAATTTTTGTCAATATATTCTTGTTTTACATTTCAGTCAATATATCATGTTAATATTATCATTGTTCATATACTTGTTAATATTATCTTGATTATACTATTATAGATATTATCTTGATTATATTTGTTATATATCTTGTCATATTATTCACATTATTCATATCATATTCATCTCCATCTTATCTTGTTCACACTATTCAAAAACACAATAATAACAATCGAAACCTAAAAGCCTAAATTGGTAAACTGTGGTTACTTTTCCGAGCAACGAATTATTGGACTTTATCAGAAACCCTAACTTGGAGCTTTTATCCGACTCTTGCTCAAGGCTTAGTTTAGGACACCTCACACACACACGACTTCGTCTTGGGGTACCTTACAATGAATCCTTTTATTTCGTGCAATCTCGTGTAACTTACATGTACCCCACTCCCATTTCGATGTATGCATTCGTATTTGCTTTGATTATGGTTTGTCTTCTAGGAGCACCCCTAAGGACTAGCGTAGACTAAATCGTTTTCAAACTAGTTCTCGATTAGTCATCGAGCCAGTTTCAAACACCCATAGTAAGTCAATTGCTCATACGCATTCGCCATCAACCTATCGCGTACACTCGCACATTTCATCGTGCTTTCGATATTAAGGAGCACCTTTATGGACTAATATCAATTCTCACCCTTTTCAAACCCTTGACTCGTCGTCGAGCCATTTTCCAATCAACCTCTTTTTAATTTCTTTGCACGCTAATACAATCAAACCCTTGATCCAACGTCAAGTGGTATTTTATTCAAATTCGTAAGTCGAGTGCCTTTTGCCTAGTAGTTCACCTCTTTTCGTAATCTATCTAATTCTATATTTTTTCGAATGCTTTTCTTAACAAATTTACAAAAGAAGAAGATTCTTGGAGTCTCGTATTCCTTGGATCTTCGAATGAATGACTCTTGAGGCGCATGCTTTGGGTTGTCATTCATTCAACCTTTCGTCTCAAAACACCTAATCTTTATCTAAACATTTCTGTAATCAAACTTACGAAAGAAGGAGATTCTTGGAATCTAGCATTCCTTGAATCTTCGAATGAATGGATCTCGAGGCACGCCCCTTGAGTTGTTGTTCATTCAATCTTTCGAATTAAAAATGCCCAACCTTTTGTCAAAATATTTTCAATCAACTCCCGAAAGAACTAAAATCTTGGAACTCACATTTCTTGGATTCTTGAGTGACAGCTCTCGAGGCACGCCCCTTGGGTTGTTTGTCATTCAATCTTTCGTTTCCAAACCAAACTTCAACACAATTCAACCTCTCTCTTTTCGTGGTTGTCTCCATGAACTACAGACGCTCTGATCCTTGATTCTCATCTGAATATAAGATACGTAGGCACAAGATTGCGATGATCTTGGTGAGCTACCTTTTTCTTTCTCCACCTTTTCACACTTCCATCTTTCTCTGTCATTCCGTCCATAATTTTATCCATCTTCCATTTCTTCCTAACCTTTTCCTGTAGTCAAACTAAGAGAGCTATGATTTCTCAGTCTCATCCGAATGAGCACACGTAGGCACAAAGGCCTCAATCCTTGGCGAACACTCTATCCTATAACCATCCATTTTCCCCTAGCGTCGTTTTTCATTTATCGTACCGTTTCGCATTTATCATTGAGAATAAAATAAACAAGCTTAGATAACACCCATCGCAAATAGAACTAAAAGGTTCCTATTGAGTACAATGGGAGTGAGGGGTGCTAATACCTTCCCCTTGCATAACCGACTCTCAAACCCAGAACGTGGTTGCGACAACCGTGTTCTTATCTTTCTTTTTAAAAGATTTTCTCGATATTTTTCTTTCCCATCTTTTTGGGATGAATAAAGTTCGGTGGTGACTTCATTAAACCGCATTTCCACGCCTTTCGCATGAGGGTTGTATATTCGAATTATTTTTATTTTTTGAGGTGCAACAGCTGGCGACTCTGCTTGGGATGTACTGCTCCGTGCAAGAGAGAGTCGAGCCTAAATTAGGTTTTTGCAAAGAGCGTTATCTTCGATTGCTTGTTTTCTTCTCGTTTACATTTTTGTTCTCTTATTACTTTCTCTTTTATATGCTTGTTATCTTGCCTGCCTATTGGATCTTGGGATGACATCATGAGTAAATCTCTATGCCCGAGCTTTGGTAAAAGCAGAGAGAACACCTAGTTTAGAATTGGTATTCGAGTAGTGTTAGTCCCCAAGGACTTGCTCCTTGTGCGCCTAGCATGACAGCTCCCTTAGAGGAGACCTATTCGTAGATCTTGTTGTAACACAACTAGCCTGTTGCATGACTTGATTCATGAAGGGTCCGTGATTCTAGGAACCTTTTAGCACCAATTCTATATTGGTGGTTGTGTAGTTTTACTCTCCAAGGACTCGCTCCTTGTGTGCCTAGCATGAGGACCCTGCTCAGGAGAGACCTTGTCGTCATTATTGTCGTAATACAGCCAGCCTGTTACATGATGTTGATGTGCTTAGTGTTTATGATCCTGGAAATCATATCCATCAACGTAAAAACCATCTCGTGAGTGGGATTATGGGTAACGAATCTAGATCTTCCTGTATAGGGTCTACCTGTAAGGTTTCTTTGACCAGAAACTTTGGTTATCTACCTGTTACAGTGACCAGCTTCATAATTTGTTTGATTTTGCGATCCTGGATCTTACATCTTGCATACATGTAATTGCATTGCATTGCATCAGTTGTGCATCTTACATTTCACTTCAGCAGCAAAGTCTCATTTATCCTTCATTCCTTCCTCTCCAGTAAATCAAGTTGATTCCTCAACACCAGTATGTAACTTAAACCAATACAAGACGTATGATGGAGCAGATTCATCAAGAGCAAACAGCCTTCAGGGAGGAGTTGGACTCCATCAAAGGAAAGATTGATCAGATTCTTGAAGTCATCACTATGGCCAAAAAGGAAGAAGAACTGCTTGAAACCGTTGCCGTCCATAACAACGGACAGGTGCAAGGGTCTACCTCAAGGCTCTCAGTTCCTGTTCCCAACCTCATCAACTATGGGATCCAAATGAACTTCGCTACCACAGTTGAAGGAGATAATTCTCAGCCACTCCCAACAACTGGAGTTACTGTTGGAGGTATCCCGTAAGCCCAACCTTCTATCATTCAAATCCCTACTCCTCATGCTGAAGAGAATCTTTTGGATCAGTATGATGATGTAAAAAACTATCATGTTGCCATCCCTATTGCCAGACCTGTTGCTACTCTGGATTATGAAGCTATCAAAATGTGTCGCGATTTAGCTGAAAAACTCTGAGTCATAGAGGGGCATAACTCAACTTCTCTCAATGCTTTGGAAATGTGCTTGGTACCAAATGTTGTCATTCCTCCCAAGTTCAAAGCTCCAGAATTCTCGAAGTACAAAGGTCTCAATTGCCCTAACATTCATATGAATATGCACTATCACAAGATGGCTTCCTATGCCAGAGACAGAAAGCAGATGATTCATTGCTTCCAAGACAGCTTGTCTGGAGAATCTCTTGAATGGTATATGCAGCTGGAGCGTAGCAGTGTATGCACTTGGGCTGAGTTAGCTGATGTGTTTATCAAGCAATATAAATACAACACTGACCTTGCTCCAAATCATACTCAACTTTAGAGTATGGCTCAAAAGGACAGCAAATCCTTTAAGGAGTATGCACAACGATGGAGAGATCTAGCTGCAAGGGTGCATCCACATTTGGTTGATCGTGAACTAATTGACATCTTCATAGATACCTTGCAAGGCCAATACTATGAAAATCTAATTGGTAGTGTTTCTGTTAGATTCTCTGACTTGGTGATCATCAGTGAGAGAATTGAAGAAGGTCTGAAGAGCTGAAAAATCCAAGGAGGTTCTAGCAGCCAGGCTGGAACTAAGAAGCCATTCAATAGATACAAGAAGAAAGATTGTGAAACAAATTCCATCTCTGCGCAGAAAGGGAAAGCTCCTCAACAAGCTCCTGCTCCTATGCCTTATCAAATCCCTTACTTCCAGTATTTGTATGTTGCTGCTGCACAATATGCTCATATGCCTTATCAGTCAACGGTTCAAGTTGTTCAAGCTTTAATGCCTCAGCAACAGTCCTACAATCAGCAAGGGTATCAGTATTCTCCTTAGCATCAACAACAACAAGCTGCTCAATAACAGCGTCATCCTAATCAACAAAGGGTAAGGAAGCTAGAGAGAGTCTTTGATCGCCTACCTATGTCATATGCTTAGATCTTTGCTCAATTGTTGGAGAAAAGGGCCATTACTGTGAGATATCTAGCTCCTTTGACTGTCATTCCTCCCGACTATGATGCTAATGCCCATTGTGAGTTTCATAAGAGAGCTTCAGGGTATACAATTGAGAATTACAGATCCTTCAAACATAAAGTTCAAGACCTGGTTGATAAGAATGCTCTCACATTCAATGGGAAGACTCCAAATGTCATCAACAATCCTATTCCACCGTCAAGCTAGTGCCAGCATCAAATCAAGTAAATTCAAGTTCATCTCCCCGAAGAAGGCAGTCATCATGCCATTTTATCTTTTGCATTTCTTGTATTTTGTCTTTATTTGTTTAAGTATTGTACTGTTTAAACAATTACCATTCATATTTGGTTTTATTAATGTTGTAATTATGCATGCTTTGAATTTGTTATGTCGTATTCACTCATTTGTCCCACTTATCACGAATCACTGACACATATTTTATCCACTTCACTCTTTTTATCAACTGTTGTTTAGCATGATTTGAGAGAGGATAATGAAAACGAAATACCCATAATTGCAAATTGTATGCTTTTAGACATAATCTCGTCGATGATGTACAAGCATTGTTTCAATCCTCAAACACTGGAGAGACAAGGAGTTAATCCCTAGTTAACCACTTCAAGCCGAGAAGTAGCAGTTTCCTTCAGATATTCAAACATTTACACTCAACCTGGGGCAGGGTAGTGTTCAGTTAATCCAACAACGCACTCGAACCACAAAGCAAAATCCAAAGACATGACAGTTGTTCATCAAAAACCCATGACATGGCAGTCACAATCCCCAAAAACAAAATAAATAAATAAAATCAAGAGTCTGCTAAGTCGAGCACCTCAAAAGGAGACTTAGGAAAAATCAAGGTTATCCCGATGGACTCGAAAAGAGAAATTAGTCCATGCAAAAGTTAGGGATCAAAAACAAAAACAAAAGAGGTCCTCAAATCCTCAACAAAAACAAAATAAGATTCAGTGACCACCAAGTCAAATTCAAAAGGTCACTAACATCCGTCAAAAACAAAATAAGGTGACTGGCATTTCGAGCAAACCTTGAATCATCATGCTTACACCGTCAGCCTTTTTAGAAGATAAATATGTGCAGAATTAACTGAACATAGGAATGGAGATCATTGCGAAGAAGAGGTGAGTACAAATCAAAATTTGAGCCTAATATCCATTGTTTCACAACCGTGAACCAGACCACGCTACAACCCTCGAAATACCTAATTGAGGCGAGGTTTATTCTGAAAGCATACTATTGCAAGGTTGTGTAAACTGACTCCTCACATATTTTCCAATCATTAGCATCAGTGTCATTATCCTTGCTATTTCTTTCACACAGCAATAAATCAGCACAACTTCTAGGCTAACGGTTCATTCGTCTCACACTATCATAACACACTAATAAGTAAAAGAGTCTTTTTCAAAACTTGCATGAGAGTTGCATTAGGATTACCATTTGTGAATGTGCAATTTTAACTGCAAATCAGTACTTGACATTAAAGATACTCCAACAAGGGGCAATCAAAGAGGAACTTGAACTTTCAGCGGTGCCGACACGAAGCAAGGCTACATCAAGACCCTCCATCAGGGGCAAATCCCTCAACAACTCAATCAGGGGCAAGCCATCTCAAAGCATCAAAGCTCAGCTTCCACAGATCAGAACTAGTTAATCAGGGGAAGACCATTACCATGTTCATATTGGGGCAAGATCAGGTTATCCTGGTCATCAAGCAGAACTATAATTCCCTATGAAGATAATTCACAATAAACCACCAAGTGATCAAGCTTGGAGCATCAAGAACATCTTTGTCTGCTTTAATCATGGTGTCTTCAACAAACTGCGTGTCGAGGAAATCAAAACCTCCCACCACCCAAAGTCCAATCCATATTGGCAACTACCAAAATTCCATTGTGCTGGAACCTACAAATCTAGTCACCCGTCTGCAATCATGTGCATCATACGCATCATAAGCATCACTTGCATCATATGCATACCTAAAACTTATCATACTTCCCCAGCACTTGCATCTTCGCGCGTCAGCATTTGCATTTGCATTTCCATTCGATATGGAACATCATTCCAATATCAAGCATTCATATATGCATAGGTCAAGATCCAGGATCAATATCAAGATTTCAGGATGATCTTCAGCCTAGTCAGGGGCATCTCCTCCAAATCTATGGGTGTTCCCCATGAAGTTGTTCAACCGTTTGTTGATCAAGCTCAGACAATCAACAGCCCAGTCAGGGGCATCTTCTTCAAACTTGTGGGTGTTCCTCACAAAGTTTTTCAACCTTTTATTGATCAAGACAAGACATCAAGCAAACCTCATCCTAGCTAGGGGCATATTCTTCAAGTTCATGGGCGTTCCTCATGAATTTACTTCGACCTCTTGTTGATGAAAATGTGATCTCCAAGCAAGTCAGTGGGTGTTCTTCATTGAATTGTATTCCTTAACCTCTCGTTGTTGAAGTTGGCATCCTCAGCTCAATCAGTGGAATTTTTTCGAGTCAGTGGGCGTTCCCTGTTGATTTGTTTCAATTCAACCTTCCTCTTGGGCGTTCCCTAGTGAGTTGGTTCCTTTCAACCTTTTGTTGAAGAAAATTGCATTCCTTGGTGACTTATGTGCTTCAACCTTTTGTTAATGCCTCAAATAAGCCTCACTTATCATATCTCCAGCAAACTTGACCTTTTTTCAATTGCCTTACTATCATCCTTTTGGTGATAGTTTTATCATCTTTTTGGGTGCCAGATTTTGTGTGTGTTCTCTATCATCCTTTCTGTGATAGGCCCGTCATCCTTTTGGTGTTGGGGTGGTGTGCGTATGTGTTCTATCATCGTTTTAGTGATAGATTTGTCATCCTTTTGGTGTCGGAGGTGTGTTAACTATCATTCTTTTGGTGATAGGCTTGTCATCCTTTTGGTGCCAGAGTGTGCGTGCATTTTCTATCATCCTTTTGGTGATAGATCTGTCATACTTTTGGTGTCAGAGGTGTGTTAACTATCATCCTTTTGGTGCCAGAGTGTGCGTGTGTTTTCTATCATCCTTTTGGTGATAGATCCGTAATCCTTTTGGTGTCGGAGGTGTATTAACTATCATCCTTTTGGTGATAGGTATGTCATCCTTTTGGTGCCAGATATTGTGTGTGTGTGTGTGTGTGTGTTCTCTATCATCCTTTTGGTGATAGATCTGTCATCCTTTTAGTGTTGGAGGTGTGTTAACTATCATCCTTTTGGTGATAGGTATGTCATCCTTTTGGTGCCAGATATTGTATGCGTATGTTCTCTATCATCCTTTTGGTGATAGATTCGTCATGCTTTTGGTGTCGGAGGTGTGTTAACTATAATCCTTTTGGTGATAGGTCTGTCATCCTTTTGGTGCTAGATTCAGCGTGTGTTCTCTATCATCCTTTTGGTGATAGATCTGGCATCCTTTTAGTATCGGAGGTATGTTAACTATCATCCTTTTGGTGATAGGTTTATCATCCTTTTGGTACTAGATTGTGCTTGTGTTCTCTATTATCCTTTTGGTGATAGACCCGTTATCCTTTTGGTGTCGGGATTGTGTGTGTGAGTTAACTATCATCCTTTTGGTGATAGGTATGTCATCCTTTTGGTGCCAGATTGTGAGTGTGTCCTCTATCATCCCTTTGGGGATAAACATATCATCCTTTTGGTGTAGGGATTGTGTGCCTGAGTTCTCTATCATCCTTTTGGTGGTAGATCTATCATCCTTTTGGTGTCGGGAAACCGCGTGTGCTTACTATTATCCTTTTGGTAATAGCAAGTCGGGTTGCATGAGTTCACTATCATTCTTTTGGTGATAGGCTTGTCATCCTTTTGGTGTCAGGTTGTCAACTTGCGTAACCTCATATAGTTTTTTAGCATGAATATCAACTTGTGTAACCTCCTATAGTTTGATCTTTGTCATATATCGAGTTACGACGGTTTAGCTCTACATTTCGACCTGATTCATTCGATAACAACTAACAACTAACTTTAATTTTTGTCAATATATTCTTGTTTTACATTTCAGTCAATATATCTTGTTAATATTATTATTATTCATATACTTTTTAGTATTATCTTGATCGTACTATTGTGGAGATTATCTTGATTATATTGTTATATATTTTTTCATATTATTCACATTGTTCATATCATATTCATCTCCATCTTATCTTGGTCACACTATTCAAAAACACAATAATAACAATCGAAACCTAAAACCCTAAATTGGTGGACTGTGGTTACTTTTCCGAGCAACAGATTATTAGACTTTATCAGAAACTCTAACTTGGAGCTTTTATTCGACTCATGCTCAAGGCTTAGTTTATGACACCTCGCACACACACGGCTTCCTCTTGGGCTACCTTACAATGAACCCTTTTATTTCGTGCAATCCCCTATAACTTACATGTACCCCGCTCCCATTCTGATGTACGTGTTCATATTTGCTTTGATTGTCGTTTGTCTTCTAGGAGCATCCCTAAGGACTAGCGTAGACTAAACCATTTTCAAACTAATTCTCAATTCGTCATCGAGCCATTCTCAAACACCTGTCGTAAGTCGATTTCTCGTAGGCATTCGCCACCAACCTATCGCACACACTCTCACATTTCATCGTGGTTTCAATATTAAGGAGCTCTCCTAGGTACTAATATCGATTCTCACCCTTTTCAAACAATTGAATCGTCGTCGAGCCATTTTCCAATCAACCTCTTTTCAATTTCTTTGCACGCCAATACAATCAAACCCTTGATCCAACATCAAGCAGTATTTTATTCAAATCCGTAAGTAAAGTGTATTTTGCCTAGCAGTCCACCTCTTTTCGTAACTTATTCAATTCTATCTTTTTTTAAATTCTTTTCTTAAAAAACTTATGAAAGAAAAATATTCTTGGCGTCTAGAATTCCTTATATCTTCGAATGAATGGATCTTGAGGCACACGGTTTGGGTTTTCATTCATTCAACCTTTCATCTTAAAACACCTAACCTTTATCTAAACATTTTTGTAATCAAACTTACGAAAGAAGGAGATTCTTGGAATCTAGCATTCCTTGAATCTTTGAATGAATGGCTCTCGAAGCATGCCCCTTGGTTTGTTGTTCATTCAATATTTCGAATTCAAAACACCCAACCTTTTCTCAAAACCTTTTCAACCAACTCCCAAAAGAACTGAATTCTTGGAATCTCACATTCCTTGAATTCTTGAGTGACGGCTCTCGAGGCACGCCTGTTGGGTTTTTTGTCATTCAATCTTTTGTTTCCAAACTAAAATTCAACCATACTTCAAGACAATTCAACCTCTCTCTTTTCATGGTCGTCTCCATGAACTACGGACGCTCTGATTCTTCATTGTCGTCTGAATATGAGATACGTAGGCACAAGATTGTAATGATATTGGCGAGCTACCTTTTTCTTTTTCCACCTTTTCACATGTCCATCTTTCTCCGTCATTCCGTCCATTTTTATATCCATCTTCCGTTTCTCTCTAAACTTTCCCATAGTCGAACTACGAGGGCTCTGATTTCTCATTCTCGTCCAAATGAGCATAAGTAGGCACAAGGTCCCTAATCCTTGGTGAGAACCCTATCCTATAACCACCCATTTTCCTCTAGCATTGTTTTTCTTTTATCGTGTCGTTTGTATTTATCATTTATAAGAAATAAAACAAACTTAGATAACACTCATCGTAATTCGAGCTAAGAGGTTCTCGTTGAGTACAACAGACGTGAGGGGTGTTAATACCTTCCCCTTGCATAACCGACTCTCGAACCCAGAACGTGGTTGTGACGACCGTGTTCTTATCTTTCTCTTTAAAAGGTTTTCTCGATATTTTACTTTCCCATCTTTTTGGGATAAATAAAGTTCGGTGGCGACTCTATCGAACCGCATTTCCGTGCCTTTCGCGTGAGGGTCGTATATTCGAATTATTTTTATTTTTCGAGGTGCGAAACAATCGTCCATATTGATCTATGTCATCAAGTACATTGATGCAGGAATGGACCACTGTAGGGACAGGGGACCACAACCACCCCAATATTTTTTTCATATTGGGAAAATACATAAGTGCCCTTTAATAAAAATAAAAATTACAAAATTGTCATCAAACCTATTTTAATCCAAAATACATGTACAATATATCTTTTTACAAAACCAAAAAACGACAACAGCTCCACACCCTTTCTCTTCTCTACGGCATCGTCGGTCTTTGCTTGTCGCTCTCTAAACTGTGTACTTTTCAGGTAAATTATTTTTCTTCCATTTATTTATTTATTTACAAAATAGAATATTAGATTTTTTCTTCAATTTCACAATTTGATAATGCAATCAAATTGATAATATTGTGTTAATTTAAAGAATATTGTGTAAGATTGAATTGTGAATTTAGAGATTTTTGGGATTGTTTCTCTTTTACTTTTTTTTAAAGTTTAAAGAGCTTCGGGAATTTGTTGTGTTGTGCTTAAATTTGAGTTGAAGATGAACAATACTCAACTAAATTGTTTTTTTGTTAATTTCTTCAATTGATTTTGGAACACAAAAGTGATAATAAATAGTAGAAAAATTGATTCTTCTTTCAAGAGAAAAGAAAGAGATGACAAAAATTTAACTTTTATGTTTGAACCTTAAAGAGTTCTTGAGAATCCAAGAATTGAAGAAAATGTTAATAGAGTTTGCTCGGATGACATTGAGAATTCTTTAGAACGTGATCTTGGAAAACTTCCTCCAATGTGGGAATATCAATTAAATCAAATGGATGGAATACGAAGATCTTATTTGAAATGGGGTCCATATCAAATGCATTTAAAGCAATATCCGTTGTCTGGTAAAGAACATCGTCAAAGAAGATTTCAACACGCTTGGTTTAGTCTTTTTCCTTCGTGGTTAGAATATTCACCTTCAGAAGATGCTGCTTATTGCTTACCATGTTATATTTTTAGCAAAAGACCAAGTGGATGTCCTGGTTCAAATGTCTTCATTTCTAAAGGTTTTAGAGGTTAGAAGAAAACTAGAAATAGAAAGAATTATGCATTTCTTAAACACATAGGAAAAGATCCTTGTTCACCATACAACAATACTATGAAAGCTTGTCAAGATCTATTAAATCAAGATGGAAACATTAGAAACATTACTCAAGCTCAAAGCTAGATTAAAATTATGAAGAATCGACTATCTCTCGAGACTTCAATTGGCACAGTTCATTTGTTAACTTTTCAAGCTTGTGCTTTTAGAGGTCATGATGAATGTAAAAAAATCATTAAACCAAGGCAATTTTCTTGAACTGATAAAACTCTTGGCATGTTACAATGATGAAGTTACAAAAGTTGTGTTGGAAAATGCTCCATCTAATAGAAAGTATACTTCACATAAAATTCAAAAAGAGATCTTGCACATTCTTTCAAGTAGGGTGAAAAAGCATATCCGTGAAGAAATTCACGATTCCAAATTTTGTATAGTTGTAGATGAAGCTCGTGATGAATCTAAAAAAGAGGAAATGTCTGTTTTTTTTATATTTGTTGATAAAGATGGTTTTATACAATAGAAATTTGTTTGCCTTACACGTGTTAATGACATTACATCTTTAACTCTTAAGAAAAAGGTATGTGATATACTTTCTATACATAACCTTGATGTCTCTAATATTCATGGTCAAAGGTATGATGGTGTTATCAATATAAAAGGAGAATGGAACATTTTACAAGCACTATTTATGAAGGATTGTCCTTATGTATATTATGTTCATTGTTTTGCTCATCGATTGCAACTTGGCATGTTTACCGTCTCAAAGTACCAATTTAATTTTCACCTTTACCAGTTATAGTCTCACCAATCTCTAACAAATGTTCAATTCTTTGATAAGCTAACTCATATTGTAAATTTTGTTTGTTCTTCTACAAAGCGGCATGATGAGTTATAAGCTTCCCAATTAGATGAAATTGAACATTTGTTAGAGATTGGTGAGACTATAACTGGTAAAGGTGAAATTTAAATTGGTACTTTGAGACGGGCTGAAGATACTCGTTGGGGATCACACTTCTCTTCTATTAGTAGCTTGATAAATATGTATGAAGCAACTTGTATTGTTTCAAAAAAATTGCAAAGAAAGGATTAAATTATGCTTCACGTGGAGTGTTGATAGTGCTTACAATTACTTGAAATCATTTGATTTTATATTCATATTGCATCTGATGAAAGAAATTATGGGTGTCACAAATATGCTTTCACTACGGCATATAATACAAAAGACATCACTTTTTTTGGCCCTTAGCAGCGCTTAAAAGCGCTGCCTAAAGTGGCGCTGCTGTAGGTAAAGGCAACGCTTTTTTTAAATGCAAAAGTGCGGTCTTAGATCCCCTTAAGGTAGCGGTCTTGTTTAAAAGTGTTCTCTAATGTCACCTTTAGACAGCGCTTTTTCATGAAAAGTGCTTTCTTTTGTCCCCTATTAGGCAGCGCTTTTAAAAGCATTGTCTAATGTTTCTTTTCTTTCTATTTTAGGCAGCGCTATTTTATGAAAAGCGCTTTCTTTTGTCCCACTTTAGGCAGCGCTTTTAAAAGCGCTGTCTAATGTATCTTTTCATTTTATTTTAGGCAGCGCTTTTTTTTTCAAAGTGCTTTCTTTTCTCCACATAAATAGCGTTGTTTAAAAGCACTTTTTTAGGAAGCCTTTTTTTGTTATAAGCGTTGTCTATTGTGCACTTTTTTAAGAAGCATTTTTTTTAAGTGTTGGCATAAGTCTTTTTTTTTAATTATAAAATGGCAGCACAAACCATTATAATTCAAATTCTTATCAAAACTTATCACAAACCTTTATAATTCAACACAAGCCTTTATTTCAACACATAGGCCTTATATACCATTATAATTCAAAATTTATATACCATTATAATTTAACACATAAACCTTATAACCAATATAATTCAACACAAACCTCATACACCAAGAAAACATCCATAATTCTAATAACAACAAATCCACTTCCAAAACCTTTAACTTCTAAAGATTCAACCAAACATAATTACAAATTCCATCAATCCTTAGTTCATAACAACTTTCAGAACTATACAACAACTTCCAAAACTATACAACTTCTAGAACTATTCCTATCCAATACAGAACATCACAACAACAAAAATCACTAAGGACCATAAACTTCACACAAAAGAAAGACAATATACCTTATATAATTCTCATCTCAAGAATGTATTGACCTCATTCTTCCTTAATTTCTTCCAGTTTATCTTTCGAGTAAGTAGCACACTTGAATTCATCAAAGTACTATATAATATACATGATTTAGTTAAAACTAATTAATTAGGTGAAATATCCATTAAATACTAAAATAAATCTTAACTTATAAATCCATACCATATTTGGAATCTCTATTTGATCCAAATGAATAGTTTCTTTCATGAACCTCCATACAAAATAACCACAATCTATACCATTATGTTGACGAGGACACTACACATAGGAAAAATATATATATCAGGATATATAATTTAACTTGTTTTATCAAGTAGCATAATTATTATAATCAAAATTGTAAAAATATACCTGCACTTTGATCCATGTAATGTTGTTTGCTTTACTCTTTGGTACTTGAGCTTGTCTTTGTGATTAGAATATTTGTATAGCTCTAACATTATATAAACGAATATTTAGAACAATCTCACATAAATAAATAAATATACACATGAATATTTAGAACAATCTCATCACTTACGTATCAACCATCTTCTTCATATTTGGGTATTTTGTTTGATCACCATCTAACGAATCTAGATAATATAGTATTTCTGTTATCGGATTAATCGCAACCAACGACCAATTTCCACTGTAAAATAAAATAAAATTTTAGATGGAAATTTTCTACGCAGCGTCAAAAAATGAAAAATTATAATAAATGAAGTTAGAATGAAAATCTAACCCATGGTCAGTATTATATGGTAAAAGATACAACTTTTATGTATATCTGTTGGCCATAAATGCATCGACTAAGTGATCTTTGACTGCATTTGGACTTTGATCGATTAACCGTGTATTGGTACAACTGGGAGATAAGAAAGAGAATTTTTTTGTCAATTGACGTGGGCGCATCAATTTGTCATACAAGAACCTTAAATAAAAACATAATCAACATTAAAATATTCATTGAAATAAGTAAATAAATTTTTCAATTAGTTAAATAAAATTGATCGGAGTATCTGATGTATGAATTCATAACACCGGTGCCTAATTTAGAATGTTGAAAAATATGATCCAAATCCTCTTTAGCAATTGTTTCGGTATACGAAAAACCAAAAATATCTTCCTCCATAGGTATTTCAAGAATATCACCTCCCATCACATCTGTTGTTCCTACATATGTTTTGAGGCACAACCTAAATCGAGAAATAGATGTTTTTTTAGGCTCGGTCTTCGCAAGATCCTTTTTTTGTTGGACATGTTGCTAAATCCAGGTTTCTTATTCTTGTTGACTTGTTGCAACTCTTGAGTATGAATCTAAAAATCATATAAGTTAGTTAATGTATAAGATCATGAAGCTTTTGAATTCGGAGGATAGAATTAACATTTTCTATGCATATATATCAATGTACCTCTTTTTTTGATGCAACAGACTCGGTGTGTCACCCCTTATCTTTTGATTTGGATTTTGTAGGAATCTAACATTACCATGTAAATAAAATGTACGTAAATGTAAGAATAACTTACATGCCTCATAAAACATTTGAATACTAAAAGGTTCATAATAGTTTTCAACATACCTCGTCATCTATTAAAATGAGGTTTGACGGCCATGCAACATACGATCCTATTGCGTCTCCCACCAATGTTGCATCTGAAACATCGTCTGGTATAGGTAATAATGCATCCCCCTCTAAAGCAATATCAATCGATACTTTAGAAAATCCAGTAGGGAGCGGTTTATGGTGAAGTACATCTCTCATAATGTTATGCATTTTTTCCTTGCCAACTATGCGATAAGTCGGTGACGATAAATAGAGCTGACAAGGTGAAATTCCTTAAATCAATAATAAATATGAAATTGTTAATGTGTATATATGTCAATTAAAAGAGCTGACAACGCTAATTTAATTTCAAGGTAATATATATAATTACCTCGGAAATTTTCTGTTGAAAATTACAATTAATACTATCTTTGTCACTAGTATCTTTAAACTCTGAACCACGCCTTCCTGACATATATCTTTCTTTATCCTTTTACAATTCACGAATTTGAGCTTTTAATTCTTCCAACGATTGCATCACTTGTTTATTGCTAGGACTTTTACTCTTTGGATGCTTATACAAGGTTGTTGGAGTGACCCCAAATCTCTTACCCCTCACACGACCGGAATACTCAGGAACATTTAATACTCGACTTAGTATGCTCCTGCAATCATGGTCTTCAGATAGAGTTAAAGACTAAGATAGACTCTCCTGAAATTCATATGCATATCGAAAAATATTAGTGGGGATTAAAAAGTATAAATATTACATGTTAATAAACTTTTGATTTAATTAAAGAAATAATGTTATACTTACACATTACTCAAAAACTTGTTAAACATCTTCCTTAACAACCCCATCCTTACCCACATGAGCAGCCTTCCACAAAATATGTTCCAGAAGAGATGTTTCTTCATTTTTCTCCTCTTCTAACTACACATTAAGACAAATAATAAGATTAATTATAATACATGGGGAACAAGTATATCATAGAATTTATATATACTTACTATTCTTTGTTGTAAGCGTGCATTTTCCAAACATCCTTTTTTGTATGGATACGCGGGTTTTGATGCTCGTTGGCGATTTATGTCACTCACATCCGGGATAAACAAGTTTAAGTCATATTAGAACACCTGTGAAACAAGTATATAATACAATGTTCATGATAAATTAACATTACATGAAATTCGTGGGTTCTTCGTTTGCCTACAAAAGTTTTTCATTCTTCAGGTGAAATCAATTCTGCATACTTCTTTGGACGTTCTGATTTAATAAAATTTCCTTGGGCATCCTTAAGAAACGTGTTTATTAAAAATGCTCGAAACCCTCTGAGTCTTCTTCCGGACAATTGAAGACAATATTTTTTTTGGTCGTCACCAATGTTAAAAGACCTCTGTTGTGAATCGGATGTCTTTAAATAAAGTATAAAAGGTTTCTTTAAGATCAAGAAACACACAAGGGTTAGGTTAACAAAGAAATCAAGGTAAAACGACAAGGAACAACAAGGATTGGTTATAAACAGTTATAAACAGTTATTATTTCCTTTCTATTATTTCCTCTAAGCATAATTTCAACTGCTTTTTATCTCTTCGGATGTCAATCGCAAGAATCCTGGACACAGCTCCTAGATCCTTCATGTCGAACTCCTTATTGAGTTCAGCCTTCACCCTCATTACATCTTCGATATTTTTGCTTGCTATTAGAATATCATCCATATAGAGCAACAAAATAACAAATGAATTACCCGATCGAAATCTGAAGTAAACACAGTGGTCGAACTGACTTCTGATGAAACTTATGTGTGCCATGAACTTGTCGAATCTCCTATTCCACTATCGAGGAGATTGTTTTAGTCCATATAAGGATTTATTCATCTTGCACACATAACCTTCTCTCCCTTTTTCGACATACCCTTTAGGTTGCCTCATCAAGATTGTTTCATCTAAATCACCATACAAGAACACGGTCTTCACATCCATCTATTCCAGTTCAAGGTCGAATTGTGCCACTGTGGCAAGCAACATTCGAATGGATCTGTGCTTCATAACAGGAGAGAACATGTCATTGAAGTCGACACCTTCTTTCTGAGTGAACCCCCTAGCAACTAATCTTGACTTGTATCTCTTTGACGCCACTCCTTCGATTCCTTCCTTAACTTTGAGGTACCCGAGTCACCAGTGGTACCGAAGGCACCAGTGCCACCTTCTACTGTTGATGTTGTTGAGCCAGTGCCACCTCTTGAGGTTAAGGTTGTTGATGTTGTTGATCCAGAGGCATTTGGAGGAGGCCCTGTAGATTTTTCATTACTTCCTCTTTATCCAGACCATACTGCCAGACATATCAGGGACGGAGAGGTAGCATTAGTTGAATTCATTCTTTTTATTTACGCTTATTTTAATTGACAAGTTTTTGACATTGTTTTTTTATTTTTTTCAGGAGCGTGATCTGCTTAATGAGGATTGGTTTTAGACAGTTTTGTCTTTATCTGACCTGAAGGACTTATGCATGACCGGTTATACTACAGTCAACCATGGAGACCTCGTCATTTCATCTTCTTCTTGGTAAGATGTTTATCACACTCGAGGATGTCTCGTGTTTTCTACATATTTTGATCAAGGGTGACTTCTATATCATGGGAGGATTACCAAAGACGAGGCACTCAAGATGATGGTATATTATATGGAGGTTGACCCATCGGAGGCGATGGCAGAGTTGGATAGAACCAGGGGTGCTCATGCTAGGCTTGAATACTTGAAAAGGGTATATACATATGAGATCCTGATAGCACAGCATGTTATAAGTAATGATGAGCATGTGGCGCTCCAAATACCGCATGCTATGAGAGCATACCTGCTATATTTGGTTGGCACTGTGAATTTTATAGACAATAGTGTCACTTATACAGATGTCGTCTACCTACGATACTTCGAGGATTTCGAGTGGATCCATGAGTATAACTAGGGTATCGTTTGTTTGGTCTACCTGTACTCGAAGTTATCAGAGGGGTGTATGAAGAAGACGCGGCAGGTCACAACAATACCACACTACTGATGGTAATATTTATTGGTCTTTTAATCTTTCTATGTCATTTTCATTTCATCTTTGCTAAGCCATTACTGATGATCCGTGTGTTCCAAACTTTTTATTTCAGGCTTGGATCCTCCAGCACTTCCCATACATCTTTGATTGGGCGAGTGTACTGACTTACTCTGAGGATATGCCTCGTGCTACTGATTTTTCCCCGCTCAGAAGAAACCAGGCAACTGAGAATTTCATAGTGTATCTTGATTGTTTGGTTTCCCAGGACATGCAATTCAACTGCTATATTGATCACTGTGAGACGCAACGATTTGACGAGATAGTGTTATACTCTGGATGTTTGGTTTATGAATCACGTCTCGCTTCTCCTTACCTACCCAAGTGTGTCATGTGGCAGTTCGGCTACACTCAGACCATTCCCAAACATCCTATTATCTTTGCTCTTCCTGCTTTGGAACAAAGATAGATAGATGACGTGTTTGATGATTATGATAGTCATCTAGTATCGGAGGAGGCATGAAGTGCCATAGTTGTGAGCGACTAGAGCTACGTCAACGAATATATCAAATCGTTCTTCAAGGTGTTACATCCATACATGGTGCATGCTGCTCCAAGAGATCCGTCGAGGCCAATTCATCAGAAGATACTATATGATAAGCAAGCACAATTAGATCATGTTGAGGATATCTTGCCTAGTATCATCGCATTGTGGAGATTGCACAAGCAGACATTAATAGAGGTATCTTCCCTGATGGGTCGATGTGAGGCAAGTCCTAGATTTCATCATGACGGAGGCACATGTGCATTGATGAACCGGAGATAGCACTGGAGGACAGGGGGATTGATTGTTGGGGAGCCCGGGGAGGTTGAGAAGCCAGAGTAGTCAAAGGAGATGTAGTCTGACATACACAATAGTGCATTAGTATATAGTAGTAATACTATGAATTGTATTTTATTTGGACATCATGCTACTTTATCGTTGTTCTCGACTTTTTGACATTTATTTGTCTTTTATTTATGTGACATTTTTGGACCATTTGGATTTACGTACGTTATTTTTTTCATATTGACAGTATGGTTTAAATTTACATTTGAATACACGTAAACAAAACATAACATGAGAAGTTATGTTCTGATAGGTTACGGAGATGCATCTCAAGTTCAATACACTTGTCTAATGACTTCTGAATGTGATGCATGGTATGTCTTAAATTATTACGAAAATTCATCTCCGAAATATTTTAATGTTCAGTCAAAATTTGGTGCATCCGAAGATGCTTCTCCGAAATCTGGGGGCATTTAAGTATTTTCATGTAGTGGCTAAGAATAATATAGGGTGCATTAAGAAATTCCCTAGTTGTTTTTTTAAAAAAAATTGGTTTTTTGTTTTTATTTCAGTTTCTATTATTTTAAACATAATTTTGTATTTTAAGTTTTGGACTAATGTGTTGAAGGGTTCTTTTTATTCTATATAAGAAAAGTATTGTGAATTGATGATGCAGATTCTTGATACAGCTGTGTAAAATTTGGGTGTGGTTGCGCGGGTGGCCATAAGATTAACACTTTAGCGCCCAAGTCAGACAGTGAATAAAAAAGGGTTACACACGTGGTGACTTATATATGATGAATGGTAATTAGGTTTATTTCTTATTGGACCTTTTTCTACCCAAAATAGTTGCATTCATGGCTTTTTGTGGCGTGGCGTACAGTAAGTCTTTCAAGAAACTAGGTAAGACTCTTTATGCTAGGGTATTTACACAGAGACATGGAAGAGATCTGAGGAACATATGCATTAAATTATAGTCTCATCATTGAGACACTTCAGATTATTTCCTTATTTTTTGCTCTAGGTTTATAAAGTTAGAGTGTTGCACTTTACCATAAGGTGCTCGATTGCACTCAAGTATCTTTGTTTGTTAAAGCGAAATCTGTCTTTTTTTCATCTTCCCATTTTCTTTTATTTTAAATCATTGATTTATCCATCTCGCTCTATTATATAAAACATATTTTGGTCTTTCAAATCATTTTTTTTATCCTTATTACAACTGAGACTTGCTTTCTTCTCGCAAACCCTTTCTTCATTCCATGAGCTTTAGTGACCTCTAAGTTCTATGTTTTCTGATTCACCATCCTCTTCAAAATTCATTTGTTTATTTAAAAAATGAAGAAAAAAATGTGGGTAAGCATGTTGCCTGCCAACTCGCCACCTTGGCGGGGCGGGCTAGATTTTTATACCCATTTCCATTTTGTGACCTTGCCCGCCCACTCCTTTTTTGGCAGGCTTAAGGCGATGATGGATGGGGCAGATGGCCCGTTTTGTCACCCCTAACTCTAACGTTGTAGATTATTTTGTGTGCATATATACATACTAGTATAACTAAAACGATTATTATTCCTTTATGTAACATCACCACAAGTTAGTTTTGTAAATATCTATCATTCCCAACTTGAATAGAAGAATGTTGAATATTTGAAGAAGAAAATATCAAGTTGATTTTTGTAAGACACGAGTAGTAGTTCATGGGGTTGGCTTGTAATTTATCTCTCACAATGTAACTGTCAATTTCTTGATGTTTCATCTTTGTGGATGAAACTAAGGATATCACAATAAAGAATTAGTAATTTGGTGCATTTGATTTAAAGTTCTTGAAACGAATATAATAGAGTGATTCAACGATCTTCGTGTGATTGAAAGATGAAGGAGACACGATATATCCTCAAGTGTAATACTTGGGGTGGCAAAGTGAGCAGTCCGCTCTGTTTAAATCCGCTCCATTTAAGTCCATCCAAAAGCAGGGCGGGTCAAATTAAGCGTACGAGCTCAAAAGTCAAGTTCGCTCTGTTTACTAATGAATTGGCGGATTGGAGGGTCGGCCTGCTAATTATTTATTTTACAATTTGATTTACTACATAATTTACAAAAAAAAAATATTTATTACCAAAGAGGTCGACAAAATATTTTTTAAGAACGCATAATAGAACTTCGACATTCCTTAAGTCCAAATAGTTCAAAAAATAAAATAAATAAAGAACAATTACAACAAAAAAATAACGAAATAAACTCAAGCACAATAAAAAATATATCAAAATAAATAAACAATACATATCATCCTAATCCTATTTAAAAACTAACTACTAAAAGATCTCAATTAAGAATTTACAAAAAACAAACAATAATAACAATTACATTGCATAAAACATCACTGTGCATAAAATAATAGTGCATAAAATACCAACACCTGACTTTCTCACTATTTACATCATATAGACTCTTATATTGACTGATGTCTTAATAGTTAAATTCTAAATTTGTCACACATATACACTAATCAAAATCTTCATTTTCTTAAAATCAACATCTATTTCTAACGAAAACATGTGAGTTAATGTTTAACAGCTTAATTATTCAGCATGATATACAATTGTTCTTTTATTTTAAGTTTTTTCAATCAACACATGTATTAAAAAGTTATAGAAAGAAAGTTACAACTATAATTTATTTTGTTTGTATAATAACTTATAATACAATTCAATCAACATAAACTTAAGAGAAGAGTGTTATTTTTATAGTTAAATTTATTTTAATTCTAAGTAAAAAAAACTAAAAAGTTTTAACAAAAAACTCGTGGACAAAACTCGCTTCGCCTCGGTCCGCTTTTTCTAGCGGGTTAGGTGGGGTGGACCAACTTAAAATACTGAGCCGAAAACCTCAGTTCAGCCCGCCAAAAATGGTGGGTCAAACGGGTCAATCCGACAGGTCTGACCCGTTTTGTCATCCCTAATAATACTCATCTCACAAATAAAAAGATGAAATAATGATTTCTCTGTGTGTCATCTCTCAACAAATACGAACAAAAGTCCATGGTCAATATAACTATATATTTTCCTACACAATACTTTCTAAAATCAAAGTTCATCTGACTAGAGTAGCTTTATTATCTTCCTAGCATAATCTATACACTTCAATATATTACACTATAAAACTAAATACATCAATATCATGCAATATAATTTGTATAAAACAAATGTTTAAAAAAGTAATTAAATATTTATGTTACTTTTCTTTCCTACACATGCTTAATAGTATAATGTATATAAAGAGAAAGTAAAGACATATCATTTGAACCTATAAGAAAACCACCAGATTGAAAATGGTAGGTTCGGCTACAGGATGTGAATCATTCGCATGTACAACAACATCAGGGGTATGAACAGAAGCAGAGAGAATTATGTCATTAGTCGAAGATATATAACAACGGGAAGACGATCTCTCAACAATTAGAAATGATTCTCCATCAAATCATAATGTTTTTACTCTATCCATATGCCTTGAAGCTTGTTGAGACACTTCACCATACTTGATTGTTTGTCAACCATATTTCTATAATCACATAACGCAATGCATATCATTAGCAAACACAATTAACAAAAGAATAACAAAAAGAATCACAAACATAAAATACGGATTTTGTTTTTCATATTAGGGTTTGAATTTTGAAATCTAAATTTTTACAAGAGTAAATGTGGATTTAAAATTCAAATTTTCTCGCATCAATGAGAAACCGCAACACACATACAACCAGATTCAAAAAGATTCAAATAAAGGATGTAACCAAATGTTACTTAACTCATTTTTATTTAATGTAACCTAATAGTGTTTACCTAGACAGGAAAAACAAGAATGAAAAACTTATTAAATATGACAGATAAAGATACTTATTTTAAATGAAGAGTAAAAGTTGATGAAGGTGCTTGATTTGAATGAGCAGGAGTATATATTAAAAGAGAGAGATGAAAAAATATTGAAATTGAATTTGTACGATATTTGTTCGTATTTTCGAAACTTTATTTATTTCATAAAGAGGAAGTAAAAACATAGCATTTGAACCTCTAGGAAAACCACCAGATTGAAAATAGTAGGTTCGGCTACAGGATGTGAATCATTCGCATTACAAAAACAACAGGGGTATGAACAGAAGCCGGAGATATATGACAACGGGAAGCCGATCTCTCAACAACTAGAGATGATTCTCCATCAACGCGTAATGTTTTGGCTATATCCATATGCATTGAAGCTTGTTGAGACATTCCACCATACTTAATTGTTTGTCAACCATATTTCTATAATCACATAAGGCAATGCATATCATTACCAAACACAATTAACGAAAGAATGACAAACATAAAATACGGATTTTGTTTTTCATATTAGGGTTTGAATTTTGAAATCTAAAATTTTAAAAGAGTGAATGTGGATTTAAAGTTCAAATTTTCTCGCATCAATGAGAAACCGCAACACACATACAACCAATTCAAAAAGATTCAAATAAAGGATGTAACCAAATGTTACTTAACTTGTTTCTATTTAATGTCACCTAATAGTGTTCACCTAGACAGGAAAAACAAGAATGAAAAACTTATTAAATATGACAGATAAAGATACTTATTTTAAATGAAGAGTAAAAGTTTATGAAGGTGCTTGATTTGAATGAGTAGAAGTAGATATTGAAAGAGAGAGATGAAAAAATATTGAAATTGAATTTGTACAATATTTGTTCGTATTTTTGAAACTTTATTTATTTTATAAAGAGGAAGTAAAGACATATCATTTGAACATCTAGGAAAACCACCAGATTGGAAATAGTAGGTTTGGCTATAAGATGTGAATCATTCGCATGTACAACAACATCGGGGCATGAACAGAAACATAGAGAATTATGTCATTAGTGGAAGATATATGACAGAATGACAATCTCTCAACAACTAGAGATGATTCTCCATCAACTCATAATGTTTTGGCTTTATCCATATGCATTGAAAGCTTTGTTGAGACACTCCACCATACTTGATTGTTTGTCAACCATATTTCTATAATCACATAAAGCAATGCATATCATTAGCAAACACAATTAACAAAAGAATAAACATAAAATACGAATTTTGTTTTTTATATTAGGGTTTGAATTTTGAAATATAAATTTTTAAAAGAGTGAATGTAGATTTAAAATTCAAATTTTCTCACATCAATGAGAAACCGCAACACACATACAACCAAATTCAAAAAGATTCAAATAACCAAATGTTACTTTAACTTGTTTCTATTTAATGTAACCTAATAGTGTTTAACTAGACAGAAAAAACAAGAATGAAAAACTTATTAAATATAACACTGTACCCTAATAGTGTTTAACTAGATAGAAAAAACAAGAATGAAAAACTTATTAAATATGACAATGTAACCTAATAGTGTTTAACTAGACTGAATTAAATATGACAGATAGATACTTATTTTAAATGAAGAGTAAAAGTTGATGAAGGTGCTTGATTTGAATGAACAGGAATAGATATTGAAAGAGATATGAAAAAATATTGAAATTGAATTTATATGATATTCATTTGTATTTTTGAAAGTTTTTTTATTCAATATGTAATAAAATGGATAAAAAAATAAGATCTCACAGCTAATATTTATATGATGATTTTATATTTATAAATATATTTTAAATAAACTGGATCAACATTTATGAAATCCGATCGATGATTATCTTTCTTCCCGTTCTAGTGTCTTCTTTATCAGAATGATCATCTTTCTAATTTAGCATGTGCAAAGAAACAACTTACAGATCAAACTCCATAGCTCCAATAACTCTCATCTCTTTTAATCACTTTTGATAACTGTGAATATAGCTATTTTTTCCACTTTCGCCCGCACACAAAAAGAACTTGATCCAACTCTGGTTTTAAAAGCCAAGTCCCTCCAAATTTCTAAGTGCTACACTTGTAATATTACTAGTATTTAAAAATACACTTAGAAGAGTACTAGTTTTTAAGACTTGAATATAAGTATTTTTAGCTCCAAACACCAAAGTATAGTAGGCTAAAAATCAAACGGCTAGAGAATGAAGGGCTCGCCGTTTATTTCTTCCTACTATATTTTTTAAGGCTGGTTGTGAGTAGCACAAAGGTATGCACACATGGAATAGTTTCTTTTCAATAAAAAGTTCAAGTTGAACATGGCTGTTTATAGATTTTGACAGGCATGCCAAACCAATATACTTATGTAAGAACATCCAATGAGAGAATACAGTTGAGTTGGCAGAGAAGTTTTCCTATATTAAGAACAATTCCAGGAAATATTCACTGAAATTTATATATATACTGATCTAAATTCTGTACGGGATATCATAAAATAAATTATAAAAACTTAGCAGGGAAAAATTTTGACACCACCTAAGTTAAAGTTACACCTCTCCCACAACTCTACAATGACTCTTCCTGCCCTGCATTCTGCAAAACAGGCTTAAATACATATGTACAACAAATCTAGTGATACATTCACATGTCATGTGCAGATTATGTTGAATCCTCCTTCAAGGAGTCCTGCATGTACAGAATGATGGACCATAAACGCCTCCTAAACAAAGCCAGAGTACAGGCCGAAAAAGACAGTTATACCTAGTAATCAAGGAGGGAAACATGAGTACCACAAACCCTATTATTAGTTGAAGGACAACTCAACAGTTAATCGGAAGCATACCAGATCTGGATCCTTGGTTACTGTCACCTAGGCTGCCAAAAGTTTGGACCTGACATGCAAACATAATTTTTCAGTAACTTCTAAAGTCAAAGGGTCTAAAAAGATCATCTAATAAAGAATTATCATAGTAGAGGAAAAATAGCAGTAAGGGGGGATGAACCTCTGTTTGTAACTGGAATTGAATCTTCAAAGGGTGGTCTAAATGGCATGGTGTTCCTGTGATTCATTGACCGAGGAGGAAATCTCCACCCATGACCTGGTACTCTAGGTGGTTCACATGGATGACACCCATATGGGGAAGGCATATCTTCGTCCGGGTATCTAGGACCTACCCAATAAAAAATACTATTTCAATATACAAATCAACAAAAAAAGAAAAGCCATTGCATGGTCAATCAACATGAATATTTGCTACAACGACGACCATCAAAATATGTATATCTATGTCCCAATCTTACCAGAATAAGGTGGGGGTACATCCCATCTCTCTCGGTAATCATATGGAGGCGGTTTTAATCTTTCATGATTATTATTATAGAAGTGCTCTCTCTCCAAGTTCTCCGCAAAGTGTTGCCTGTTGGAGTAAGGAGGTGGTGGTGGTGGTGGTGGTGGAACCTCCCTTCGATGTCTCACATGATGTTCCCCGTGAACAAAAGAAAATTGATTTGACGGCACATGACATGGTGGCCTTATAGAATATCCTCTATTATTCATAGCAACACCATCAGAATGTTGATAATTTACTGGTGGCACAGGGAAACTGTTGAAAGAGCAAGTAGACTCTGGCATGTGTACTTCTCTATATTCTGAGACATGATAGTGAACTGCATCACTACTAGGATGGTCACTCCTTGGTGCAGCCGATGGCTGAGCCATAGGGTGAAGTGGGTTGTCTTTCACACACTACAAAAGAACAGAGTAGAAACGACACCATTAGTTATTACTTCTTGGTGCCACTGATTATTGTATAGCTCTCAAGTTAAATACAGTACAATATGGATCAGAAGTAGATGAAACAGGGTGTGAAATCTTAAGAGAAGGTTGTGAAACATACCTGTGATTCTGCATGAGCTCTTGAATTAAATACAGCACTACATGGATCAGAGGTAGATGCAACAAGGTGTGGCATAGGAAGGGGTGGAGGGGGAGGAGGTGGTGGTGGTGGTGGAGGTGGTGGGGGTGGTGGAGGGGCTGATGGTGGTAGTGGGGAAGATTGAGGCAGAGGGGCAGTGGACAGGGAGATATTCTTCTCAAACTGTGTGGCATTTCCTCTTTCAACATTGCAAAATGAATTCATTTCTACGTCACAAGTGGGAGCAACATCTTCCATTTCAAGCTCACCATCAACATCTTCTAATATATGCCTGTGTTTATCAATTGTAGAAGTCATTTCATGTACTTCAGAAATATGCTCAGGTGTGACAGCCTCAAAATTCCCTCCATCGGAATCACTCTCTTCATTGTCATCTTCATCTTCATCTTTGAGCATTCGGGGCATGCAAAATCCAGGTAGCTGCAAACTTGAGTTGCTACAATATCAAATGAATATATAAGTACACTACCCTGATCACCAAAAAAAAACTCCCAGCAGTGTATACAATATTAATAGAAAAAAATTCTACAAACAAAATCAAACCTTCCATATTCGTCAACATGCATACCCTCCATTTCTCTTATAGGGTCATCCATAGCCCTCTCTGTTTTTAATGATCGTCGTGAAAAGACCCCTGCAGAAATTGAACTATACAAATCCAATTCCCGGATATGGTGGCGAACCATGGGTTCTGGTAGGATTTTTCTCTCCAACCACAGCCTTAAAACCTATACAAAATTAAAAGATAATATTAACAAAGAATGATAATAAAACATAGCAGTAACAAATAAAAGCAGAGTTCTAACTCTACTTAAAATGAACCTTAATTAACTTGCCTTAAGACATTGCCTACGGTTCTCTTGTGCAGCATTTCCAGGAGGAACAGCAGCAGATAATAGTCGAGGGAGGACTGCTTGGATAGCGGAGGAATAAACTAAACAAACATCACCTGGAAAAATCAGACATCTAAATATCAATTATTTATCAACTGTTGGCTTCAATGTATTCTTTCTTCTCTTTTGGTCAACGAGACTCGGGCAGCAAAGCAATAAACAAGTTACCTTTTAAACCTCTAGAAAACTGTGCAATAGAATCAACAAGAAAAAACAAATCTACTCTCCGATGCAGACTTGATTCATTTTCAAGATTGTGGGCAAGAATTTCCATGACCTGTAACACAGCCCAACGTCTCAAAATATGCATATGGTATCAATAAAAGACATGGAAAATTTTATAAAATAAACAATTTTGCAAAGAAAATAAAAGCAATGCCCATTCAATGACTTTAACTCCCATTGATGCCCAGACGCCAAAAGAATGATATCATAACATACAACCACCAAGCCTTATCACACTAAGTGGGGGTCGGTCACATGGATCAAATTCCACCATAATGTTCTATTCAAGACCGTGTTCCTATCTAATTCGTTAATCTCGAGATCTTAATAACTTCTCTTATAGTTTTTTAGGTCTTCCTCTACATCTAAATGCTTGACTCCTCCCCATCTAATCTACTTCCTTACTACAGAATCTACAAGTCTTCGCTCTACATGCCCAAACCACCCAAGTCTATTTTCCACCATCTTTTCTATTATGTGTTACCTCAACACTCTCTAACATCGTCATTTCTAATCTTATCATGTCTAGTCTTACCACACATTCAAATCAAATTCTTAGTTACACTTTGACAAGAAAACTCAATAAACTCTAATGTGGTTAGAACCCATGCTTTCTGTTAGAACTCTTAATAGTATTAATATTATACTATATTAGGCTGCAAGTATTACGTTAATAGGTAACAGCCAGCAAGAGATCCAATGATAATATTGTAGAAAACCAACTATAATTAATTAATTAAAGTAGGCTCAACCTCAATGCAAGCTTGTATTTTATGATTGGGGAGGTAAAAAAAAGAAAAAACAGTAATGACTCAAGGCAACCCACTAAGCAATTGAATAAACAGTCTTCAAGAGACCTTCCCTCCAAATTATTGGTCTTGAAAAATCAAAATGATCCTCCCATGGAATCCATACTTCTCGTAGTCAAGATTAAACTCTAGTATTAACAGTCCACCATTGGGATGCAGAAACAAAATGCACCATTCACCTTGAGATCATTTTTAGAATAGGTTAAAAATCAATTCATATTTAAAAACAAGGGCACAAGAGACAACTGAATTATACTCATGCTTTTTGTTACAATATCCTCCACCCCCTCAAAGTGGAAACACAACAGAACAAGAGGAATGTGATCTTTGACTTGTTTCTTATAAAATTCACATGGAAGATTCAAATTGGATGGGGCTAAATGGTCACAAAAACTTCCAAAAAAAATCATCAATAGACAAATTACAAGGATAAAAGTCGGGCTAACTTAAATCAACAAGTATTCACAATTCAGATTTAACAGCAGAATATTTTCAGAATAGATATGGGGGAATATTACCTTAGCTGCAATGCCAAACTTTGCACAGTCAATAGCTATACGTGTTGCTCGGCCAATACTTTCCTTTGTCCTTTTCAATGTTCCAAGCATTGCTTCAAAATAAAGCAAAGCAGCCCGACCCGCTTCAGATGACTTGCCCATTGATCTTGATTGTTGAGTTGCCTCAGATCCATACTTATTTTCATCAACGGGACCAGAAAAAGTTTGTTTCTGGTGTAAATGTACATCAGGACTACAACTTCCATTGTGAAGCATATTACTACTATCTGATGTGGATACATTGCAAATTGACGTGTTTGGAGGTGATCCTTGTGGAAGGCAGTCTCCCCCATCTGTCAGGGATGTACTTGACCGAATGCCTGAAATAACCTTTTGACCCAGACAGTCAGATGTAGAAACAGAATTTAAATCCTCCTCTGGTCCTTTACATTTTACCTCTTTTATGACCTCACTCCTGAAATTGAGGAACAGTCACAGGATTATTCTAGAAATAAAAGAAATGGAGTATAAATAACTTTTACTCATCAATTGGTCTCATTTAATATTTAGCTATAACTGTAACACGAATAAAAGATATCAAGTCACTTCATAGGATTCCAGCATAACAAATATCAATATGATCTAAATACAAAAATGGATATGATCTGAATGAGGAAAGCAAAAGTCTACCAAGGCATATTCTATAACAAAATATCGTAACAGACAAGAGAGGTAATAAAAAAAAAATGTAATTTAAGACTATAAAGATTGTTTTATTTACATTCTTTTTCTAATTTTGCTGCGAAGATTTGTATAGATTAGGCCAGGAACTATAGAAAACCACAACTAAGCTTACATGTCATTTGCTCTGTCAACATCCACAACTACTGGTGTCAGACACTTCATGTCCTCAGAAATGGCAACCTCATTCCGAGGCAGATCAATATTGTTTTGAGGGGAAATTTCCTTTTTCAACACATCTACCACAGAAAGATGGCTTATTCCATTGTGCTCTGATGCATCAGATGTTGTATTTGAATGATTCAATGTTATAATATTGTCTTCACTAATTGGTGGTAATGACAGGTCAGGTGAATCTTGATTGCTTTCAACTTCATAACATTTTGAATCAAGATTTGGAGAAATTTCCCTATGAACCTGAATTTCCGAATCCGCATTAGCAGTATGACAAACCACAAAATCACTGGGTTCTTCAACTTTATATGCAGCACCTGCGAGAACATCTGTGCCAGTTTCTTGTGGTTGGAACCTGGTTGACAGCTTATCTACATGATTTGAATTAGCTGGCAAACTATGCAAAATGATATGAGAAGAATCACCATCACAGGCATTGAACTTTTGCGGCTCTAAACCACCACCTTCATGATCATTAATAGTCATATTTGGGCTTGTCTTGATAGCAGATATACAGCATGTGCCTATTGATGTCATTCTGGAGGCCGATGATTCTATACGAGCCTGACCTTCTTCGGCAGCATTAGCTGACATGGCTTCTAAAGCTCGGTGAAGGCGTTTGGATGGAGGTAAAGCAGCTTCACAATCCACAGAGCAGAATGTTTGATCTCTCTTATTATTACAAATCTGATTTTCAAAACATGGTGCCAAATTCTTTGAAGGAGAAATATTTTCCACAGTTCCAATCAGGACAGATGAGCCTGCATCAAGAGAGCTTCCATTTTCACGATTTGAGGAATCTATCATCTGGGATGGTGGGCTAATACCTTCCTTAAAGCTTTTCCCTGGAGTGTTGCTTTCATTTTCACGATTTGAGTAATCCATCATCTGGGATGGTGGGCTAGTATTTTCCTTACAGCTTTTCCCTGGAGCATTGCTTCCATTTTCGGGATATGACGAATCCATCATCTGGGATGGTGGGCTAGTATCTTCCTTACAGCTTTTTCCTGGAGCATTGCTTCCATTTTCGGGATTTGAGGAATCTATCATCTGGGAAGGTGGGCTAATATCTTCCTTACAGCTTTTCCCTGGAGCATGTAGAATGCTATTGAGCTCTCCCTCTGTGGAAGATGATTTACCCATTCTGACTCTTGCTCGTTTCACAAGGGGCAGGTGTTCATCTCCATCTTGCTCAAAGCATCTTTCTTCAGAATTTCCGCATATATTCTGGGAACTTTGACTAGAATTCCGCAAACCAAGTTCCTCGTCAAGTCTAATGGTTGGTTTGGAAGAATCAATGGTTGGCTTGGAAGAATCATTGGTTGCCCTCTTCCTATTGTGGTTTCTTTTCTTCTTATTGACCATGCCCTTTATTTTAAGATCAAGGCCTTTGTTCAGCTCATCTTTTTCAGGGCATTCAATAGTTTCCTTGTGTTTAAAATTTGAATCCATTGCACTATCCTCATTCAGGCTAAATTCATCAGAATCAATGGTAAGAATTTCAGAGTTGTTGCCTTTGTCCTCCATGCTATCATTCAAGACCAAAGCAGATGAATCAAAATCATTACAGCCAGCAAGATCAGGCGATTTCCTAAGACGTTTATTCCTTCGTACAGATGCACCCTTAGCTGCATTGGTTAATTGGCTGCCAGAATTTTTTCCACCATCATTACCGGGAGACATAATGGTTTGGATGCGCGATGAGCTTCTTCTATTCCTTCGTACTGGCATATGTCTGTCTGTTATGAAGCCCTGTGAGCACAAGTCGCCAGCAGATTTCTTTCGAGAAGAGTAAGTAATGGGCTTAGGTGATTGTATAGGAGCAAAATTATCAGTAAGTTCCTTTGATGCCTCCTTATCATGACACTCATCTCTCAATACAGCAGCTGAGTCATCTTTAGCTGGACATAACTCATGTTTGTCGATAGCGGAATTTGAAGATTTCATGGGTAAAGTGGGTGATAAGTCAGGAGCATCTTTCTGATCCTTCTCGTATGAGTTGAACGGATTTGAAATATTTGCATCAGCAACATTGCTGCCACAGTTTGCTTCACCAAGCTGTCTCTCTTTTTTTAATTTTTCATAGCTATCAACAATCTCCTTAACAGCACGAACAAAGTCAGCACCCTTTCCATGACGTTTCACAAGAGACTGTTTTTTCTCCTCGGTAAATGCTTCAACATCAGCAGGATTGCAGAAAGCACTGCACACACAAAAAATGTAAGATCTCATGTGCAAGGGAGAAACTAGATGATAAAGAGAGAACAAAGGCTTAAAATAAGTTCGCTATTACTTTTATCAGGAAAAAAAATGCTTTTTCAGTACTCAAATTACCTAGAAGTCTACACTGAAACATAGAGTAAAAATGACCACTTTTTCAACCAGATAACCAATAAAGAAATAGACTTTCAAACTTCCCTATAAGGTTGGTTTACCTTCCCTCAAAAGAACATTTATTCAAATTTATTCAATCCAACCGTATTTATCAATGGAAAATGCTAATGAGTGGTCTTGGGACATTGGATAAAATAAATATAGAAGTGGTGTTGCAAAATGGTGCATTCAACTATTAAAAAGTTTTAAATTGTTGTTTCCAATAAAAGCTCCCACTTTTGGCTTCTTTAACTAATGCTCTTAGAGCACTTGTTAGCATAACCTTTAATCATCGGATGGCCAAAAATAAGGAGCAATTCTCAAATACATAATAAATAAAAGGCTAGTTTCAAAAACAAATTTTGCCTCAACAATCTTCCCACAATCATTTCAAAACCTCAAGTTGGCATAATCGGATGTTCTTCAAGACTGGCAATGCTATGTCACACAACCATTCTTCATAAATCTCAAAAAGTAATATTTGATATATTCCGAAGTTATGAATTATGTATAAGCCCTAATGTGTTGAAATGGACTATTCTAAACCTAATGGGCCAAATACAAGTTACTATTACTAAAAATTATAAAAAAAAAATATAATGTTAACTTCTCCCCCATACAGGTGAATGAATATCTACCATTTCCAATTTGGAAACAATCCTTTTAAAGTTATTGTTGTTAATACCCTTAGTTAAAAAATCTGCAAGGTTGCCTTGGAAAGAGATATGCCAAGAGATATACGGACAAAACTTTCTATTTTTTTTGGATTAAGTGTCTGGCAACTTGAATATGCTTAGTTCTATTATGCTGCATTGGTTTTTGGAGTATGCTAATAATAGATTAATTGTCACAATAAAGTTTCATTGATTCATCTCACTTTATCCTCAAATCTATCAAGATGATCTTCTATCATAGTAGTTCACATATATCATGTATCTTCGCCATAAACTCTGACACTGACACTGGATTTGGATGTTACAATTTGTTATTTACTCTTTCAAGTCACAAATTCCAACTAGGAAAGTACAATAACATGTAGTTTTTATCCATAATTGACTATATATAGTTAGCATTAATATATATGCTTCAAGACCTGCACTTCAATTTCGTTCGAACAAAATTAATCTCCTCCCGTTCCTTTCAAATATTGCAAAGTTAGGAGTGCAACTAGTAAATAAATCTTCTTCCTTTCAAATATTGCAAAGTTAGGAGTGCAACTAGTAAATAAATCTTCTTTGGTTTGTTCATGAATCGGATGGCTAAGCTTTCCTATAAGAACAGCATCAGGTCTAATATGTGATAGGAATATAACTTTGTCGACTAACCTTTTAGACATTTCCTTATAAATTGCAACATCTTCTGCATTCCCCAACTTCATATCAAATCAATTGATCCAGTTGAAGGCTTGCATGCTTCCCTGTCAACCTTTTGAGGAAGATCAGTTATGTATTTTCGTCGGAATATGAAAGTTCCTTTTTTAGAGTGGGTCGTTGGTCCCATTAAATCAGTTCAGTTGGAAGTTGTGCATGCACATAAGATACAGAGGCGCATGTTCAAACCCACGACATCCGACTTGTTCACCTTTAAAAATGTGAATTCTAACCACTAGGCTAGTTGACAAAAAAAAACAAGTGGGTTATTACAACTCTCTTAAAACACTTCAATTTTTCCAAGGCCTTAACCTCAAGTTCCTTGACTGAGTATTGTTCTGGTCGTAGTTGCTCATCTTCATCATTATATGTCACTATAACATCATTTACATACACTAAAAACATGGTCCTTTTAACTTAGATTGAAGCTCAGACCTACCATACCATAACTTTAGTGAAACTTTCAAACCATGCTAGTGATGATTGTCTTAAGCCCAAATAATACAATGGCAATTTATATTCAAGGGCAATTCCATGTAAATCTTATATTCACGTTCTCCGTCAAATTGTTACAAGCTCCAACCACATTAGTTGCTAAGGATAATTTCACCTTGACAATACCCATTTTTGCTATTTGAGCAAATATTTCCAAGTAACCCACTACATAGGTTTGAGTGAATCATTTGGCTACCAATTTTTCATTGTACCTTGCAATAGATCCATCATCCTTATGTTCTATGATGTATTTGCACCTACCGATTTCTTTCAATATGGCAGAGGAACCAGTTCATTGTTCTTATCTCAAGCTTCCATTTCCTGTCAGACAATGCCTCGGCTAGAGAGGTAGGTATCACAGTAGTGTTTTGGTTTGTGGGGAAAGCTTTATGAACAGGTGAGATTTGTTCAAAGCATAGATAGTAGGATAGGGGATAGAGTGACTTAATGGTATATGTTCTAGTATCTTTTATAAGGACAGTTGGAAGATGTAGATCTCTAGCGTAACGGTGGAGTTGGATTTTGGTTCTTTAGTTTTACTAGGTTTGATCCTCCCCCTTCTTGGATAGAAGAGTATCCTACAAATAAATATTTTAAGGCTCTGGAATCAAAATTCCATCTACCATCACTATGAATATGAACAAACAAAATACACTCAAATATTTCGAGAATAAGATTACTAGATGTCAACACATCAAGATAGAACAAAAAGAAAATCTCCATAGGAGGTTTAGAGGCATGGGCACAAGGTGAACGACATATGAGATAAGATTCAACAAAAACCAATTTCCCCAAAAATTTCTTGGGAATCTTATTTTGGAATAACATAGCTCTAGTTTGATCTAACAAGTGCCAATTTATTCTCTCGGCTGTCCTATTTTGTTGAGGGGTTTGGCGAGAAAAGAAGTTGTCGTCAAGTAGATTAGGGGGAAGATCATAGCTATTCAAGTAAAAAAGGTCATTCCATTCTCTAACATTTCCAATCATCCTCTCCAAATTCTAGTCATAGATAACCCAAGCATTGATATAAAAAAAAAATTACATTATAGGGTTTTGGTGAGTTTTTGCAAGGAAATTGAGATGATAGAAAGTTTGAAAATAATAAGGATGTTTTGTAGGATTATAGATGTACTTATTTGAACATCTTCTCGACTTGTAGGTATACGGGTACATCTGATGTGGGGTATTTCCTTGTTAGTAGGACAAGGTGAATAAGTAAAAGAAGTGTGTGGATAAGGGTAACATGAGGTCAATGGCTCTAGAACCTAATACCAATACTATCTAATGTCGGTATTTTCTTATCATTGGGACAATGTGAATAAGTAGGAGAGGTGTGTGGAGAAGGACGCCATGAAGTTAGTGGCTTCAGAATCCAGTTAAAGCAGGTTTTCCCTGTTAAACTAAGGGTGGGTTCGAGTGGGTCCCCAAGGATACAGGTTATGTTGCCATGACTAGGTGGTGGAAACAAAAATATGTACTTCAGACATAAAAGTGCCTATTGGCTTTTACAATTTACTTAGGGTTGACCTTCACCCTTTTTACTATATCTTGGTTAGGGATTGACCTCACCCTACTATGTCTTGGTTAGGTTGAACCAATCTTTTCTGACATTTTGATTAATGTCACAAGACTTCGTCTTACTCAAAAGAACAAAAACAGCCAACAAATAGTGTAATGAGCCTCCAAGGTACTTCAACGAATGAAAAGGTGAACACCCAAAACAGATAGAGGATGAATCAATCTAAGTTCGAGATTATAATGAAGTGACAAGAGTGGCAAAAAATCTAGGGTAAACTCATAAACAAGCATCAAATAGAGAAGAAACCATTGAAGGAATGGAACCTCTGCGACGTGGCAAATGAACAGTACTTGTAGGAAAAGATAACACAACAGTAGAGGAGAGTTTGTTTGGCTTTGAACAAAGGTAACGCGGCTATGATGGTGGCTAAGGTTTAGTGCAAGCACTAATAAACAATAGCTAGCCAAACTAGGCATTAGCTTTGTAACTAAGTGTGCTGCTGACTCAGTTCAATAAGGTAGGTAGTGATATAAATATTTGTCCCTAGTTCAATTGTAACTAACAATTCAATTGATACAAATTCTAGTAATTCAATATGAAATCATTCTCTATCGCTATATTCTATAACTTCTTTGGTTTCTGTTACTAATCTGTTCAAATAGGTTGTTGCCTAATGGATTAATGGGCCAAATACAAATTACTAGAATTAAATATAATAATACATTATTTACAACAATAAATCTCCAACCTCAAATGCAGCAGTTGAAACCCTCCTCCACCTCACTCATCAAAAATACAAATACAATACAAACAATAATATACTAGTACTGACTCATTATACAATCACAACTATAGAAGTATTAATTTTTGCCAATTAGTTGATGGAATAATAAAATTTGAGATCACTATTTTTGCTCCCAAATACTTCTCTACCACTGTAAACAAGGTTTACCCTTGAATTTTCATAAGCATAATCCATTTTCCCACCTATTGGGAATTCTAACTAACAAACTATGCTATGCCAGTTCCCGTAAATTTAATACAGTTCATGCAAATGAGCTTGATCCTATGCCATCTTATCTGCGAGTAGAACCTACAATACAAGGCTTGAAGAAGACTCTCAAATTATGTAGCATTTCAACGCCTAATAAAACCTCCCTTAATTGAGAAGGATGGCCTAATCTATTAAGTACCCATCATGAGTACATTTTGAAGAGTACTAAAGCTAAGATGGTCAAATCTATGTTATCAATCTTGGATAGCGGTGAGACGCGGCCATTCACAAATGTGGAATGGAACGATAGCGGGGTGCAGAACGGCCGTTATTTTAGACACGCAGACACTAATATAGTTAATACTACTAAACACAATTGTTAAAAACTAAAATTAATTAATCAAAATTCATGAAGTATTCGCATTTAAAAATAAAAGCCAAGAGTCTTTTAAGCAAAACATATTTCCAAATGTCGATAAAATCCAATAAAATAACCTTGCTATCATTAAAAAAATTAAGGGTAATATCATATACAGCTGCGCGGTCGGAGCGACCAAGTCAGAGTGGCATCGTTCTGAATCCAATCTCATTATCGCAGTTGTTCAAGCCAAGTCACCCAATTGTGTCGGTACAGCACGGCCATGCCGAGATAACGGCCGAGTTTGATAACATAATTTCAAATATATTATGCCACAAAAAACAAAGGGAAAGTGTGTGGAGTTAGTGTTAGTGAAAGTTACATAAGGCATGGTGCGGAACCAGGTTATCACTTTGCCAAAGGCAATAAATATGATAATTCAAAAGGCACCAAATAGTTGTTCATCTTGGATAGCGCTCTATAGCACAGATCCCCTAAAATGATATAGTGGTATAGCAAATCCCCTAAATCAGTGTACAAACAAAGTATACATAAATACTCAAAAATAAAATAAAAAATACACAACATTAAAGAGACCATGATATTGTCATACTTAATAGTTAAAGAACCTCAAGTGTAGAGCAATAAATTTTAAGCAAAGAATAAGAACATAACTAAATTAAAAGTAGGAAGAAGAACAAAGCAATTGTTTGAGCAAGAAAAAGACACAATTGTTTGTGAGCAAGAACATAACAGATTGAAGAATAGAACATTACCCTTAAAAGAGTTTGGATTGAAATTTATAATCTTAAAAAGACAATGTATTTAACATTAAAAAAAAAGAATTTGAAGAATTTATTCCCAAAACCCTAATGGTGGATGTGATAGTGGTTTGGACCGCAACCAACGGCCGCAACAACTTCTATTGTTGACGATGGTTCGCAAGCTAAAAGCGTCAAGCCAAACCCTATCACCGCCACGCTATTGCACACTATTGACAACATAACCAAATAACTCAGATGTCACATCAAGTGAAGTTAACACCACCACAGTGGAGCAAAGCATCCCATCAAAACCATATGGAAGTATAGCAGAGTCTGTTGCAAACCCCAATTAAAAACTGAAAATAAACTCGAAAACCATATATACTACCTTTGTCCCTAAATATAAGACACTCATGAAATTTTTCTTTATCCCTTTTATAAGACTCTCTTCAAATTTGAAAAGTGCTTTAATTATTTCTTTACTCATATACCCATAAATATATTGCATTTTTTCTGCAATATGCATTAAATACTCTTACACAAACATTAAATAATTATCTCTCCTAAAAATAAACTTGCAAAATTCTACAAACAGTCAACAAACTTAATACTCCAACCAAAGTTCTTAATTCTTGTGATTTACTCTAGGGGTCTTATATGCATTAAATACTCTTAACACAGACGTAAAATAATTCTCTCTCATTGATAAACTTGAATAGTTAAATTGTGTCTAAAGAATTATCTAGTGTGAAAGGAGAGTTTCTTTGGGGTAGCCTTGAGTGCAAGGTTATCATCTTCGTTGTAAACCTATTGTGTATTCTCTTTTAATCTCTCAATACCAATTAAAAATCTTTCATTTGTTTGCAATATTTATTCATTTGAATATGTTTTCAACCACTATTCTAGGAATTCTATGTTGTTTAAAGAAAAGATCCTAGCTAGGTTAGGATTACAACTCGGCTTGTTAGCTACATGCTGTCTGACTGAGTCAGCATAGCATGTATAAATCATAAAAATGAAGTTCACAAAACTCGTAGAATTAGAAAAACAATAATAAATTAAGAAACCATTTTTTGGTTTCTGTTGAACAACTTATTAGTATTGGCATTATGTTATTAGGTTGCAATTATTATGTTATTAGGCAACAATTATTATATTCGCCAGCAGTTACTATTAGGAAGTTATGGAATAAATAGGGAAAGGAAGAAAAAATAAGTAGGGATTTGGATTTTATTTTGGGACTGTATTAATGGGGAGAAACCTGAGTTCTTGAATTTTTTAGACTTGAGACTCTCAAATTTCTTGGGAACCTGTTGTAATTTTATTTGTCTATGTAACATTTCAATTCTGTAACAGTGTATGTAGGTATTTTGTCTGTAGGTATTCAATAAACTTCCATTGTTACTCAGTATAGTATGTATTCTTGATACTAGTTTCTCTTAGTATCTTGCTCTTTTCTCTCCTGCATCAAAATCCAATATGGTAATCAGAGCTTGTGCAGCTTAGTTCCATGGCTCCAGATCCTCCTCTGTAATTTCTTCCTTTTATGTGTAAAACAGAGAGATTCCTCATGTCCTCCACCTGAAAATGGCCAGCTTATCATCTAACGTTTCTGCCTTGCTTTGTGTCATCACTAGCAAACTAAGCTCCAGAGAATGCTAGACTAAGTGAACATTCATAATTGTTTTGGATTCTATTGATGTGTAATGTTAGCTGTTCTAATGGGATACAGCTCAACATTCATAGGTACTAAGTCTAACTAATTCACTGTACCCTATAAGCATGAGTTTGCTTAACTTGTAGCATTAGAATAACTAATGGAATCAGAAACAGTTTTACCATTTATCTCCGGTAGTAGTATCATATTCTAAGAATCAATACTCAAAAGGATAGTAGCAACATAGTCTAATAATCAAACTCAAAAGGCATAACTTAAAGAAAAACATGTATTAAATATTCAGCAACAGAGCATAAAGAGAATCATTAATCTAAGGCAGAACTACTAAAAATAAGTCAGTAAAAACAATGACATGGTTATTATAGGCAGAAGGATTAAGAATGAACGAGATATGCTAAAATGAAGTTTAAAATAGTCACATATATATATATATATATATATATATATATATATATATATATATATATATATATCATGCCCTACTAACATATTTAAATCTGGTTTAACTGTCCGACAGGCACAACCAGAACAGGCCTTAGTTAATAGTTGCTACTACTAAAAAAATTCAAAAAAATATATGTACCATGTAAACAAACATGGTCCCATTATGTAGCCTATGATGGCTCAAGATTATAATCTTGTTATATACACTGAGATAAAACAACAAACATGTGTTCTCAAATAATACAATTGTGCAAACTAAAAAGGAGAATCAGCATTTCATGTAAATACAATAAACTATAAGATGCAAACCAGCCTAGTGTGAAGCAAGCTCCTAGAAATAATGATAGTGAAGAAGAGAAAACTTAATAACAAAACCAAACTGAATACCCATAAGCTATCATAGTACAATTGATGTCATATGATTCTTACACTAAGCTACCTTTCGTCAAAACAAAATACTTTAGTTGCCTTGCCTTGATTACAAAAGTTGAGAATGATATATTTTCATTACTGAATTTTTATATTTCTATATCAATTGTTATAAGCATACTTACATCTGTTGGGTGCCAAAAAAGTAAACAACCACTTTCTTCCAATCGGTGGAGTAACCCCACTTCTCCGGCTCACTGACCTGCCAGAAGCAAAGAACATGAACTGTCAAATGAAGTATCAACAAACCAAGAAAATAAAAAATAATAATCACTTTCTTCCAATCAGGTTTTCTAGAGTTTGATGTAAAAAGTGAGCAAATTTTCAAACAGACACAAAAACTACGTTCTACAACTTCTAGTCAACATTTGGAAGAAATTTAATCTGGAGTCCAGGGCTCAAACCCGGATCACCATATTTCTCCATCCCTACAAGTGTTTATTTGAGTATGAGTTGCCTAATAGCAAAAAAAGTCAACTGTTAGAGGAAAAATCAGCTCTGAACATTTCCAGTTCAACCATGATTACAGAGTTACAAACACACTTATGGTGCGTCAAATTGGAAGTTGAAGGATGAGACGGAAAGATATTGAAATTGAAGATATAAAAACTACATTAGGGAGTAAATTCGTGTTTTTCCACATTATTATGTTGTCTTTGAGACAAGCATAGGATATATAGCAAATTAGCAATATTAAGCTTTTATCATAAAAGAAACTACTTCAATATAACATAAACTCCCTTAAATACTAAAAGGGACCTAAAGTTCAGGGGATTTCTTCATTTTAGATGCTCATCTTCCTCCTAAACTTTCAAAATCATTCATTTCTAAGATAATCCCTCCGTATCCTCCCATTGTGAGGCTATTGGGTTGAAAATGGGAGCTCTTCCATTCTTGGTACTAGTAGATTCCTTCAGATTAAAGATAAAGCTGCCCGCAGAAAGGGGAAAATAATATGAGATAGCCTAAAAGTATTTATTTTTACCAAACATTGTGAGGCATATAAGCTTTATCATCGATATCAATTACTTACATAAAAAAATTAAGATTGTTTACCTTCAGTTAAAGTATTACCTACCAATCATAGAGTTATCTATTCATCTTTAATTTCCCAGGAGGAGTTGGATAGTGATGGGAAACTCCAAGCAGGGGTCTCATCCTATTGTCACTAATTTCTGCCTTATCCATAAGGAACAAGAAGTTTCCTTCTCTAAATAAAATCCTCTTTGAATTTTAGTAGTAATTAGGAATGATTAACAGGAAAAAAGTAAAGTTTATGAATAAGAAATTGAATATAAGACTAGGATCCACAAAAATAATGAACAATTACATAGACACACACAGAATCAGTATTTCTGAAGTCCACCAACATGCAGTACAGATGCAAGTGAAAAAAATAGAGAAAGACATAAACTTTTAATTATAAAAAGCAAAAATCAAAACAGCAGTTACCGTGGCAGGCCAAGCAGGGAACCCCTTGACTTTAGCAAGAACGAGATCGCCAACTTTCCATTTACGAGCGGCGGCCGCCGCCGCTGCTGCTTTGCTTCCTCCCTTTTTACGGCTAGGGGCCATCGGAGGAAGCAGGCGGCGCTATTGTCAGATGAGAGGGGGGAGTGGTGTGAAGTGAATCGAATTCCGAAATCGGTTTATAATGGAACGAATTGGCACTGAGTTGAATTTGCCTATGGAATTGGCAGGCATTGAAACGAGATGATGGATCGGGAGTAGAAAATTGGTCTGAGAAAGAGCGACAGAGTGTGCCAACGAAAACCCTAATTGAGAGAGAGAGAGAGAGAGAGAGAGAGAGAGAGAGAGAGAGAGATTTTGTGTGACCACGCAGCGTAAGTGGTTTTCAGAGAGATATGAGTTGTTAGGTAGAAGCTAGGGTGCGCAAGTAGCATGGGCTTCTGGTCTTTGTTGATATGGGCTAACGTGCGCTCAGTGCTGACAATGCCTCTTTCAATACTACGACTAACTTCGGTGCACGTGACTTGATGTTGGGCTAAATTATGGGCGTCGTGCCTATTTTGAGGCTTTAATGGGCTCTGTTAGATTCTACGTGATATAGAGGATTGCTATATCACCTCACATTTTAAGGAAATTGGATCCTCTGCGCCAAATAAAATCTTGTTGTCTTTCCATCAGAATTTTTTTTTTGTCTGATCTTGATTTAATGGATTAAATTAGAGCTGTCAAAATAGACTATTTCGCATGGACTAGACTGACATATGCCCTATAATTGGGCAAGACCCAATCCAGTTTAGCCTAAGGTCATATCCAATCAGGAGATTGGGCACAATATAGTCGTTGAGCACAATATAACTGTTGGGCACAATACGACCGTTGGGCACGATATAGTCGTTGGGGACATGCCCCTTGCGCGCTGGACAGTTCACGCGACCAACTGTCCCTCCGAAACTCATGGAGACAGTTGGATCAGGTCAAAGATCACGCGCTAGATCTTTCACCTGGCAGTCTCCTATTGGTCGGCCAAATATTTCGGCCACATCAGAGACCTTGGCCTCGCGCTAGGGGGAATCTCATAAATACCCTCTCTCTTGGGAGGTTTAAGTATTATAATCAATCTCACTTATACCTAAACATTCGTACTTGCTTTCTCTCTAGCCCAAACACTTACTTTGGCAACGATCCATTTTGATCACTCCAGACCTGTGGCGTCGTCTGTGGGAACACCAGCTCCCTTGTCTTTTTGAACCCAAATTTCCCAATCTTCCTAAACAAAAGACCAAAGTTATCTCTCTGAACCTTCATCATCATGGCCTCTCACCATATTGATGTCCATCAAGATTCTGTCATCGCCACTCTAGGTTGCGGCGAAACCCTCATTCCTAGAGCTGCCACCAGAGGAACTGATCACATGGACGAAAAACCGGCATCTCTTGACAACGTGAAGCCTTGTGTCCAAAGTTTCAACCATGTATACGAACCTATCATTGTCCCACAAGATGTTGACCCCTGCACTACAGCCTTCATTTCCGCTCTCAATAAATCTAACTATTTGCTCTTCCAACAAGGGGAAAATCCACATGCTGGGGAACATCATCATAGAGCGACCTCCCCCACGAGGATCCCTCGGCCCATCTTGTTGGTCACATTCTCCTCTTCAGAAGCGTCGCCGAGATGAATCTAGAAGCATCTCCCTAATCAAAGAACGGTCCAAACTGGAGAAGCATGAACACGAGATCACCAGAACACGCGATCGTACCCCTCCCCGAAGGTTCAGACACTCCTTAGCACCCAAAAGGCTCAGACCTTTTGGAAATTCTCACGAAGAACACTAAAGCTGACACGAACGTTCTCCTCAACGCAGTAGAAGCCGAGGATGCAATCATTCTTTTAACAAGTGTCATACCCTAAATTTTTCCTACCCCTTTTCAAAATACTTTCGCATTTTTCAATTCCATTTTCATTTTTTTGCATTGCCCGCATAATTTCACGTTATTTAGACACGTGTCCACCTGCAAGTGGTTGTTTTTTCAATTTTATTTTTTTCGCCCAATAAAGGCATGACACGTGGCCTAAAGACTTTTTATGTGAATATTAAATCTTTTTTAGTTTCCTAAGCTTTTTCTTTTTAAATGTTACTAATAATAATTTTAAGTAATTAATAATGTTTTTGTTTTTGTTTAGTTTGTTTTTATATATATTTGTTAATATTTATTTAATTGTAATTGTTAATATTTATTTATTAAAGTTATGTTAGTTAGTATTATAAATGTTAGTTTATATTATAATTATTGGTTTTAATATTAATAAAATGAATATAAAAGAAATTGAAAAGAAAATTAACAAAAAGAAAAAAGAATCAGATCTTGAGAAGGAGGATGAAACACAGACCCAACATTTGGAGGCCCACTCGAATGTATAAAGGAGAGAGGAATTCATTGTAAAAACATAACCCTAATTTTTTTTACTGTATATCTCCTTCCTCTCTCAGCAAAACGACGCCCCCAAGAAACCCTAATTGGGACTATTCATCATCTTCTAAAATCAAACGGTTGTCATACTACCCACTTCTGCCCCTCCCAAAAACGAAAGCCACAAACCCTAACATCTTCCTCCTTCTCCTTCAGATGTCATTCCACTCATCACCAACCTTCTCTCCCCAACGAAACCCAAACGGCGCCGCTAACCTCGCCAAAACCCTTCCACCCTTTTCTCTGTTCACCTCAACCTTCCTTTTCCTTTCGTAAGCGATCCCTTCACCATCACGAAACCCCTTAACAAACCCTAAATCGTGAACCTCCCTCCCTCAAAGCAAAAATGGCGCCGCTCAAACCTTCCCCTTAAATCCTCAAATCTCGGTCACCTACCTTTCCTTTCATCACTGCCTTCAGTCTTCAAACTTCTCTTTCACCGTCCCCAACTCACATCCTAAAACCATAATACCCAATCGCATTTTTTTGGCTTCAAAGAACTCGGTTTTTAGAAGAACGCGCGGTGGAGCATTGGCGGTTCATCGACTCCTCATGGAAGCGCCAAGTTCAATGGTACAAACCGGTTTCACAAACAGCAACGACGAAACTTAGCGACAAAACTGCAGTGACCAGATAATGTCCTAGCCATTCGTCCCGGCTCAACTGCTTTTCAGCTCGTGACATTTGACTCTATAGCAACGAAACAGCTTGTCAACGGAGCTTTCGTTTTCAACTCAACAAGCCACCTATGATCTTGGTTGGTTTCAGCTTTTTTAAGTTTTGATTTAGATTGTTAATGTTTTTTTATTTCTTAAAATTATTGCTGTTACGACTTGATTTGAGTCGTTGTGTTGATCTTAGTCGTTAGATTTGTACCACAACATATTGGTATTGTTAGTTTTTACTCTTCATGATCTTTGTCATATAGTGAAAACTGGTTTTGATATGAGAAATTATTGTTGTTTTTACCTTGATATTATTTTAAAATCAGAGGTCTGCGATAGAAAGTGTGTCATTTTACTTGAAGTTTGTGAACTTTGAATTTGGTGTTATCCTTTCTACTAAATTTAAAAGAAAAGCTCACGTGGTGTAGTTTCACTATGTTAAAAAGTTGGTGACGCTTTAGTCATTTGGAATTTGTAGATGGAAGGATGTTATACTATGTTGATGTACATATCGATACAGTTGTGGCACGGTTGGACATTGCCCCTTTTGGGTACATTTTGTTTCTTATCGTGTACCAGTTTATTAGACTGTTATAATGGTTAATCTCAGCATTGATTATCTATGGTTTGCTTTAAGCGGTTTTCCATTAAAATTTTCGTCAAGTTTCAACATATTACTTTTCGAATTTCAAATACATTTCATTTTAAGGTTTAATATTTCTGTTTTTTTTAAAGTAAACAAAAAAATTTCTTTATTTAGTATATAGTTTAATTTAAGATAACTCATGTTATTTTAATAAAAATTTAGACTTATTTTTCAAACTTATTTCCAAAATTTGACTAATTACTTTTTCTAATCTTAAATTCAATTTATTTTTAACATACAAACTATTTTCTTAATCAAATCACTTTCAATTATTATTAATTTTTCTAATCTTAAATCAATTTATTTTTCATTACTAAAATTATTTTCTAATCAAATCACGAAAAAACTAAATCCTTGAAGTTTAGCACTTCTTGGGTTTTTGGACGATCATTATTGAGGCGTACACCTTAAGTAGTGTATCGTTCAACTTTTCGTTTTCAAATACGTTTTTATTCGGACAAAGAAATATCACCAGAGTCTAGCATTCCGTGTGACGTTTTTGTTGTCCGTTCGTTTCTTCTTCATATTTTAATCGCCCAATTAATTGGTTGTGAGGTCGACGTCTCATTTACTAAATAATCATTTTTTCTTCCAAAATTTTCAAATTTAATCTCATTTTCTCGCCTTTCACACACAAATTATTTTCATGTCTTATTTCAATTCAAATTATTTCAAAACATTTTTATTTTCTCGATTAAACTTCGAAAGAAGGAGGTTTTTGGAATCTAGCATTCCTTGGATCTTCGAGTGAATAATCCCCGAGGCATGCCCTTGGGTTGTCATTCACTCAATCTTTCGACTTTTCAAACTAAACCATTTTCAAATGCTCTCTTAAGTCGATTGCTTGTACGCATTTGCAACCAACATTTCGCACACACTTCACAATTCCTCGTGGTTTCGATATTAGGAGCACCCTTAGGGACTAATATTGTTTCTCACAATCTAACCCTTGACACGTCGTCAAGCCGGTTCCATTTTCAATCAAATCCTCAACTCATTGTCGAGCCATCTTCAAACTAACCTCTTTTTGCCTTGCATTCTATTTTCGATTCAATCTTTTTTACAAACGTTTTCTTAAACTTACGAAAGATGGAGATTCTCGGAGTCTAGCATTCCTTGAATCTTTGAATGACTAACTCTCGAGGCATGCCCTTGAGTTGTTATTGGTTTATTCTTTCGATTTCAAAACATCCAACTCTTTATTTTCAACCTATTCAACCCAATTTCCGAAAGAACTGAGTTCTTGAAATCTCGCATTCCTTGAATTCTTGAATGACAAGCTCTTAAGGCATGCCCTTGGGCTGCTTGTCATTCATTATTTTGTCTCCCAACTCAACTTCAAATTCACTTCAACCTCGTCTTTTCGTGGTCGTTACCACGAACTACGGACGCTCTGATTCTTCATTCACTCTTGAATGTAAGATAAGTAGGCACAAGATTGTGATGATCTTTGCGAGCACACTTCTATCTTCCTCCAATATTCCGTCCATAATTCTCCCCATCCTTTCCCGTAGTCGAACTACGACGCTCTGATTTCTCATCCTCGTCCGAATAAGCATGCGTAGGCACAAGGGCCCTAATCCTTGGCGAGCACCCTATCCTATAACCACTCATTTCTCCTAGCATCCTTATCCTGTTAACCTACCAATTCGCCTTTATCATCGAGAAGAAAACAAGCAATCCTAGACGACATCCACTGTAAAATACCCTAAGAGGTTCCTGTTGAGTACAACGGACGTGAGGGATGCTAATACCTTCCCATTGCATAACCGACTCCCGAACTCAGAACACGGTTGTGACAACCCTGTTCCTATCCTTTCGTTTTAAGAGGTTTTCTCGATATTTTCCTCTCCCGTTTATTCGGGATAAATAAAGTTCGGTGGCAACTTTGTCTAACCGTATTTCCATGCCTTTCGCGCGAGGGTCGTTTCTCCGAACTTTCTCCGTGATTTTTCGAGGTGCGACAGTTGGCGACTCTGCTGAGGACTTTGCTTAATGCAAGAAAGATTCGAGCCTATCTTAGGTTTTGTGAGGAGTGTTGTTTTTATTTGTTTTTCTTCTCGTTTATGTATTTATTCTCTTGTGGTTTTTTATTTATGCTTGTTATCTTGTTTTCCTGTTGGTTATGGGGATGACATCATGAGTAAAGCTCTACGCCCGAGCTTTGGTAAAAGCAGAGAGAACACATAGTTTAGAATTGGTAGTTAAGTAGTGTTAGTCTCCGAGGACTCGCTCCCTGTGTGCCTAACATGAAAGTTCCTCTAGAGGAGATCTATTTGTAGATCTTATCGTAACACAACTAGCCTGTTGCACGACTTGATTAATTAAGGGTTGATGATTCTAGGAACCCTTTTTAGCACCAGTTCCAATATTTGTGGTCGTGTAGTGTTAGTCTCTGAGGACTCACTCCTTGTGTGCCTAGAATGAGGACTCCTCTCAGGAGAGGCCTTATCATCATTATCGTCGTGATACAGTTAGCCTGTTGTGTGACGCTGATGTGATTAGTGTCTGTGATTCTGGGAACCAAACGTAGAAACCATCCCGTAAGTGGGTTTGTGAGTAAATTATCTAGATCTTCCCATATAGGCTTACCTGTCAGGTTTCCTTGGTCAGGAACTGTGGTTACATACCTGTTACAATTACCATTTCCAGATTGCTTGAATTATGATCCTCGATCCTAGATCTTGCATCTTTCATTACATCTAGCATATCATTTGAATTGCATATGTTGCGTATCTTGCATTTTCCTTCCTTCAGCAGAATCTCATTTCTCCTTCCTTTATCTCTAGTAAATCAAGTTGATTCTTCGACACCAGTACGAAACTAGAGCCAGTACAAGACAAATGATGGAATAGATTCAGCGAGAGCAAGTTGCCATCATAAAGGAGTTGGAATCCCTTAAAGGAAAGATTAATCAGATCTTCAAAGTCGTTGTCATAATTAGAAAAGAAGCAGAATAATGAGCCTCTGAACGACTGCGTCAGCGAAATCAACAAAGGACGAGAAAGCCAGGTCGAGTCTTTGATCGATTGCCAATGACTTATACTCAGATCTTTACTCAATTGCTGGAGAAAGAATTCATTACTCTGAGAGACCTAGCTCCTCCAACTATCATTCCCCCCGACTATGATGCAAATGCTCATTGTGAGTTTCATAAGGGCGCTCCAGGTTACAACATTAAGAATTGTAGGGCTTTCAAGCACATAATTCAAGACCTGGTTGACAAGGAAGCTCTCACCTTTGATGGGAAGTATCTTAACACCATCAACAATCTTATGCCACCAGCCAGCTTGTGCCAACATCAGATCAAATCAACTCAAGTCAAGTTCATTCCCTGAAGAAGGCAGTCATGTTGTCATTTCACTATTTGTTTTCTTGTATTTTATCTTTATTTGTTTAAGTATTGTACGCTTTTGAATATTGTCATTCGTATTTGGTTTTCATTAATGTATCTGCTTATGCATGTTTTGAATTAATTATGTCGTATTCACTCATTCTTATCACAAGCACTGACACATTTCTTCACTTCACTCTATCGATTGTTGTTTAGCATGATTTGAGGGAGGATGACAAAAACAAAATATTCATAATTGGAAACCGTGTGCTTTCAGACAGAATCTCGTCGATGATGTACATGCATTATTTCAATCCCAGAACACCGGAGATATAAGGAGTTAATCCCTAGTCAACCGCTTCGAGCCTAGAAGTAGGAGTTTCCTTCGGATATTCAAACCTTTACACTTAACCTGGGGCAGGGTAGTGTTCAGTTAATCCAATCCCACACTCGAATCAACAAAGCAAAATTCAAAAGACATGACGGTTGTTTATCAATGATCCATGACATGGCAGCAACAATCCTCCAACAAAATCCAAAAAAATCAAAATCCTGCTAAGTCAAACACCTCAAAGGGGGCTTAGGCAAAAATCAAGGCAATCCCGATGGATCTGACAAGCAAAATCAATCCATGCAAAAGTTAGGGATCTAAAACAAAATCAAAATAGGTCATCAAACTCTCAACAAAAACAAAATAAGATTCGTGGCCACCCAAATCAAAGGGTCATTAACATCCATCAAAATAAAATAAGGTGATTGCCATTTCGAGCAAACCTTGAATCATCAAGCTTACACTGTCAAAACAAACATGTGCAGGATTAACTGAACGTAGGACTGAAGATCATTAAGAAGAAGGGGTGGGTACAAACATACTTTGAGCCTAATATCCTTTATTTCATAACCGTGAACCAGACTACATTACAACCCTCGAAAGAACTAATTGAGGCGAGGTTTATTCTGAAAGCATATTATTACAAGGTTGCGTAAACTGACTCCTCATATATTTGCTAATCATCAACATTGGTGTCATTATCCTTGTTGTATCTTTCACGCACTAATCAAAACCAGCACAACGTCTGGGCTAACAATCCATTCGTCTCACACTATCACGACACTTAATAAAATAACATTTTTTTTCGAAACTTGCATTGAGTTTTGCATTAATATTACCATTTGTGGGTGTACAATTTTAATTGCAAGTCAGTGCTAGGTGTTCAAAGACATTTCAACAAGGGGCACTCGAGGAGAAACTTGACTTTCAGTGGTTGACACGAAGCAAGACTACCTCATAATCCATGGGCTGAGGCAAATCATTTAACAGCTCGAGTAGGGGAAAGTTATTTCAAGGCATCAAAGTTCAACTTCAACTTCATAACTGGTTAATCAGGGGCATACCATTACCATTTTCAAACTAAGGCAAGACCAAGTCGTCCCGACTATCAAGTAGAGTTGCAACCTTCCCTAAAGCAAATTCACAACAAGTGCTCAGACTTAGGGCATCCAGAATATTGTCATCTACTTCAATTATAGCGTCTTCAACAACTGCGTATCGAGGAAGTCAATCCCTCCCACCTCCCAAAGTCCAATCCGTATTGGCAACTACCAAAAGTCCACCACGCTGGCGTCTCCACCTGCATTTCTAATTACCCGTCTGCAATCATATGCATCATACGCATTGCATTCGTTATTATAAGCATATGGCATCATATGCATACCAATCATATCATATCTTCCTCAGTTCTTGCATCTCCGCGCGTTAGCATTTACACTTCCATTTGTTATGGAACATCATTATCATCAAGCATTCGCATATACAAGTCAAGGTCCATGATCAATCTCAAGGATTTCCAAGACCATCATCAGCCTAGTCAGGGGTATTATCCACAAGACCATGGGCTTCCCCCACGAGGTTTGTTCAACCTTTTGTTTGGAAAATTTGAGAGCTTCAAAATAATCATTAGCCAAGTCAGGGGCATTTTTGCAAGACTGTGGGTTTCTCCCATGAAATTCAAAGATATCAAAGAAAGATTCAGCCCGGTCAAGGGTATCTTTTCAAGACCATGGGTATCTCCCATGACGTATTTCAACCTCGTGGCTGATCAGATCTTCAAATCAACATTCAGCCCATTCAGAGGCATATCATTCAAAATCATGGGCGTTCCCTGCGAAGTTGTTCAACCTTTTGTTGGGAAAATTCAAGAAGTTCAATGCAAGATTCAGCCCAGTCAGGGGCATCTTCAACAAAACCATGAGCGTTCCTCACGAAGTTGTTCAACCTTTTGTTGACTAAGACGAAACTTCAAAGACAAAACTCAGCCTAGACAGGGGTATCCTCTTCAGAGTTCATGGACGGTCCTCATGAAGTTATTTCAATAAACTTTTGACCTCCAAGCAAGATGGTGGGGGTACCCTGTTGAATCATTCCAATCCAATCTTCCTCTTGGGCGTTCCCCAATGAGTTGTATCCAGCAAGCGTGACTATTTCAATTGCCTTACTATCATCCTTTCGGTGATAGCCGAACTTCGTCGGTTCAAACTAGCCTGCATCCTTTTGGTGTTGGTAACCTTCAATTTGTGTCGTTCTATCATCCTTTTGGTGATAACAACCTGTGTATGTGTGTGTGTGTGTTTCGCTCCGTCATCCTTTTGGTGGGGGGTTTGTCATCTTGTTGATGGCAAATTATGCAATAGTGTTTGCTTTACCATCCTTTTGGTGGTAGTGGCTGGTGTGAGTTTCGCTCTGTCATCCTTTTGGTGGTGGGTATGTCATCTTAATTAATGTCAGATTGTGTGGTAGTGTTTGCCATATCATCCTTTTGGTGGTAGAGGCTGTAACACCCTTCTAAACCACGCAGAATATATATAAATAATTAGAGTAAATCATCATGCATTCACAAAAGGGCGTCACGCATAATTTTCAAAACATCAAAAACCATTTGTCATGCTCATTAACACTTTAATAAATAATCATGTTTTATAAGGTTTCACTTCACATGTAGCAGCGGATTCAATTTATATCATAATTCTCGTAACGAAAACATTCATGTTCATTACATGAATCAACATTTCTTGGGCACTAAGGTCAACATCATAATATTCTGATGAATATAAAAACATAGCGTAAAGTACATAATATATCTCTAAGACATAAACCAAGCAATCCCAATGTTACATAACCAGAGCACGACTCGACCCAACATAATTAAAATACTAAACAACTGCACTAACAGCGACCTCGCAACTACGAGCAGTTCTACTCTTTGATACATGCGTGATGTCGTATAAAACATCATTCCAATAGAAGGGTGAGAATTCACAGCAATATTAAAATCATACGATAATGATTAATGTAAAGCATGTCAGCACAAACACCAATATTCTCACACTTCGATTTTCATCAACCATTATCATTCCACAACCACACATTCACAACTCTCAATTCAACAAGTCATACACACACGCGTACTTTCATACAACAATTATATATGCTATGCGACTCGATGCAAACTCAATGCAACTCATGCCATGTGGTACCAACACTTGTTATTATTTTTCGGTTTTTACATTTAAACCGAGTCCGTTCCCTAGACCAATAACAAATAAAAGCTCGTCCCCTAGGCTTTCAAACCCCACTATAGGTTTGAGACAAGTCACTATTCTCCACAAAACTAGCAAGCATTGCTTCTTGACAACAAATGATGCGTATGCAATCAACAACCATATGCACTTAAGACTGTTCTCGCATCTTAATCTCATGCATTCTCAAATAATTCATCACACAAGAATTATAACATGATTGCACACACAACACATTTCATAATAATAAAAGTATTCATACTTTCAACATCATCACTATATTTATCAAGTAATGCACAAGAATCAATTAGATTCAATCACAATTCAATGATTACACATAGGACAATCAATCCATCACCAATAATTAAATTCAATATTCAATACACAATAAGCTTGTTAGACAACAATCGATATCTCAATAACCAACCAAAGGTTGATAATCAATCAATACTCAAGTAAATAATCAATAATCATCTCAACTAATCCATGTTTTAGTTAAGATTTAATTAAACAAAGACTCTGTGTAATCAAACTTCCAATACATGACTTTTCCAAATTTCAGCTTTTATACAACATGCAATCGATTGGAGTTATTGTGTAATCGATTGTATGACTCAATTTCTCATATTTTAAGCTACTGTTTTTAAGTGCAATCAATTGATATTCTTAGTGCAATCGATTGTACCTTTGAAAATGTCATCATTTTAGCTACTGTTTTGTTGTGCAATCGATTGACATCTCAGTGCAATCGATTGCTCAGTTCAAAAATACAATTTCCAGCAGCTTTGCTCAGTGTGCAATCGATTGTAGCCTTAGTGTAATCGATTGCTCACTGTGCGTTTTTGAAAAATTCTTCAGAAAATTATATTTTCACCAACCATTCCCTTATTTGCTACAAAAATCGATCCCCTCGTACTATGGGCATTCATAACAATTGAAAATTCACTAAATCATGAGAAATCTAAGGGTTTTTCCCTACACAAACTTCTATCCATTAATCATTAACCCACAATCCCAATAATGAGAGAATACCCACCCTTACCTTATGTTTCTTATTGAGAAGAATCCTTGATTCCTTGAATGCTTGAATTCTGAGTTTCTCTCTTCCACTCTTCTTTTTCCTCTTGCCTCCTTCTCTTCTTCTCTTCTATGTTCTCTATCCTCTTTTTGCCTTTTTATTCTTTTACTAACTTCTCTTCTCTAAAACCCTATTTCTTAAGTTATTGGGCCTAACCCAATTCACTTACTATTCACACCCTACACTAACTCACTAATCCTAGCCATCAATCATCTTCCCATTTAAATAAATAATTATCCGATAATTCAAATAATTCAAAGCAACCTTCACCAAAGCAATCTCTTTACCTTGAAGCTGCTTCAACTCCCGATCCTCAATTCACATAGGTGATGTCTCCACAGTTAGGTTATCCCTCACCTGTACATCATCCACTTTGATACATAAAACACATCATGAAGATTAGCAAGCGACGGTGGCAAAACAACACGATATGCTACGTCTCCTATCCTCTGTAAGATCTGATAAGGACCAATGAAATATGGTGTCAACTTACGTGACTTCAATGCCCTATCAACACCAGTCACAAGAGTAACTCGAAGAAACACGTGGTCTCCTTCTTGAAACTCCGGTGCTTTTCTTCGTTTGTCATGATAACTCTTCTGGCGACTCTGAGAAATCTTCATCTTCTCCTGAATTATCTTAATCTTTTCAGTGGTATGTTGGACTATCTCGGGTCCAACCACAAAACTCTCCCCTGACTCGTACCAACACAATGGCGTCCTACACCGTATACCATACACTACCTCAAATGGTGACATACCAATACTTGAATGAAAACGATTGTTGTAAGTAAATTTAATCAAAGGTAAGTAGTTATCCCAAGCTCCTCCCTTTTCCAACACACATGCTCTCAAAAAATCCTCAAGTGACTAAATCGTCCTCTCAGTCTGACCATCTATCTACGGATGATAAGCATAATTCAAACATAACTTCGTACCCAAAGCACTTTGCAAAATATCCCAAAATCTCGAAGTAAACCTCAGATCTCTATCTGACACAATGTTATACGGAATACCATACAAACTGACAATCCTTTCAATGTATATCTTTGCCAATCTCTCCAACGGGTAATCCATTTGTATATGAATAAAGTGAGTAGATTTAGTCAATCTATCCATAAAATCCATAAATATTCTATCCCATTTCCACTCAGGAATAGACAATTGTTGCATCAAGCCCGACGATTTTTGATGCTCAATCTTTGACTTTAACAAGTCAAACAAGAATATACAAACTCGGCAATATCCTTCTTCATACGAGGCCACCAAAATACTTTCCTCAAATCTTGATACATCTTAGTAGCACCCGGATGAATACTCAATCCACTATGATGCCCTTCTTTAAGAATACTCTTCTTCAACTCAACAATATCTGGAACACAAACTCTATCACGACATCTCATGATACCATTTTCATCAATCCTAAAATCACCACCTTGACCTTTTTTGATCAAAGTCAACCAATTAACTAAACCCAAATCAGATTTTTGTCCTTCTCGAATCTCATCAAGAATACCACTAGTAAGCTTCAACATACCAAGCTTAACTCCATAAGAAGTCTTCTCACACACCAAACTCAAATTACGAAATTGCTCAATCATTTAGAACATTTTTACCATCATCATCAACATATTCAAAGATTTCCTACTCAATGCATCAGCTACCACATTTGCTTTACCCGGATGGTAATTCAACCAAAAATCATAACCTTTCAAAATTTCTAACCATATCCTTTGCCTTGCATTCAGTTCTTTTTGATCAAAGAGATACCTCAAACTCTTATGGTCACTATACACTTCAAATCTCGTACCAAACAAATAATGTCTCCAAAGCTTCAACACAAATACAACGACAACCAACTCTAAGTCATGCGTCAGATAATTCCTCTCATGCACTTTAAGTTTCTTTGAAGCATAAGCTACAACTTGTTGACTTTGCATCAACACACCTCCTAAACCCATCAAAGAAGCATCAAAATACACAACAAATGGTTCTTCCGGATTCGAAAAAATCAAAATAGGAGTTGTCGTTAATTTTCTCTTAAGTGTTTGAAAACTTTCTTCACAATTTGCATCCCAAACAAAAGCTTGAACCTTCCTAGTCAACTGCGTCAACGACAACGATAACTTGGCAAATCCTTCAATGAAATTTCGATAATAACCTGCCAAACCAAGAAACCTTCTAATCTCAAAAACTGATTTCGGAGTCTCCCATTACGATACCGCTTCAACCTTCGACGGATCAATTGCAATACCTCTACTCGAAATCACATGACCAAGGAAACTCACTTTCTTCAACCAAAATTCACACTTAGAAAGTTTAGCATACAACTGCTTCTCTTTTAACACAGATAACACAATCCTCAAATGCTCGACATGTTCTTCTTCATTCTTTGAATAGATCAAAATATCATCAACGAACACCACCATAAACTTGTCCAAATAAGGATGGAAAATCCTATTCATTTACTTCATAAATACACCTGGTGCATTAGTCACACCAAATGGCATCATAGAATACTCATAATGTCCATACCTCGTTCTAAAAGCAGTCTTCTGAATATCTCAAGCCTTCACACGAATCTGATGATACCCAGATCTCAGATTTATCTTACTAAAGACACTTACACCAATCAACTGATCCATCAAATCATCAATCCTCGAAAGTGGATACTTATTCTTGATAGTCACCTTGTTCAATTGTCTGTAGTCCATGCAAAGTATCATAGAACCTTCTTTCTTCTTAACCAACAAAACTGGTGCACCCTACGACGACACACTCAGACGATTAAACATCTTCTCATGCAAATATTTAAGTTGACTCTTCAACTCTTTCAATTCTAATGCAAACATACAATATGAAGCCATTAATATCAGACTAGTTTCAAGAACTAAGTCGATCACAAACTCTACTTCACGTTCTGACGGTAAATCACTTGTCTCATCAGGAAAAACTTTTGGAAAATCACAAATAATTGGCAACCACTAACTTCACCACTTTCATTAACACTCAAAGTTTTCATCAACATAAATATCTCAACACCATCCTACATCAACTCATCAAAACAATATGTAAGAACTTGGCTTAACTCCAAACAATTCACTGAACACACCACATAAGCTCGCAATACACGTCTATTCCATCCAACATGATCCTGTCTACTATCAATAAGAGATTAAGGGTGATCATTTTCTCAATTTGTTAATAGACAACCGACAGTCATGATGGGGCATAAACCATCTTTATCTAACTATAATAACGTTTAACAATACATTGAGCCACCACTTTGGGCTTGAAGCATCCTAGAAAAGCACAAGCTTCTCCCCCCTTATTTCAATCCCACTCCTGTAGACAAGGTTTAGAAAAACAAGCGTGTACCGACAGTGTTTTCATGCATATGTCGCATACTAGGGAACAAACAAAATTAGACAACAAACAAAATTAGACAACATGGTCGTATGGACCGACCTGCTCTGATACCACTAATGTAACACCCTTTTAAACCCTGCAGAATATATATAAATAATTAGAGTAAATCATCATGCATTCACAAAAGAGTGTCACGTATGATTTTAAAAACATTAAAAACCACTTGTCATGCTCATTAACACTTTAATAAATAATCATGTTTTTCAAGGTTTCACTTCGCATGTAGCAGCGAATTCAATTTATATCATAATTCTCGTAACAGAAACATTCATGTTCATTACATAAATCAAAATTACCTGGGCACTAAGGCCAACATCATAATATTTTGATGAATATAAAAACATAGCATAGAGTATATAATATATATCTAAGACATAAACCAAGCAATCCCAGTGTTACATGACCAGAGCACGACTCGACCCAACATAATTAAAATACTAAACAGATGCACCAACAACGACCTCGCAACTACGAGCAGTTCTACTCTTTGATACCTGAGTGATATCGTATAAAACATCATTCCAACAAAAGGGTTAGAATTCACATCAATATTGAAATCATAAGATAATGAATAATGTAAAACATGTCAACACAAACACCAATATTCTCACACTTCAAATTTCATCAACCATTATCATTCCACAACCACACATTCACAACTCTCAATTCAACAAGTCATACACATACGCATATGTTCATACAACAATTATATATGATATGTGACTCGATGCAAACTCAATGCAACTCATGCCATATGGTACCAACACTTGTTATTGTTTTTCGGTTTTTACATTTAAACCGGGTCCGTCCCCTAGACCAATAACAAACAAACGAAACTAGCAAGCATTTCCTCTTGACAACAAATGGTGCGTATGCAATCAACAACCATATGCACTCAAGGTCGTTCTCGCATCTTAATCCCATGCATTCTCAAATAATTCATCATACAAGAATTATAACATGATTGCACACACAACACATTTCATAATAATCAAAGTATTCATACTTTCAACATCATCATTATATTTATCAAGTAATGCACAATAATTAATTAGATTCAATCACAATTCACAACACAATTCAATGATTACATATAAGACAATCAATCCATCATCAATAATTAAATTCAATATTCAATACACAATCGGCTTGTTAGACAACAATTGATATCTCAATAACCAACCAAAGGTTGATAATCAATCAATACTCAAGTAAATAATCAATAACCATCTCAATTAATCCATGTTTTAGTTAAGATTTAATTAAACAAAGACTTTGTGTAATCAAACTTCCAGTACATGACTTTTCCAAATTCCATCTTTTGTACAACATGCAATCGATTGGAGTTATTGTGCAATCGATTGTATGACTCAATTTCTCATATTTTTAGCTATTGTTTTTAAGTGCAATCGATTGACATTCTTAGTGAAATCGATTGTACCTTTGGAAATTTCATCATTTTAGCTACTGTTTTATTGTTTAATCGATTGACATCTTAGTGCAATCGATTGCTCAGTTCAAAAATTCAATTTCCAGCAGCTTTGCTCAGTGTGCAATCGATTGTAGCCTTAGTGCAATCGATTGCTCACTGTGCATTTTTGAAAAATTGTTCATAAAATTGTATTTTCACCAACCATTTCCTTCTTTGCTATAGAAATCAATCCCCTCATATTAGGGTATTCATAACAATCGAAAATTCACTAAATCATAAGAAATCTAAGGGTTTTTCCTATACAAACTTCTACCCATTAATCATTAACCCACAATCCCAATAATGATAGGATACCCACCCTTACCTTAGGTTTCTTATTGAGAAGAATCCTTGATTCCTTGAATGCTTGAATTTTGAGTTTCTCTCTTCCACTCTTCTTTTTCCTCTTGCCTCCTTCTCTTCATCTCTTATATGTTCTCTATCCTCTTTTTCCCTTTTTCCTTCTTTTACTAACTTCTCTTCTCTAAAACCCTAATTCTTAAGTTGTTGGGCCTAACCCAATTCACTTCCTATTCACACCCTACACTAACTCACTAATCCTAGCAATCAATCATCTTCCCGTTTAAATAAATAATTATCCGATAATTCAAATAATTCCAATAAATCAATTAATTAATATAAATAATTAATTATTAAAAATTGGGGTGTTATAGTGACCGATGTGAGTTTCGCTCTGTCATCTTTTTGGTGGGGGTCTGCCATCTTGTTGATGTCATATTGTGCGATAGTGTTTATGCTATCATCCTTTTGATGGTAGTGGTCGATGTGAGTTTCGCTCCGTCATCCTTTTGATGGGGGGTCTGTTATCTTTTTGATGTCATATTGTGCGATAGTGTTTGTTCTATCATCCTTTTGGTGGTAGTGTCCTGTGTAAGTTTTGCTCCGTCATCCTTTTGGTGGGGGCTCTGTCATCTTGTTGATGTCAGATTGTGCAATAGTGTTTGTCCTATTATCCTTTTGGTGGTAGTGTCCGGTGTGAGTTTTGCTTTGTCATCCTTTTGGTGGGGGGGGGGGGGGGAGGGTCTGTCATCTTGTTAATGTCAAATTGTGCAATAGTGTTTTGCTCTACCATCCTTTTAGTGGTAATAGCCAGTGTGTGTTTCGCTTTGTTATCCTTTTGGTGGTGGGTCTGGCATTTCGTCGATGTTAGATTGTGCGAGTGTTTTGCTCTACCATCCTTTTGGTGGTAGAAGTCGTGTGTGTTTCATTCCATCATCCTTTTGGTGATGACGACATTTTGTCAGTTATTCACAGTTTACTCAAAGACCTACCTTATCCAGCATTTCAAATCCCGAGCATTTATTTTCTTTTCGGACAAATTCAGGGTCATCTTCATATCTAGTTGACTTCTACCTCGGGAGAAAGAATCCTATAGCAATTTATTTCCCTAGGTTTAGGCCAATTAGTTAGGGGTATTTGTCATACCCTAAATTTGTCCGACCCCTTTTCAAAATATTTTTGCATTTTTCGATTCCATTTCATTTTTTGCATTGCCCACATAATTTCACGTTATTTAGACACGTGTCCAACTGCAAGTGGTTGTTTTTTCAATTTTATCTTTTTCGCCCAATAAAGGCATGACATGTGACCTAAGGACTTTTTATGTGAATATTAAATCTTTTTTAGTTTCCTAAGCTTTTTCTTTTTTAAATGTTACTAATAATAATTTTAAGTAATTAATAATGTTTTTGTTTTTGTTTAGTTTATTTTTATATATATTTGTTAATATTTATTTAATTGTAATTGTTAATATTTATTTATTAAAGTTATGTTAGTTAGTATTATAAATTTAGTTTATATTATAATTATTGGTTTTAATGTTAATAAAATGAATATAAAAGAAATTGAAAAGAAAATTAACAAAAAGAAAAAAGAATCAGATCTTTAGAAGGAAGATGAAACGCAAGCCCAACATTTGGAGGCCCACTCGGATGTATAAAGGCCCAACATTTGGACGCCCACTCGGATGTATAAAGAATTTTTTTTTACTGTATATCTCATTCCTCTCTCAGCAAAACGACACCCCCAAGAAACCCTAATTGGGACTATTCATCATCTTCTAGAATCAAACGGTCGCCGCACTACCCACTTTCGCCCCTCCCAAAAATGAAAGTCCCAAACCCTAACATCTTCCCTCCTTCTCCTTCAGCCGTCATTCCACTCATCACCAACCTTGTCTCCCTAACGAAACCCAAATGGCGTCGCTAACCTCGCCGGAACCCTTCCACCCTTTTCTCCGTTCACCTCGACCTTCCTCTTCCTTTCGTAAGCAATTCCTTCCCCATCACAAAACCCCTAAACAAACCCTAAATCACGGACCTCCCTCCTGTCGCTACTCGAAAAATGCATCGTGCAACAACGGGGAGGCGAAGAAGAAAGGACAGAAGAGTCACCACTGAACTTTATTTATCCCATGAGGGGAAAGGAAAATATCGAGAAAACCTTAAGAAAGAAAAAATGGATAAGATGGTCTCGCAACCAAGAACGGGTTCGGAAGCCGGTTATGCGAGGGGAAGGTATTAGCACCCCTCGCATCCATCGTACTCGATGGGAACCTTTTGTTTGTCGATGTGTGAATTTATCTGCTTAAATATTATGCTATAAAGAGTGTTCTAAAAGATAGAGAGAAGGGTTTAGAAACGGGGAAGGAGAGGTAACGGAGGGGAGAGGAGAAAGAACGGACTCGGTAAGACTTCGCAGTCCTATGCCTACATATTCTCAATAGACATGAGAAAGTCAGAGTCGACGTAGTTCGGGAAACTACAGATATAGGGGGAAAGTGCTCGGCAAGGATTGTGGCCCTTGTGCCTACGTATCTTTACTTAAAAGAAGTAAAGAATCAGAGCAGTCGTAGTTCGGCCTACGGTTTGTTGATGTTTTTTATGGATGATGCTATCGTGCACATTCTAGCAGTTAGGTGTTTCGCTGCTCACTCGTTGGAGACTTAGGCGTTACCTGTTTGCGGTAGAACGGACGTAACATATCCTTTTTGAAAGATTGATTAGTTTTCGCCACGCGAGGCAAGAAGTCACGTTTGATTGATTGGATTGTTTTTTAGGGGCGAGACAGGTCTTCGGATAGTAACCCCTACGGGTAGTACCCAATTCGTTATCTCAAAGTTTTTGTTATAAAAAAGGTGTGGCGAACGAGGCGTCTTCGTATTGAAAGACGAGCGTCGAAACCACCCTCACTACAGTGGGCATTCCAACGCTCGGAGAAGAAGAGGTCTACACCCAATCCTCTCTCTTTAATTCAATACAAAGGGAACTTCGTTCTCTTATTAAAGATGTTTTTGGTTTTGAATGGTAAGTGCCTTGCGACAGAGAACCCTACGGTAAACGTCAGCACTCGGGATAGGAGAAGGCCTACGCCTAACCACTCCACGACCATTCAAGTTTTTGTTAAAATGATTTGAAAATGCACTCGATGCGAGACTGAGGTTTTAGGTGAGAAAGATTACGGAAGGAAGTCGTGAAAGTGAGAGGTGGTGGATAAAGGCGCGTCTTCGTATTGAAAGACGGGTATCGAGACCACCCTCACTACAGTGGGCATCCTAACACTCGGAGAAGAAGAGGTCTACACCCAATCTTCTCTCTTTAATTCGATACAAAGAGAAATCAATTTATTGTTGAAAGTGTTTGAAAATGGACTCGGTACGAGACCGAGGTTTTTAGGAGAAACAGGTTTAAAAAACGTCCTCGTATTGAAAGACGAGTGTCGAGATCACCCTCACTACAGTGGGCATCTCAACACTCGAAGAAGAAGGGGACTACACCCAATCCTCCATTTTTAATTCAATACGAGGAATTTATTCTTAAGAAGACGAGAAATGTTTATAAGATACGAAGTAAGCACACCCTAATAGAGGGTCAACTTTCAAGCAAGTCAAGGGTCTTGAAAATACAAATAAATTGAAATTTTATCTCATTAAATGAAAATAGTCATTATTATGAATAATTGTCAAAAAGAACGGATCAAAAATAATAAAGTATGCTAAAGTTATGGATTTTGGAAATTATATAGTTAAAACAAATAAATAAATCAATGGACCTATAAAAAGTGCAAGAGGTGGGAGTTGAACCCACCTCCTTTTGGTACAAGGCAAACACCTATCCGCTGGGGCGCATATGCGCTTGGTGATTTGGAAAAGGAAAGAAAATATAAATGAGAAGGAATAAGGATATAACGAAAGGAAGAAAAAGAGAGATAAAAAAAGAATGGTTTTGTCCACAGCAGGACTCGAACCAGGGTACACAAGATTACAAGGCGCATGGTCTACCGCTGGGGCGGTGATACTTCCAATATTCAAGGTGGAAATAATAATATACATAGTATATCATCATAATTTCTGGGCAAAAAAATAAAAACAACACAAGATCAAAAGCAAAAGCAATCGAAAGTATATCAAAACTCCATGGAATTGAGCAAACTTTGAGCCTATTTCGCGTATTTTTTAAAGAGGAACACAATGATGCTATCTAATTCTTCAAATCATGCTTGTAAAGTAAAACACGAATGAAGATGCAAGCCAAACTCTTGAAATGCATAAAGGGAACCATAGGCTAGGACTGATATAAACATGAGCAATCAGGGATCCAATCATGTTTGAAATTCAATATTCATGGATTAATTTCAAAGAGCAAAATCAGTTTCTCAATAGATTAAGAAATGGACATCAAATTGCATATCATGGAAACAAACTTTTAACAAGTCTCAAATCAAACAAAGCTAAGGCCAAATCTGTATGACAACAGCTTATAAACAATTTAAAGTGCAAAAAGTCAAGACTTCAACACATATAACAGGCAATCAAAATTGAACTAAAGCTTAACACGATTCAAGGCAAAGTTTGCCAACCAAATGCTCAGTTATTCTAATCAAAAGTCATGGCTTTAATAGCAAGTTTAAAAAAAAGATAAAAAACAAGCCAAGCAAACAGGTTCTGTTAATGGAAACAAGCACACATCTTGACCAACAACCTCAGTTCCCAAACAACACTCCTTAATTGAAAGTCACACCCAAAAGCTAAAAGAAAGGCAAACACCAGAAATAACAAACTGACAGCTTCAAATCCTTTTTTTTGAAATAAAAACAACAGCAGTTTGACAATGCCTAACACCAAACATTAACTCAATATATATGCTCACAACAATTGTCCAATCACCAAAGTTGAGATGTTTGAAAACACTTGTCAAGAAATTCAAGAAAGAAAATTGGACAGTCTCAGACAAATTGCTCTAATCAGTAATTTGCAGGTTAGTATGCCCACACATGGTTAACACAACAAAATTCAACATTAAGTCACAATACCTAGGCTCCACATGTTGACAATCTAGCTTTTTTTACACAGAGGTTCACAAATCCCACAGCATTCTCAAGACAGCATGGTTACAAAACAAACATACAAAGCTCCAATAAAACTTGCCCACAAGCAAAATAACCAAGTCACATCAAAAACCACACCCTTAATGGCAGTTACACACACACAAACAAATCTGGCAGCAGTATTAGCAAAACACACAACCCAACCTTGACATGCTAACTGTGACAGTCAGTATGACAGGCTTTAAACTCATCAACAGTTAAAATACAAAACCCTAAAGCAAAAACAAAAGTCTTACAGCTCTCAAGATAAAGCAAAAAAAACTCTACAAACTGCAAGCAAAGCTTAACACAAATATGTCACAGCATAACATACATCCAGTTCCTTAACAATTACAAGAGTTCACAAGCACACTAGAACCTAATGGCAGATCCAGCAATCATGTCCTCATAACAACAAAACAAACACTGCTAACAATGTAAATCCAAAAGCCTTTTTTCTTTTGAAAAATGGACAACAACAGGTTGACAATATCAACATTAAACAAATGACTCAATACTGCATCAAGTGACAAACACCACTTTATGATACTAACCACAAACGACTTTTAATCACAAAACCATGCTCAACTGGAAACAGATGCAAGCTTATTATTGAAACAAGAAAAATCAATATATGCTTTCAAGTGATGGTCACAACTTGGTGACTGCAGACATAAACCAAGCTCGACATAATGCTCAAATTCAACAGCCAACAATCCAATCAACTAGACAGGCTTAAACAGATGATGTTATATACAAACCAAAACTAAAACAAATTTAATATAGCCAACAGATACAAAACAGAGCCAACAGATACAAAACAAAGCAGTTGATACAAAAGTCATTTATCTCAGGTGTTTTTGACAAACCAAGTTGTAACCCTAACATAGAAAATATCAACACTCACTCCATATGCACATGATAAGAGGGTTCAGAGTCAAATACCTCTTACAGCAGTACTCAACCACCAAAGCTTGCAGTCTTGAGCAAGATAAACTCCTTTGAACAGAACTTTACCCTCCTCCCTTCTTGAAGCAACACTTCGAATTTTTAGAGAAAAAAAACCTCAGAGAAAAAACTTCAAAACTCTCCTTCTGATTTTTTATCCAAGTGTGGCTGCTAGGGTTTGCTTCAACCTTTAACCTTTTATATTCCAATTTGAAATCCAATTTGTTTTGCTGAGCTTTGTCCTTCGTGTCTTTTTGTTGGAGTGGGAAGGTGGGACAAACTAGGGCTGCAGCAGGCCAGTGTAGAGGCTGCTTGCTCTTGCCCGGATTGGTAATGGATTCAGAAAACACTCAGAGCAAGTACTATTGGTGGTTGGCCTTGAAATGGTAAGGTTCAGTACAATTTTTCTATGAAAAACCAAATGGCTCCTTCTTGCAAATTGGCTGATAACTTGAAATTCCTACTTCAATCATGAAAAATAACTGCACCAGAATAATCCTTGCGAAAAAACAAGTGGAGTAGAGTTTTGCTTCATTGAAAATGGTTCAGTTTTGCTCTAATTTCAATCTCCCTCGTATGGCCATTTATGTTTCTTCAAGTTTGCCCAGCCATGTTTTAAGATAGAGTATTTAACAAATCTGGGGTGGGATAATCACTGGATGTATCACCACCCCAGTGGTTAAGTCAAGCGCGTGTTATGTGTGAGGTCCCGGGTTCGAATCCTGGTGGAGACAAAATCCACCCCATTTTTATTTCAAGCGTTTTTTTTTCAAATCTTTTAAATATATATTTCGCTCCCCTTTATGTTTCACATAAGCGTGAGTGGCTGAGTTGGTAAGGCATTGGGCTTGCAATCCAAGGGTGGTGGGTTCAATCCTCACCTAGTGCATTTTGCTTCATTCATTTTTTACTTAAAAATGACCTCTTTATATTCCATCTGAAAAATTACATTCCCTGCCTCTGATGACTTGGGCACAAATGCTTGATGAGATCTATATATTTTTTGTTTTTGACACACACTTTTGATCCCTATAAAAAAAATTCAAATAATGATATGCCATGTAATGTGTTTTTTTTATTTATGCAATATGCTATTGCAGATGAAATAAAACATAAGCCAGAGAGGTTGGTCAAATTTTGGGGTACAACACCTCCCTCAAAGCAAAAACGGCGCCGCTCAAACCTTCCCCCGAAACCCTCAAATCTTCGCCGCCAACCTTTCCTCTCATCAGTGCCTTCAGTCTTCAAACTTTTCTTTCACTGTCTCCAATTCACATCCTAAAACCAAAATGCCCAATCGCAGTTTTTTTTGGCTTCAAAGAACTCAGTTTTCAGAAGAACGCACAGTGGAGCATCGATAGTTCATCGACTCCTCATGGAGGCGTCAAGTTTAATGGTACAAACCGGTTTCGCAAACAACAACGACAAAACTGCAGCAACCAGAGAACGTCACAGCCATTCGTCCCGGCTCAACCGCTTTTCAGCTCGTGACATTTGACTTTGTAGCAACGAAACAACTTGTCAACAGAGCTTCTGTTTTCAACTCAACAAGCCACCTCCGATCTTTGTTGGTTTCAACTTTTTTAAGTTTTGATTTAGATTGTTAATGTTTTTTTAATTCTTAAAATTGTTGTTGTTACGACTTGATCTGAGTCTTTGTGTTGATCTTAGTCGTTAGATTTGTACCATAACATATTGGCATTGTTAGTTTTTACTTTTCATGATCTTTGTCATATGGTGAAAACTGGTTTTGATATGAGAAATTATTGTTGTTTTACCTTTATATTATTTTAAAATCAGAGGCCTGCGATAGAAAGTGTGTCATTTTACTTGAAGTTTGTGAACTTTGAATTTGGTGTTATCCCTTCTACTAAATTTAAAAGAAAAGCTCATGTGGTGTAGTTTCACTATGTTAAAAAGTTGATGAGCTTTAGTCATTTGGAATTTCTAGATGGAAAGATGTTATACTGTGTTGATGTATATATCGATACAGTTGTGGCACGGTTGGACATTGCCCCTTTTGGGTGCATTTCGTTTCTTACCATGTACCAGTTTATTAGACTGTTATAATGGTTAATCTCAACATTGATTATATATGGTTTGCTTTAAGCGGTTTTCCATTTAAATTTTCGTCAATTTCAAGATATTAATTTTTAAATTTCAAATACATTTCATTTTAAGGTTTAATATTTCTGTTTTTTAAAAGTAAACAAAAGTTTTTCTTTATTTAGTAGATAGTTTGATTTAAGATAACTCATGTTATTTTAATAAAACCTTAGACTTTTTTTTCAAACTTATTTCTAAAAGTTGACTAATTACTTTTTCTAATCTTAAATTCAATTTATTTTTAACATACAAACTATTTTCTTAATCAAATCACTTTCAAATATTATTAATTTTTCTAATCTTAAATCAATTTATTTTTCATTACTAAAATTATTGTCTAATCAAATCACGAAAAAACTAAATCCTTGAAGTCTAGCACTTCTGTGTTTTTGGATGATAATTATTGAGGCGTACGCCTTAAGTAGTGTATCGTTCGACTTTTCATTTTCAAATACATTTTTATTCGAACAAAGAAATATTATCAGAGTCTAGCATTCCGTGTGATGTTTTTGTTGTCCGTTCGTTTCTTCTTCATATTTTAATCTCCCAATTAATTGGTTGTGAGGCCGACGTCTCATTTACCAAATAATCGTTTTTTTTTCTTCCAAAATCTTTAAATTTAATCTCATTTTCTTACCTCTCACACACAAATTATTTTCATGCCTTATTTCAATTCAAATTATTTCAAAACATTTTTATTTTCTCGATTAAACTTCGAAAGAAAGAGGTTCTTGAAATATAGAATTTATTGGATCTCGAGTGAATAATCCCAGAGGCATCCCCTTGGGTTGTTATTCACTCAATCTTTCGACTTTTCAAACTAAACCATTTTCAAACGTTCTCCTCAGTCGAGTGCTCGTATGCATTCGTAACCAACATTTCACACACACTTCACAATTCCTCGTGGTTTCGATATTAGGAGCACCCTTAGGGACTAATCTTGTTTCTCACAACCTAACCCTTGACACGTTATCAAGCCGGTTCCATTTTCAATCAAATCCTCAACTCGTCGTCGAGCCTTCTTCAAATCAACCTCTTTTTGCCTCTCATTCTATTTTCGATTCAATCTTTTTTACAAACATTTTCTTAAACTTACAAAAGATGAAGATTCTTAGAGTCTAACATTCCTTGAATCTTCGAGTGAGTAACTCTCGAGGCATGCCCTTGAGTTGTTATTAGTTCATTCTTTCGATTTCAAAACATCCAACTCTTTATTTTCAACCTATTCAACCCAATTTCCAAAAGAACTGAGTTCTTGGAATCTCGCATTCCTTGAATTCTTGAATGACAAGCTCTCAAAGCACACCCTTGGGTTGCTTGTCAGTCACTATTTCGTCTCTCAACTCAACTTCAAACTCGTCTTTTCATGTTTGTTACCACGAACTACGAACACTATGATTCTTCATTCCCCATTTTTATTTCAAGCGTTTTTTTTCCAAATCTTTTAAATATATATTTCGCTCCCCTTTATATTTCACATAAGTGTGAGTGGCTGAGTTGGTAAGGCATTGGGCTTGCAATCCAAGGGTGGTGGGTTCAATCCTCACCTAGTGCATTTTGCTTCATTCATTTTTAACTTAAAAATGACCTCTTTATATTCCATCTGAAAAATTACATTCCCTGCCTCTAATGACTTGGGCACAAATGTTTGATGAGATCTATATATTTTTTGTTTTTGACACACATTTTTGATCCCTATAAAAAAAATTCAAATAATGATATGCCATGTAATGTGTTTTTTTTTATGCAATATGCTATTGCAGATGAAATAAAACATAAGCCAGAGAGGTTGGTCAAATTTTGGGGTACAACAGCTGCCCCTATTCAAATGGCTTGGGCCTGAATGGATGAAAGGTGAACGACTTTCATACAATCAAGGCAAAAGACGGTTGAATACCCAAAGAACCCAGAAATTTTGCCAACCGCAGGAAAAGGGAACCGTACACAAAGGTCTGAAGGTGATATGCACTGATCGCAAAAATAAATTGCTGGAAAAAGAAGCTTATCCAAACAATTTCGTAGGGAACAAACGTCCATCGAAGGATAACATTCAAAAGATACCAACCAAAAGCTGGGGTAAAAGTCCATTCTACGGGAGGTATAAATCAAACATGACCAACCAAGAGTTGGGATTATCGTAATACCAAATAAAGTTAAACCCAAGCTGTCAACCAAAGGTTGGAATAGCTTATCCGGGAAACGAAGACTACCAACCAAAAGTTGGAATGAAGTCAACAAGGAAGAAAAAAAATAACATCGACCAAAATTCGGAACACCAGCTACTAACCAAGAGTTAGGAACGCCAAGGAAAACAACATCGACCAAAAGTCGGAACACCAGCTACTAACCAAGAGTTAGGATCGCCACGGAAAACAACATCGACCAAAAGTCGGAACACCAGCTACTAACCAAGAGTTAGGAACGCCACGGAAAACAACATCGACCAAAAGTCGGAACACCAGCTACTAACCAAGAGTTAGGAACGCCAAGGAAAACAACATCGACCAAAAGTCGGAACACCAGCTACTAACCAAGAGTTAGGAACGCCAAGGAAAACAACATCGACCAAAAGTCGGAACACCAAAGGTCCATCCAGCTGGGGATAGGAGGACTTGAACAAGTAAACTCTGTTAGGGAAATGATAAGATGAACACAAATGTCAATGATCTTTGTTGGAGACCTGTATTCCCTACAGGCTTGATAAATATACTGATAATTGTTGGAGATACGCCTGAGGATAAAAAGGGATAACAACCTGGCATATGTTTCGCATGCACATGTTTGAATATGGCGAAATGCTTCATACGAAATGGAAATGCTTCGCGTTTGGGGCAGATGTTATGCATGTATGTAGATGTAAATGAATCATCTTTAGCAAAATAAATGCTAAAGAGAAAAAGCCCACTCCGTTGGGTCAAGGCTAGATACGCTTAGCGCAAACAAAACTCATGCTGGGAATACAAGCCCTGGGTGGCCTCCGAGAAAAACTCTGGGTAAAACTGCTCTGATAAGCACAAAACCCACTCCGCTGGGGAAATCAATCATGAATGATTAGCCAGAATAACTCTACTGGGGAAACACAGCTGATTGCTGTGGAATTACTCTCTTCTGTCGGAGATTGAATCCACCATCCGTTGGGGATATTGAACAAGATTTATTGGGAGATCATCCCACACTCTCTCTGATGGGGGTGGAGATGAACGATCTCTGAACCAGTTCCACTCTGTGGGGGAGAAACAAATTAACTCTATTGACTTGGTTGTGGATTAGATAAGGAGGGAAACATCATCAACCTCTGCTTGGGGAAAGAAACAACGAATAGACAAATGTGTCGTACGGCCAACGCCAAATTATCAATTGTAACCTTAATTGAAAAATCAAATGTCTTGATTAACAATTTGCAAGGCCCGCAAGTTTTATGTATGCAAGTTTCTTTTTTTAAAAAAATATCAGACGTCTTTTTGCAAACAAAACGGTAAAAATTAAAAAAAAACAGAATAAAAAGCTTTTTCTGAATAGTATGTTTTATTGATAAGGGGCCTGAAAAATAGGCAATTTACATCAGATGCAACTCCTGAAAAGAGAAAGCTGCGCAAAAGATAATTGCAAGGAAAATATACAAAATGTCGGCAATGTGGTACAGACAAACACCATGTGACGACTCATCCATGACTTGCGTGACTTCGACGCTTTCCGATACTTTAACTTCCGAAGAGATTGATTCAAATGGTCGACCTTCGAGTTCTCCTTAGAGTCCACTATGCCTGTGATGATCAATGCGTAGGCCGCAGTCATTTGCTTTAAAAATCCCTAATTTTTGCCTGAATCGCCCTTGCAGGTTTTCGATTCATCGGGATACCCACTTTTTGCCAAAGTTGCCCTTTCAGGTTTTCAACTTTGCGGGCTCACATTTTTCTTATATCCCTAACTTTTGCCCGAACCTATTCTTTTATGGTTCGCCGGGATGCCCCATTCTTGCCTGGATACTCTTTTTCTTTCCAGCGAGCTTTCTTAAGCAAAATATTTTTTGACTGCGTCTGCGTTCACCGGGGATGTAAAATCTTCACCATCCATAGTTGAAAGTAGCAAGGCTCCTCCTGAGAAAACCTTTCGTACAACATATGGCCCCTCGTAGTTGGGAGTCCATTTGCCTCTATGATCGTTCTGCGGTGGGAGAATTCGCTTCAACACCAAGTCGCCTGCCTGAAAGCTCTGAGGGTGTATCTTTTTATCATAGGCGCTCTTCATCCTCTTCTGATACAAACGACCGTACGCGAGAGATGCCAATCTTTTCTCATCCATCAAACTGAGTTGATTCAACCTGTTCTTTACCCATTCTGCTTCATCTAGTTTGACATCTGCCAGTACTCTCAGAGAAGGGATCTCGACTTCCAATGGCAGAACAACTTCCATGCCATATACCAACGAGAAAGGAGTTGCCCCAGTTGAAGTACACACTGAAGTGCGATATCCATGTAAAGCGAAGGGCAACTTCTTGTGCCAATCTTTATAAGTCACCACCATTTTCTGTACTATCTTCTTAATGTTTTTGTTAGCCGCTTCTACGGTGCCATTCATTTTCGGACGATAGGGAGAAGAATTGTGATGCTCGATTTTGAAACTCTGGCACAGTTCCTTCATCATTTTGTTATTCAAATTAGAACCATTGTCAGTAATGATCCTCTCAGGTATCCCGTATCGACAGATGATGTCCCTTTTGATGAATCGGGCTACGACTTGTTTCGTGACATTGGCGTAAGAAGCTGCTTCGACCCATTTAGTGAAATAGTCGATAGCTACCAAGATGAAACGGTGCCCATTTGATGCGGTTGGCTCGATCTTTCCAATCATATCAATGCCCCACATGGAAAAAGGCCATGGTGATGACATGACATTCAAAGGACATGGCGGTACATGAATCTTGTCGGCATAAATTTGACATTTATGGCATTTCTTGGCATACTTGTAGCAATCTGACTCCATAGTTAACCAATAATACCCTGCCCTTAACAACTTCCGAGACATGGCATGTCCACCTGCATGTGTTCCGAAAGCACCTTCGTGGACCTCTTCCATAAGCAGATTTGCTTCTTTTTCATCCACACATCTTAGTAGCACTAAGTCATGGTTTCTCCGATAGAGCGCACCGTCTGGATTCAGATAGAAGTTACCAGACAACCTCCTCAAAGTCCTCTTATCCTGGGTCGATGCCCCAGGCAGATATTCTTGGTTCTTGAGAAAATTCTGAATGTCATAAAACCATGGTTTACCATCAGGAGCTTCATCTATTGCGAACACAAATGCTGGTCTATCGAGCCGTGAAATGACAATTATTGGAGCATCGTTCCAGAAGTTAGCTTTGTACATCGAGGACAAAGTAGCCAAGGCATCGGCCATCTGATTTTCTGCTCTTGGTACATGGTGAAGCTCTACCCGGTCAAAGAAAGGTAGCAATCTTCTTGCGTAGTTCATGTATGGGATCAGATTTGGCTGGCGCGTCTCCCACTCTCCCTTGATTTGGTTGACCACTAAAGCTGAATCTCCGTAGATATCAAGGTTCTTGATTCTCAAATCGATTGCTTCTTCAATGCCCATGATACATGCTTCGTACTCGGCCTCGTTATTGGTGCATGGGAATGTTAACCTTGCGGTGAATGGTATATGGGAACCATGGGGAGTTGTAATGATTGCCCCAATCCCACTACCGTAGGAGTTAACAGCACCGTCAAAGATCAACTTCCACTGGGAACCCAATTCCGGTCCTTCGTCTGGCAACGGCTCATCACGATCCTTCATCTTTAAGTACATAATGTCCTCGTCGGGAAAGTCAAACTTCATGGGCTGATAATCATCGACTGGCTGCTCTGCAAGGTATTCTGACAGAACACTACCTTTAATAGCTTTTTGAGACACATATTGAATATCATATTCTGTCAGAATCATCTGCCACCTAGCGATCCTTCCTGATAGCGCCTGCTTTTCGAACACATACTTAATTGGGTCCATCTTTGAAATCAACATGGTTGTGTGGTTTAGCATATACTGTCTTAGGCGTTTGGCGGCCCAAGCAAGTGCACAACAAGTCTTTTCTAACATTGAATATCTGGATTCACAGTCTGTGAACTTTTTACTCAAGTAGTAAATTGCGTGCTCCTTTCTTCCAGTCTCGTCATGCTGACCGAGAACACAACCCATAGAATTCTCAAGAACCGTTAAGTACATTATCAACGGTCTTCCAGCCACCGGGGGCATCAGTATTGGGGGTTCTTGTAGGTATTCCTTTATTTTCTCAAACGCCTTCTGGCAATTCTCGTTCCAAACGACCGCCTGATCCTTCTTTAGGAGTTTAAACAATGGTTCACAAGTGGCGGTGAGGTGAGATATGAACCTTGCAATATAGTTCAATCTACCTAAGAAACCACGAACCTGCTTCTCGGTCTTTGGTGCTGGCATTTCTTGAATTGCCTTGATCTTCGCGGGATCAACCTCAATACCTTTCTCACTAACGATGAATCCCAACAGCTTTCCTGAACGTACGCCGAAAGTACATTTACTTGGATTCAACCTCAATTTGAACTTCCTCAACCTCTCAAACAATTTTAAAAGATTTACCAGGTGCCCCTCCTCCGTTTGGGACTTTGCAATCATATCGTCGACATAAACTTCGATTTCGTGATGCATCATGTCGTGAAAGAGTGTGACCATTGCTCGTTGATAAGTTTCCCCTGCATTCTTTAACCCGAAAGGCATCACTTTATAGCAAAAAGTTCCCCAAGGTGTGATAAAAGTCATTTTCTCCATATCCTCCGGCGCCATCTTAATTTGATTGTATCCGGAAAAGCCGTCCATGAAGGAAAACACTGAGAATTGCGCGGTGTTATCAACAAGCACGTCAATATGGGGAAGCGGGAAATCATCCTTTGGGGTTGCTCTATTCAAGTCCCTATAATCAACACACATCCTAACTTTGCCGTCCTTTTTAGGCACGGGCACGATGTTAGCGACCCAAGGAGGGTAGTTGGCCACAACAAGAAATTCGGCATCTAACTATTTCTGAACTTCTTCCTTGATCTTCACTGTCATGTCTGGCCTTGTTCTTCTCAATTTCTGTTTGACAGGAGGACACTCTTCACGAAGAGGCAGACGATGAACCACGATGTCCGTGTCGAGTCCTGGCATATCCTCATATGACCAAGCAAAAACATCCTTGTACTTTTGGAGTAACTCAACCAATCGTTGCTTGACATTACTTTGCAGCGTAGCCCCTATTCTGACCTCCTTCTTGTCTTCTTCTGTTTCCAGGTTGATAACTTCAACTTCCTCCTGATGAGGCAGGATGACCTTCTCCTCTTGTCTTAATAATCTGGCAAGCTCCTCAGGCAGGTCTTCGTCTTCTTCGATCTCTTCTTCGGCTTGAAAGATCGGATTGTCAAAGTCATACAGAGTCATAGACGAGTCTGAGTCGGTGGCATCTGAAATGTGTAACCTGCGATGATGATGATTTTATGCTTTTAAATGATATGCAAACAAAAACACAAACCACATTGCCATTTTATTGTTAAAGATAAAAACAAGAACAACAAGGATCACAAAATTCTGAATGAAAAGACGCCTTTTAATTGATGATAAAAAGATTGTTCACATGCATAAAGATATGGCCCTACAAATAAAGTCCATTATGCCTTGGGCAGAGCATATGGAAATACATTAATCAAGACAAATCAATTACTCTTCATAAGTCACTGTGATAACTTCCTCCATGCTCCAATTCTTCAAACCCTGGCCGGGGATGCATGGCTGGATCCACGCATCCATATCGCAGTCGCTGTCTCCTTCCTCATCTGATATGGCATTGATTTGATCGAAAATGACTCCACTGCTAGTAAATTGGACAGGACCTTTGTAACGTGGAGTGCTTTGTGAAGATGATCCATGTGGGCTATATCCCAATCCGAACTTATCTTGCTTGTTTGGGACGCTTACCACCTGTCCCCATCCTTGTGTTGATCCGGATTCCACCACGGCCCGTGCTTCCTTGTACGACGACATGGCAACTTCTGGAGCCTTGACCTCGACCGGCGCCTTCTCCTTGATTTGGACAGTCTCAAAGGCCTGGCACAGCGTTTCTTGAATTTCGCCGTCGACTTCCACATATTTGAATGAAGACAGATGGCTCACCATGATGTCTTCTTCTCCACAAACGGTCACAATATTCCCATCCACCATATATTTCAATTTCTGGTGCAAAGTCGATGTTACAGCGCCTGCTAAGTGTATCCAAGGCCGACCCAAAAGACAACTATAAGCAGGCTGGATATCCATGATGTAGAAAACTGTTTCAAACACCTCTGGGCCTACTTGGATAGGCAGAGTTGTCTCCCCAAAGACAGATCTTCGGGTTCCATCGAAAGCCCGCACAACCAAATCACTGGGCGTACAATATAGACCCTGATGATCGATCTTCATCAATGCCTTCTTTGGCAACACATTCAAAGACGACCCTGTATCAACAAGTACATGTGACATCACTGTTCCTCGGCATTCAAGTGAAATATGCAGAGCCAAGTTGTGGTTCCTCCCTTTTGGTGTCAAATCGCGGTCAGTGAACCCCAACCCGTTACCTGCATTGACATGGGCCACCACGCCTTCCAACTGATTAACGAATATCTCTTGAGGTACATAAGCATTATTCAAAACTCTGAGCAAAGCATTCCTGTAAGCCTCAGAACATAACAGCAATGACAAGATAGAAATCTTTGAAGGAGTTTGTTGTAAATGATCCACAATTTTGTAGTCACTCCTTCTTATCAAGCGCATGAATTCCTCCGCATCCTTCAGCAAAGTTTCCTTTTCTCTAGCCTGAGAATTCTCTTCCGCTACAACCTTCCCCTTACCTTTATCAGCCCTTTGTGTACTTACTTCGGGAGGTGCAAATACTCTCCCGCTCCGAGTCATTCCTCCAGTTCCCACCAAATTGTCAACTGAATCAAAAGGTGAACTCTCCAACTCCTGCTTCTGTCCGTTGCAATAACATTCCGCTCCATAGTTCCAAGGAATTGCTTTGGAGCTCTCATAAGGTACAGGTCCTGCCTTTGTAAATATAATGGTGGGTCGTGCTGGAGGCGCAGAAATAGTAATCGTCTTGTAAGGGATGGAGATAGTGGCCACCTCATCCTCCTCTTCACTGTTTGTTTTTCCAACCTTCTCACAGATCTTGTCAAACTGTAGAACACCTTCATTTATCATAAGCTGTATGTGATTCTTCAAACTCTCACACCCTTCAGGATGGGCAGCACATTCTTCACAATCCCTTTCACATCCAGGAAACACCCCACCTCCCAACAACTTGCTCTTCACAAAACTCAAAGGAGTCTTCAGTTTTTTGACATCATATACCAAGTTCAAATCTTCTCCTTCAACCACAACATTCACTCCACCTGCCCCATGATTCGGCATAGGGTTTTGAACAACGTTTGGCGCATCATGGTTAAAGTTGATATCCTTACTGTCAACAAGGTCTTGTACTTTGTGCTTGAAAGCTTTACAATTGTCAATATGGTGACCAGGTGCACCAGAGTGGAAGTCGCACCTAGCATTGGCGTCGTACCCGGGAGGGGGCTGGCCAATTAGAGGTGCCAACGTCCTTTTCTGGACCAAATCTAATTGCAGTAAGTGTTGTAGCAACTGAGAGTAAGGCATTGTTGGAGTGTCAAAGTGCCTATCCACCACCCTTCTTCGGTCTGGGTATTGTCTCGGAGCAAAATTTCGCTGCTGAGGTTGTTGTTGTTGCTGTTGCAGACGTGGTTGTTGCTGAGGTGGTTGTTGTTGCTGAGGTAATGTTGCCGGAATGGCGATACTAGCTACCTGTGGTGGTTGGTGGTAGTAGGGTTGTTGCTGATATTGATTCTGATTCCGGTTCCAGTTCCGATTCTTGAAACTTGATACTGCGTTTGCCTCATTTTCTCTTTTCTTAGCACCAAAGTTCTTTCTTCCACCTCCCAACGAGGTCCCTTCCCCTGCTTGAATTTTCCCCAACTTTATGCCATTCTCAACTCTTTCGCCGGTGATAATCAAATCTGAGAAGCTTCCTGACATGTTACTCACCAGCTTCTCGTAGTAGATTCCAGGCAATGTTCCCACAAATAAATCAATTAGTTCTCTCTCCACCATGGGAGGTTGAACTCTAGCGGCAAGCTCCCGCCACCTTTGGGCGTATTCCTTAAAACACTCATTACTCCTTTGGGATAAATTCTGCAGCTGCACTCGATTAGGCGCCAAGTCACTATTGTACTGATAGTGTTGGACGAAAGCTTCCGCTAAATTTTTCCAGCTCCGGATGTTGGCAGGTTCCAAACCCATGTACCACTCTAGAGAAGGCCCTGACAGACTATCTTGGAAGAAGTGCATAAGCAACTTCTCATCATCAGAGTATGCCGACATCCTTCGGAAATAGGAGCGGATATGCACCTTTGGACATGTCGTTCCTTTGTATTTATCGAAATCTGGTACTTTGAACTTTGGAGGAATCCTAAGTCCCGGAATCAATCCCAGATTGGACATGTCAAGTCCCATAGTGTTCTGGTTTTCCAGAATGTTCTTCATCTTTTCTTCTATTTCATCAAACCTTCTATTAGTGTCGGATCGTAACCCCCCCCCCCCCCCCAAGGTCTCTCATGGAGAAGATATCATCCTGTTCATCTTGGTCCCATTGAGGATTCACGCTAGTAGGTATGACGCCTGCCACAACTAGGATGGGGATTCCAGTTTGTTCTCTTCCGCCCGGAAGGTTGACTACAGTTGGGCCACCGTTGACTTGCGAGGTTCCACCATTAACAGGAGGGGGAATAGCAGCAACCCCTCCATGCAAAACGCCACTTCCATCCACTTGAGCTATTAAAGGTTGAACCAATGTCCTTAACTGGTCCTGTCCATTGGCCACCCCCTGCACCATTTCCATGAATTGCGCCATCTTCTCACGAAAATCCAAAAGCTCGGCTTGAACCTGATCCATAATTCTCTGCTGATTTCCCCGCGTGTTGTAGGAGTGTTGAGAAGTCAGCTTGATCTTTCTCTTTCCCTTTTTTTCTCTCTGAAATGGCAAGCGGTGTGAGGTCGGGTTTCAGGGAATGCAAAATGATGCGCAAGTTCATGCAAATGCTCAAGAGACTTTCAAAACCTATGATTATAGCCGGTATTATAGAATTGCGAATGATCAAATAATAAAGAAAACACAATTAGACCAAAAGCAAATTCTCATTAATTCGGGAAGATTCAATACAAGCATTTGCTGACTATGCCGAATAACAATTCTCATTACAAGGAAAACACTAAATGACTGAAAATCAAGAGTACTAAAAACTAGAATTTCTCCTTTTGGAGACGCTCTTCAAGCTTCTTCGTCTCGGACATGAACCTCCTAACCATTTGGTCGCAGAGCTGGATAAAGTGGTGAACAGAAGGGGGGATATCATTCCCTTCCAAGTCTTGAATGGCGCTTTCCAATCTCCATGGGATATCACGGATCATGAGGTTGCAATTCTCCACCAAATTGTTGTACCTAGCACGACACGTATCTAGAGTCGACTGGTAATAGCAAATAGAATCCACATGGGTGTCCAACAACTCATTGAGCTGAGCCTCTTTCTCGAGCCACTGCGCACTATCTCTTTGCAAAGCCTCGAAACGATTCCTCCACAGAAGGGCTGTTTCTTGGGCAGTTTCCAATTCTTGACATTTGTTATTCCACAGGTCAGATGTGACATATGAATCTTTCAATGCCTCCTCTTTGAGTCTTCGTTCATTTTCCACTAAGGTCAAGGCATTTCTCAGTCGTTCTTCAAGATCCCCAATATCAGCCTCGAGATTCTCTCGTATTTCCTTCTTTTCGGCAGAGGCTATCTCAAAGAAGTGCCATGCCCTATCACAAGAAGCTTTGGTGTCCTTTAAGCGTTGTCGGAGAGTTGCTAATGATGCATCAGCCCCTTCGTAACCCTGTTGGTACCTGACTCTCAGATCCGTTTCTAATTTTAGCTTCTTGCTACTCTCAGCCGCTTGATCCTGTTCAAACTCCACCTTTCTTTTGTACTGACCGCTCTCCACATTTGCTTGGTGGACTTCATTCTGAAGGTCCTGATTCTCCTTAGTCAATCTCTCCACTATTAGCTTCAGTTTTTCATATTCTTCTATGGATACATGAGTGGGAGCAGGAGGTGCTTCTCGCATAGAGGGATCTAAGGGAAATGGCAACGACCTTTCAACTACTCTAGCTAGTAACCACCGATTGTATGGCTCCTTTGCCACACAATTCTTTGCTTTTAACTCCTTCCTCCCCTTTGTATGAATCTTGCCCCAAGCCTTAGCAATCTTCCTGACAAACGCAGGGTCTTCTGATGTGGCTAGCAAAAAGAAACTCTGAACCTTCTCTGCTTCGGGATCGCCCTCCATAGCATAGCCCAACTGACGTAATGCCATGACTGTGTTATAGTTAATACAACCGGCCCTACCGATCAAAGGTACATTACTGAATTCTCCACAACTAAAGATGATTTCCACATCATAGTACTCATGAGAGTACCAAGCAATATCACTAGCTTCCAGAGACATGATGCGTTGAGACCATTTCAATTCCTTCTTGTTTTCCATGAACGGCCCTTTCTTGGGCAAATGAGAAGCATACCACTTGTATAGTAGGTGAGAGCAGCATTGGATCATTCCCGCCTTCTTTTCACTCCTCCAATGAATAAAGTGATAGACATCGGCAAGGAGTGTAGGTATGGGATTCTTCTGCATGAAGAGAACGATGGCAGTGATGTCTATGAAATTGTCCACATTTGGAAAGAGGACAATCCCGTAAATCATTAGAGCAACACTTATACCGAACTTTTCCCAATCTTCATCAACCTTGTACTGAGCGGCCTTTTCTAGCAGAAACTTCAATGGAAAACCCTGAACACCCCCTTTACTGGTTAGACCCTTCTTGACTTCTTCTTTGGTCATATGAAGAGCAAGAGCAATGACAGCAGGCTTTGGTTCTTCTTCCAAACCAGTATAGACAGGTTGATCCTTAATCTTAATGTTCAAAATGTGAGAATATTCTTCCAAGGTGGGAGCCAACTGGTAGTCTTGAAAAGTGAAGCACCGGAGAGGCGCATCATAAAATTGAGCCATAGCATACAAGGCCCAAGTATCAACTCTAGAGTGGAGAAGATCAAGCAATTTCCCATGTTTCCCTTGAAAGTTGATCTTGATAACTTTCGGCACGTCAATCAGAAGGTCTTGAATTGATTCCAACTTCGGTTCCCTAAACTTTATGGAATTTGTGCTTCTCTTTCTTAGATCAGCCATTGAGTTCACCAATACCTGAGATAATCATAGCTTCTTAAGTCTCTTGGTATGCAAAATGATATGCAATGCAATGTTTTATGAATGCATATGATAATATTCACACATCGAGATCAAAGTCACAAATCTTGCAAGACAACATCAAAAAGGTATCTTCTCCAACGAGTGGGCAATCTACTGGTGTACAAAAGGGTATTCCAAAGGCCTTTCAAACAAAGTCCCATGTACTAACCCTCAAAAGTTTCCCATCATAACGACTACTCGTAAGACGGTAATCCTTTCAAAAGGATGAACACAGAGTTATGTTTCAGCAACCTTCGAAATAAGGTTCTACAAAAGGTCCTCAGAATCGCGGACTCTTAAGTTGAAGATAAGAACGCCATTACGACTACACGTAAGACATAATTATTCCAACAGAGTCTCATCTGAGCGGTGAGATTCAATCCAACTCAACGAGTCCTAAGTCTCGCAAATCAGAAAGAATCCACCTCCTAACTTAGTGTGTATGCTCGAAAGCTTCATCCTCACAAACCAAATCAAATAAACCCAACAGTTAGAAAATAAAGCATAAATAAATAAAACAAGTAAAGACACAAACACGATAAACAAAATAGGCTTGGCTCGCTAGGGCATCCCCAGCAGAGTCGTCAGCTGTCGCTACTCGAAAAATGCATCGTGCAACGACGGGGAGGCGAAGAAGAAAGGACAGAAGAGTCGCCACCGAACTTTATTTATCCCATGAGGGGAAAGGAAAATATCAAGAAAACCTTAAGAAAGAAAAAATGGATAAGATGGTCTCGCAACCAAGAACGGGTTCGGAAGCCGGTTATGCGAGGGGAAGGTATTAGCACCCCTCGCATCCATCGTACTCGATGGGAACCTTTTGTTTGTCGATGTGTGAATTTATCTGCTTAAATATTATGCTATAAAGAGTGTTCTAAAAGATAGAGAGAAGGGTTTAGAAACGGGGAAGGAGAGGTAACGGAGGGGAGAGGAGAAAGAACGGACTCGGTAGGACTTCGCAGTCCTATGCCTACGTATTCTCAATAGACATGAGAAAGTCAGAGTTGACGTAGTTCGGGAAACTACAGATATAGGGGGAAAGTGCTCGGCAAGGATTGTGGCCCTTGTGCCTACGTATCTTTACTTAAAAGAAGTAAAGAATCAGAGCAACCGTAGTTCGGCCTACGGTTTGTTGATGTTTTTTATGGATGATGCTATCGTGCGCATTCTAGCAGTTAGGTGTTTCGCTGCTCACTCGTTGGAGACTTAGGCGTTACCTGTTTGCGGTAGAACGGACGTAACATATCCTTTTTGAAAGATTGATTAGTTTTCGCCACGCGAGGCAAGAAGTCACGTTTGATTGATTGGATTGTTTTTTAGGGGCGAGACAAGTCTTCGGATAGTAACCCTACGGGTAGTACCCAATTCGTTATCTCAAAGTTTTTGTTATAAAAAAGGTGTGGCGAACGAGGCGTCTTCGTATTGAAAGACGAGCGTCGAAACCACCCTCACTACAGTGGGCATTCCAACGCTCAGAGAAGAAGAGGTCTACACCCAATCCTCTCTCTTTAATTCAATACAAAGGGAACTTCGTTCTCTTATTAAAGATGTTTTTGGTTTTGAATGGTAAGTGCCTTGCGACAGAGAACCCTACGGTAAACGTCAGCACTCGGGATAGGAGAAGGCCTACGCCTAACCACTCCACGACCATTCAAGTTTTTGTTAAAATGATTTGAAAATGCACTCGATGCGAGGCCGAGGTTTTAGGTGAGAAAGATTACGGAAGGAAGTCGTGAAAGTGAGAGGTGGTGGATAAAGGCGCGTCTTCGTATTGAAAGACGAGTATCGAGACCACCCTCACTACAGTGGGTATCCCAACACTCGGAGAAGAAGAGGTCTACACCCAATCTTCTCTCTTTAATTCGATACAAAGAGAAATCAATTTATTGTTGAAAGTGTTTGAAAATGGACTCGGTACGAGACCGAGGTTTTTAGGAGAAACAGGTTTAAAAAACGTCCTCGTATTGAAAGACGAGTGTCGAGATCACCCTCACTACAGTGGGCATCTCAACACTCGAAGAAGAAGGGGACTACACCCAATCCTCCATTTTTAATTCATTACGAGGAATTTATTCTTAAGAAGACGAGAAATGTTTATAAGATATGAAGTAAGCAAACCCTAATAGAGGGCCAACTTTCAAGCAAGTCAAGGGTCTTGAAAATACAAATAAATTGAAATTTTATCTCATTAAATGAAAATAGTCATTATTATGAATAATTGTCAAAAAGAACGGATCAAAAATAATAAAGTATGCTAAAGTTATGGATTTTGGAAATTATATAGTTGAACCCACCTCCTTTTGGTACACAGCAAACACCTATCCGCTGGGGCGCATATGCGCTTGGTGATATGGAAAAGGAAAGAAAATATAAATGAGAAGGAATAAGGATATAACGAAAGGAAGAAAAAGAGAGATAAAAAAAGAATGGTTTTGTCCACGGCAGGACTCGAACCAGGGTACACAAGATTACAAGGCGCATGGTCTACCGCTGGGGCGGTGATACTTCCAATATTCAAGGTGGAAATAATAATATACATAGTATATCATCATAATTGCTGGGCAAAAAAATAAAAACAACACAAGATCAAAAGCAAAAGCAATCGAAAGTATATCAAAACTCCATGGAATTGAGCAAACTTTGAGCCTATTTCGCGTATTTTTTAAAGAGGAACACAATGATGCTATCTAGTTCTTCAAATCATGCTTGTAAAGTAAAACACGAATGAAGATGCAAGCCAAACTTTTGAAATGCATAAAGGGAACCATATGCTAGGACTGATATAAACATGAGCAATCAGGGATCCAATCATGTTTGAAATTCAATATTCATGGATTAATTTCAAAGAGCAAAATCAGTTTCTCAATAGATTAAGAAATGGACATCAAATTGCATATCATGGAAACAAACTTTTAACAAGTCTCAAATCAAACAAAGCTAAGGCCAAATCTGTATGACAGCAGCTTATAAACAATTTAAAGTGCAAAAAGTCAAGACTTCAACACATATAACAGGCAATCAAAACTGAACTAAAGCTTAACACGATTCAAGGCAAAGTTTGCCAACCAAATGCTCAGTTATTCTAATCAAAAGTCATGGCTTTAATAGCAAGTTTAAAAAAAAGATAAAAAACAAGCCAAGCAAACAGGTTCTGTTAATGGAAACAAGCACACATCTTGACCAACAACCTCAGTTCCCAAACAGCACTCCTTAATTGAAAGTCACACCCAAAAGCTAAAAGAAAGGCAAACACCAGAAATAACAAACTGACAGCTTCAAATCCTTTTTTTTGAAATAAAAACAACAGCAGTTTGACAATGCCTAACACCAAACATTAACTCAATATATATGCTCACAACAATTGTCCAATCACCAATGTTGAGATGTTTGAAAACACTTGTCAAGAAATTCAAGAAAGAAAATTGGACAGTCTCAGACAAATTGCTCTAATCAGTAATTTGCAGGTTAGTATGCCCACACATGGTTAACACAACCAAATTCAACATTAAGTCACAATACCTAGGCTCCACATGTTGACAATCTAGCTTTTTTTACACAGAGGTTCACAAATCCCACAGCATTCTCAAGACAGCATGGTTACAAAACAAACATACAAAGCTCCAATAAAACTTGCCCACAAGCAAAATAACCAAGTCACATCAAAAACCACACCCTTAATGGCAGTTACACACACACAAACAAATCTGGCAGCAGTATTAGCAAAACACACAACCCAACCTTGACATGCTAACTGTGACAGTCAGTATGACAGGCTTTAAACTCATCAACAGTTAAAATACAAAACCCTAAAGCAAAAACAAAAGTCTTACAGCTCTCAAGATAAAGCAAAAAAAACTCTACAAACTGCAAGCAAAGCTTAACACAAATATGTCACAGCATAACATACATCCAGTTCCTTAACAATTACAAGAGTTCACAAGCACACTAGAACCTAATGGCAGATCCAGCAATCATGTCCTCATAACAGCAAAACAAACACTGCTAACAATGTAAATCCAAAAGCCTTTTTTCTTTTGAAAAATGGACAACAACAGGTTGACAATATCAACATTAAACAAATGACTCAATACTGCATCAAGTGACAAACACCACTTTATGATACTAACCACAAACGACTTTTAATCACAAAACCATGCTCAACTGGAAACAGATGCAAGCTTATTATTGAAACAAGAAAAATCAATATATGCTTTCAAGTGATGGTCACAACTTGGTGACTGCAGACATAAACCAAGCTCGACATAATGCTCAAATTCAACAGCCAACAATCCAATCAACTAGACAGGCTTAAACAGATGATGTTATATACAAACCAAAACTAAAACAAATTTAATATAGCCAACAGATACAAAACAGAGCCAACAGATACAAAATAGAGTAGTTGATACAAAAGTCATTTATCTCAGGTGTTTTTGACAAACCAAGTTGTAACCCTAACATAGAAAATATCAACACTCACTCCATATGCACATGATAAGAGGGTTCAGAGTCAAATACCTCTTACAGCAGTACTCAACCACCAAAGCTTGCAGTCTTGAGCAAGATAAACTCCTTTGAACAGAACTTTACCCTCCTCCCTTCTTGAAGCAACACTTCGAATTTTTAGAGAAAAAAAACCTCAGAGAAAAAACTTCAAAACTCTCCTTCTGATTTTTTATCCAAGTGTGGCTGCTAGGGTTTGCTTCAACCTTTAACCTTTTATATTCCAATTTGAAATCCAATTTGTTTTGCTGAGCTTTGTCCTTCGTGTCTTTTTGTTGGAGTGGGAAGGTGGGACAAACTAGGGCTGCAGCAGGCCAGTGTAGAGGCTGCTTGCTCTTGCCCGGATTGGTAATGGATTCAGAAAACACTCAGAGCAAGTACTATTGGTGGTTGGCCTTGAAATGGTAAGGTTCAGTATAATTTTTCTATGAAAAACCAAATGGCTCCTTCTTGCAAATTGGCTGATAACTTGAAATTCCTACTTCAATCATGAAAAATAACTGCACCAGAATAATCCTTGCGAAAAAACAAGTGGAGTAGAGTTTTGCTTCATTGAAAATGGTTCAGTTTTGCTCTAATTTCAATCTCCCTCGTATGGCCATTTATGTTTCTTCAAGTTTGCCCAGCCATGTTTTAAGATAGAGTATTTAACAAATCTGGGGTGGGATAATCACTGGATGTATCACCACCCCAGTGGTTAAGTCAAGCGCGTGTTATGTGTGAGGTCCCGGGTTCGAATCCTGGTGGAGACAAAATCCACCCCATTTTTATTTCAAGCGTTTTTTTTTCAAATCTTTTAAATATATATTTCGCTCCCCTTTATGTTTCACATAAGCGTGAGTGGCTGAGTTGGTAAGGCATTGGGCTTGCAATCCAAGGGTGGTGGGTTCAATCCTCACCTAGTGCATTTTGCTTCATTCATTTTTTACTTAAAAATGACCTCTTTATATTCCATCTGAAAAATTACATTCCCTGCCTCTGATGACTTGGGCACAAATGCTTGATGAGATCTATATATTTTTTGTTTTTGACACACACTTTTGATCCCTATAAAAAAAATTCAAATAATGATATGCCATGTAATGTGTTTTTTTTTATTTATGCAATATGCTATTGCAGATGAAATAAAACATAAGCCAGAGAGGTTGGTCAAATTTTGGGGTACAACACCTCCCTCAAAGCAAAAACGGCGCCGCTCAAACCTTCCCCCGAAACCCTCAAATCTTCGCCGCCGACCTTTCCTCTCATCAGTGCCTTCAGTCTTCAAACTTTTCTTTCACTGTCTCCAATTCACATCCTAAAACCAAAATGCCCAATCGCAGTTTTTTTTGGATTCAAAGAACTCAGTTTTCAGAAGAACGCACAGTGGAGCATCGATAGTTCATCGACTCCTCATGGAGGCATCAAGTTTAATGGTACAAACCGGTTTCGCAAACAACAACGACAAAACTGCAGCAACCAGAGAACGTCACAGCCATTCGTCCCGGCTCAACCGCTTTTCAGCTCGTGACATTTGACTTTGTAGCAACGAAACAACTTGTCAACAGAGCTTCTGTTTTCAACTCAACAAGCCACCTCCGATCTTTGTTGGTTTCAGCTTTTTTAAGTTTTGATTTAGATTGTTAATGTTTTTTTAATTCTTAAAATTGTTGTTGTTACGACTTGATCTGAGTCTTTGTGTTGATCTTAGTCGTTAGATTTGTACCATAACATATTGGCATTGTTAGTTTTTACTTTTCATGATCTTTGTCATATGGTGAAAACTGGTTTTGATATGAGAAATTATTGTTGTTTTACCTTTATATTATTTTAAAATCAGAGGCCTGCGATAGAAAGTGTGTCATTTTACTTGAAGTTTGTGAACTTTGAATTTGGTGTTATCCCTTCTACTAAATTTAAAAGAAAAGCTCATGTGGTGTAGTTTCACTATGTTAAAAAGTTGATGAGCTTTAGTCATTTGGAATTTCTAGATGGAAAGATGTTATACTGTGTTGATGTATATATCGATACAGTTGTGGCACGATTGGACATTGCCCCTTTTGGGTGCATTTCGTTTCTTACCATGTACCAGTTTATTAGACTGTTATAATGGTTAATCTCAACATTGATTATATATGGTTTGCTTTAAGCGGTTTTCCATTTAAATTTTCGTCAATTTCAAGATATTAATTTTTAAATTTCAAATACATTTCATTTTAAGGTTTAATATTTCTGTTTTTTAAAAGTAAACAAAAGTTTTTCTTTATTTAGTAGATAGTTTGATTTAAGATAACTCATGTTATTCTAATAAAACCTTAGACTTTTTTTTCAAACTTATTTCTAAAAGTTGACTAATTACTTTTTCTAATCTTAAATTCAATTTATTTTTAACATACAAACTATTTTCTTAATCAAATCACTTTCAAATATTATTAATTTTTCTAATCTTAAATCAATTTATTTTTCATTACTAAAATTATTGTCTAATCAAATCACGAAAAAACTAAATCCTTGAAGTCTAGCACTTCTGTGTTTTTGGATGATAATTATTGAGGCGTACGCCTTAAGTAGTGTATCGTTCGACTTTTCATTTTCAAATACATTTTTATTCGAACAAAGAAATATTATCAGAGTCTAGCATTCCGTGTGATGTTTTTGTTGTCCGTTCGTTTCTTCTTCATATTTTAATCTCCCAATTAATTGGTTGTGAGGCCGACGTCTCATTTACCAAATAATCGTTTTTTTTTCTTCCAAAATCTTTAAATTTAATCTCATTTTCTTACCTCTCACACACAAATTATTTTCATGCCTTATTTCAATTCAAATTATTTCAAAACATTTTTATTTTCTCGATTAAACTTCGAAAGAAAGAGGTTCTTGAAATATAGAATTTATTGGATCTCGAGTGAATAATCCCAGAGGCATCCCCTTGGGTTGTTATTCACTCAATCTTTCGACTTTTCAAACTAAACCATTTTCAAACGTTCTCCTCAGTCGAGTGCTCGTATGCATTCGTAACCAACATTTCACACACACTTCACAATTCCTCGTGGTTTCGATATTAGGAGCACCCTTAGGGACTAATCTTGTTTCTCACAACCTAACCCTTGACACGTTATGAAGCCGGTTCCATTTCCAATCAAATCCTCAACTCGTCGTCGAGCCTTCTTCAAATCAACCTCTTTTTGCCTCTCATTCTATTTTCGATTCAATCTTTTTTACAAACATTTTCTTAAACTTACAAAAGATGAAGATTCTTAGAGTCTAACATTCCTTGAATCTTCGAGTGAGTAACTCTCGAGGCATGCCCTTGAGTTGTTATTAGTTCATTCTTTCGATTTCAAAACATCCAACTCTTTATTTTCAACCTATTCAACCCAATTTCCAAAAGAACTGAGTTCTTGGAATCTCGCATTCCTTGAATTCTTGAATGACAAGCTCTCAAAGCACACCCTTGGGTTGCTTGTCAGTCACTATTTCGTCTCTCAACTCAACTTCAAACTCGTCTTTTCATGTTTGTTACCACGAACTACGAACACTATGATTCTTCATTCACTCTTGAATGTAAGATACGTAGGCACAAGATTGCGATGATCTTGGCGAGCAAACTTCTATCTTCCTCCATTATTCTCCCCATCCTTTCCCGTAGTCGAACTACGACGCTCTGATTTCTCATTCTCGTCTGAATGAGCATACGTAGGCACAAAGGCCCTAATCCTTGGCGAGCATCCTATCCTATAACCAACCATTTCCCCTAACATCCTTATCCTGTTAACCTACCAATTCGCCTTTATCATCGAGAATAAAATATGCAAGCCTAGATGACGCCCACCGCAAAATACCCTAAGAGGTTCCCGTTGAGTACAACGGACGTGAGGGGTGCTAATACCTTCCTCTTGTGTAACCGACTCCCAAACCCAGAACGCGATTTCAACAACCCTGTTCCTATCATTTTGTTTTAAGAGGTTTTCTCCATATTTTCCTCTCTCGTTTATTCGGGATAAATAAAGTTCGGTGGCGACTTTGTCGAACCGCATTTCCGCACCTTTCGCACGAGGTTCATTTCTCCGAAATGTCTCCGTGATTTTTTGAGGTGCGACAGCAGGTCACCAAGCATGAGCGACGAAGACAACACCCGCGGTCCCCTGTCACGGGAAATCATGGACACCCGCATTCCTCACGGGCTGGAGAAACCTCCCCCTCTGGCTTTCTATGATGGTACCACTGATCTTAGTCATAGACTTCCCTTCACTATACGACTGCATGCTGAGGAGACCGACACTTGCTGAACTAATCACTGTTCCATCCACAGTTCATCTTAAGATGAAGTATTATACCAAAAAGGAGCATGTCGCCACTCTGCACGGGGACATCGAGGCTGCAAGATGATGCTTCGAGGTAGCTACCAAAGGGCAGAGTTCAATCAGTGCAGCCCCGCAGGTCGTCAAACGGGCAAGAGATGAAGATCTTCCTAGTAAAGAAAGCCAACCTGAAAAGAAGTCAGCGCTCCAAGTTCATACCATCGACCTCGACAGCCAGATCCCAAAAGAAGGCAAAGAAGACACTCCAGTTTCAATGGGAAGCTCATCCTCTACAACTATTATGCACCTAACACCAAATGAGAGGTTTTATATAATGCCCTCAGCGCTTGGTCATTGGTCCCTATTTTCGGGGCGAGATAACTGTTTCTCGAAGAATAGGTAACTTCTAGAACTAGTCGTTGGCACGGGCAGACATACTCATAACTAGTCGTTGCATGGAAAGAAACGTAGTTATGGGCACAAGCATATTGACTGTTTTTGGATGGTGGAACCGTGCATGACTGGCAGATACTGACGGGGAGAAGTGTTGTGGCCAAGGGTAAATCAGTCAGCCTTCCTCGTTGGAGGGGTAGAAAGGTAAATTCTCCCCCCAAAGTGGTTGGATTTAGGAAATTGGGTCGTTGTGGGAGCAGAAGTGGATTGGGCCATGCCTAGTCATTGGGCTAGTCCGGAACAGTATCCCCCCAAGTCGTTGCTATCGAGCACGGTAGTGATAACGTAAAGATAATATGCTTTTCAGGCATAGTCGTTGTAAGGTTCCCTATGTCCGGAGAAACACTTACTCGGGCGTCTGAAGTGTTGTTGTCGGGGAGCTTGAGATCGGGGAGCCCAACGGTTTATGGGATCTAAAGAGTGGAGGTGCCACATATGCCTCGAGTCGCGTGCTGCATTAAGTACATGATGATGGCTAGGCTAGGGTATTAATGATGCCCTACTCGCGTGTGCTCGTGCATGTGCCTGTAATTTGCTTATAAATAGTGAGAGGGGTTCCTTTCATTCAGAACTTTCACTTCTCTCTCTTCTTGCTCATTGTTCCCTGTTCTCCGCTGCTCGCTGCCTTCAAGTTTTGCTTTGGCCACCGTACGATGTCTGATCAGAGCTACTCAAGTCTAAAACTTCTTCCTCGACCAAGTAAGTATATCGATTTCTTGCTTACTCTTTATTTTTATGGTTTGATGTTTTAGAATGCATGTGGTTAGGACTGAAATGAAGTAGTTCTAGAGTGTTTTTATGGTTAGGACTGATTTCTCAGCTGTTGGCACCGTAGTGGTTGTTTTTAGAAAAGGGCAAGTTAGCAAGCCATAGGTTTTAGCTGATCCTAGAGTAGTGACAACACAATGGCGTTTGCTGCCGGAGTGGGCCATTGACTTTGGTGGTTTCCTCATGAGAGTTATGGATTATGTGTGCGGGGATCTTTCCCTTGACATGTTGAGGAGGACCTCATGCACTGATATCGTTTAGCTGTTCCATTTGAGTAGGGCTTAGGTCGAGGATTCTGCCCTTGGCCCTTTGCGCGCCCTTTCGCTTGACTAGAAGTGGAACGGTGGATTTGATTTTGCCATCAAATTCACTTCTTCCCTCTGCTTTTCAGGTAAAAGTGATGTTGTGCAGAGTTAATGAGGACAAACAACCTAGAGATTTGTCCGAGGATAGCTCCTCGGAGGACATTGAGATAGATGACGACTCCCTGTCTCCTAATGTTGGGGGATGACTCTCGCGAGGTCATCAGCTGATGAGTGGAATATAGCTGAGTCGGTGGAGCATGTGTCTCTCTTCATTTCATATACCGAGGACACATTTACCACAGTGGGATCAGAGGGAGAATGAAGGTTTCACTTCCCTATAGAGGACGACCGTATCTGCTCGGTGTATGGGGAGAGATTTCTCATGTACAAATACGTTTTTAAGGAGATAGGTTTGAGGTTGCCCTTCACGAATTTTCAATGAGCAGTCTTCTTACATGTGGACTTGACGCCCTCCCAACTGCATCCAAATTCCATTGCCTTCATGCCGACGTATGAATTGTTATGCAAATACTTGTAGATCGGGGCCACCCTTCCACTCTTTTTCATTATCTTCCATCTCCAACGACAAGTGTCGGGGAGGAAGTTTGGCGTGGTTTCCTTAAAACAGGGAAGGAAATTGTTCAAGCCATTCTCTAAATCTATCTGTACTTTCAAAGAAAGGTTTTATATGATCGAGCCGGTGTCGGAGAAAGCCACTGACTCAACTTTTGTGTAGGAGGTCTCCACGGACGAAAACAAGGAGGACCTGATAGACGAGGAGGGTAAAATAGTTGCCCGAAGGTTGTTCACCTTCCCCTTCTACTGGAGCGGGGCTCGCTTCACCCGTTCGGCTGATGAGTATATAGTTACTCCTCATCAATTGGTAGATGATGATCGGGCCAGCTATGCCAAGCTGGTGGCCTTCGTGGACGGCTTCCTTCCTGCTCAGTGTGTGACTCGCGCTGGGTAGGTTCTTTACGAGGAAGATAGGGGCCTGTAGGTGGAAACTTGATATATTAACACTAAAGATCTCCTCGAGTGTAGCACTCGCGAGAAGGCTCTCAAACTTTTGAGTAGCTTATAGCTTTTTCTTATTTTATTCGAGATGTTTTTCTTTCCACATGCTGACGCGCTCGTTATTTTTGATGGTAAAATGTCTTCGGCACGGGAGAGGATGGTAAAGCATGCCAAAGGAAATATGAAGGGCAACTCTACCCTAGGAAGAAGTCGCCTTGGTCATCGAACGACTCCCCCGCAGACAGGGTCGTGGACTTCATTGTCAACTCCTTCGGCCACTCGGATGTCCCTTCTACCCGTGAGCTCGAGGTCCAAGCATGCCCGCACGAATGAAATTATGGGCCTCAGCTGGGAGTCCGTCAAAAGCAAGTTTGAGCTGCCTCCCTGCATGCATAACAAGAAGTTCTTCGAGGGGGCCTCACTGCCCATTCCTCGGGCATAATCTCTAAAGCTTGAGGAAATGGCCCGCCTTAGCAAGTGATCCATGCTTGCCCAAGATGCCTCTGCCTTGATGAGGATCCTAGAGATGATTGTGGTATACACCAAGGATGACTCCTCACTTGAGCTCGAGCTGAAGAAATCCTAGGCTGCAGCGGCGGCCCTGGAAGAAAAGGTAAAAAAGTTTCAGGAGGAGCAGGACAAGGAGCTCGAAGAGGCTACATGCAATGGTCACAAGGAGATAGCTTTGGAGAGGGACGTCCTAGCTGCCAAGTTGAAAGTCACCGAGGACTTGATGGCGATGTTGAAAGCCACTACTACCCCCGCTGAGGATGAGCCTGAGGAGACGAAGAAGTTGTTGACTTGGCCAGAGCTGGTCGCTCGATTTACTCAGGCCGTAGACGACCTTATGGCCATCGACGACGAGGATTTTCAGAATACCGTGGACAAACTAAAGTTGGTGAACCATGGGGTCGAGCTGACCACAGAGGGCACATGGTTCCTTTATACGGTCAAAGAGGGCCAGATAGTCGTCCCCGATTTCCTCCAGTTAGGCGAAGGCGATGAAGAGCAGTGGCAAGTGACTCAGGAGATGACTGAATAAAATGAGTAGTAAGCTTTCCCTAGTTTATGCTTTGGCATACGTGCCATCTGATTAATGTTGTAATTTGTGTAATTTTATTTTGTAGGGCTCGACCCCTTTTTATTGTATCGTGCACAGCAGCGGCCCATTGTGGCCGTGTTATCTTAATATGTATCAAAATGTTGTGTGAATATTTGCATCTTGTCTAATATTTTCTAAGTGTCCTGCACCGTCCAACACGGTCGTAAGAGGCACTTAGTAATTGTTTATGTTTCGAGTATGCTCGATGGATGATGTTCGACAGTGCAGGGAACTAATCGAAAGGCATGGGTTTCTTCCGGGCATGGCGGAGCTTAGGTCATGATCGTGGCCTAAGTTCGCAGCGTGAACTTCCCATCATGAGCTAGAGGTTCTACCGTTCATGGTACTGTGATAACGACGGGCTCAGTCGAGGAACCGATGTCGAGCATGGGTAGGTCTCTTCGCCTGACCCTTGCTTATATCCTTTTTGGTGGTGCAAGGCTTGTACCTGGGCATGCACATGTGGTCGGTTGTCGTGTCCGCCGTCTGGGCGAGGCATGTTAACAACGAAGGACCTTAGCTGTAATATTGTTTCAACTTTTTGGCATTCTATGGTCGGGCTAATTCTTCCCTAGTGAGGTGTTCTAGGTAGTAGGCTATGTTATCTGTTTTTGCTCTAACGCGGTAGGGTCCCTCCCAATTTGCAGCGAGTTTTCCCTCTCAGGAATTTTTATGATTCCTCCTTAGGACGAGGTTGCCTACTTGGAATTCTTATCGGATTACCTTGGCGTTGTGCCTAATTGTGATTTTCTGTTTGAGTGAGGCTTCTTGGAGGGATGCTTCTGATCGAACTTCTTCGACGAGGTCTAGTTCTTCCATCAGGGCCTCATTATTTATTTCTTCGTCCAAAGGTGCTTCAGTTCGTCTGGATGGCGTGTGGGTTTCAATGTGGATTACCTCTTTTGTCTCGTATGCTAGGCGAAAAGGGGTTTCCCCAATTGATGAATGAGGTGTAGTGTGATAGGCCCAGAGCATGTTGTGCAGTTCTTCAACCCATTGCCTATTTGTTTCGTCCAGTCTTCATTTAAGACCTCGTAAGATTACTCTATTTGCCGCTTCGGCTTGCCCGTTAGTCTGCGTGTACTCAACAAATGCGAAGTGTTATTTAGTGCCATGTTAAACGACAAACTCTTAGAATTTTTTGTCCGTGAACTGTGTCCCGTTGTCTGTGACGATTGCTTGAGGAAAGCCAAAACTAGCAAGGATGTTTCTCTTGTAGAAATGAAGTATGCTGTGAGTCGTTATCTTGGCCAAGGCCTCAGCTTCTATCCATTTGGTGAAGTAGTCCACGCCCACTATTAGGTATTTATTTTGGTTGGAGCCTACGACGAAGGGTCCCAGGATGTCCAGGCCCCACTAGGTGAATGACCAAGGGGAGGACATTGCCTTGAGCTCGTTGGGTGGCGCCAGGAGCATGTCCCTGTGCTGTTGGCATTTGTCGCATTTCTTCACATGCTCTTTCGCGTCATTTTGCATGGTCGTCCAATAGTACCCAACTCGCAGAGCTTTCCTCACGAGGGATTTCCCACCTAGGTGTTGGGTATTGATTCCTTCGTGGATCTCGTATAGGACATTGATGACCATCTCCTCTTTGATGCATTTGAGGAGGGGTATGGAGAATCCTTGCCTATACATCTTATTCTCGAATAGAATGTAGAAGCATGTTTTATGCTTTACTATGTTAGCTTCCTTTGGTTCGAATGATAGTTCATTTTTAGTGAGGTAGTTGTATAGTGGGGTCATCCAGCAGTAGTCTTTGTTGACTATGTGCACGTCAAGAGTCGTGGACGTTTTCTCGATGCTAGGTCGTGGGAGTATCTCCTGGATAACAAGTTTGTTTCCTCCTTTCTTCTTCGTGCTTGCTAGTTTTGATAGGACGTCTTCTCGGACGTTGTGTTCATGAGGTACGTGTTTCACTTCCACAAAAGTAAACTTTATTATCTCCTTCTTGACTAGAGCTATATATTCGGATAAGTTGTCATTTTTGACCTGGTATTCTCCTCGGACTTAGAGGGCCACCAACTGTGAGTCGGTGCAGATGATGACTTCTTCTGCGCCCAAGTCCTCGGCGAGGCATATACTGACCAAGAGGGGCTCGTATTCTGCCTGGTTGTTAGGCAAGACAATGTGAGCGAAACTTCGATGAGGACCATCTCTTTGTTTTCCAGAATGATGCATGCCTCATTCCCGGCTGAGTTTGATGCTCCGTTAACAAAGATGATGTAACTTGTAAATATGCCCAAGAGGGGGGGGGGGGTGAATTAGGTTCTCAAAAATCATCTTCAAACTTTCTCTGATTCTTGATTCTTGTTCGGTTAAGATGTTAAGGACTTGAAAGTAAAGTATGGAAAGGAAAAAGTAACTCTGAGAGTACTCCACTCCCCTTTCGACTCGAAAGAGATTTCACTATAGTTTATAATGATTGTACAACCTAATCACACCAAAGATGAATCCTACTATCTAATATATAGGTAACTAAAGTGTAGGAAGAACAATCCTTTTCAAACACTCACTTGTTTCCAACAATCCTAGACAACAGGTAATACAAAAGATAATCTTGATATAAATTTGATGTCTTGAGAGTACAATGCTATCAATCTTCACGATCGATCTTCTCCTTGAAAAAATATCACTCAAAAGAAATATACAAGTGTTCTTTGAAAAGTATGAGATGAAGTTGTGATAATGTGTGGAATTTATTCAAAAGTTTCTCTCAAAAATCTATTTGTGTGAACACTTTAAGAAATATTGAAAGATGAAGAGAATGAGTGAATTTGATGATTAAGTTTCTTGGAGGTAAATTAAAATTTAAAAACTGATATGTATTTATACTATACAAAACACCTCTACAAAAAGGTATAGTTTTATGCAACAAAACTGTCAGAAAACAAATGAAAACAATGCATATTTTCATGAAAAGCTGTCATTTTTCGCTTACTGCTTCAGGGTTAATAGATTAACCATATAGGTTAATCGGTTAACACCCCTTTAACGTTAGTAAATATTCAAAAACAGCAACTGTTAACCGGTTAACCATATAGGTTAATCGGTTAACACTGTAAGTAATTCAGCAAAAAATTAATTTTAGAATCCGTTAACCGGTTAACCATATGAGTTAATCGGTTAACACTGAAAGTTTTTCAAAACAAAATTAATTTTAAAAAGAGTGAGCTACTAAAAGTGTCTTAAAAAGTCTTGTGAGAGATGAATAATTGAACACTTGTAAAATTATTTTAAATGATATTTGTGAAATTCTAGGTACCCAACAGTGGTTGTTACCACGAATGTTATGACATCCACAATAACATAAACTACAGAACTTAGGAAACAAACTGTAAAGGAAAACAGTAAATAACACAAGTAATTGTTTACCCAGTTCAGTGTCAACCACACTTACATCTGAGGGCTACCAAGCCAGGGAGGAAATTCACTATTAGTAAAATTAATTCAGAGTCAAACAACCAGTTTGCACCCTTCACTTAAGACCTACCCAATGACACTTCATCTTAGAGACCACTAGACCTTAGTTACCAACTCACTCCCCCTCAATCACCTCAGTGATATCAATACAAAATTACAAAAGAGATATGAAGACACACTTCAAACACACCTTGATCTTGCTTCACAACTTTGATCAAGAGACACATCACTCTTGCCTAAAGGCTTTAGAGTGACACACTAAAAAACTTAACAATACTAAGTCAATGCAATCATACAGCAGACAATTGCTTGGTTAACTAGTATTCCTAAGACACAATATACACGTGAAGAACAAACCTCTTCACTCACAAAATACACTCTCCAATCTCTGCTCCATTAGGATTCATCCTTTGTTATTTATAGCATCAGATTGCCTTTGGGCCTTTGTGCAGAATTTAGGTTTACCCAAGATAAACCACTCTTCAAGAATCTGCACACTTACCATTTAGGCCAGGGACATTTTATTTCGTCCGAGATTATAAAATGTTTCCTGACTTCTAGCTTGAGCTTCTAAAAATGTTTCCTGAATTCTAGCCTGAGCTCCCTCATTCTAAATACCAGAAAACTAAGTTGTGCGCTCTGATGTCATACGCTTAATGTCATAACATCCAGCATGACATCCAACTTAACTTACTCTTTAGCTATTCCAACTTACTTTGCAGAACACTCTTCATGTATGCCATAACATTAGTCATGACATTCATACACACTCTAATATTTTTCCACAAAATGCAGCCAATCAAAAGCATCTACAAACTCCCCATTTAGCAAATTTTTGGCTAAAATACTCTGTTACCATATCAGAGATTACAAGCAGCAGAAATCATACCATATACCCTGTCATGCAGAAAAGCTACTAGCTAAAATGCACTATCAGAGTTGTCTACACATACTCACACAGTTAGCTCTCAGCCACTCAGGATCAACCTGTTCACAATCAATCATCTGTTAGTCACCACTACAAATGTCACACTGTTTTGAGTAACATTATGGGTTACTCCCCCTCAACTGATGCATCTCAGCTGAGTACACAACCTGCACACCATGCAGTCATACACTTACCAAAATATCCAGGCTTTTCTGGATGTGAAGACATGCAGGATAACATCTTGAAGTACACCATTTCCACAGTGTAACTCTATCACTTGTTAGCCTAGACTACAGATGTCACACCCTTCTGTGGACCATCATGTGCTACTCCCCCTGAAGAGATGCATAACACTCACATTCTGCTAACATACTGCAGACACACACACACACACACACACACACACACACACACTTATAAGCAGTAACTAGAAGCTCACACAGTTCTAACAAACATTCCTACATAAATTAGGAATTCACACACCAGCAACAACATTAGCTGTTGTCACACCTGCAAGCATGTTTAGATCAACCATGCACAATAGCAGCAACACCTGCAAACACACTTCTAGCAGCTACTCAACCAAGTCTTCCACTTGCTTTTCTACCTGTGAGAGATACATATCTCTAACCTGCTGTTACTACCTGTTGTTACCTAACACTTCTCCCCCCTTTTAGCCACAAATTAAGATCAAAACTAATAAAATAGTATAGATCATAATGAGTAACATTATAGATGTTTGGGGTATTACAGAAAACTGCTAATGAAGAGCATCACAAATTATCATGCTATCACAATAAAACACAAAACATCTAACCAAAGATCAACAAAAAAACCATTCAAATCAGCAACACATCATCATTATCTCAGCAACCAACAGCCTGAGCCACATAGTCGTCTACCACCTTAATCTTCCTCCTTAGAGGAACTAGAGTCACTGTCATCTGAATTTGATAATGAGATATCCTCATCACTTTCATAAGGGTCATCCTCTGGCATATCAGAAGTGTGAGGTGGGTCCATGCGAGCTAGGGGAATGGAGATGCCACACAAAGGCCGACTTGTCTGGAGAATCTTACTGACGATTTCATTAATGGATCTGTCCATATATACTGAGCCTTCCCTGTTCTTCATTCTAGCAAAGTCCTCACGAGTGGGAGAAGAATTACCTGGGGCGTGGTGTATGGATTTGTTTGTTGAAGAAGATGAAGCCTTAGACGTAACTGCAAAGGTTTTGGCATGCTCATTTGTCTGGGAACCACCTGGATGAGAAGACATTTTATTGATGATAGGAGGCAACTGAAGGCTATGAGAGGCGGAGAAAACCGTATGCGCAGTGAGACACCAAGGATGTGTGGAATAGAGAGTTTTAGTGGTCAAGGGTGTGGGCTGTATTAAAGTTTTAAAACTCTCACGTGCCAGTAATTGCTATGAGTCCTCATACATGCAAATCCCAGTTTTTCTCTAATATTCTCAAATTGAGCAGCATCTAGAGCCTTTGTAAAAATGTCAACTAACTGTAGTTCCATGAACACATGTTCCAAGGAAATCACTTTATCTTCCACAAGGTCTCTGATGAAGTGATGTCTTATATCAATGTGCTTAGTTCTGCTATGCTGAATTGGGTTCTTGGAGATATTGATAGCACTAAGATTGTCACAATACAATGTCATGACATCCTGAGTGACATTGTATTCAGTCAACATTTGCTTCATCCAGACCAGTTGAGAACAGAAACTGCCAGCTGCTATGTATTCAGCTTCAACTGTGAACAATGAGACACAATTTTGCTTTTTTGATGAACCATGATATGAGATTATTCCCTAAGAAGAAGCATCCACCAAAGGTGCTCTTTCTATCATCAACACTTCCTTCCCAGTCAGCATCATAATACCCAGATAAAGTAGGATCACATCCATGAGAGTAAAGTATACCATAATCACAAGTTCCATTCACATATTTGAGAATCCTTTTGACTTGATTTATGTGACTCACTTTAGGATCTGCTTGACATCTTGCACATACACCAACTGCAAAAGCAATATCAGGTCTGCTGGCTGTTAGATATAGCAAGCTTCCAATCATGCTTCTGTACAGGCTTTGATCAACACTAGTACCACTTTCATCTTTTGATAACTTTAGATGAATGGGTGCAGGTGTTCTTTTGTGGCCAACATTATCCATCCCAAACTTTTTGACTATGTTTTTGGTATATTTACTTTGGGAGATAAATATAGAATCTTCCATTTGCTTGACTTGCAATCCAAGAAAGTAAGTTAATTCTCCACACATGCTCATTTCAAACTCAGATTGCATGTGATTGACAAGTTGTTTCAACATTTTGTCTGACATCCCTCCAAACACTATGTCATCCACATAGATTTGTGCAATCATGATTTTTCCACCTTCATCCTTTACAAAAAGGGTCTTATCTATCCCTTCTTTCCTCTATCCATTGGTGGTAAGGAATTCAGTCAGTCTCTCATACCATGCTCTATAGGTTTGTTTCAATCCATACAGTGCCTTCCTTAACTTGTATACATGGTCTATCAAGTTAGGATCCTCAAATCCCTTGGGTTGTGCCACATATAATTCCTCATTTAGATATCCATTCAGAAAAAGCACTTTTCACATCCATCTAGAATAGTTTAAATTTCAGGATGTAGGCAATTCCTAACAGCAGCCTGATTGACTCAATTCTTGCAACTGGTGCAAAAGTTTCATCAAAATCAATTCCTTCTACCCCTGTGCCACCAGTCCAGCCTTGTTTCTGACTACACTTCCTTTTTCATCAGATTTGTTCTTGTAAATCCATTTGGTACCAATGATGTTTGTTCCTTCAGGTCTTGGCACCAGTTCCCATACTTCATTCCTTTTGAACTATTCCAATTCATCTTGCATGGCCTTGATCCAGTATTCATCAGTTAAGGCTTCCTTCACATTTTTGGGTTCAATCTTGGACACAAAGCATGAATTTGAGATGACTTCTTTAGCTCTGGTCCTTATACCACTGTTGAGGTCTCCAATGATAAGATATTTGGGATGATCTTTCAGGATTCTGATAGAAGTTTCTTTGTTGGTAGTTTCTGGTTTAGAATCTAGAGTTATAGCTTGAGTATATTTAGTATTGACTATACCATCAGCTGGTGTCTCAAGCAATGTTTCAACATCCTCTATGACATTGATTTCTTCAAGCTGATCATCAATGATAACATTAATGGATTCCATTAAGACTTTTGTTCTGGAGTTGTATACTCTGTAAGCTCTGTTGTTAGCAGAGTATCCTAGAAATATCCATTCATCACTTTTGGGATCCATTTTCCTCCTTTGTTCATGATCTGTCAAGATGTAGCACTTGCTTCCAAACACATGGAAATACTTCACAGTTGGTTTTCTTCCTTTCCATAATTCATATAGGGCGGAAGATGTTCCCTTTCTCAAGGTAACTCTGTTATGAGCATAGCATGTCGTATTCATTGCCTCAGCCCAAAAGTGCATACGTAATGTTCTTGCATGAATCATGGCTCTGGCAGATTCTTGAATAGTCCTGTTTTTATTTTCTACTACTCCATTTTGTTGAGGAGTAATTGGGGAGGAGAGTTCATGATTGATACCTTCAGTTGAGCAGAATTCAGCAAATTTAGAGTTTTCAAACTCCTTTCCATGATCACTTCTGATCCTGATAATACCACTCTCTTTTTCTCTTTGGAGTTTTATGCAAATATCTTTGAAAACTTCAAACACATCAGATTTTTCTTTGATGAAATATATCCATGCGTATCTGGAGTAATCATCAACCACCACATAGGCATACCTTTTGCCACCAAGACTTTCTACTTGCATTGGACCCATCAAGTCCATGTGCAATAGTTCCAGAACTTTGGAGGTGGTCAGGTGTCCAACCCTTGGATGAGATGTCTTGGTTTGCTTTCCCACTTGACATTCCCCACAAACCTTTCCTTCATCAATAGTTAGCTTTGGAATTCCTCTTACAGCCTCCTTGGAGATGATCTTCTTCATTCCTCTTAGATGAAAGTGCCCAAGTTTTTGATGCCACAATTTGACCTCCCTTTCTTCTTTGGCCATAAAACATATTATGGAGTTATTGGAGTCCTTAGGCTCCCATAAGTAACAATTGTCTTTAGATATAGACCCCTTCATTACTTCTTCATTATCACCATTTGTGACCACACATTCTCCTTTAGTGAATTTAACACTTAGTCCTTGATCACAAAGCTGACTAATGCTGATTAAGTTGGGAGTCAGCCCTTTTATCAGCAATACATTGTATAGATTAGGAACTCCAGAACAGTCTAGTTTCTCAACACCTTTGATTTCCCCTTTTGCTCCATCACCAAAGGTCACATAACTAGTGGAATGTGGTTTGATGTCCACCAATAGATTCTTTATTCTAGTCATGTGTTTAGAGCAGCCACTGTCAAAATACCAGTCTTCTTTAGCTGACACTCTTAGAGAGGTATGAGCTATCAGACCAACCTCTTTTTCCACCCATTGTTGCTTGTTGACATGAGCATCTTGATGAGTGTGACTCAGAAATCCATGCAGACTAAAGCAAAATGGTTTTATGTGTCCAAATTTACCACAATAGTGACACCTCCACCTTTGGGACTTTCTCCTTGTCTGATTCATGTTTATGTTCTTCTGATGTTGTGACATTGATCGTGACATCTGGTTTGGTCTTTGATTTTCATCCTTTGGTTTCTTGTATCCCAAGGTGGGTTTCTGTTCACCAACAAATCCCAATCCAGACTTGTTTCCAGCTTCTTGACCACACTGTAGGATTTTTTCTAGAGTGTCAGTCTCAGGGTTCAGCATCCAGTCAGATTTTGTCATCTGATCAAGTTTGGAGTTTAACATTTTGATCTCATTGTTGAGTGAGTCAATGATTTCAAGATTTTCCTTATTTTCAGCCTCCAACTTCTTGATGATTTTCTTATGCTTCTTCCCTAGTTGACATACTTCAGTACTCCTGATGTACAACTGTTTATATGAGGCTGCTAGTTCATCAAAAGTTAACTCATTTCCACTAGAATCATCATCAGGCATACATGTGCCAGTTAGAGCAGTGACATGTCTTGCATATTCTTCTTCTGATCCACTCTGAGAATCTCCATCAGACCAGGTAATCATAAGTGAAGGTGAGATAATACTTAGAAGGGGGTTGAATAAGTATGAAAGATTAAAACTTAGAAATAGAAACACAATTATTTTTATCCTGGTTCATTGAACTCAACTACTTCAGTCCACCCTTCCTAGAGTGATTTGCATTTCTCAACAAGGACTTAATCCACTATTTAATCAAACAGATTACAATAGTAACACCTAAGAACAACTGTTCTTAGTCTTCTCAAGAGCTACTGATTCTAACTGAATCCTCTTAAGGAAAACCTTTACAATCAATGTAAATTAAATACAAGAGTATGAATGCTTCTAAAAAGCTTTTATCACAACAATGATTTTTCTCTTAAGTTTAAGTACAATAAATTCTTAGAAGAATATGAAAGAATGAGAGCTTTGAATAATATGATTTCTTTTCAGCAAATTGTCGCAGTGAAGAATTTGGTGGAGTCTTCCTTTTATAGGCAGCTGATCCAAGGAGAGCTGAGCGTTGAAAAGAGTGTCCCAAAAAGGTCTGAGCCTTTTTGTCTTTACATCAAGTGACCTTTCCTAGAAGTAGAAGGCACAGAGAAATCCTTTCTGTCTGTGTTCTTGTGTCTAGCACAAATGAGGAAAGAGACGTTTGACTTACTCCAACGGATATAATCTTTGAATAATTCTTCTTCAGTTTTCAGCAAGTTCATCAGAATCTGATTGAGTCAGAGTCTTCTAATGTTGTTCAGAACTTTGCTGTATCAGAGTCTTCTGCAGCATGTGTGCTTTCAGCGTGTTGATCATCAGAGCATATTTGACATAGAACTTCAGTACTGACAGCTTTAGTACTTTCAGAAACTTCTGTAGAAACTATGCTTTGAGAAGCTCTTCAAACAATATTCTTCTTTGCTTCAGATGCATCTGCTTGCTTCAGATTCTTCTGGAGCTTCTTGCTTCAGATCCTTCTGGAGGCTACGCTCAGGAACTTCTGTAAGCAGCAGTCAGAATCTTCTAATGAGTGCATCTGGCGCTACAGAGTCTAGATAACTTCTTGTATACAATTCAGATTTGCTTCTGGAGTGTTAATTTCATTACAATCTGCAGTAAAACTCTCAAGCAAATTTTAGAGTATATAATTCTTAAATACAAAATTTCCTAACAGTTATCATCAAAACAAAGAGATATTATTAAGAACCAATCTGTGTTCTAACAATCTCCCCCTTTTTGATGATGACAAAAAGCATTAGAAATTTTGTTTAATTGGAAAAATTAGAATTATAACTCCCCCTGAGATGATGAATCTCCCCCTGAGTTAAATACAAGTAAGGAATAGAAACTTCCCTTTTTTCTTGAGTAAACTTCAGAGTTAGATCTTATTTGTTCTTATACCATTTGAGGATCAGAAAGTCTTGCAAAAATAAATATTCAGAGTTTGATAATGGTCAAGTGATCTGAGAGACTCAGAGTTTCTTTTATAGAATATACTTATCAAATGTTCTGAAATAGTCAGATTAAAAAGTTAGATAGAATAAATATGTCTGAAGTTTCATTCTGATGAAGTTATATTAAATAGTTCAGATCTATATTTTCTCCCCCTTTTTTGTCATAAGAAAAAAGTAAAAAAAAAAGATTAAAAGGACAAGTAAAAGGAAACAGTAAACTAGATAATTCAATGGAGAAAACTTTGATTCATTCATTTGATCAGATCAAGAGTACATAGGTGTTGCACCCTAAAATTTGACCAACCGATTCTCCTATCTGACTCATGGTTTAATTTCATATTCACAGCTCAGATGTATGATTTTTGTGCACAAGCAGGGGATATCAGAGTTTACAGCTTGATCTTCGTCTATCAGATATGGCAAGATTCAGTCCAGATCACCAGGGTTTTATTTTCAGGGAAATTGTGCGCTCCTTGGTGATTTTTAGCTTGCACAGTGATTTTGAGGATATTCTGATGCCCGGGGATCTCTGTTCGATTCAATCTGGTCTCGTGCGCTCTTTTATGGCGGTCATTTGCATTCATCTGCATTTTTAGGGTTTAATAGGCTTTTGTGAATTTTTAACAGGCTTTATAGATTTTTCTGGAATTTAAATAGGGTTTTTGAGTATTTTAATAGCTTAATCCTCTTTTTAGAATTTTATAGAATATTTTAAATAGATTTTAATCATTTGTAGAATTTTTAATAGAGTTTAAATAGCTTTTATCATTTTTAGAATATTAGTGAATTTTTCTTAGCATATTAAATAGAATGATAAAAATTAGGATTAATAGGTTTAATTGTTTTTAAATCATTTTTAAAATTTTGTATAGATTTTAAAATAGGTTTAATTGTTTTTAGATAATATAGAAAAATAATATAGTTTTTTTAATGATAGATTTTAATAGATATTAAGTGATATTAGGATTTTAATAGAGAATTAGTAGAAGTTTAGAGTTAATTAGATCTTAATTGTTCTTTTTAGAGTTTAATTAGGTTAATTGATTTTTTAGAGTTAATTAGGTTCTTAATCATTTTCAGATTTAATTAGGCTTGAATAGAGTAATTAGAGTTTTAATCTTTCTAGATTTGATTAGGGCTTAATTTTTGTTTAGAGTTTATTAGCTAAATCATTAGATTAATTAGTGTTAATTAGACATAGTTAGGATTAATTGTTTTGTTTAAAATTCAGTTTTTTTTACAGTTTTTTTATTCACTTTCGTGGGCCCAGGAGGTGTCTTTTTGTTGAGGCCCAGTCCTCAAATGATTCAGCAAGTCCAGAAAAAATGGTCCAGATTGTCCAAAAATCGTCCAGCAGATCCCAGCTACTTCCAGAAGATTCCAGAAGGCGCCAATTTTTCTCAGCTTTAAATAGAAGCCACGTGTTGCTTGGAAAGGGGCCCCACGCGTTGTGCATGCAATCACGCCACCACAACTCAGAAACTCCCCCAATCCACGCCACGCGTCCCACTCAGCTGGCCCACACTCCCTCTCTCTGCCAGCTTGCTTGCCACTTGTCTTCCCCCCATCCTCGCCGGAGCCCCCTACCGTCGGCCATGCATCAGCCCTAACCGCACACCGCCGGTCACCGTCAACTACCTCCGACCACCGCCAACCGTCGCCGGAAAACCATTTTTCCCCAGAAACCCTCCTTTCTTCATCTTCTCCCTCCGATCTCTTCCGTCACCTTCATCATCCCTTCGCCGGAGACTTCAATGGCGCCGGAAAACTCATAGTTGGCGCCCTGAACCTTCCTCCACTTCTCCAGAAATCGCTCATACATTCATCGTTTTGTCAGGAACTTGCCAGAACATTCAACGATCTTCATCGTTATTCACTTTTCCAGAACATCATCAACACTCACCGCCACCAGATCTTCATCATTCCTCGTCAAGATTCCCAGAAACCTCAGACATTCATCCTTCTCAGGCAAGATTTCCAGAAACTTCAAACTGCGTTCAATCCTCAGGCAAGATTTCCAGAAACTTCAAACTGCGTTCAATCTTCAAGCAAGATTTCCAGAAACTTCAAACTGCGTTCAACCTTCAAGCAATATTTCCAGAAACTCTCCAGCAATATCTCAACGCGAGAGCTTCAACGGAACGTCTTCAAGATCCTCAATAAGCCTCAAGAACTCCGTCGCCTTCAAGAGACGTTTTCCAGAAACCTTCATCTTCGGCTTCGCTCCAGGTAATCTTTTTCACCTCATAGTGGCTTGTTCAATTGAGTTAAGTTGTTAGTCTGAGTTTTGCGTGTTAGATGAGCGAAGATGTTGGTTTAGGGTGGATTGACAAGCGTGATGTTTAGGTTAGATTTCTGGAAGGGTTTCAGAATGTTGTGTGAGTTTGTTGCAGAGAGAGCGTGAGGGAGAGAAGGAAGATGACGAAGCGGCTAGGGTTGAGAGGTGAGAATGAACAGTGTTAGGTTTTAGGAGAGAATTGAGTTTTGTTCAGCTGCGCAATTGGATTAGGGTTGGGCTGGGTTCAAAGCCCAAATGCGTATTTCTGAACGCTACACCCCGCTTGCTCAATTCCCCCCCCCCCCCTGGCGTGTGAGAGCTGAATGGTAGGATTTGGGCCTTAGGCCCTTATTGCTAGTAGCACCCCCCTCGTCCAAGCCCATAATGATAATCAACTGAGAAGTTGCTAGCGCTGCACCCCCCCTGCGCTCAGTTCAGTTTTTTTTTGTTTTTTTTTCTGGATAATAAGTTTGGGCCCTGCGCCCATTTGCTGATGGCACCCCCATCTTCAGGGCCCATCTAGGAATAGCCTAGAATATCTTGCTGTTTGAACCCCCCCTCCAGTTTATTTCAAGTTTTGTTTTTGTTAATTTCTTTTTAATATTTTCATGTTAGAAAATTCATAATAAAATGTAAATAATTGTTTTTTTTTAATAATTCTTTTTTCTACCATTTCATGAAAATGTTAAGAAAATTAAATAAAAATAAAAATGACATTTTATTTTTGTTTGCTATTTTTTGCATATTTTCCAATTAATTGATTTCTTTTTAATATTTTCAATGCATGCATATCATTAGAAAATTCATAAAAAATGGTAGATTTAGTCAAATAATTCCGTTCTTTTTTCTGTAGACTCGTGATTCAGTGTAGAATTTTATAGTGCAGAAACATCAGCTTAATCATGCATTTTCATTTTAATTGCCTTTTTTCACTGTTATTGATGTTGAATAATTGGTCTGTGGATATGTCTGTGTTGCTAATTTTAGTGCTTTCATCTGGTGTTGAATTTTGTTCTGATTTTTCAGTATGTTATCCTAGAGCCATGTAGGTCTCCCATTAGATTTTTGATAGATTTTTGTAGGATGTTCTGATATGATTTGTCTGAGCCTGAAGATAGGAGAAGTCTTGATGACTTCTGACTTTGAAGTTCAATTATGGTTGAACTTCAGAGATAGTCTCTTGTGGTTTGTTGGCCTGTGGGTTCTTCTTGAAGGTAGGAGCTGGTTGAAGTCCTGTTGGAGCTTGCAAGGATGCAGTGGATTGAGGCTTAGTCTAGGAGCTTGTTGTCTGTTTGTGAGGGTCGAGATTCTGAAGTTTGAAGGGAGTTTATGGTACTTTCCTGAGGAAGGCACTATGAATGACTTTCATCCTTCCTTCTCACCTCTTTCGTAAGTATCCAATGATGTCGGAGCCGACTTGTGAGTTTAATTTCTCCTGAGGAGGAATATAAACTGATCACATGTTGTTGAGCCACATGGGATACGATTCCTAAGTGGAAGCCTCCTAGTACTTTCCTGAGGAAGGTCCTATGGGTCTATTCACTTAGTTCCATTAGTTTATCTAGGATTTCTCAAGTATCCAGTGATGTTGGAGCCAACTTGTGAGTTTAATTTCTCCTGAGGAGGAATGTAAACTGATCACAGTTGTTGAGCCACGTAGGGTACAATTCCTAAGTGTCAGCCTCCTAGTACTTTCCTGAGGAAGGTCCTATGAGTCTGTTCACTTAGTTCCCTTAGTGCATATAGGTTTTCTCAAGTATCCAGTGATGCCGGAGCCTTCATGTGAGTTTAATTTCTCCTGAGGAGGAATATAAACTGATCACAGTTGTCGAGCCGCATAGGATATGACTCCTGAGTAGTAACCTCCTGGTACTTTCCTGAGGAAGGCACTATGAGCTTGTCTGCTTAGCTCCCTTTTCTCTGGTAAGCTTGTTCTGAAGCTTGGAGACTGGGATTGATTCCTCCTGCTTAGGGTTTTGATTAGAGTTGTTGCTTAGATCTTTTGCTTAGGGTGCTGTATAGAGTTTTGTTTGAGAGATAGATTAGGAGCTTGTTTCAGGTTTGATGGAGGCCCTGCTCAGGGTTAGTCTCTTTGTATTGTTTGACTTGTATGACGTTGTGTTGCATTAGACTTAGGTATTCATCTAGATAGTTCTGAGTAGGTGCATCTTAGAAGTAGACTTTGGGTGCATGAGAAGTTGAGGTGGTCCTCCTTCTGCTTGTTTGTTATTGCGTGGCTTTGCTTGTTGGTATTTGGTAGAGCTGAGCTCCCTTGCCCCTGTGGTTTGCGGCCTTTGCGCCTTGTTTGTTTAGTTGTTGCATTCATGCATATTCTCAGTATTTCTTTACTTTGCAGTTTCTTGTTTGTAGTTTAGTCCCGTTGCCATGATCCCTTAGGAGCTATGACTTCTCCGCTGCGGAGTTGTTATGATAGACATTAGGATGGTCAACTAGGTGTGATAGCAGTAGGTAGATTTCCCTGTTTCCCAGCTATAGTTTTAGGGTTTCCCTTTTCTTTCTGTAGGAGCGTTTGAGTAGCTTGACCCGTAGTTAGCTGAACTACAGCTGCTCTGATTCTTCGTTCCAGACGAAGATATGTAGGCATAGGATGCGATATCCTAGCGAGCACATTAACAACTAACCTTTGTTCTCTCGCGGCTGTGCGATCGAGACTTTCCCGCTAACGACTAATTGTTATCCCTTTCTCTTGCCCGAGTGCATTTGAGACCAGATCGTATTTGTAGGTTCCCGAGCCTTTAGGACCAGTTTGTTTTCTCACTGCTGTGTGAGAGCCCCTGTTTACCCGTAGTTTGCCGAACTACGTTTGCTCTGATCTTTCATACCAGATGAAAGTACGTAGGCACAGGACGCGATGTCCTGGCGAGCAACCTTTCCCCCGTTTAGACGTAGGAGGTCGAACTACGTTGACTCTGACTTTCCCATTGCACGAGGGAATACGTAGGCCCAGAACACCGTATGTTCTGTCGAGTCCTGTCCTTTTGTTTTCTTTTCAGACCAGCCAGTAGCGTAGATAGATAACACACCCTTTTACCTATAAACACCAAGCGTGAATCCCATCGAGTACGATGGACGTGAGGGGTGCTAATACCTTCCCCTTGCGTAACCGACTCCCGAATCCAGGTTTTGGTTGCGATGACCATACCTTTTCCCGTCTTTGCGAGGTTTACTTCGAGCGTTTCCTTTCCCGCTCTGAGGGATAAATAACGCACGGTGGCGACTCTCCTGTCAAGCCGGCGCCGATTTTCGCAGTAGCGACAGCTGGCGACTCTGCTGGGGACCTATAGCATCTAGGGACTTTTCCCGTCCCTTATGCTGGGACCGTTTCCCATCCCCTACGCGAGTCAATCCTAGCGCTTGGATGTTTATTGGTTGGGTGTTGTGCATATTGTGTTTTACTTTTCTGCACTTTACTTTTCTGTACCTTTACCTTTCCGCATTTATTTTCCAGCATTATATTATTATGATTATTGCTGTGGGCAAAGGGAGGTTACTGTGAGTGAAAGCCGGACCTGGGCTTGAGTACACACCTAGATATAGTTGCGGAGAAGTAGTAGACGAACCTGTCTGCTGAGCAGGCACAGTTCCCTACGAAAATCTGCGCTCAGACGAGATTCTTGCAGAGGTGCTCCTTTCCGGTCCTGAGGATCTGAGGGGAGTCCAGACGTGAGGGTTGTCGACTCTGGGGACCGATCATTTGGAAGTCAGCTAAGTGAGGCCTCTTCATGACTTGATGATGCCACTCCTTCTGGGAATCGTATCGTCACTCATGAAAGTCTGTGACGCTGATGACCGCATAGGATGCCGTACCTTTGTCCGTGGATTAGGTCTATCCTACCTGTGAGAGGGACTGGGTTATTGCAGGAAAACTGGCCTTCAGAAACCATGATTCAGTATCTTTATCAGATGGTGTTCTTGATTCATCTCCAGGTGTGTTGTCTGGGTCAGATGGGTTACTTATCTGAGGTTGAGGCTATTATCAGATGGTATTCTCGTCAGATACAGAGGTTCAGATGGTTTTCTTACCAGGGGATTGATATTTTGAGTATCAGATGATAGTTAGTGGCATGAGATCCTGGTGACCGTGTTGGTTTTCTGTTCTTGATCACAGAGATATTCCTCCTCAGGCTACAGCATAACCCCTGTGTTCGCAGATTGCATTATTTATCATATTGCATCATTGCATTACCATCTGCATTCAACTAACGTGTGTGTGTTGCAGGTACATATTTTCCCTTCCAGTTCTGGTGTTTGTTCCTAGCAAGACATGGAAAACCTGAAGAGAGTATTGCCCTATAAGTTTCCGTCGCCGAATATCAGTCTATTGTTAGAATTGATTGCTATTGCTAAGAAGAGGGAAATGGGTGACTTCAGAAAGAGATATGGGAGGATTCTGACCTACGTTTATCAGCCATCTGCCTACGAGACCAGCGGCATCTATACTCTGTTACAGTTCTACGACGCGGAGCTCAGGTGTTTTGTATTTCCCGACTTTGTTTTGGCTCCTACCCTGGAGGAGTACTCTGCACTTCTGGATATACCGATCCGTGAGCAGATGCCTTTTTATCGTACGGACGCTGAGCCTAAGCTGGCTGAGCTTTCTGCCATCCTGTGCTTGAAAGAATTTGAGCTGTCTGGGAAAATGATCAGAAGAGGAGACGTATGGGGATTTCCGTTGGATGTCTTAGTGGAGAAGGCTCGAGAATATGCCCAGAAGGGTAGCTGGGATGTTTTTGACGTCATTCTTGCTGTATGTGTTTATGGCATCGTGTTGTTCCCGAACATTCCTGATTTCGTTGATTCTGATGCCTTCTATATTTTGGCCGCGGGAAACCCAGTTCCTACTTTGCTGGGAGATATCCACCATTCAACCCATTACCAGAATGAAAAGCGACGAGGAAGGAATGTGTCTTGCTGTGTACCTCTCCTATGCAGGTGGTTCACCAGTCATATGCCTAAGTCAGGCCCGTTTGTCACATCTATCAATTCTCTAGGATGGCCCGAGCGCTTAATGGGATTGACTGCTGAGAACGTGGTATGGGTCAATAAAGAGGTATTTGGAGCTGAAGTCATACTCAAAGGCGAAGGATTCCCGAATGTTCCGTTAATAGGAAGGAAAGGTTGTGTCAACTATAACCCTTCCTTATTGATCAAGCAATTTGGGTACATACCTCAAGGAGCGCCAAAGCCCGAGGAGATACAGGAATCTCTGTATCTCACCGGGGCAATAGGGAAAGAAATGCTGACCAAACTTGAGAAAGCCTGGAAAAACTTGCACAAGAGAGGGAAGCTTTCAGGTAGCAGAGGGGATACTCGAGTTCCTAGCCCGTATGTGGAGTGGATTCGTGAGCGAGCTGTGAAGTTCCTTATGCCATATCCAGCAGTTCAGCCATTGCATCCTTCTCCGGTAGAGGAGCCTACCACTGTGGACATTCAGGTCTACAAGCAGCTGATGGCGGAGAAAGAAGAGCTAGCAAAGGCTAAAGAGGCTTTAGAGCAGGAGAATGCCCAGCTTCGGCATGAAAAGATTGAAACGGGATATGTTTCTAAGCAACAGGCTGAAACTCTGAAACATCTGAAGACTACGCTATTGGAATTGACTGAAACCAAGAAGCGTCTGGAGTTAGATGTAGACTCCGTTAGTAGTGTGTTGGCCACCAAGAAGCAAGAGCTGGAAAGGGCCTACACAAAGCTAGCCAAGTTCAGAGAACACTGGGATCTCACTATGACCAAGCGCAAGGAGCGAGAAGAAGGGCTGAAGACACAGGTTGCTCAGTTTGAAGAACAGGTCAAGGTGAAGAACGAAGAGCTTGAAGAAGAAGCTTGTCGCCGATACGAGGCCGAGCGCAAGTTGACAGATGCCATGAAGAATTTGGAAGACTTCCAGCATAGAGCAGATGCCAAGAGACCCAAACCTGGGGGCGGTGCCAATGATAAGGCTTGGGAAGACTTTGTCAGAGACATCCAGGGGACGGTCAGGAAGAGGGATCGACTGATAGAAGGTTTGATTTATCAACCAGATCATGCAGAGACGAAGAAGATGGTCGAGGACTTCCGCAACCGTACCCGTATTTGATTTCTCTCTTGTATTCTGTATGTTGAGATCACCACCAGGCATGTTGGCTGGGATCCTCTTTGTCATATCAGTTGTATGGAGCATAGTTGTGTAACCTCTTGACAAGGCAGTTATTCTAATCAATATATGAGGGTTTTTCCAAATATTGTCTTTTATGGTTTATCTCGCCTTGCTACCACTGACACTGGAATTGGAGGGAAAATATCTCCAATGCACACATGCACGTTAGCATTTTTGTATTTCTGTTTGCATAAATCATACTGCATAGCATTTCTCTAGCAGGTCAGAGCACTTATCCAACCTTTGTTTTCACCAGAAAGTGATTCTCGGGGAATTGTTTGAGGCAAGAGTGGAAACGACCCAGGGGTTGAAGCAGATTTGAGCAGAATCAAGCAGCGCAGTCGGTTACAGGTAATCGGTAGCTATGTCTGAAGGCAATTTCCAGGCTCCTAACACCTTGGCAAGGTTTACTACGGCGTCCAACCATCAGTATGATTCTATGGAAGGCTTCCCGCAAGCGAACAATCTTACGGCAGACCAAGTTGTACAGCCTACGGATGAGAACCGAGATCAGCAGGAGCAGTTTGTTGCCCGAAATGAACGTTATCTTCCTGTTAACAATCAAAGTGTTGCTTTCCCTGTGATGAATTGCCGAAGAGATATTCCAGTGACTGGGTTAGTAGACCCAAGAGCTCTTGACGATGGTAGAAGACTCCGAGTGTTGGAAGAGCAAATGAAAGCCTTAGAAGCAAAGGACGCCGTTAACCTGGATGCTGTAGCCATGTGTTTGGTCCCTGACCTCGTGTTGCCGTACAAGTTCAAAATGCCGGAATTTGAAAAATACAGGGGAGATAGCTGTCCAAAGCTGCATTTGATGATGTTCTGTCGAAGGATGACTTCGTTTGTGCGAAATGACAAATTGATGATCCATTGCTTCCAGTATAGCCTGACTGGGGCATCCCTGAGATGGTATGTGCAATTGGAAAGTAATCAGATTCGATCATGGATGGATTTAGCCAGAGCTTTCATGAAGCAGTACGATTACAACTTGGATTTGACTCCTAGTCTCGTGGATCTGCAAGAATTGTCTCAAGCGGAGAATGAATCATTCAGAGCGTATTTGCGAAGATGGAAGGAATTGGCTGCTAGTGTTCGACCACCGCTTCCGGAAAGAGAACTGGTTGACATCTTCTTGGGTACTCTGAAAGGCCATTATTTTGACAAATTGTTCAGTTGCACAAACTTTGTGGGCCTGATGAGGCTGGGAGAGATTGTTGAGCGAGGACTCAGGAGTGGAAAGTTTCGAGGTGTTCCTTACGTCCCAGTTAATAAGATTGAGTCAGTTGTCAGTTCTCAAGAAGAGTGGGAAGGAGATGACGCCACCTCAGAATCTCTAGCATCTCAGGATCAGTCTTCAGATACTTCAAGTCAACGATCATCCTATCGCCGATCGCGTCAGCATGCTCCATGAAGACCAAGGAAGCCTGAAAGGCAGTTTACTCAGCTACCGGTGTCGTACAGTCAGTTGTTGCCAGATCTGGTCAAAAGTGGATTGATAGTGCCGAAGGAGACTAAGCCGGTGATTCCACCGTATCCTCCAGGTTTTGATGCCAGCGCCCGTTGTGAGTACCATGTTGGGGCACAGGGGCATTCAACAAATGATTGTAAGGTGCTTAGAAGTCAAATTCAGGATCTGTTAGACTCTAGCCGTATTTGCATCACTCCTCAGGGTTTTGTTCAGATTAATGATTTTCCATCTTCCAGTTGTGGGGGTTCGTCAGTTAATGTCATGGAAGACTCCACAGGAAGTGTGTGCTCCGAAGATTGTCACTCGGAGAGTTCAGTTGAATATGGGGGAAATTTCTAGAGGTTTCTGTGCCGGGTGTCGCATCTGTTTTCTCTGCTTAATCCGTTTAGCTTTTGTGCATCAGTATTTGCTGACCACCACCAGGAGTGTTGGCTGGGGTCATTGTATTCGTACTTATTTGTGCTTACCTGCTGATTTTGTTGGTTATACATATGTGGGAGATGTTCGTCTGTGTGCTTACAGCTTGAGTTTCTCTTTGTCTCGTTATGAATACGTGTTTGCTTTCTGCGCTGCATTATTATTTAGCAGGTATATCAGAACCGTGGGCCTTATTTCCTCATCATCCAGTTTGTTGCAGGAACTCCTTCAGAGATATGGAACAGAATCAGTGTAAATTGATCGAAGTCCGAAGCCAGCTGGGGCAGATGATGAGAGACATGCAAGAGATGCGTCTGGAGCAGAAGATCCTCAAAGAGGAAAATAGTCAGCTGAAGACCCAAATGAGCTTGATCATGGAAGTAGTCAAGAATGTGCTTAGGAAAGAAGACGATCAGCTATTTGAAGCCGCAATGAAGAAGCTCGCGCCACCTGTGCATGTGGAACCTGAGCAGCAGCAACAGAGGATGCATCCGGCTCAGCGGAAGATCCAGGAAGGAAAGCCAAGGAGAATATTTGAGGCACCACCTATGACCTATGCTGAGCTCTTGCAGACTTTATTGAGGTTTAATCTGGTTGAAAAGAGAACGTTGGCACCACCAACGAGAGTGTTTCCTCAAGGGTACGATGCCAGTAAGCAATGTGAGTTTCATTCCGGGGCATTCGGACACGACATCGAGGGTTGTCATGCTTTTAAGCACAATGTTCAAGACCTGATTGACTCGCACGATATTGAATTCACGCCGAGCGGCGTAGCTGTGCACATTGCTCCTGTCTCGATCGATGCTAAGATGACAGACGTTTCTAAAGCTGCAGTGGGTCAGAAGCGTATCCTGGACTCCATGGTGTCAGAATCTCCAGGCCCACAACTGTTGCCTATTCCTGGGGCAGATCTAAGAAAGAAAATGGTTAAGCATAAGGAGAGCGCTAATCAGTACAGTGAAGGTCAAGAAACCAATGTTGCATTTGATACAAAGGGTGTTCAAGGGTCAACCCGATACCAGCAGCAGCAGCCTCAGCAGGGGGCACAGCAAGCTCAGCGAAGATTCCAGGGTGGTAAACCGAGAAGAGTGTTTGAGAAGCCTCCCTCAACATATGCCGAGTTATTGCAGACATTGTTGGGATTGAATCTGGTAGAAAAGAGAAATCTGGCACCAATAACGGGAACTCCCCCGTTTGGTTATGATGCAAGCAAGCACTGTGAGTTTCATTCCGGAGCCCCGGGTCACGATATAGAAGGTTGCCATGCTTTTAAGCACCAAGTGCAGGATTTGCTTGATAGTGCAGCAATCAGCTTCGGGCCAAGAGGTCCCCAAATCATCTGAATGAAGGAGGAAGGGCTCTATAATTTGGTTGAGTCGTTGAAAGCAGGTCGAGACAGCATCAAATGGTCTCTAATAAGGATAGCTGGTTCAGCAGCAGGGCAGATGTGAAAGCCCAGTTCTCGGAAGCTAGCATTTTTCTTTGTTTTAGCTTGTCATTTCTTTACATTTGTAGTTGCTTTCCTGTTTGAATTTGTAAACTTGTTTGTAAAACTTGTTGTTTTCATTCAAATTGGTGATAATGAAATAAATATGCATGTTTTGATTAAATCCAGTCGTGTTCACTAACTGTTTTTGCAAATGTCCAACGTTTGGTTAAGAAGAATTTGGGGAGGATGACGAAAATGACCGACATGCAACTACCGATAATGTATGCTTTTGAAATAAACCTGCTGATGATGTACAGGCATTGTTTCAAATCCCTAAACACCGGAGATATAAGGAAGATAATCCCTTGTCAACCCCTTTGAGCCTTGTAGTAGGAGTTCTTTCTGAAAACGAAAAACCTTCAATCTTAACCTGGGGCAGGGTAGGTGTTAGCTAATTTGACCGAGCGTCTAAATTGCAAAAGGAGTGTCCGTTCGAGGATCAATCACACCCCTAGAGGTCGTGCCTAAAAGACCACAGTGGTTCAATCAAGAGTGTGATGGCCACATTGTTCCCCAAAGAGTCAGACAACCAGTGTCACACGACTTGTCCGAAAAAAAAGGAGAAGAATGAAAAAGAATCAAAAGCCTGCTAAGTCAAGAAAACTTCAAAACAAATGACTTAGGCAAAAAAATGAGGGCATCCCGCTGGACTCAAAAAAATCAAAAGAAACTCAAAAGGAGTCAGTCCAGGCAAAAGTTAGGGATATGAAAAGAAAAGATGAAAAGGATCAAAAGAAAAATCCTCGATGGAAATACGAGTCGTGTGACCTCAAGTGTCAAAGATGAAAAGTGAGTGGCTGTCATTCCAAAATCCAAAAGTTTCTCGAACTATCATTCCTATATTTTTCAGCCTCTGAGAGGTGAGCGCTAAGGGTGAATTAGCTGAACATAGGAACGGAGAACGTCAAGGAGAACGGGTGGGTTAAAATAAACTTTGAGCCTTTATCCCTTCTTTCGAAACCATGAACCTGACCACGTTACAACCTTCAAAAGTCCTAATTGAAGCAGGTTGTTTCGAAAGCATACTCCGGTAAAGGTCGTGTCGATTCTGACTCCTAAAAAGGTTCCTCTTACCATGTTGGTACTAATGTTGATAAATGTTTTGTGCATTATATGCTATAAACTGTTTTTCCTTTTCCCAGTGAACAGATTGGATGTCAAAGCTGTCATATGTGTTGCATTAATACATCTTTTATGCATAACAACTTGTTTTACTTGCGAGTAAGCGCTTGACAGCAGAAAAGCTTCCTACAATGGAAAGTATGGTCAAGATAGAATGCAGAACGCCCGAATGTTCCGAGAGCAGGGGCAGGCTTTATTGTGATCCCCAGTCAGGTCAGCTTTTCGAAATCAGTTATCCGGGGGTAATCAGGTTGAGATTCAGGCGAATACGGTCAAGAGCGCTACCCTGAATCAGATAATCGGGGCAAGGTCATTGCAGTCAGGGGCAAACCATCTTAAGCACGCAGAAGTTACTCGAGAAGCATTCAAGGTGAAGTATCTCTTGGAAGTTCAGAACACTGAGGCATGTTATATCAGACCATCAAGGAACAGATTTGCAGATTTCCTTTCAAGGACTATCCCCGCAGAGGTCCCATAGGCTGGGGCATATCAGAAGAGAAAGGATTGGTCTTCTCCGTACCAGCAGGGCCATTTGGAGTTATTCGAGCAGATGCAGTCGATTTTCAAGAGCGAGATGATTGCGGGAAGTTGTGTTACTATCCCTTGACTCTTCACTAAAAGGCTGTGTATTCAGGAAGAATGTTTCCTAGCGGCAGTTGTATCTGACCCAGTAAGATAAGCTTAAGAGCTCAAATCCATGTTCGCGATTACTGTGAAGCCCATCCGTGTTGGCGCATCAATTTCCAGATCCGAGCTTCATCAGCGCGGGAAGACTCCCTCTATTTTGCCAGCAAAGACCAATTTGCCATTGGTATGGGTAAGTTATTCCCAGAGGAGTCCAATCATATTCAGCACGTCTGCCATTCTCCAGCGGAGCCATATTCCCCAGCAGGGTATTACTTCGTTGATGGTGTTCGGTTAAGTTCCTAATATTCCCAGCAGAGTTGATTTCACTCTCCCAGCATTTATTTTGCTAGGACGATTCAGTGATATCCAGTTTATCCCCAGCGGAGTTGGCTTCGTCTTCAGCATTTATTTAGATGAAGTGGTTCTGTACCCGGCCTTTTCCGGCAGCTCAAGCCTGCACTAGCATATTGCATGCATCATCATACTTGCATCATACTTGCATATCATGTTCAAAATGCGTAGCATTTCTATCCAGAATGGAGCATTACGCTGTAGAAAGATTAAAGCATTTGCATATGCATACGAAGCGTAAGTCAGGTTTTCTATCAGCCTCATATGGCGCGTGAATTACTCTGTGATCAGTTCAGGGGCATTTATCCAGCAGCAGTATTCAGACGATTCAGCGGATTATTTGTATCAGATCTTACGATAGCTGTGCTTTGATCAAGCAGTCATCTGATATCGACAGACTGTTCTTCCCGTCAGTTCATATTGACGATGTGTTCCTTCGATAAGTGGATTTCTCCGTCTATCATTAGACGTCTTGAGTACGAGTGTGGTTTTCTTTCCGTCTATCCATAGACGATGTGAAGTTGCGGGTGATCACAGTGGGGCTTCAAGAAGGGGTTTCCCCAGAATATGCTTTCCTTCCCGTCTATCAGCAGACGATGTGAAGTTTCGGGCAATCTTCAATGGAGTTCAAAATAGAGCTTTTCTAGCAAGTGGCTTTCCTTTCCGTCTGTCAGCAGACGATGTGAAGTTTCGAGCTACTGTTCAGCGGGTTTCTTATTGCCAGATCATACATATGATGAGGTGTTTCCCCAGCGAGCCTTCTCCGGCTATCCTTGGTTGTTGAGGGGTTTCAAAATGATTTTGGATATTGGTTTTCTTTCTGTTTATTGGATGAGATGACGTTTCAAGAGGTACTTTTCTGACTGTCAATCCTTATTGATGTCGAGGCTCTTCGAAGAATGTTCAGTTTTCGTGATTGTCGATTCTTATTGACGACATGGTTCCTTAAAAGGTGGTCTTCTTCCCGTCAGTCCATACTGACGATGCGGCCCCTTCAAGGATATTGATCTTTCCATCAATTTCCATAGACAGAAGAATTCTGAAATTCAAGGGTTGGTGTTGAATATGGAGATAATGGTGTCTTTCCGTCTATCCTTAGACGATGTGAATTCAGAGATTATTTCTTCCCGTCTATCTTTAGACGATGTGAGTATGCGATCAGGCTTTGTTCCCGTCTACCCTTAGACGATGAGAATATTGATTTGTTTCATCAATCAGGATGATGCCGTCTATCCTTAGACGATGTGAATATTGATTTGATCAGTATGATCCCGTCTATCAGTAGACGATGTGAATTTGGAGATTATTTCTTCCCGTCTACCCTTAGACGATGTGAATTGATTTGTCATCAATCAGGATGATCCCGTCTATCCTTAGACGATGTGAATTTGGAGATTATTTCTTCCCGTCTATCAGTAGACGATGTGAATATAGAGATTATGAATTTCTTCCCGTCTATCATTAGACGATGTGAATATGGAGATTATGGTGTCTTGCCGTCTATCCTTGGACGATGTGAATATGGAGATTATGGTGACTTCCCGTCTACCCTTAGACGATGTGAATATTGATTTGTTCATCAATCAGGATGATGCCGTCTATCTTTAGACGATGTGAGTATGCGATCAGGCTTTGTTCCCGTCTACTCTTAGACGATGTGAATTGTTTCGTTTCATCAATCAGGATGATCCCGTCTACTCTTAGACGATGTGAATTTGGAGATTAATGTTGTCTTTCCGTCTATCATTAGACGAAGTGAGTATTCAATCAGGGTGTCTTCCCGTCCATCTTTGGGCGATGTGAGTATATTTCTTTTCTTGCCTATCAGTAAGCAATGTGAAAGGATCAGGTATTTCGTTGCAACCCTAGGGTTTGTTATATGGAGTATCACAGGCAACGGGTATTCAAATCAGGAGTTCTTTATCAGATGATTGATCAGTTTGGTGCCATAATAACTGGACTCGGTTTTCTGGACTTCATTCCCCAAGCAGTTTACAGTATATGCTCGCGGTTGGCAAATTTTCGGGTTTTATTTGTATTCAACCGTCTCGTACCTCTGAATGTTTGAAGGCTGAGCGCTCTTCAAACCCTTCAGGTCCAAGTCGCTTGAATAGGGGCAGCTGTTGCACCCTAAAATTTGACCAACCGATTCTCCTATCTGACTCATGGTTTAATTTCATATTCACAGCTCAGATGTATGATTTTTGTGCACAAGCAGGGGATATCAGAGTTTACAGCTTGATCTTCGTCTATCAGATATGGCAAGATTCAGTCCAGATCACCAGGGTTTTATTTTCAGGGAAATTGTGCGCTCCTCGGTGATTTTTAGCTTGCACAGTGATTTTGAGGATATTCTGATGCCCGGGGATCTCTGTTCGATTCAATCTGGTCTCGTGCGCTCTTTTATGGCGGTCATTTGCATTCATCTGCATTTTTAGGGTTTAATAGGCTTTTGTGAATTTTTAACAGGCTTTATAGATTTTTCTGGAATTTAAATAGGGTTTTTGAGTATTTTAATAGCTTAATCCTCTTTTTAGAATTTTATAGAATATTTTAAATAGATTTTAATCATTTGTAGAATTTTTAATAGAGTTTAAATAGCTTTTATCATTTTTAGAATATTAGTGAATTTTTCTTAGCATATTAAATAGAATGATAAAAATTAGGATTAATAGGTTTAATTGTTTTTAAATCATTTTTAAAATTTTGTATAGATTTTAAAATAGGTTTAATTGTTTTTAGATAATATAGAAAAATAATATAGTTTTTTTAATGATAGATTTTAATAGATATTAAGTGATATTAGGATTTTAATAGAGAATTAGTAGAAGTTTAGAGTTAATTAGATCTTAATTGTTCTTTTTAGAGTTTAATTAGGTTAATTGATTTTTTAGAGTTAATTAGGTTCTTAATCATTTTCAGATTTAATTAGGCTTGAATAGAGTAATTAGAGTTTTAATCTTTCTAGATTTGATTAGGGCTTAATTTTTGTTTAGAGTTTATTAGCTAAATCATTAGATTAATTAGTGTTAATTAGACATAGTTAGGATTAATTGTTTTGTTTAAAATTCAGTTTTTTTTACAGTTTTTTTATTCACTTTCGTGGGCCCAGGAGGTGTCTTTTTGTTGAGGCCCAGTCCTCAAATGATTCAGCAAGTCCAGAAAAAATGGTCCAGATTGTCCAAAAATCGTCCAGCAGATCCCAGCTACTTCCAGAAGATTCCAGAAGGCGCCAATTTTTCTCAGCTTTAAATAGAAGCCACGTGTTGCTTGGAAAGGGGCCCCACGCGTTGTGCATGCAATCACGCCACCACAACTCAGAAACTCCCCCAATCCACGCCACGCGTCCCACTCAGCTGGCCCACACTCCCTCTCTCTGCCAGCTTGCTTGCCACTTGTCTTCCCCCCATCCTCGCCGGAGCCCCCTACCGTCGGCCATGCATCAGCCCTAACCGCACACCGCCGGTCACCGTCAACTACCTCCGACCACCGCCAACCGTCGCCGGAAAACCATTTTTCCCCAGAAACCCTCCTTTCTTCATCTTCTCCCTCCGATCTCTTCCGTCACCTTCATCATCCCTTCGCCGGAGACTTCAACGGCGCCGGAAAACTCATAGTTGGCGCCCTGAACCTTCCTCCACTTCTCCAGAAATCGCTCCTACATTCATCGTTTTGTCAGGAACTTGCCAGAACATTCAACGATCTTCATCGTTATTCACTTTTCCAGAACATCATCAACACTCACCGCCACCAGATCTTCATCATTCCTCGTCAAGATTCCCAGAAACCTCAGACATTCATCCTTCTCAGGCAAGATTTCCAGAAACTTCAAACTGCATTCAATCCTCAGGCAAGATTTCCAGAAACTTCAAACTGCGTTCAATCTTCAAGCAAGATTTCCAGAAACTTCAAACTGCGTTCAACCTTCAAGCAATATTTCCAGAAACTCTCCAGCAATATCTCAACGCGAGAGCTTCAACGGAACGTCTTCAAGATCCTCAATAAGCCTCAAGAACTCCGTCGCCTTCAAGAGACGTTTTCCAGAAACCTTCATCTTCGGCTTCGCTCCAGGTAATCTTTTTCACCTCATAGTGGCTTGTTCAATTGAGTTAAGTTGTTAGTCTGAGTTTTGCATGTTAGATGAGCGAAGATGTTGGTTTAGGGTGGATTGACAAGCGTGATGTTTAGGTTAGATTTCTGGAAGGGTTTCAGAATGTTGTGTGAGTTTGTTGCAGAGAGAGCGTGAGGGAGAGAAGGAAGATGACGAAGCGGCTAGGGTTGAGAGGTGAGAATGAACAGTGTTAGGTTTTGGGAGAGAATTGAGTTTTGTTCAGCTGCGCAATTGGATTAGGGTTGGGCTGGGTTCAAAGCCCAAATGCGTATTTCTGAACGCTACACCCCGCTTGCTCAATTCCCCCCCCCTGGCGTGTGAGAGCTGAATGGTAGGATTTGGGCCTTAGGCCCTTATTGCTAGTAGCACCCCCCTCGTCCAAGCCCATAATGATAATCAACTGAGAAGTTGCTAGCGCTGCACCCCCCCTGCGCTCAGTTCAGTTTTTTTTTGTTTTTTTTCTGGATAATAAGTTTGGGCCCTGCGCCCATTTGCTGATGGCACCCCCATCTTCAGGGCCCATCTAGGAATAGCCTAGAATATCTTGCTGTTTGAACCCCCCCTCCAGTTTATTTCAAGTTTTGTTTTTGTTAATTTCTTTTTAATATTTTCATGTTAGAAAATTCATAATAAAATGTAAATAATTGTTTTTTTTTAATAATTCTTTTTTCTACCATTTCATGAAAATGTTAAGAAAATTAAATAAAAATAAAAATGACATTTTATTTTTGTTTGCTATTTTTTGCATATTTTCCAATTAATTGATTTCTTTTTAATATTTTCAATGCATGCATATCATTAGAAAATTCATAAAAAATGGTAGATTTAGTCAAATAATTCCGTTCTTTTTTCTGTAGACTCGTGATTCAGTGTAGAATTTTATAGTGCAGAAACATCAGCTTAATCATGCATTTTCATTTTAATTGCCTTTTTTCACTGTTATTGATGTTGAATAATTGGTCTGTGGATATGTCTGTGTTGCTAATTTTAGTGCTTTCATCTGGTGTTGAATTTTGTTCTGATTTTTCAGTATGTTATCCTAGAGCCATGTAGGTCTCCCATTAGATTTTTGATAGATTTTTGTAGGATGTTCTGATATGATTTGTCTGAGCCTGAAGATAGGAGAAGTCTTGATGACTTCTGACTTTGAAGTTCAATTATGGTTGAACTTCAGAGATAGTCTCTTGTGGTTTGTTGGCCTGTGGGTTCTTCTTGAAGGTAGGAGCTGGTTGAAGTCCTGTTGGAGCTTGCAAGGATGCAGTGGATTGAGGCTTAGTCTAGGAGCTTGTTGTCTGTTTGTGAGGGTCGAGATTCTGAAGTTTGAAGGGAGTTTATGGTACTTTCCTGAGGAAGGCACTATGAATGACTTTCATCCTTCCTTCTCACCTCTTTCGTAAGTATCCAATGATGTCGGAGCCGACTTGTGAGTTTAATTTCTCCTGAGGAGGAATATAAACTGATCACATGTTGTTGAGCCACATGGGATACGATTCCTAAGTGGAAGCCTCCTAGTACTTTCCTGAGGAAGGTCCTATGGGTCTATTCACTTAGTTCCATTAGTTTATCTAGGATTTCTCAAGTATCCAGTGATGTTGGAGCTAACTTGTGAGTTTAATTTCTCCTGAGGAGGAATGTAAACTGATCACAGTTGTTGAGCCACGTAGGGTACAATTCCTAAGTGTCAGCCTCCTAGTACTTTCCTGAGGAAGGTCCTATGAGTCTGTTCACTTAGTTCCCTTAGTGCATATAGGTTTTCTCAAGTATCCAGTGATGCCGGAGCCTTCATGTGAGTTTAATTTCTCCTGAGGAGGAATATAAACTGATCACAGTTGTCGAGCCGCATAGGATATGACTCCTGAGTAGTAACCTCCTGGTACTTTCCTGAGGAAGGCACTATGAGCTTGTCTGCTTAGCTCCCTTTTCTCTGGTAAGCTTGTTCTGAAGCTTGGAGACTGGGATTGATTCCTCCTGCTTAGGGTTTTGATTAGAGTTGTTGCTTAGATCTTTTGCTTAGGGTGCTGTATAGAGTTTTGTTTGAGAGATAGATTAGGAGCTTGTTTCAGGTTTGATGGAGGCCCTGCTCAGGGTTAGTCTCTTTGTATTGTTTGACTTGTATGACGTTGTGTTGCATTAGACTTAGGTATTCATCTAGATAGTTCTGAGTAGGTGCATCTTAGAAGTAGACTTTGGGTGCATGAGAAGTTGAGGTGGTCCTCCTTCTGCTTGTTTGTTATTGCGTGGCTTTGCTTGTTGGTATTTGGTAGAGCTGAGCTCCCTTGCCCCTGTGGTTTGCGGCCTTTGCGCCTTGTTTGTTTAGTTGTTGCATTCATGCATATTCTCAGTATTTCTTTACTTTGCAGTTTCTTGTTTGTAGTTTAGTCCCGTTGCCATGATCCCTTAGGAGCTATGACTTCTCCGCTGCGGAGTTGTTATGATAGACATTAGGATGGTCAACTAGGTGTGATAGCAGTAGGTAGATTTCCCTGTTTCCCAGCTATAGTTTTAGGGTTTCCCTTTTCTTTCTGTAGGAGCGTTTGAGTAGCTTGACCCGTAGTTAGCTGAACTACAGCTGCTCTGATTCTTCGTTCCAGACGAAGATATGTAGGCATAGGATGCGATATCCTAGCGAGCACATTAACAACTAACCTTTGTTCTCTCGCGGCTGTGCGATCGAGACTTTCCCGCTAACGACTAATTGTTATCCCTTTCTCTTGCCCGAGTGCATTTGAGACCAGATCGTATTTGTAGGTTCCCGAGCCTTTAGGACCAGTTTGTTTTCTCACTGCTGTGTGAGAGCCCCTGTTTACCCGTAGTTTGCCGAACTACGTTTGCTCTGATCTTTCATACCAGATGAAAGTACGTAGGCACAGGACGCGATGTCCTGGCGAGCAACCTTTCCCCCGTTTAGACGTAGGAGGTCGAACTACGTTGACTCTGACTTTCCCATTGCACGAGGGAATACGTAGGCCCAGAACACCGTATGTTCTGTCGAGTCCTGTCCTTTTGTTTTCTTTTCAGACCAGCCAGTAGCGTAGATAGATAACACACCCTTTTACCTATAAACACCAAGCGTGGATCCCATCGAGTACGATGGACGTGAGGGGTGCTAATACCTTCCCCTTGCGTAACCGACTCCCGAATCCAGGTTTTGGTTGCGATGACCATACCTTTTCCCGTCTTTGCGAGGTTTACTTCGAGCGTTTCCTTTCCCGCTCTGAGGGATAAATAACGCACGGTGGCGACTCTCCTGTCAAGCCGGCGCCGATTTTCGCAGTAGCGACAATAGGCAAACATCAGAAGATATATCAAATAGAGTACAAATGCAAGCAACAGATGCAAAAACATTAGAATGAAAAAAAATCTAAGAGTGTTTGGACAAAAGCATCTTCAATAGATCTATAATCTCAGAGGATGATTGCTCTTGCTTGGACATCCACTTAGCCATAGTTTCATTCTTTTCATCTTGCTTTGACATCCATTCTGTCATATTTTCAGATTTCTTATCCTGCTTAGCCATCCAGGATTTTATCTCTGACTGTCCAGCTTCCAGAGCAGCAATCTTGTCTTCAAAATCTGGATGTTCTTTCTTTATCTCAGATGAAGAAGTAGGATTAGGTTCTGTAGCCTGAACAGAGTCAATTTTCATGGATTCTGTAGAGTCTGGAGCATTTGAAGTAGAAGAAGGATCTACCAGAGTCATAGCCAATTGATTATCTTCAGATGCAATTTCAGTAGATTCTGTTGATGGTGGAGGAGCATCTAAAAGAAGCAGAGGTTCAGATTTGTTGACATTCCAGAACAAAGTCCTTGCAGCCTCAGCAAATCTGAGCTTTGCATCATCAGAACAAACATTCTTCAGATTAGAAGCTACAGAGTTGAATCTGTTAATGAATCCATTCTGGATGATGTCAGATTCTTTGGCATCCATTGTTGCTGAGCATTTCTTCTGAACAGTACCTAAATACATTTGTATTTCTTGCAAAAATGTTTGAAATAAATGATCAATATTAAGTCTGGGCTTTGGGCGTAACAAGGTTTCCAGAGTTACAGGTTTAGGTTGGGGAGTTGGTGGAAAAAGTGATTTTTGGATGGAAATCAGAGGAGGGGGATAGTATGGAATGAAGGGTATTTCAGGTTTTTGAGGGTGAGATCTGTTTAAGGCATTTAACAGATTTGGTTTTACTGTAGTGGGATTAGAGATTACAGCAAAGGGTTTGTTTGAGTAAGGTTTGAAGGCAGATTTTGGAGGTTTCTCAGAGCCACTAGTTGTATCAGATGCAACAGTGTTATCAGATGCAATAGGCAGAGCTGAAACAACAGCTTTACCAGATTTTGCAGAACATGATATGGTTGCTAAAGATCCTGCCTTGGACATTGATTGAATATATGAAACAAGCACAAATGGAAGAGCCATTGTGAGTTTTGGTTTCAGAGGGTTGATGGGGTCAGATGGTTCAACTCTGTCATAAAAGTGTTTTAGTTTGAAACCATAGGTCAAATTATGAAACAAAGAGGACACTTGGGCACAAGATATGGAAGATCTTGGATTAGAACTGGGGATTAAGATCTCAGATGATGGTGCAGATGTGGGAATAGGATCTGGAATGGGAGTTTGTGAAGGTATAGAAGGCTCAGATTGGTTTACCTCAGAGTATTTTTGAGAAGGGGAGATTAGAAAATCTGGGTGAAGTTATGATTCTGAGGAGTTAGAGGATGTGGTTGGTGTGAAGGAAGTAGAAGAAACTTGAAACACCGTTTTTAAGGGTGTGACATCAAGAACTTCTGTGTGAGGTTCAGAAGTATTGGTTTGTTCTGAAGGAATTTCAGATGGTTTTGATGGTTGTTCTGAGATAGGTGAATCAGATGGAATAGTTATTGGTTCTGATGAAACTGGAGCAGAAGTTACTTTTGTAGGTTCAGAGGTAACAGGTGCAATGAGTTCAGAAGGTGGATTGTTTGATGGTGGATTATCAGATGCTTTTTCTGGTTGAGATTTTTGTTGTTTTTCTGGTTGTTCAGATGATTTTGTAGGTTGTTGTTCTGATGGTTGTTTCTGAGAGGATTTTGTTTGTGGAACAAAATGTTTGACATGAATTTTAGGTTGTGAAGGTTTTGGTACAGAAACTGTTGGTGTTGGAATTGTTTGTGTTATTGTTTGAGGTGGAACAGATGTTTGTTTTGTGGTGATTTAGAGCTAGGAGTAGTAACAGAAGTGGTTTGTGTTGAAGGTGGTTTTGGTACAGACTTAAGATCAGAATCATTTATAACAATATTTGCAGAAGAGACAGAAGATTTAGTACCTTTTATTTTGATCCTCTTGGTTGGTACAGAAGCAGCGTCTTCAGATTCTTTTCTCTTCAAGAACTTCTTTGGCTTCTCAGCAATCTTTACTTTCTTCTGAACAGGTTCAGATGATGCTACTGGCTGAGTCCTTTTCTTCTGAAGTTGAGCTTCTTCTTCTGCTACATCTGGCAGTGGTTGTCTAGCTAGCTGAATGACATTAGCAGGAACAGGTTTTCCATCCTTCTTGCATTGATCAATATACATTACAACTATATGTCTGGGCTCTTCAGCAAAGAATAAGGGAAAGTCATCTACAGGAATCCTCTTATTCAATTCAGACATATTCAGCTTCTTGGGGGCTGTTGTGAGTTCATCAACAATTTTGAGTCTTTGAAGACTTTTAGCATTCAGAGGTTTTCCCATTATAGATTCTAATTCCTCTGTGACTCCAGCAGCGTATAGAGCAGTTACCAAACCATTTTCAGTAAGAAGATCTGAGATCAACCTTCCAAAGGGGATCAAAGTTCTGATCTTCTGTCCTTTCTCTTTCACATATTCTCTAGATGCATTAATATGGTTCCACAGATGCATAAAAAGAATGTATGGAAGATCTACCTTTGTGCTCTGACTAAGGCAATACATGAAATAGAGCTGTTCATTATTGACATAGTCTGGAGAGTTAGTTGACTTCCTGTGGTGGATACATCCCATAAAGATCTTGGCCCAGATCTTGTAGTCAGGCTTCAGATCCTTGAATTTGTTAGAAGCTTGACCAGTAGTCATTACTTCTTCATAAACCTCATCCATGTCCACACGCCCAGCTGGCAAGTGAGAAACACCATCTATTTCTTCATATCCAATTAGTTTTCTTATCATATCTTCTGTGATAATAATTTCTTTTCCCAGCACAGAAGATAAGATGAACTTGGGGTAAACTGATGCATGGATCTAGAATTCTTTCACAAGGAGAGGGTAAACTGGTCCAAATAGCCTATCAAAATACTTAACCCATCCTTGAGCTCCAATGATGGAACGAAACTCAAACCCATTTTCTTCCAGAGAATCAAACTCAACCATAGATTCACATAGAACTTCCAATTGTTCAACAGGGGTTAGAAGAGTTCTTTTGGGAGGAGAATAAGGAGCAACACCCATGTTTTCTGAAGTTACAGCAGCCATAGAAGATTAGAATTGAGCAGCTGTTGATGATGAAGTTGCCATTGAAGAATGCTTTGTCACACACTTAGGTTTAGGGTTTTTATGCAGAGAAAAGAGGAGATGAAAACGCATATAAATTCAGAGAGTGTGAAAAGTGTGAAAGTGAATACAAGCCAAGTATTTATACTAAAACACTTAGGCAAATCAACAGTCAGAAATATGCACGTTTTAACAAGCATTAAATGAAGAGAATAATAATCATTTCAAAACATTAATTGCTTTTGACAATTTGGGGGGAAAATCAAGATTTTCACTATTCAAACTTCACCTCAAACGTCTCTTCAGTTATGTACACGCCACCTCTTCAGATTTGGTGTGACACGTGTTTGCTTGCATGTGTTCTGAATTCTCTTAGAAATGAAACATTAGTCAACGTCCAGATCTTCTAAAGATTGTTAGTTCAGAGTTTAAAAGAAATATTGATCAGAATAAAATAAGCAATCAGAAGAAATACTTCAGAGCATTAAGCATTTTTGCATCTGTAAAAATTTGCTTCTGATGAATATCATTCTGGACAAAAATCCATACCAATATTTTTCAGAATAAATTTGAATCTATCTTCAACAAGGGGTTTTGTAAAAATATCTGCCCATTGATGATCTGTATCAACAAAGGCTAAATTTATGATTCCCTTCTGAACATAGTCTCTAATGAAATGATGCTTAATTTCTATATGTTTTGCCTTAGAGTGTAAAATGGGATTCTTGGACAAACATATAACAGAAGTATTATCACAAAAGATAGAAATGTTACTTTCAAAAATTTGATAATCTCCTAATTGACTTTTCATCCAGAGCATCTGCGTGCTACATCCAACAGTAGCAATGTATTCAACCTCTGTGGTTGAAAGTGCAATTGTGGGTTGCTTCTTGCTGTACCAGGAGATTAGATTTCTTCCTAGAAATTGACAACTTCCAGAAGTACTTTTTCTTTCCACTCTGTCTCCAGCGTAGTCAGCATCACAGAATCCAACTAATTTGAAATCATCAGATTTTCTGTAACACAAACCCACATTAGAAGTACCTTTCAGATACCTTAGAATCCTCTTGACAGCTGTCAAGTGTGATTCTCTTGGATCTGATTGGAATCTAGCACACAGGCAAACACTGAACAATATGTCAGGTCTAGAAGCAGTAAGGTAAAGAAGTGAGCCAATCATACCTCTGTAGAGCTTCTGGTCTACTTTCTTACTTACCTCTTCCTTGCCAAGTGAGCTAGTAGGATGCATTGGAGTCTTTGCCAGCTTGCTGTCAGACATGTTAAATTTCTTCAGAAGTTCTTTAACATATTTTGTCTGATGTATGTAGGTGCATTCTGGAGTTTGATTAATTTGGATTCCTAGAAAGAATCTGAGTTCTCCCATCATGCTCATTTCAAATTCTGCCTGCATACATCTAGCAAACTCCTTTCCAAGCATAATATTTGTTGATCCAAAAATGATATCATCTACATAAATTTGGCAAATTAGAAGATCTTTCTTAATTGATTTACAAAAGAGTGTTGTATCCACTTTACCTCTGATGAAATTCTTCTCCAGAAGAAAATTACTTAATCTCTCATACCAAGCTCTGGGAGCTTGTTTTAAACCATATAGAGATTTCTTTAATTTGAAAACATGATCTGGAAATTTTTCATTTTCAAAACTAGGAGGTTGGTGGACATAAACTTCTTCTTCTATAATACCATTAAGAAAGACACTTTTAACATCCATCTGATACAGAGTGATGTTGTATTGTGCAGCAAATGAAATAAGAAGACGTATAGATTCTAACCTTGCCACTGGAGCATATGTCTCAGTGTAATCAATACCTTCTTGCTGACTATACCCTTGAGCAACCAGCCTTGCCTTATTCCTTTCAACTTCTCCTTTCTCATTTAGCTTATTTCTGAAGACCCATTTTGTACCAATTATATTGAATCCTTGAGGTCTTTGAACTAGATCCCATACATCATTTCTGCTGAATTGATTTAGCTCTTCTTGCATGACAATAATCCAATCATTTTCTTGCAGAGCTTCATCTACAGAAGATGGTTCAATTTCTGACACTAGTCCAAATAGTGATGCTTCAGATGATCTTAGAAAGGATCTTGTTCTGATGGGATCATCCTTCTTTCCAATAATGACATCCTCTAGACGAGAAGCTTTAATTCTGGATGATGATCCTCTAATAGTTGACTCTTCAGGAATGTTTAGATTATTCATCTGAGAGGTTAAAGGAATAGCATCTGGCGTTGCTTCTAGTTCCTTCACTTGAATTTTGTCTGCTTCTGGAACTTCAGAGTCAATGAAGACTACTTCCCTATCTGCAGAGTTATCAGACTGCTTTGGCTTTTCAGAGCCAAGCTTATCATCAAATCTGACATGAATAGATTCTTCCACAATCTGTGTCTCAGTGTTGTATACTCTGTAGCCTTTGGAGCGTTCAAAATATCCAAGCATGAAACACTTCTGTGCTTTGGAATCAAACTTGTTCAGATTTTCCTTAGTGTTTAACATATAGCAAATACATCCAAAAGGATGAAAATATGAAATGTTGGGCTTTTTGTTCTTCCACAGTTCATAAGGAGTCTTTTTCAGAAGAGGTCTTACAGACACTCTGTTCTGAATGTAACAGGCTGTGTTGATTGCTTCTGCCCAAAAGTGTTTTGCCAGATTTGTCTCATTGATCATGGTTCTGGCCATTTCTTGTAGAGTTCTGTTTTTCCTTTCTACAACCCCATTTTTTTGTGGAGTTCTAGGACAAGAAAAATCATGAGCAATGCCATTTTCAGAAAAGTATTTTTCAAAATATTTATTTTCAAATTCACCACCATGATCACTTCTGACTTTTATAATTTTGAAATCCTTTTCATTCTGGACTTGCTTGCAAAAGTCAAAGAACACAGAATGTGACTCATCCTTGTGTTTTAAGAACTTTACCCATGTCCATCTACTATAGTCATCAACAATGACTAATCCATACTTCTTGCCTCTGATGGATGCAGTTTTCACTGGACCAAACAGATCAATATGAAGTAGTTCTAGTGGTTTGGAAGTAGAAACAACATTTTTTGATTTAAAAGATGTTTTTGAAAACTTCCCTTTTTGGCATGCTTCACAAAGAGCATCTGAAGTGAACTTCATATTAGGGAGTCCTCTGACAAGATTAAGTTTATTAATTTGAGATATACGTCTCATATTAATATGGCCCAATCTTCTGTGCCAGACCCATTGCTCTTCATTAACAGACAAGAGGCATTTAACATTTTGAACTTTAAGTTCTGAAAGGTTTATTTTATAAATGTTGTTTTTCCTCTTACCACTAAATAGGATAGAGCCATCCTTTTGACTAATAGCTTTACAACATTTTTGATTAAAGGTAATATCATAACCATTGTCACTTAATTGACTTATGGACAATAAGTTATGCTTTAACCCTTCAACAAGTAAAACATTAGTAATAGAGGGAAGTTTACCATTTCCAATAGTGCCAGATCCAATGATCTTGCCCTTCTGGTTCCCTCCAAACTTCACGTCACCTCCAGATCTAAGTTCCAGGCTTTGGAACATAGACTTTTCTCCTGTCATGTGTCGTGAGCATCCAGAGTCCAGGTACCATGATTGGTGTCCTGACCTTGCTGCTAAGAACATCTGCAACAAGGATTATTTTACTTTTAGGTACCCAGATCTTCTTGGGTCCTTTAGGGTTAGTGGTTCTGGAGGTTTGTCTAAACTTCTGTTTTTCAACATAATGTTTATTCTGACTAACCTTGGGTTTAAACACATAAGTATTCTTCTCAGAGCTTGTGTGTTTAATGTCATTTAAGTGACCAAACTTAAATTGAGAGTACAGAGGTGTCTTCTTGATGAAAAGTTTGTCAACAGATTTTGGATTTCTTCCAGATGAAGATTCATATCCAATACCTCTTCTGTTGTTTCCACTAACACCATAGATCATAGAAGCCATCTTGCTTCTGTCTATGCTCTTAGTAAGGAATTTCTGAAAACTAGAGTCATATTTTTCTAAAATGCTTTCACATGACTTAGTCTCAGATTCAGATTCTTGTTGAGTTGTTTCACAATCATTTTTGATTTTCAGATTAATTTCTTTTTGCTCAACAAGTTCTGTCTTCAGAAGATCAATCTCAGATTCAAGATTGCTTTTCAGCTTCTTGTATTTGAGTTTGATATTGTTGTAACTTTTCAGAACTTCTGATAAAACCTTTATCAGTTCTTCTTTAGTAAGTTTAGCCATTACCTCTTCAGCATCATCATCAGATTCAGAGTCTGATTCATATCCTGAGGTTCCTTCCTCTTGATCTTCTGTGCTGGACATCAGTGCAACATTGGCACATTCTTCTTCTGATTCAGAAGATGATTCAGATTCATCTGAGTCATCCCATGTTGCCATCAGAACCTTCTTCTTTTTGTTAAACTTCTTCTTGGGTTTTTCTTTTTGAAATTTGGGGCAATCATTTTTGTAATGCCCAGGTTCTTTGCACTCATAGCATACAACTTCTTTCTTGCCAGATCTTCTGTGCCCAGAAGATTCCTTTCTATTATCAGATCTTCTGAAGTTGTTGAACTTCTTTCCCTTGTGCTTCCAGAGTCTGTTGATCCTTCTGGACAACATGGATAATTCATCTTCTTCTTCAGAAGAAGATTCTTCAGAGCTTTCTTCAATAACCTGCAAAGCTTTAGCAGATTTGTTAGATTTTAAGGCAACAGATTTACCTTTTTCTTTCTTCTGAGGTTCATCTTCCTCAAGCTCAATTTCATGAATCCTCAGTAAGCTGATGAGTTCTTCTAAGGAGATCTTGTTCAGATCTTTATCCATCTTCAAGGCAGTCACCATTGGTCTCCATCTGGTAGGTAGACTTTTGATGATTTTCTTTACATGATCTGATGTAGAGTATCCCTTGTCCAGAACCTTTAGCCCAGCTGTGAGGATATGAAATCTGGAGAACATGGCTTCAACAGATTCAGAGTCTTCCATCTTGAAGGCCTCATACTTCTGAATCAGAGCCAGAGCTTTTGTCTCCTTGACTTGAGAGTTTCCCTCATGAGTCATTTTTAATGATTCAAACATATCAAAAGCAGTTTCCCTGTTTGTAATTTTTTCATACTCAGTATGGGAAATTTCATTCAATAATATAGTTCTGGCTTTGTGGTGATTTCTAAAATCTTTCTTATAAGCATCTGTCATAGACTTTCTGTCTATCTTCTTGTCATCCCCATCTGTGGGATGGACATATCCATCTATGACTAGATCCCATAGATCAACATCATATCCTAGGAAAAAACTCTCAATTCTGTCTTTCCAGTAATCAAATTTCTCCCCATCAAACATAGGGGGTTTGGTGCTGATCCTGTCCCTTTCTTCATATTTATTGTTAATATTGGATATTGTATTATCAGCCATTGTAACAAATAAATATATATCAAAGTATTTCTCTCTAGATCTTTACTGACACTGTTAAGTGATAGCACACACAGAACCGGAGCTCTGATGCCAACTGAAGGTGAGATAATACTTAGAAGGGGGGTTGAATAAGTATGAAAGATTAAAACTTAGAAATAAAAACACAATTATTTTTATCCTGGTTCGTTGAACTCAACTACTCCAGTCCACCCTTCCTAGAGTGTTTTGCCTTTCTCAACAAGGACTTAATCCACTATTTAATCAAACAGATTACAATAGTAACACCTAAGAACAACTGTTCTTATTCTTCTCAAGAGCTACTGATTCCAACTGAATCCTCTTAAGGAAAACCTTTACAATCAATATAAATTAAATACAAGAGTATGAATGCTTCTAAAAAGCTTTTATCACAACAGTGATTTTTCTCTTAAGTTTAAGTACAATAAATTCTTAGAAGAATATGAAAGAATGAGAGCTTTGAATAATATGATTTCTTTTCAGCAAATTGTCTCAGTGAAGAATTTGGTGGAGTCTTCCTTTTATAGGAAGCTGATCCAAGGAGAGCTGAGCGTTGAAAAGAGTGTCCCAAAAAGGTCTGAGCCTTTTTGTCTTTACATCAAGTGACCTTTCCTAGAAGTAGAAGGCACAGAGAAATCCTTTCTGTCTGTGTTCTTGTGTCTAGCACAAATGAGGAAAGAGACGTTTGACTTACTCCAACGGATATAATCTTTGAATAATTCTTCTTCAGTTTTCAGCAAGTTCATCAGAATCTGATTGAGTCAGAGTCTTCTAATGATGTTCAGAACTTTGTTGTATCAGAGTCTTCTGCAGCATGTGTGCTTTCAGCGTGTTGATCATCAGAGCATATTTGACACAGAACTTCAGTACTGGCAGCTTTAGTACTTTCAGAAACTTCTGTAGAAACTATGCTTTGAGAAGCTCTTCAAATAATATTCTTCTTTGCTTCAGATGCATCTGCTTGCTTCAGATTCTTCTGGAGCTTCTGCTTCAGAGTCTTCTGGAGCTTCTTGCTTCAGATCCTTCTGGAGGCTACGCTCAGGAACTTCTGTAAGCAGCAGTCAGAATCTTCTAATGAGTGCATCTGGCGCTACAGAGTCTAGATAACTTCTTGTATACAATTCAGATTTGCTTCTGCAGTGTTAATTTCATTACAATCTGCAGTAAAACTCTCAAGCAAATTTTAGAGTATATAATTCTTAAATACAAAAATTTCCTAACAGTTATCATCAAAACAAAGAGATATTATTAAGAACCAATCTGTGTTCTAACAATAAGTCCTTTCTTTTGCTTTTTGAGATAGGTGGGACATTCAACTTTAATGTGACCATAACCCTCACATTCATAACACTTAACTCCTTTGCCTTGGTTGGACTTTTCTTCAGACTTAGTTCTTTTGCTAATGTCAGATGGGATGTTTTTTTCATTAGGTCTACCCTTCTTATCTACTCTTTTCATGAGTATGTTGAATTGTCTCCCAAGCATAGCTACAGCTTCTGAGAGTTTCTCCTTGCTTTCATCATTGTCTTCATCTGAGTCCTCTGCAGTGTTGGATACAAAAGCTATGCCTTTGTTCTTTTTCTCAGTCTGATCACACATTCCCATCTCAAAGGTTTGGAGATAACCAATGAGTTCATCCACCTTCATATTGCATATGTCTTGAGCTTCTTCAATGGCAGTGACCTTCATGGCAAATCTTTTAGGCAAAGATCTGAGAATCTTCCTCACAAGCTTTTCTTCAGCCATTTTTTCTCCCAAAGCTCCTGAGGTGTTGGCAATCTCAAGAATATTCATGTAGAATTCATGAATAGTCTCATCCTCCTTCATTCTCGGACTTTCAAACTTGGTGGTCAACATTTGTAGTCTTGACATCTTGACTTTTGAGGTTCCCTCATGAGTTGTTTTGAGAGTGTCCCAAACCTCTTTAGCCAGTTCACAATGACGCACCAGTATGAAAATGTTCTTGTCTATACCATTAAATAAGGCATTCAAAGCCTTAGAATTCCCAAGAGCCAAGACCTCTTGCTCTTTGTTCCATTCCTCTTCAGGAATTAACACAAATACTCCATCTTTGTCAGTCTTCACTGGATGTTCCCATCCTGAGTTTGCAGCTCTCCATGCCTTGTTGTCTAAAGACTTTAAGAAGGCTATCATTCTAGGTTTCCAGTATTCATAATTAGAGTCATCCAGAATTGGTGGTCTATTTGTGAATCCTATATCTTTATCCATAGTACCAGAGTTTATCTTCCCTAGATCTCACCCAGAAAATAATAGGCATGATGCCTGCTCTGATACCAATTGAAATTCTAGGTACCCAACAGTGGATGTTAACACGAATGTTATGACATCCACAATAATATAGACTACAAAACTTAGGAAACAAACTGTAAAGAAAAGCATTAAATAACACAAATAATTGTTTACCCAGTTCAGTGTCAACCACACTTACATCTTGGGGCTACCAAGCCAGGGAGGAAATTCACTATTAGTAGAATTAATTCAGAGTCAAACAACCAATTTACACCCTTCACTTAAGACTTACCCAATGACACTTCATCTTAGAGACCACTAGACCTGAGTTACCAACTCACTCCCCCTCAATCATCTCAGTGATATCAATACACAATTACAAAAGAGATATGAAGACACACTTCAAACACACCTTGATCTTGTTTCACAGCTTTGATCAAGAGACAAAATACTCTTGCTTAAAAGCTTTAGAGTGACACACTAAACAACTTAACAATACTAAGCCAATGCAATCATACAACAGACAATTGCTTGGTTAACTAGTATTCCTAAGACACAATACACACGTGAAGAACAAACCTCTTCACTAATAAAATACACTCTCCAATCTCTACTCCATTATGATTCATCCTCTGTTATTTATAGCAGCAGATTGCCTTTGGGCCTTTGTGCAGAATGTAGGTTTACCCAAGATAAACCACTCTTCAAGAATCTGCACACTTACCATTTAGGTCAGGGACATTTTATTTCGCCTGAGCTTCTAAAATGTTTCCTGACTTCTAGCTTGAGCTTCTAAAATGTTTCCTGAATTCTAGCTTAAGCTCCCTCATTTTAAATACTAGAAAACTAATCTGCGCGCTCTGATGTCATGCGCTTCATGTCATAACATCCAACATGACATCCAACTTAACTTACTCTTTAGCTATTCCAACTTACCCTGCAGAACGCTCTTCATGTATGTCATAACATCATGTAAGAACACAGATTGTTTCTTCAGTAATATCTCTATGTTTTGATGATAACACTTATGAATTTCGTATTCAAGAATTATATACTCTAAATTTGTTCTAGACTGTTTGCCACAGGTGTTAAAGAGAATATTCTTAAAAGAGCAAATTTGGATATGAACAATGATATTATGAAAGGCTTCAAAGGTTCAAGAGCATCTTAAAGGAAGATCTGAACGCTGTCTCCAGAAGAATCTGAGTAATGTCTACTAAAGATTCTGAAGCAGAAGCCTCTAAAGAATAGAAGACTCTGAGAGTTCAGAAGCTTAGTCATCAGAAGACTCTGAAGATACTGCGCTGCATAATATTGAGAATCTGATATAGAAGACTCTGCTCTGACAGAACTACACGCTCAAGCACACAAGATGCATATACTCTGATTCAGCATAATCTGAAGAACATCCCAAAACTCTGAAGATCTAGAAGATCTCTACTCTGGATATTCTGTAGATCCAGACTCTGATGTTGATAGCTGAACTTACTCAGTGAAGAAGATTTGAATATGTCTGTTGGCATATCTCAACAGCTCTTTCCTCTTTTATGATAGACACAGGAACACGGACAAAAAGGTTTTATTTGTGCATTCCATTCTAAGGAAAGATTCTGCAACGTGAAGACAAAAGGCACCAGGCTTTTTTAGCACAGTCTCCAACGTTGAGAAGACTTCATGGATCTAAGTGCCTATATAAAGAAGTCTACTTCATCTTCTTCAATAGACGAATCCCTGGAAAAATCACTGATAAAAGAAAATCTCTCAAAGCTCTTATATTCTATTTTGCTATAACATTGTTCAAAAACTTTAAGAGAAATATCACAGTTGTGATAATAGCTTTTTTAGAAGCATTCTTACTCTTGTAATAGTTTTACATTGATTGTAAAAGGTTTCCTTAAGAGGATCCATTTGGGATCAGTAGCTCTTGAGAAGACTAAGAACAGTTGTTCTTAGGTGTTACTATTGTAATCTGTTTGATTAAATAGTGGATTAAGTCCTTGACTGAGAAAGGCAAATCACTCTTGAGAGGGTGGACTGGAGTAGTTGAGTTCAACGAACCAGGATAAAAATAATTGTGTTTGAATCTTTGATTATTTGTCATACTTATTCAACCCCCCTTCTAAGTATTTTCTCACCTTCAGTTGGCATCAGAGCTCCGGTTCTGCGTGTGCTACCATTTAACCGTGTCAGTAAAGATCCAGTGAGAAAAGTTACTTTGATATATATTTGGTTGTTACAATGGCTGATAATACAATATCCAACATCAACAACAAATATGAAGAAAGGGATAGAATCAGCACAAAGCCTCCGATGTTTGATGGAGAGAAATTTAACTACTGGAAGGACAGGATAGAAAGTTTCTTCCTTGGTTATGATGCTGATTTGTGGGACTTGGTCATTGATGGCTCTGAACATCCTACAAATGAGGATGGTAAGAAAATTGATAGAAAATCAATGACAGAAGCCCAGAAGAAGGATTTCAAAAATCACCATAAGGCTAGGACAATATTGCTTAATGCAATCTCTCATACTAAGTATGAAAAGATTACAAACAGAGAAACAACTCATGGAATGTTTGAGTCACTTAAAATGACTCATGAGGGAAATTCTCAAGTGAAGGAGACCAAGGCTCTGGCGCTTATACAGAAGTATGAAGCGTTCAAAATGGAAGAATCTAAAAATATAGAAACTATGTTTTCTAGATTTCAGATCCTCACAGCCGGTCTAAAAGTTCTGGACAAGGGATACTCCACATCAGATCATGTAAGGAAAATCATCAGAAGTCTACCTACCAGATGGAGACCAATGGTGACTGCCTTGAAGATGGCTAAAGATCTGAACAAGATCTCTTTAGAAGAACTCATCAGCTCACTGAGGAGCCATGAAATTGAGCTTGAGGAAGATGAATCTCAAAAGAAAGAGAAAGGTAAATCTATTGCTTTAAAATCTAATAAATCTGCTAAAGCTTTGCAGGTTATTGAAGAAAGCTCTGAAGGATCTTCTTCTGAAGAAGAAGATGAATTATCTATGCTGTCCAGAAGGATCAACAAACTCTGGAAGCACAAGGGAAAGAAGTTCAACAACTTCAGAAAATCTGATCATAGAAAGGAATCTTCTGGGCATAGAAGATCTGGCAAGAAAGAAATTGTACGCTATGAGTGCAAAGAACCTGGGCATTACAAGAATGATTGCCCCAAACTTCAAAGAGAAAAACCCAAGAAGAAGTTTGACAAAAAGAAGAAGGTTCTGATGGCAACATGGGATGACTCAGATGAATCTGAATCATCTTCTGAATCATCTTCTAAATCAGAAGAAGAATGTGCTAATGTTGCACTGATGGCCAGCACAGATGATCAGGAAGAGGGAACATCAGGATCTGAAGCTGAATCAAACTCTGACTCTGAAGAGGTATTTTCTGAACTCTCCAGAGCTGAACTTGTTGAGAGTTTGTCTGAAATGTTGGAAAGCTACAGCAAGATCAAACTCAAATACAAGAAGCTGAAAAGCAGTCTTGAATCTGAGATTGATCTTCTGAAGACAGAACTTGTTGAGCAAAAAGAAATTAATCTGAAAATAAAAAATGACTTTGAAATAGCTCAACAAGAATCTGAATCTGAGACTAAGTCATGTGAAAACATTTTAGAAAAATATGACTCTAGCTTTCAGAGATTCCTTACTAAGAGCATAGATAGAAGCAAGATGGCTTCTATGATCTATGGTGTTAGTGGGAACAACAGAAGAGGTATTGGATATGAATCTTCCTCTGGAAGTAATCCAAAATATGTTGACAAACTCTTCATCAAGAAGACACCTTTGTACTCTCAATTTAAGTTTGGTCACTTAAATGACATTAAACACACAAGCTCTGAGAAGAATACTTATGTGTTTAAACCCAAGGCAAGTCAGAATAAACATTATGTTGAAAAACAGAAGTTTAGACAAACCTACAAACCAACTAACCCTAAAGGACCCAAGAAGATCTGGGTACCTAAGAGCAAAATAATCCCTGTTGCAGATGTTCTTAGCAGCAAGGTCAGGACGCCAGTCATGGTACCTGGACTCTGGATGCTCACGACACATGACAGGAGAAAGGTCTATGTTCCAAAGCCTGGAACATAGATCTGGAGGTGACGTGAAGTTTGGAGGGAACCAGAAAGGCAAGATCATTGGATCTGGTACCATTGGAAATGGTAAACTTCCCTCTATTACTAATATTTTACTTGTTGAAGGTTTAAAACATAACTTATTGTCCATAAGTCAATTAAGTGACAATGGTTATGATATTACCTTTAATCAAAAATATTGTAAAGCTATTAGTCAAAAGGATGGCTCTATCCTATTTAGTGGTAAGAGGAAAAACAACATTTATAAAATAAATCTTTCAGAACTTAAAGTTCAGAATGTTAAATGCCTCTTGTCTGTTAATGAAGAGCAATGAGTCTGGCACAAAAGATTGGGGCATATTAATATGAGACATATATCTCAGATTAATAAACTTAATCTTGTCAGAGGGCTTCCTAATCTGAAGTTCACCTCAGATGCTCTTTGTGAAGCATGCCAAAAAGGGAAGTTTTCAAAATCATCTTTTAAACCAAAGAATGTTGTTTCTACCTCCAAGCCATTAGAACTACTTCATATTGATCTGTTTGGACCAGTGAAAATTGTATCCATCAGAGGCAAGAAGTATGGATTAGTCATTGTTGATGATTATAGCAGATGGACATGGGTAAAGTTCTTAAAACACAAGGATGAGTCACACTCTGTGTTCTTTGACTTCTGCAAACAAGTCCAGAATGAGAAAGATCTTAAAATTATTAAAGTCAGAAGTGATCATGGTGGCGAATTTGAAAATAAACATTTTGAAAAATATTTTTCTGAAAATGACATTGCTCATGATTTCTCCTGTCCTAGAACTCCACAACAAAATGGAGTTGTAGAGAGGAAAAATAGAACTTTGCCAGAAATGGCCAGAACCATGATCAATGAGACAAATCTGACAAAACACTTTTGGGCAGAAGCAATTAACACAGCCTGTTACATTCAGACCAGAGTGTCTGTAAGACCTCTTCTGAAAAAGACTCCCTATGAATTGTGGAGGAACAGAAAGCCCAACATTGCTTATTTTCATCCTTTTGGATGTACTCGTTATATGCTTAACACTAAAGAGAATCTTAACAAGTTTGATTCCAAAGCACATAAGTGTTTCATGCTTGGTTATTCTGAACGCTCTAAAGGCTACAGAGTATTCAATACTGAAACACAGATTATGGAAGAATCTATTCATGTAAGATTTAATGATAAGCTTGGCTCTGAAAAGCCAAAGCAGTTTGAAAATTCTGCAGATAGAGAAGTGATTCTCACAGACTCTGAAGGCTCAGAGGCAGAAAAGGCTAAAGAGAAGGAATCTAAAGCAACTCCAGATGCTATTCCCTTATCTTCTCAATTGGACAACTTACACATTTCTGAAAGATCAAATGTCAGAGGATCTTCTTCCAGAATCAAGGCATCTCACCCAGAAAATGTGATTATTGGAAAGAAAGATGATCCAATCAGGACAAGATCCTATCTCAGAACATCTGAATCTTCATTGTTTGGCTTAGTGTCAATAATTGAACCAACATCTGTGGATGAGGCTCTGAAAGATAATGAATGGATTATTGCCATGCAAGAAGAGCTAAATCAATTCACCAGAAATGAAGTTTGGGATCTGGTTCCTAGACCTAAAGGATTCAATATTATTGGAACAAAATGGGTCTTCAGGAATAAGTTGAATGAAAAGGGAGAAGTTGAAAGGAATAAGGCAAGGTTGGTTGCTCAAGGTTACAGTCAGCAAGAAGGAATTGACTATACAGAGACTTATGCTCCTGTTGCCAGGTTAGAGTCTATACGTTTACTCATTTCTTTTGCTGCACAGAATAACATCACTCTATATCAGATGGATGTTAAAAGTGCCTTTCTTAATGGTATTATAGAAGAGGAAGTATATGTCCACCAACCTCCTGGTTTTGAAAGTGAAAACTTTCCAGATCATGTTTTTAAACTAAAGAAATCTCTCTATGGTTTAAAATAAGCTCCCAGAGCTTGGTATGAGAGGTTGAGCAATTTCCTTCTGGAGAAAAATTTTATCAGAGGAAAAGTGGATACAACTTTATTCTGTAAAACTCTTAAGAAAGATCTATTGATTTGCCAAATATATGTAGATGGTATTATTTTTGGATCAACAAATATTATGCTTGGAAAGGAGTTTGCTAAATGTATGCAGACAGAGTTTGAGATGAGCATGATGGGAGAATTGAGATTCTTTTTGGGAATCCAAGTCAACCAGACTCCAGAGTGCACCTACATACATCAGACCAAATATGTTAAAGAGCTTCTGAAGAAGTTCAACATGGTTGATAGTAAGATGGCAAAGACTCCAATGCACCCTACAAGCACTCTTGGTAAGGAAGAGGTAAGTAAGAAGGTAGATCAGAAACTCTACAGAGGTATGATAGGATCTCTTTTATACTTGACTGCTTCTAGACCAGATATTCTGTTTAGTGTCTGCTTATGTGCAAGATTCCAATCAGATCCTAGAGAATCACACTTAACAGCTGTTAAGAGGATTCTAAGGTATCTGAAAGGTACTACTAACATGGGTCTGTGTTACAGAAGATCTGATGAATTTTCATTAGTTGGATTCTGTGATGCTGATTATGCTGGAGACAGAGTTGAACGTAAAAGCACTTCTGGAAGCTGTCAGTTTCTTGGAAGTCATCTGATATCATGGTACAACAAGAAGCAACCCACTATTGCACTATCAACTACAGAGGTAGAATACATTGTTGTTGCTAGATGTTGTACACAGATGCTCTGGATGAAGAGTCAGCTAGAAGATTATCAGATCTATGAGAGTAATCTTTCTATCTTCTGTGATAATACTTCTGCTATATGTTTGTCAAAAAATCCAATCTTACACTTTAAGGCTAAACATATAGAAATTAAACATCACTTCATCAGAGACTATGTTCAGAAGGGTGTAATAAATCTAGCTTTTGTTGATACAGATCATCAATGGGCTGATATTTTCACAAAACCCCTTGCTGAAGATAGGTTTAAGTTCATTCTGAAAAAAATTTGTATGGATTTTTGTCCAGAGTAATATTTATCAGAGGCAACTTATCAGATGCAAAATGTTTAAAGATCTGAAGTATTTCATCTGATTATTTGTTCATTTATCTTTGATTGATTTATTTGTGTGAAACTCTGAACTAACAAACTCAGAAGATCTGAACGTTGGAAACGTTTCATTTCTTAAGAGACATCAGATGCACATAAAAGCAAACACGTGTCACTCAGAATCTGAAAAGATGGAGTGCTCTACTGAATTGACGTTTGAGGTATTGCTTTGAAAATCTCATTTTTCTTGGATTTCCCCCCATTTGTCATATCTTTAAATTGAAATGATTATTTTCATTAAATGTTGTGTAAACGTGCGTATGTGTCTGTTGATGTGCCCAATGTTTGAATTTTTGGTTTTCTATAAATACCACCTATCACACCATTTTTACACTTTTCACACTCACTACACATATGCGTTTTTGCTCTCTCTTCAACCTCTACCAAAACCCTAAACCCAAATCAAGATCTTCATCTTCATCAATGGCTTCTTCATCAAAAGCTGCTGAAATCTCCAACAACAATATAATGTACAAGAAACCAAAACGTACTCTATTTACTCCAGTTGCGGATCTTGAAGTTCTGTGTGAAAGCTTCATTGATCTTGAATCAATAGAAGAAAATGGGTTTGACCTAACAACTGCCATTAAAGCTCAAGGCTGGGAGAAGTATTTTGAAAGACTGATGGGTCCTGTGTACCCAACTCTTGTGAAGGAATTCTGGATTCACGCTAGTGCTGGTCCAAAGTTCATTCACTCATCTGTCCTTGGGAAGGAGATAGTGATCACTGAGAAACTAATCAGGCAACTGTTCAGTTACAAAGGATCTGATGGTGTTACAAACCTAGCTTCTGCACGTATTGATATGGCTAAAGTGTATGAAGAGGTTACTGTATCTGGAACATCAACAAGCAAAGTTAAAGATCTGAAACCTATCTATAGGATCTGGGCAAAAATATTTATGAGTACAATCTTTCACAAAAAGTCATCCAACTCACCAGACTATGTGAGTTCAGAGCATTTGTACTTCATGTACTACATCAGCAAAAATGTTAAGGTGGATCTGCCCTATCTGATTTTTAGTCATCTTCTGACTCATGTCAAAAAGACTAGAGAAGAGGTCAAAGCTAAAGCTGGGAAAGTTAGAACTTGGATACCTCTGGGAAGACTTATTTCAGACATCCTCATAGAGAATCAATTGGTGAAGCATCTGTCAGATGCAAAAGTGACAGAGGATCTGTCTTACATCATTGGATCTGAGATAAACGGACTTACTCTGAAAAGAATGAGGATCATTTCAGAGCTGAATGGTAAACTCAGGAAGATAAACTCTGAGGAGGTCAATGGCAGAAGGATACCAGTAGAAGATTTTCCAATGTTCAGCGCAGATGAACCAAAAGGTATTGTCTGGGCTTACATTGCAAAGTGTCTAAAGAATGGAATTCTTCTACCTGCTAACCTTGTTCAGAAACAAGGAGAAGAATTGCCTAATCAGATGAAGGAAAGGCGTAGTAAGAGAAAAGCTAAAGAAGGATCTGTTCAGAAGAAAAGGAAGAAATCTGAAGTTCCAAGGAAGAAGAAGAAAGGAGTGAAGAAAGTCAGAATCAATTCTAGAGATGCTACTCTGGAAGAAATAAGAGACACTATTCATCAGGTATTAACATCTGATCCTACACCTGCTGTTCATTCACCCCTTTCATCACCTCAACTCTCTCCAAACCTTAGACATAGAACTTCTAAACCCAAACCATCTGCAAACCTTTCATCTGAACCACCTTCATCTGAACCAGTACATTCACAACCATCTTATGTACCAACACCCTCTATCCCCCAACCTCATACTACATCTGAACCACCTCAACCTACTTCACAAAATATTCCATAACCAGAAATTTCCCAACCAGATGTAATCATCTCAGAACCAAACCAACCAGAGACTGTTCAATCTGAACACTCTGCACAACCAGATCTACCAGAAGATCCAAATCTTTCTGAAGATATTATGGATATCCAACCCCTGAATCAATCAATTAACATTTCTTCAACATCTGTTCACTCAGAAGACTCTTCTGATTGTGAATCATCTGATTCATCTGAATCATCTGATTTTGAACCAGAATCTCTAAAACAACCTCGTTCTGACATTGCTATGAAGGAACATATTCACATTTCTATGTTTCAAACTTCATCATCTGAAACCCAAACCATCCCTCAACCATCTGAAACCCATCCATCTGAAACCCAAACCATCCCTCAACCATCTGAAACACATCAATCTGAAACCCAAACCATTCCTCAACCTACTGAACTCCCTCAGTCTGACACCCAAACATCTCAACAAACACCACCTCAACCACAACCATCTGAACCTTCACCATCTGAACCTACCCCTATTAACACTCCTAATCCTAACCCATCTGAACAGTCAGATCTAGGATCATGTGTTAATGCTATGTTTGAAATATTCAAGAAGGAGATAGATTCTGAGTATGCTCGTGTTAAGGACGTGTGCATGTCAAGTTTGGATCCAGTTGTTTCAAATGCTGCTTGGAAACATTTCATCTGGATGTTCAACAAGGCTGCTTTAAAAGTTAAAGCTAAATGTTCTAAGCTTGCAAAGACTCAGTTTGCAGAGTTGATCAAGATAACTCTGATGAACATTCCTCCTCCTCCTCCTGTGTTGCTTCTGGAAGCTGCTCCTCCAGAGGTTCCTGCATCTGAAGTGGTTGAACAAGCTTCTGAAGAGAACCAGTCTGATAAGAACACTGCTGCTACTACATCTGCTTCTTCTTCATCTGTGGTCACAGAGCTTGTGAATGATGTTAAGGAAATAAAAGATTGGATGGTAAAGCAAGAGAAGATAACTGATGAGATCAAGATCTGGATGTCTAAGCAAGAAGAGTCAACTGCCAAAATGACAGAGCTTCTGACCCTTATTGTCTCACGCCAGACTTAGTTTTTATTTGTTGTTTTTGCACATGTTATTGCTTCTGATGTTTTCTTATTGCTTTGTTATGCTTTTTGGCATCTATCTGTTTGATTATGAACTCTAATCTGATTAAATGAAAGTTAATGTTTTTTTTGCTTCTATATGTTTTTATTTCTTCTGTATCTTTATGTCTTTAAAAATCTTTTTGATTATGACAAAAAGGGGGAGAAAAAGAGAATCTGATTGTTCAACATATAAGCAATTACTAAAACTGAAATTCAGACATTTTATTCAGACATTTTATTAACTTACTTTGAGTTTAAGTCTTTCAGATTACATTGATATATCTGACATAATTCATTGAAGTTACCCTGAGACTTTTCCAACCAGAACCTGATCTTCAAAGCAAATCTGAGTATTTAATCAACTCTGATATCTTACTCTGATACCTTTACTCTGAAAAATAATTCAAGCAAGATAATAACCAGGCGCTCTGACTGAAGAATGTCATAATTATCTGGCATCAAGATTTGATTCTGAAAGTCAAACCTCTTGCATCAGGCTCTGAATCTGAAATATACTCAATCAAAAAGGGAAGTGTTTTCTTCTATTAGAGTATTTATTTCAGGGGGAGATTGTTAATCTCAAGGGGAGTTATAATTCATACTTTTTATTGAACAAAATTTCTCATGTTTTGTCATCATCAAAAAGGGGGAGATTATAAGAACACAGATTGTTTCTTCAGTAATATCTCTATGTTTTGATGATAACACTTATGAATTTTGTATTCAAGAATTATATACTCTAAATTTGTTCTAGACTGTTTGCCACAGGTGCTAAAGAGAATATTCTTAAAAGAGAAAATTTGGATCTGAACAATGATATTATGAAAGGCTTCAAAGGTTCAAGAGCATCTTAAAGGAAGATCTGAACGCTGCCTCCAGAAGAATCTGAGTAATGTCTACTAAAGATTCTGAAGCAGAAGCCTCTAAAGAATAGAAGACCCTGAGAGTTCAGAAGCTTAGTCATCAGAAGACTCTGAAGATACTGCGCTGCATAATATTGAGAATCTGATATAGAAGACTCTGCTCTGACAGAACTACACGCTCAAGCACACAAGCTGCATATACTCTGATTCAGCATAATCTGAAGAACATCCCAAAACTCTGAAGATCCAGAAGATCTCTACTCTGGATATTCTGTAGATCTAGACTCTGATGTTGATAGCTGAACTTACTTAGTGAAGAAGATTTGAATATGTCTGTTGGCATATCTCAACAGCTTTTTCCTCTTTTATGATAGACACAGGAACACAGACAAAAAGGTTTTATCTGTGCATTCCATTCTAAGGAAAGATTCTGCAACATGAAGACAAAAGGCACCAGGCTTTTTCAACACAGTCTCCAACATTGAGAAGACTTCATGGATCTAAGTGCCTATATAAAGAAGTCTACTTCATCTTCTTCAATAGACGAATCCCTGGAAAAATCACTGATAAAAGAAAATCTCTCAAAGCTCTTATACTCTATTTTGCTATAACATTGTTCAAAAACTTTAAGAGAAATATCACAGTTGTGATAATAGCTTTTTTAGAAGCATTCTTACTCTTGTAATAGTTTTACATTGATTGTAAAAGGTTTCCTTAAGAGGATGCAGTTGGGATCAGTAGCTCTTGAGAAGACTAAGAACAGTTGTTCTTAGGTGTTACTATTGTAATCTGTTTGATTAAATAGTGGATTAAGTCCTTGACTGAGAAAGGCAAATCACTCTTGAGAGGGTGGACTGGAGTAGTTGAGTTCAACGAACCAGGATAAAAATAATTGTGTTTGAATCTTTGATTATTTGTCATACTTATTCAACCCCCCCTTCTAAGTATTTTCTCACCTTCACATCAATCATGACATTCATACACACTCTAATATTTTGCCATAAAATGTAGCCAATCAAAAGTATCTACAATTTGGTATACCTTTGAGTTGTTGTTCAATATTCTATCTTCAATACTTGAAACTTGATTAGTATGTATGTGAAGCTTTGATCCATTTGACATATGCTAGAACACCATCTTGAAACTTGATGTCATTTGAGTTTCTTGCTTTTTGCATACACATGTTGCATAGAAAACTTGTTGTCTTCATCAAAACTTTTATGCGCTTGAAGCTTGTAACACCCCTTTCTAAACCCCGCAATTAATGAAAATAATCAGAGTATGATTAACATGCATTCATTCAAGGGTGTCACACTTTAATTTCAAAACACCTGCCATGCTCATTAACACAACAATAAAAGATCACGTTTTTACAATTTTTCACTTTGCATGAAACAGCGGATTCAATTCAAACAGATATTTTCATAAAAGGAATATTCGTTTTGATCACATGATTCAACAACAATCGGGCACTAAGGCCAATTACTCGTAACTTCAATAAATATGAAAACATAACACATTCTATAAAATATAACCAAGTGATCCCAGTGTTACATGACCAGAGCATGACTCGACCCAACTTAATTAAATCACTAAACAGCTAGACCGATAGCAACCTCGCACTACCAGCAACTCTACTCTGGATACCTGCACGATGTCATATAGGACATCATTCCAGCAGAAGGGTGAGAAATATTATCATAAAATCAATGCATATAATTATGTACACAAACATTCATAAAATACATAAATGCCACATTCCTCACCACTTTGCATATTCACTTCTCGCATGCTTCCCCATTTACAAATTGATTTAAACTAACATGATTAATCATCAAACGTATTATCATGCACATATCCGTGGTTCTTATCATTCCACATTTTCATACACATAAGCACGTTGTATACATCAATTACATGTTTCATAACTTATCCAAAACATTATAGTCATACACATAGCATACTTTCATACAACATTTCCAATTATGCAAGTCATGTACACACACATAAGCACAACTCTAATCAACAATCCTATCTATGCCATATGGCTCACGTAAAGCCCATCAATTCCACCAATTCCCGTTCGGGATTGTGGGTATATCACTCATGCCCCACCAGGAACAACACATAGCCATTCTACCCCAGTGTACATGAGCCTTACACGCATTCATTATTTCAATATCAACAACATGAATCCCTAAGCAATGCACATGTATATACATAATATATTTTCATGCATTCTTCACTTACAATTGCACATAAACAACATTGCATTACAACATTTATCAAGCAATGCATACAATATGTTTATTTCAACACCGATTCACATAAACGTCGACATATACATATAGCCACACATATACATATATCATTTAGCATATTCAACCATGCCATTCATCATAATTCATATCGATCCACATAAACATACACATATTATGTTTATTTTCCATGCTCCACGGCAATAATGATAAATGCAACTCATAGAGACCGACTCACGACTCTATGCAGATGCAAATGCGGTACCGACTCATTTCAACAGATTCACTAAGGAATCGAGTATTCAGCAGATCCTCCACGGGATCAAGTACTCAGCAGATTCTCCACGGAATCAAATATTCATCAGATTCTCCACGGAATCGAATATTCAGCAGATCCTCCACGGGATCAAGTACTCAGCAGATTCTCCACGGAATCAAATACTCTAGCCAATCCTCCACGGGATTACATGTTATGACCGATTCTCCGAGGAATCACACAATGCAACCGATTCTCCAAGGAATCACACAATGCAACCGATTCTCCAAGGAATCACACAATGCAACCGATTCTCCAAGGAATCAAATATAACCATCGTATCATACGAGGTTCTGCAAATCCTCCGAGGGATCAATCGACACAAAAATGCATACTATGCTCACGAACATACTCATTGCATTTATCACATACATAGCATATATCTATCATGCATTCACATTATACACCATTCCACACATGGTTTACACACATATCAGCCTATCAATGCGTTTCTATTCAATTCGAGCAAATACACAAGATTATCAAATATTCAAGATTTATCATTTACTCTACAATCTAGGATTCACGCCTTTCGGCCACCCACAGCACGACATGTCAAACAGTTCACACATCAATCATTCATATAGGCATTAATCATAATTGAATCAACCAAACATCATGCTATGAACAAACAGCAAAACAAAATAACACTGCCAGGTTCGCCAACCTTCGCCTGGCGAAGCCACGCAGCGAATGCTCGCTGGCCTTCGCCTGGCGAACTTCCCAGCGAAGTCCACTGGGAGTAATTCTGGAATTACTCGCTGAGGCTCGCTACCCACTCGCCTGGCGAACCTTCGCCAACTAACCTCGCCTGGCGAGCTTGCCAGCGAATACAGGGTGTTGCTTCTGACTTGCTTCGCTACAGCTCGCTGGACTTCGCCTGGCGAAGCTTCGCTGCCATTCGCCTGGCGAACTTGCGAAGACAGAACTTCCATGGCTGTCTCAAAGCCCAAACTCCACACAACCAACCGATTAAATCCAAACCAGTCTCAGTGGCACAACCCAACCATCACCCGACTAAACTACATCGTCTAATTCTGAGTTCTAACCGATTAAAACATCATTTTACCGATTAATTCATTTTCGACCTAGAATGGAAAAGTATAGAAAACACCCGAACAATCCACACCACACATACATAATCATACACATGGATTGGATAATAATGTTTCTCACCCTTACCTTGATTCAATCGAAGCTTTGGGTTGCTCTTGATGATTTCCACACTTTTCTTCTTCTTCTTCTTCTTCTTCTCTTTTCTCCTCCTTTTTCCTTCTTTCTCTTTTCCTTTCCTTTTTCTTTTCCTTACCACTCTTTTTTCCCTTTTCTTTCTATTTCTATCCTTTATATTTCTTTTTCTCATTCATTAGTTGTCAAATGACCAAAATACCCTCCATTCTAAATTTTACCCGAAAACTCTCCGAAACGGTAAAATATCAGAACATACTATATTCACAAATTAATTCCACGAATAACACAAATATTACTCAAATCCAATAAAATACTCCATAAAATGCGATAATCAAAATCGGGGCGTTACAAAGCTCGCTTCTACAATCTCCCCTTTTTTGATAATGACAACCAATCTTTGAAAGCTTGCTTTGAGACTTGTTTCTCTAAACTTGTTTCTCCCCCTAAGTTAAAGCTCCCCCTTAATACAAGAGGTATAAATTTTCTGCATAAAGAAAAATTAGAGAAACCAATCCTTCTCCCCCTTTGGCATTATCAAAAAGGAAGAGGAGCACACGATAATGAAAGTTGACATACATACAAAACATAGAGTAAACATAACACATACACTAACACAAAAACAGAACTGAATAAATTTTCCTTTAAAAAAAACATACACGAACAGTGTTAACCGGTTAACCATATGGGTTAACCGATTAACACCTTCAAAAATAAAATAAAGGAAACAAAAACAAACAGTGTTAACCGGTTAACCATATGGGTTAACCGATTAACGCCTTCGAAATTTCAAAAAATGCAAAAAACAGTGAGTAAATAGCTCCAAAATCATGAAGGTTCTTGATATAACAATTATAGAACATGTTAGCACGTATCTTGAGGCAGCTTTTGATCAAATTTTTTTAAAAAAAGAATAACTTAATGATGTGCAAAAATAGGAAAGATTGAAATTTTTTGCCGACACAGTGAATTTAATATAGCATCAAAAGTTTTCAAAAAGAGATAAGTTCATATTTGTATACCTTGATACTCATATATGCTATAATGATCAACTTTTGAAATATTAGATATCACCTTCATCGAGAATTCCGAGTTCTCGCCGAATCTTGAAAAACTGTTCTTTCGCGAGTGGGTTTGTGAAGATATCTGCAAGTTGATAATGCGTATCTACAAAAGTGACTTCAACATCTTATTTAAGCATGTGATCATGGAGAAAATGATGTCGAATGTCGATGTGTTTGATCCTTGAGTGCATGACCGGATTCTTTGTAATATTAATCGTACTTGTGTTGTCACACAGGAGAGGAATGCATCCAAGATCAATTCCATAGTCGCTTAATTGTTACTTTAGCCAAAGATTTTGTGCGCAACAACTTCCCGCTGATATGTATTCTGCTTCAGCCGTACTAAGAGCAACGCATGCTTGTGTCTTACATGACCACAAAACTAGTGCATTTCCAAGGATGTGACATGTTCCACTCGTGCTTTTTCTATCTATTTTACATCCTGCATAATCTGCGTTAGAATAACCGATTAAAGTAAAAGCACTACCTTTAGGATACCATAAGCCAAAGTTCGTCGTTCCCTTGAGATACTTCATGATTCTTTTGACCGCCGTGAGATGTGATTCCTTTGGATTTGCTTAAAAACAACCACATAAACATACTCTAAACATTATGTCAGGACGGCTTGCCGTCAAATATAATAAAGAACCAATTATACCTCGATACTTTATAATATCAACCGATGTTCCTGATTCGTCTTGATCGATATAGGTTCTGAATCCCATTGGTGTTGACATAACTTTACACTCATCCATATCAAATATCTTTAACAACTCTTTGCAATACTTCGATTGGTTGATAAATATTCCGTCTTTTAGTTGCTTGATTTGCAATCCAAGGAAGTAATTCATCTTATCCATCATAGACAATTCAAACTCGCCTTGCATCATCGACGCAAATTCTTCACATAGTTCCTTGTTTGTTGAACCGAAGATGATGTCGTCCACATAGACTTGAACAAGTAAGGTATTATCCTTTATCTTTTTAATGAATAAAGTCTTGTCTACCTTGCCTTTTTCAAAACCTTTTTCACATAAGAAATTACTTAGACGATCATACCATACCCTTGGTGCTTGTTTTAGTCCATATAGGGATTTCTTTAATTTGCATACATGTGAAGGATGCTTGAAGTCTTCAAAACCCAGGGGTTGTTTGACATAGACTTCTTCGTTGATGTAACCGTTCAAGAAGGCGCTTTTGACGTCCATTTGAAATAGCTGAAAGTTCATTGAACAAGCATAAGCAAGTAATAAATGAATAGCTTCTAACCTTGCAACCAGAGCGAATGTTTCTTCAAAGTCAATTTATTCCTCTTGATTGTACCCTTGAGCCACCAATCTTGCTTTGTTTCAAACAATTATTCCATTCTCATTAAGTTTATTCTCAAACACCCATCTTGTTCCGATGATATGTTCATCTCTTGGTCTAGAAACAAGTTCCCGAACTTGATTTCTCTCGAATTGGTTTAATTCTTCTTGCATAGAAATAATCCATTAATCATCTTCAAGAGCTTCATCAACTTTTAAAGGTTCTATTTGAGACAAGAATGTTATGTTCAAGCATGCATCTTTGAGATGTAATCTTGTAGCAACACCTTGACTTATGTCTCCGATCACTTTGTCAACAGGATGATCTCTATGAATTCTCCATTCTTTTGGTAGATCGTTGACATTGGAATCTTGTTGAACCAGTCTATCTTGATGTTCTTTAATGATATCTTTAGAAGTATCTTCTTCGGGAATTTTTACAAAATCATCATCATCATCACAAACCAAAATATCCTCCTTGGAGGGGTTAGATTCATCAAATTTGACATGCATAGATTCTTCTATAGATAAAGTTCTTTTATTGTAAATTCTAAAAGCTTTACTAGTAAGAGAGTAACTAAGAAATATACCTTCATCAGATTTCTCGTCAAACTTACCAAGGTTGTCTTTGTCATTTTTTAGGACAAAGCACTTACATCCAAAAATATGAAAGAATGAAATATTTGGTTTTCTCCCTTTGAATAGTTCATAAGGGGTTTTCTTGAGAATATGCCTAATATTAACACAGTTACTTATAAAGCATGTCGTAATCACCGCATCCGCCCAAAAATACTTAGGAAGATTTGAATCACTTAGCATTGTCCTTGCAAGTTCCACCAATGTCCTATTCTTCCTTTCTACGACACCATTTTGTTGTGGGGTTCTTGGTGCAGAGAAGTTGTATGAAATTCCATGTTCTTCACAAAATTCTTCAAATAAGGCGTTTTGGAATTCTCCACCATGGTCGCTTCTAATGGAGGCAATTGTAAGAGACTTCTCATTTTGTATTTGTTTTGCATACTTCTTGAATGCTTTGAATTCTTCACTTTTCTTCATTAAGAAGAGAGTCCAAGTGTATCTAGAAAAATCATCTACAATTACTAATGCATAAATATTACCTCCGAAGCTTTTTGTTCTTGATGGACCAAAGAGATCCATGTGCAATAATTGTAGTAGCCTAGTTGTGGACACCACATTCTTGGATGTGAAAGTTGATTTAGTTTGCTTTCCTTTTTGACATGCGTCGCATAACCTACCTTTGATGAATTTGATCTTCGGCAATCCAATAACCAAGTCATGTTTGATCAATTTATTCAAGTGCTCCATATGAATGTGAGCAAACCTCTTAAGTTATAACCATGATTCAATGTTGCTTGCCAAGAGACACCTAACATTCAAAGACAAGTTATCTAAGGAAATTAAGAAAATGTTATTAACTTTTTTACCTTTTAGCATAACTTCATGAGTAACTTTGTTTCAATCAAGCATTCATTTTTAGTGAAGTTGATTTTGAAACCTCGGTCACACAATTGGCTAATGCTAAGGAGACTATGCTTTAGACCTTCCAATATAGGACATCTTCTATAGTTGTTGAATGCGGTGAACCAACGATGCCTACACCAAGGATTCTTCCTTTATTGTTGTCACCATAAGTAACAAATGTTTTGAACTTAGCGTTAGATGTGAAAATTTGCTTAAATCACCTGTCATGTGCCTCGAACATCCACTATCAAGATACCATTGATTTGAAGAGGTCTTCAAGCATACCTACAAAAAAGAGTTAAGTTTTATTAGGTACCCAAATTGCCTTGGGTCCTTGAAAGTTAGTTCCTTTCTTTACCCATACATAATGGCCTTGAGCAACACCAAAATTTCTAACATAACATGCATTTGGAGTATGACCTTTTATACCATAATAGAAACACGTAGACTCAAAGTTACTTTTATATCTATGGGATAAGATTTCTTCTTATTGTTTCTTTTCTATTTGTCATATTGATGAATCATTTTATGATTGTTACATTTTTCCATAGGAATTTGTTCTTTAGCTTTGACAAAGATGGTATTGTTAGAAGTTTGTTTAGAAAATTTTGAGTAACCAAGACTACTTTTATTATTTGAGTATCTTTGATTACTAAGAACACATTCCAATCCAATTTGTCCTTTTTCATATCTTTCTAGGATCCTTTTTAATTGGACTATTTGAAAAGAAAGTGACTCACATTTAGTGCATGCAAAATTCTTAATTAATTCTTATTTTTCATCTTTAAAATTATTTTCCATTTTCTCAATATTTTCTTCTAAAGTTGATATTTGTTTCTTTTGAGATAAAATAGTTTTATATAGAATTTTGCATTCACTTAAAAGTTCATCAATTGCTCCTTGAGCATCACTATCAAAAATTGAAAAATCACTACTAACCTTATTGTCTTTATCGTCGGAATGATGTGATGCCATCAATGCTAGATTTGCGCTTTGATCATTATCGGAGTCCGATGAAGAATTTATTTCGTTGTCATCTCAAGCAATGTAGGCATTCTTTTTGTAATCCTTCCTTCCTTTGTGGTCACGATTTTTTGTGAGTTTAGGATATTTTGGTTTGATGTGGCCTTGCTTTCCACATTAATAGCATATAATGTCTTCATTGAATGTTGATGTTTCTTTTTCTTTGTTCTTTGAAAACTTCTTTCTTCTCATATAACTAGAGTTTCTAATATTATTTTTTGCACCAAAATATTTTCCTAGTATTTTTACAAGAAGCATAAAATTTTCGTCCTCTTCGGGATTGTCTTCTTTCTCCACTTCTTTGGATTCAACTTTTAAGGCAATACTCTTGGATTTCTTCTCTTGAATTTCATATTTCTCCAATCGTCCAAGTTCCGTCTCATATTCTTAGAGCTTTCCGAATAAAGTGCGGATGTCATTGTTGATAGACTTTTCTTTTTGGAAATCGCCGTCACTTTGGGTTGCGATTCTCTTGATAAAGACCTCATCACTTTAAGATTAAGTCCATCATTTGTTAGTGTCTTACCAAGTACATTCAAATGATTTGTCAAATGCACGAATCTTTTCTGCAAGTCTAGGATTGATTCTCCTGGTTGCTTTCTGAATAACTTGTACTCTTGACTTAATGTATTTAATCTGGATCATTTGACTTTGGAGGTTCCTTCGTGAGTTTCAACAAGAGTGTCCCATATTTGCTTGGTCGTTGTACATGTTGAGATGAGGAAAAATTCATCAATTCCAAGTGCACTTTGTAAGATATTTATCGCCTTTTTGTCATAGAGAAACTTTTTCTTATCATCATCATCCCATGATCCTTGTGGTTTTGTTGAACGAACTCCGTTGAAAACCGTTGTAGGAATAAAATGACCATTTTGAACAGCCTCCCATATTTTACTTCCTTGTGCTTCTAAATGTGCCTTCATGCGAATCTTCCAGAAGTCGAAATATTCGCCACAAAATAAAGGAGGCTTGTTGCTACTACCACCGTCTCTGAATACTAGATTGTTATTTTTAGAAGCCATCTGGATCGAATAGGAACAAGTCACCTATCATCTGCTCTGATGCCAATTGTAACTTGTAAATGCGCCTAAGGTGGGTGGGGGGGGGGGGGGGTGAATTAGGTTCTCAAAAATTATCTTCAATCTTTTTCTAATTCTTGATTCTTTTTCGGTTAAGATGTTAAGGACTTGAAAGTAAAGTGCAGAAAGAAAAAAGTGACACAAGAGATTTATAGTGGTTCCCCTTACACTCTAAGAGTACTCCACTCCCCTTTCGACTCAAAAGAGATTTCACTATAGTTTAGAATGATTATACAGCCTAACCACAACAAAGGTGAAGCCTACTTTCTAATCTATAGGTAACTAAAGTGTAGGAAGAACAATCTTCTTCAAACACTCACTTGTTTCCAACAATCCTGGACAACAAGGCAATACAAAATATATTCTTGATATAAATTTGATGTCTTGAGAGTATAATGCTATCAATCTTCACGATCAATCTTCTCCTTGAAACAAATATTACTCAAAAGAAATATACAAGTGCTATTTGAAAAGTATGAGATGAAGTTATGATAATGTGTGAAATTTATTCAAAAGTTTCTCTCAAAAATCTGTTTGTGTGAACACTTTAAGAAATATTGAAAGATGAAGAGAATGAGTGAAAGACAACAATTTAAAACCGGCATAACTATCAACTAGTTTATTTATGTCGTGGAGGGGATATGCATCTTTAGGGCATGCCCTATTAAGATCGGTATAATAGATACACATGCGCCATTTTCCATTATTCTTTTTAACAAGTACAACATTGGATAACCAAGTGGTGTACATGGAATCTGATATAAAGTTTGGCTCTAAAAGATCTTTTACAGCCTGTTCGATAGCCACCATTTTCTTCAGGGACTGTTGTCGTCTATGTTGGGCAACTGCTCTGACTGCGGGGTCGATGGTGAGGTGGTGACAGGCCACATCGGGGTCTAACCCGGGCATCTCTGTGGTACTCCATGCAAATAGGTTTGCATTCTCCCGGAGGCATGCTCTCATTTGTTTCCTTGCTAGCTCAGGGAGACCGACTCCAATATTTACTCTTCACTTAGGGTCGTCGAGTGGGACAAGCTCGAATTGTCTATTTAGGATGGGGGCACATCGGATGGGTGGCTTCGTTGCTACTGAAGGGGACGCTCAAGGATGACTGGATCTCTTTCCCTTTTGCCCTCTGAGTCTTCTGGTCGTCTTTGAAGAAGCGGCTGTCGAGGTCGGTGGAATCGATGTGAGGAAGCAAATTCACCTCGTCGAAGCTGCTAGGCAGTGGAGACTGGGCAAGGGTCTTCGGTCTGGCGACGATGGCATTCAGTCCCTTGGACGCTGCTTCAAAGCATCTCCTCGCGGCTTTTACGTCCCTGTGTAGTGTTGCGATGAGGCCTTTAGAGGTATAATATTTCCTCTTCAAGTGTACCATTGAAAGTACGGCCACCAGCTCGGCCATAGTTGGTCGTCTGAAGATGCACTGGTATAATGATGGATAATCTATAACCAGGAATTATGCCTTGATTGATCTGGCCACTTCAACGGATCCAAAGGCTACGACCAGCTCAAAGTAACCCAAAGGCTTCATCACCGATCCATTGAAACCCTGTAGGTCAAATCCCACATAAGGAGTCAAATATGACTCGTCCAACTGGAGCGTGGAGAACAATTTGGAGTATATAATCTCAACGGAGATACCTTGGTCGATGAGGATTCACCGACAATTAAAACTTACCATTTGAGCCCTTACGAGTTGAGGGATGTTGTCGTTAGGGGCTCCGCCGATGAGCTCCTCGCGGTAGAAGCAGATGGGGACAGACTCTCCCCGGACCCTCTCGAGGGTGGAGTTCCGGTTTGAGTTGTTGCTGATGAGGTGCTCAAATTTCCTCTTGACGAACCCTACTATCACTTTGTTAAAACCTCCTCCGGAGATGACCATGGCAGAGGGAAACGTCTCCCATGGGTTATGCGCAAAAAAATAAGGAGGGGCGTTGAACCCCTCGAAGATGTATAAATCTTCAGGCCGTGAGACGCTCATGGCGACCTGGAGGTTGGCTTCCTCGGGGAAAATCACTTCTTCTTGGACCTTCTGGGACTGTTAGGCATCTGGCCGAGGAGCTTCTGTTTGTTTGATGAACTGCTTCAGATGTCCATCCCTGATGAGTATTTCGATGACATCCTTCAGGTGGATGTAATCTTTAGTCGTATGGACATGGCTCTTGTGAAATCGTCAATATTTTGACTTATTAATGTTGGGTTTGAACAATATCTGCTTTGGGAACCAGACTCTTTCCTGCCGAAATTATGAGTTGGTGCACTCAATGAGGATTTTTTTCCATTGAAACAATGAAGGGACTGTATTCGTGGAACCAACCGGAGGGTCCCTTGTTGTCACGGGGCACACGGGGACGGTCTTCTCGTCTTTTATCTCCTCGACAGAATGTTGAGGGCTCGTCGGACCTGAATGAACGGGCGTTTCCCCCGTGCCTGGAATCACTGGCAGAGCTGGCAGCCTCTTTTTCCTTGCACTGAATGTATGCTTGGGACTTGAGGAGGAAGGCGTCCAGCATTACCGGGGGCGGGATGCCAACAAATTTAGCGAATTCGGTGCGAGGACGGAGCCCGCGTTTGAGCAGGAACTTTTTTATGCCATCGGTGGTAGAAACCTGGATGACCTCCTTGTTGAATTTTTCAATGTAGGTTGGCAAAGGTTTATCCCTCCCTTGAATGATGGCCTCAAGGGAGGCTCCAGTCTTTGGATGACAGCGAGAGGCCGTGAAGTGTATGGAGAAAAGTCTCCCTAGTTTCCTCCATGAGGTGATGGAGTCGTCAGGAGGCCGTTTGTACCAAGCCATTGCCCCCTTCTTGAGTTTGATTGGGAGTAACCTGCACTTGATGGCTCCCTAAACGCTGCGATAGTCATGCAGCACATCGATATTTTTGATATGCTCGTCAAAGTCAGTTTTTCCATCGTATGTGCCTAGAGAGGGAGGTTTCTCTAGTCCTTTTGGGATGCGTATGACTATGATCTCTTGGGACAACAGGCAGTGAGGCTCGTCGTTGTTGCTGTTACTGGTCCAAGATGGGGAGCGGGTGTCCCATCTATAGGTAGGATGGCGGTCTCATCGGGGAGACGGGGTTCGTGCTCGGCCCTTGGATTTGGGCGGAGGAAAACATAGGGATTTTGCTTAGTGGCCTTTTCTGGTCCTCTTGGGTTGTGGGGAATGTTGGTTTTGGGGAGAAATCTATTCACGTTTGTGGATGGTCAGGGTATCTGGCTCTGGAGGCGTCTGATGTTTCTTCTCGTGTCGGGGAGAGGACTCTGTCGTTGCTGACGTTCTTTCCTCGACATATGGGATCTCGTACGATTAGACTCTTCCAATGCTCCAATCCTCGCGTTCTGGTTTAAGATTAGGAGGTTGGTTTTATTGAGAACCTCGAGGAGGGTCGCCATGACCAGATCGGCGTTGGGCGGAAATGAAACTAATAGTTGTTGCGGGACAAAAGGAACCTCGTCGTGATCTGTATGAGCGAGGGACGGGGAAGCAGTGGCTCTGTCCCTTTGTCGGAGGACGTTGTCGCCACGAGAGGTGGTGGCCTCATCGGCATATGTCTTGCTAACAGGGAGAAAAGAAGAGTTCCAAACATCAAGATTGTTGTCACGGGCGGCCGAGATTAGAAGTTTAAAGAGTTGTTTTGGTCTTGTGTTCTACAAAGAGAGAAAAGACAGGGATAACAAGGTTTCCACAAACAATGTCACCGATCTTACCGGTTAATCAGAACCTGAGGTGGGACAAAGACAAGCGTCTGTAATGCTGGATGTGAAAGAGGAGGAGGGGGTATGCCTGCAAGGCAGTCCGATGCTAAAGTAAGAAAATGAGCAAGAGAGAAAACAAGTACATAATATGTGTGTTTCAGGGTGAATATTAAATATCTGACCCTCTCAAGTGAGAGAGTTTATATAATGCCCCCAGTGCTTGGCCATTGGTCCCTATTTTCGGGGCGAGATAATTGTTTCCCAAAGAATAGGTAACTGTCAGAACTAGCCGTTGGCACGGGCATACATGCCCATAACTAGCCGTTGGCACGACCAGAAGCACAGTTACGGGCACAAGCGTTTTGACTGTTTCTAGATGGTGGAACCGTGCGTGAAAGGCATAGACTGGTGGACATAAGTGATATGTTCAAGGGTAAATCGGTCAGTCTCCCCCGTTGGAGGGGCAGAAAGGTAAATTCTCCCCCAAAGTGGTTGTACTTAGGCAATTGGGCCGTTCTGGGAGCATAAGTGGATTGTGTCTGCCTAGCCATTGGGCCGTTCTGAGAGCATAAGTGGATTGGGTCATGCCTATCCATTGGGCCGTTCTGGGAGCAGAAGTGGATTGTGTTTGTGTTAAAGCTTTAGAGGCAATATTTGTTTGGTTAGAGGTTTGAGATGTTTAGTTATCATAAGAGTTTAAAGTATCTCTTCGATCAGAAAGAATTGAATGCAAGGAAAAGGAGATGGTTGAAACTTCTGAAAAACTATGAGTTTGGTTTGAATTACCATTCGGATAAAACAAGCATGGTAGATGATGAATTGAGTCTGAAATCTTTACATATGTCGTGATGATGGTAAGAGAGTTGGAAATTATTGAACAATTTTGAGATATGAGTTTGGTTTGTGGAGAAATTTCTTATGGAGTTAAGCTTGTTATGTTGAAGCTTACTAGTGGTATTCTTGATGAGATTCGAGAAAGTCAGAAATCTGATTTGAGTTGGTAGATCGGTTGAATTTGATGAATCAAAGTCGAAGAGCTGATTTTCGAATTAATGAAAATGGTACCATGAGATGTCGTGATAGAGTTTGTGTTTCAGACATTGTTGAGTTGAAAAAGAGTATTCTTGAGGAAAGACATTGTAGTAGATTGAGTATCCATCTCGGTGCTGCGAAAAGGTACCAGGATTTAAGGAAATTATTTTGGTGGCCAGGTATAAAGAAAGATATTGTCGAGCTTGTTTAGGCTTATTTAACATGTCAGAGGATGGAGATTGAACATCAACGACTGTTGAGTCTGATACAACAGTTGAATACTCCAGAGTAGAAATGGGATAACATTTCTATGGGTTTTGTGATAAGCCTATCGAAGACTTTGACGAGACATGATTCGACTTGGGTGATTATAGACAGATTGACTAGATCAACTCATTTCTTACCAATGAGGATTAATTGTTCTATGCTGAATCTAGCTGAGATGTATATTGAGGAAATTGTGAAGTTGTATGGGATATCGTCGAGTATAATGTCAGATGGAGATCCGAAATTTACATCAAGATTCTAGAAGAGTTTGCAAGAAGCTTTGGGTACTAAGTTGAGATTGCGTTCTGCCTATCATACACAGACGGATGGACAGACAGAGAGAACTATCCAATCCTTAGAGGATTTGCTGAGAGCTTGTGTGTTGGATCAAGGTGGATCATGGGATAATCATTTTCTATTGATTGAATTTACCTACAACAACAGTTATCATTCTAGTATTAGAATGACACCATATGGGGTATTGTAGGGTAGGAGATGTGTGAATCCTTTATGTTGGTATGAGTCAGACGAGAGTGTTATGCTTGAACCTGATATTGTTCACCAGACGACTGAAAAGATCAAGGGGATCCAAGAAAAGAGGAAAGTTTTGCAGATTCGACAGAAGAGTTAACATGACAAGAGGAGGAAAGCATTTGAGTTTTAAGAGGGATATCACCTGTTTTTGAGAGTTACATTGGTAACTGGTGTTGGCCTAGCTTTGAAGTCTCGAAAGCTCGCATCCTGTTTTGTTGGTCCGTATCAGATTTTGCAGAGGGTGGGAGAAGTAGCATATCAGACTGTTTTACCGCCGCCGCTTGTGAATTTGCATGATGCATTTCATGTGTCTTAGTTGAGGAAGTACATTCTAGATCTGTCACATGTGATTCAGATGGATGATGTACAGGTGAGAGATAATTTGACTTTTGAGGCATTGCCAATACATATTGATAAACGAGAAGTGAAGCAACTGCGAGGTAAAAAGATTTCCTTGGTAAATGTAGTTTTAGGAGGACCAGCTGGAGAAAGTTGGGCTTGGGAGCGTGAGGATCAGATGAGGGAGTCGTATCTGACTCTATTTCCTTGAGGTAATTTTCGAGGGCTAAAATTCTTTTAAGTGGGGGAGAGTTGTAACACCCCAAATTTGTTGAAATATTTATTTAATTTATTTAAATAGGAATATTCGTATTTTTGGTGATTTGCGGTGGTTGGTATGAAGTATTGAGAATTATGGATTTTGGGTTATTTATTTAAATAATAGTATATAATATGAATATATTGGTATTATTATTAATTTAAATAAATATAAGTGAATTAAGGACAAAATGGACATTTGAGGAGGAGTTAGTGAGAGTGAAATTGGAAAGCCCATTTTAAAGGCCCAAATTTAGGTTTAACAAAAAGGAATTTTGAGGGAATTAGGATTCATTCTTGTTAGACCGTGAAAAGGGAAGAAATAGAGGCCAGAGCTCCGAGGAAGATGATTGAGGCAAATTCTTCGTGAGGTTTCCCATAATCAAGGAGGAAGGCTTAGAGTCGGCAATTAAGGTATGGTAAGTACTGCCTTCATTGTTTTCAATAAGTGATTTAATGTGTTTAAAGTTGATTTAAGGGTTTAGGAATTTTTAAGTATTGAATTGTTGTTGCCTTCTGATGGTGCGTTTAATGAGTTTGAGGGATTTGAATTGATGGTCTGATAGGTTTGAGGCTGATTTGAGATAAGGGAAATTAGGCCTTCGTGGCCAAAATCTGTTGTTGAGGTTTTAACCGTATAGGGTAATAGTGTGAGAACTTTAATAACTGTGGGGTATTTGTAAGAAATTATGGGAATTGGAGGCGTAAATATGATACGGGATTGGCCTAATAAAGCGTAGATTTTGTGCCTTTATCATCGTAATACCTTATGAATGGTTTAGGGATGTTTTTGGGGAATTGGGGAAGGAAACCGTAGAGGTTTTTGGGCTGATTTTGGTGCTGGTACGTAATAGCAATTTTTTGTAATCGCGAGTTCGCATAGCGAAGGATGCTTTGCACGATGAACATTCGCCCCAGACTCGCACAACGAACTTGCTAGCGAACGTAGCAGAGTTTCGCAAATTCTAATTGATGTCCTGATGTTTTGATGTTGTGATTTCTTTGATGAATTACCATGAGTACGACTATAATTCTTCTGAGATTTGATGCTGGTGCATAACAGCCATTTACTATAATCACGGTTTTACACTGTGAATGATGCTTCGCCTGGCGAACTTTCGCCCCAGACTCGCACGACGAACTTGTTAACGAACGTAGCAGAGTTTCGCGAATTATGTTCTGGTTCAGTGATGTCTTGATGTTTTGATGTTGTGATTTTCCTGATGAGTTACCATGAGTGTAACTGTGATCCCAATGTGATTAAATGAATGTATGGTTAATTATCATGAGTATAAATGCGATTCCTATGTGATTAAATGAATGTATGATGAATTACTATGAGTATAGTTGTGATTCCTATGTGATTAATTGAATATATGATGAATTACTATGAGTATAGTTGTGATTCCTATGTGATTAATACTTGACCATATGATGAGTACCCATGAGTATAATTGTGCTTCTTATGAGATTAATACATTGCATTATGAATCCCCATGAGGGACTGTGATAATTTGTAACATTGATTCTATGATGACGTGATTCTTATGATTATTTTGATGAATAATGATGCACCTAATGAGATTATTACGAGGATGATATTGACGCGTACATTATGCATTCATATGCATTTCAGACTTTGGTCTAGGACCTTGATTCTTGTGGCTTCAGTCCCATTATGCGGATGTGAAGTATTTTGTTGTGCTCTAGTTCTCATGTAGAACCGATCCTACTGTTGTGGATTCATGGAGGGTTGATGGCCCAGTGTCCATCGAATTTTGTTGATTGGTACCACATGCATGAGTCTTATTGCATTTACATTTATGTGACAATTTGGTGTAATTTATAATGTTGTGGTATTTGATGTTCCTTGATGATTATGATGATGTTGAATATGAAAATGATGTTGTTTTATGTATTGACTTTTATATTAATTATTATGAATCTTTTTACTCACTCTGCCTATTTGAATGTTGCCTCCACGTGGGTAACATGCAGATGACCAGGTTTAGCCGTGGATGCCGTCGAGGACTCTTTGAAGTTTTTAGGTCGTTGGCGATAATGGTTGACTTAGAGGGTCTTGCTCTAATAGTGTAACATCGGGTTTGGGTATTTTGAGTCAAACTATGTTTTGTTGAGTTTTGTTATGTTGATTAAGAAAAATTGGATTTTTACCTTTTTGAGTAATATTTTTTGGTAATTTTGGTAAAACCCATTGTTTATGGAGCATTGACTATATTTGAATTATTGAGAAATATGCGCCCTTTTGAGATGATTTTATTGCATTCAATATTTTACTCTGATAAATATGATTGATTTGCCATTATATTTGTGGGATAGAAAAGGGTGTTACATTTAGTGGTATCAGAGCAGGTCGGTCTGTCCAGCCAAGTTGTCTAATGTTATTTGTTCCCTAGTATGTGATGTGAATCTAAGTTAGTTAAAAGTTATTTTATTAACTAATCTTTTTCTAATTTCTACTTAATCTAAATTTTAAACAAAAACAATTTTAGAATTTCTCGTTTAAATAATTTACGATTTATTTTCCAATTAATCAATTCCACATAATCCGCATCCAACTATTTCTCGACTATCCATTCAAATTTAACTCCTTTCACTTTGTTAATTTACATATTCACATATTACATTATCTCATACTGTAACATTTATTCATCATTGCTTTACATTTCCATTATTAACTGTTTATTTCCGAAGGAAAGGTGTCCGGTTGACCGCCATGTCAATACCTTCACCCTCACCCCTTCCTAGCCTTAGGATATGAGTCATCGTACTCATGTTTAGCGTCCCACCGTGGGCATGCATTCCTTTCTTTACCTTTCATCCTAGCCTTAGGATCCGAGTCGCCGTACTCGTGCTTAGCGTCCCGCCGTGGACATTCTCTACCCCATCCTAGCCTTAGGATCCAAGTCGCCTTACTCGTGCTTAGCGTCCCGCCGTGGACATACCTCAACTTTTCCCGTTATCTTAGCCTTAGGATTTGAGTCATCGTACTCACACCTTTAGTGTCCCACCGTGGACAATCTTAAACTTTATCCTAGCCTTAGGATCAGGAGTCATCGCACTCCGTGTAAGTTCCCGCCGTGGAATACCTACCCACCCTTCTCAACTTTAACGTAGAATCGGAGTCACCGTACTCCACGTAAGCGCTTCCCTATTAACGCTTACTTCCCCCTGGAACCTTGACCACAGTCAAAAAGTTCCTCTCCCTCTTTGAGGGGAACTACAAATACTCTGATTCCATCCCCTACCCAAGATACATAGGTACAAGATGCGATTTTTTGGCGAGTATACTTAGGACTAACCCTTTAGGTCTTTCTCGTTACCTTTAACCCTTTAACATACCCTTAAACAAATAGATATACCTAATATCACATTATAAACAAGAGGTTCCTGTAGAGTACTACAAAAGTTTAGGATGCTAATACCTTCCCTAGGTTTAACCAACCCCCGTACCCTAGATCTCTTCCCGCATTGTGTTTATGATGCAAAATAGGTTTTTCCTTATTTAACCTTTCCTTCGAATAAATCAAAGACCGGTTGTGAATCTAAGATTGTGATTCAAATTAATCAATAATTTGATATCATATACTCACCACAACATGCTACATGTGTGTGAAAAGACTGTCAGTACATGTTTGTTTTCTAACCTTTGTCTGCATAAGTGGGAATGAAACAAGTGGGGGAGAAACTTGTGCTTCTCCAGGATGTTTCAAGTTTGGAGTGGTGGCTCAATGTGTCGATGAAGGCTCTTATAGTTTGGTAAAGATGGTTTATGCCCCATCATAATTTTCGGCTGTCTATTGACAAATTAAGGAACTGATCACCCTTAATCTCTTGTTGGTAGTAGGTGGGATCATGTTGGATGGAATAGATGTGTCTTGCAAAGTTAGATGGTGTGTGCAGTGAATTGTTTTGAGTTAAGCTAAGTGCTTATAGATTGTTTTGATGAGTCGGTGCAGGATGGTGCTGAGATATTTTTTCCGATGGAAAGTTTGAGTCTTGATAAAGTGGGGAAGTTGGTGGGGTGCCAATTATTTGTGATTATCCGGAAGTTTTTCCTGATGAGATAAGTGATTTACCGCTGGAACTTGAAGTGGAGTTTACAATCGACCTAGTTCCTGGAACTAGTTTGGTAGCGATGGCTCCATATCGTATGTCCACACCGGAATCAAAAATGTTGAAGAATCAACTTGAAGATCTGCTTGAGGAGAGGTTCTTTTGTCCGAGTGTGTCACCATGGGGTGCCCCAATTTTGTTAGTTAAGAAGAAAGAAGGTTTTGTGAGGCTTTGTGTGAATTATAGACAATTGAACAAGGTGACTATCAAGAATAAGTATCCACTTCTAAGGATTGATGATTTGATGGATCAGTTGATTGTTGCAAGTGTGTTTAGTAAAATAGATTTGAGATCTGGGTATCATCAGATTCGTGTGAAGATTGAAGATATTTAGAAGACTGCTTTTAAAACAAGGTATGGACATTATCAGTATTTCGTGATGCCATTGGTGTGACTAATGCACCATGTGTATTTATGGAGTATATGAACATGATTTTTCCATCCGTATTTGAACAAGTTTGTGGTTGTGTCCAGTGATGATATTTTGATATATTCGAAGAGTAAAGAGGATTATGCTAAGCATCTGAAAATTATGTTATCAGTGTTGAAAGACAGGCAGTTGTATACTAAACTTTCTAAGTGCGATTTTTGGTTGAAAGAAGTGAGTTTCCTTGGTCATGTAAACTCGAGTAGAGGAATTGCAGTTGATCTGTCAAAGGTTGAAGTTGTATCGCAATAGGAAGCTCCAAAACCTGTTTTTGAGATTAGAAGTTTTCTTGGGTTGGCAGATTATTATCAAAAATTCATTGAAGGATTTTCCAAGTTATCTTTGCCATTGACACAGTGGACTGGGAAGGTTCAATCTTTTGTTTTGGATGCAAAGTATGAAGAAAGTTCCAAGAGCTTTTGAGAAGGCAGACATCAGTTCATGTATTGATTTTGTCGAATCCGGCATAACCATTGTTGTATATTGTGATGCTTCATTGCTGGGATGGGGAGGTGTGTTAATGCAACATCAACAAGTTTTAGCTTGTGCTTTAAGGCAACTTAAAGTGAATGAGAGGAATTATCCGACGCATGACTTAGAGTTGGTCGCTGTTGTGTTTGTGTTAAAGCTTTGGAGGCATTATTTGTTTGGTTCGAGATTTGAGGTGTTTAGTGATCGTAAGAGTTTGAAGTATCTCTTTGATCAGAAAGAATTGAATGCAAGGCAAAGGAGATGGTTGGAACTTATGAACAACTATGATTTTGGTATGAATTACCATTCAGATAAAGCAAGCCTGGTAGCTGATGCATTGAGTATGAAATTTTTACATATGTCGATGATGATGGTAAGAGAGATGGAAATGATTGAGCAATTTCGAGATATAAGTTTGGTTTGTAAAGATATTTCTTATGGAGTTAAGCTTGGTATGTTGAAGCTTACTATTGGTATTCTTGATGAGATTCGAGAAGGTCAGAAATCTGATTTGAGTTGGTAGATAGGTTAAATTTGATGAATCAAAGTCGAAGAGCTGATTTTCGGATTAATGAAAATGGTATCATGAGATGTCACGATAGAGTTTGTGTTTCAGATATTGCTGAGTTGAAAAAGAGTATTCTTGAGGAAAGACATCGAAGTAGAATGAGTATTCATCCCGGTGTTGTGAATGTGAGGGAAAGTCTCATATATAGATGTGCTCGTTTCGATGATGTCAAAACTCCATTCCATAGAATAATATATGTTAGGCGTTATCATCTTGTCATTGTTGCATATAGATAGCCAAATATGTGTGTCACATAATGTTCACTTAGTTGGTGTTGGTTGCTATACTATAGGTATCATCAAAAGCATCACAAAATATGAAAATAGGCACTTTTGAGTGTTTCAGGGCTTTGAGTCGACCAAAGACCTGTTCCGGTCAATTCACACCAAGTGTCATTTTTGTGTATTATTCTCGGGAGGGGTCGCGTCGACCCTCCGGTCGACTCATATTGTGAGCATTTTAATTTGGCTAAAAATGAATGCTATGCGTCGACGCATGCAAAGCTCCGGTCGACGCATGGTCCTGTTTTCTGCACAGTTTTACATTCGAGTCAGCTCAGGTCGACCCCCTCTTCTGCATAGGTCAATTGTTCGCTATTTTATGTCAAATTTCTGTTATGTCAATTGTCTTTGTGGAGTGATTTTGTTTGTTATGTCAGTTATGTTTGGTATATAAGTCCAGTTTACTCTTTCATTTCAACAACATTGAGAAATACAAGAAAAGTGAAATAGGTGTCGATTTGGTTCTTGTAATCTTCATTCTCTTCATAGCATTTCACAACAATTACACATAATCATCTTTGTTGTGCATTGTGCATTGTTAAGAGGTGATAACGTTCAAAGTCGAAGATTGGTTTATCTAGTTTGGGTTGAGGAATCAACAATTTTTTCTTGAATAAAACCTCTAGTGTTTTGTCCTCCAAGATTCTCTGAATTTGGGGGTTTTTGCACGATTTGTCTCATCACATATTCAGCCGAGTGAAGGTAATCGAGGAGCTGGAGGTTCCGTCAATTTAGTAACGGTAAGTAGAAGATTGTGAGTGGGAGTTTCGGGTTCGACACGCGGGTGATTGAAATCAGCCGAGCCAGATTTTGAAAACTAAATGTGGTTCAAAGATAGTGCCGCAATCGAAGGTTTATTCACAGTTTTCGAAGTACTTAATTCAACTTGAATCAAGGGGCAATAAGAAATAGGGTCTACAACAACAATAATGTTTGTTTGATAGTTATTCGCTTCTTGTATAAACTTTCAACAACAAGTTATATCTATTATTAACAGGTCTCAATTCTATTATTAGAATTGAGGGCAGGCGTACCCCGAGCGAGGACAGCGAAGGAACTGCCTCAACAAATTGTTATGTTTTTTGCTTTACATTTATATTGCTTAATATTTGTGTTTTTAGTGCAAACTATTATATCAATCTAGGTCTGGTTTGAGTAGTGCTAAACTAATTTTTGAACCTAGTACAACCATTGATTGTAAGAGGAAACTTGAGCAATTCACTCTCAAAATAGAACTTATTTGTAGTGCTCTGCACTCCAAGTGTTTGATAATTGTCTGAACTAAAAGCCCTGTGTGCTATCTTTTCATATTGCTAATATTTTTAAGGCATTGGAACTAGTCACACCATATAGTGAGCTGAATCAAATTGATAGTGTGTTTAACGTAGTGATTCTCATATCTCGTTATCGGATTCCATAGGCTTAACGCATATTCGATTTTCTAGTATCCGTTTGTTTTAGACGATATAGTTCCTCGGCAGCTTCCGCAATTAAACAAATTTTAAAAACCATTTTTTGGTAGCGCCAACTCTTTTAAGCAAGCGATCTATTCAACCCCCCTTTTAGATCTTTGTCATCGTCTAACAGTGAAAAGGTACCAGAATTTGAGGAAATTGTTTTGGTGGCCAGGTATGAAGAAAGATATTGCCAAGCTTATTTAGGCTTGTTTGACATGTCAGAGGACGAAGATTGAACATTAACGACTGTTGAGTCTGATGCAACTGTTGAATATTCCAAAGTGGAAATGAGATAACATTTCTATGGGTTTTGTGACAAGCCTACCGAAGACTTTGAAGTGATATGATTCGACTTGGGTGATTGTGGATAGATTGACTAGATCAACTCATTTCTTACCAATGAGGATTAATCGTTATATGCTGAAGCTAGCTGAGATGTATATTAAGGAAATTATGAAGTTGTATGGGATAGCATCGAGTTTTGTGTCAGATGAAGATCCGAGATTTACATCAAGATTCCGGAAGAGTTTGCAAGAAGCTTTGGGTACTAAGTTGAGATTGCGTTCTGCCTATCATTCGCAGACAGATGGACAGACAGAGAGAACTATCCAATCATTAGAGGATTTGTTGAGAGCTTGTGTGTTGGATCAAGGTAGATCATGGGATACTCATTTGTCGTTGATTGAGTTTACCTACAACAATAATTATCATTCTAGTATTGAAATGACACCGTATAAGGCATTGTAAGGTAGGAGATGTAGGCCTCCTTTGCGTTGGTATGAGTCAGGCGAGAGTGTTATGCTCGGACCTGAGATTGTTCATCAGACGGCTGAAAAGATCAAGAGGATCCAAGAAAAGAGGAAAGTGTTACAGAGTCGTAAGAAGAGTTACCATGAAAATAGGAGGAAAGCACTTGAGTTTCAAGAGGAAGATCACCTATTTTTGAGAGTTACGCCGGTAACTGGTGTTGGCCAAGCTTTGAAGTCTCGAAAGCTCACATCGCATTTTTTTAGTCCATATCAGATTTCGCAGAGGGTGGGATAAGTAGCATATCGAATTGCTTTACCGCCGCCTGCAAATTTGCATGATGTATTTCATATGTATCAGTTAAGGAAGTACATTCCAGATCTTTCACATGCAATTCAGATGGATGATGTAAAAGTGAGAGATAATTTGACTGTTAGGGCATTGCCAATACGGATTGATAAACGAGAAGTGAAGCAACTGCGAGGTAAAAAGATTTCCTTGGTAAAGGTAGTTTTGGGAAGACCAACTAGAGATAGTTGGGCTTGGGAGCGTAAGGATCAGATGAGGGAGTCGTACCCGACTCTGTTTCCTTGAGGTAATTTTCGAGGACGAAAATTCTTTTAAGTAGGGGAGAGTTGTAACACCCCAAATTTATTTAAATATTTATTTAATTTATTTAAATATGAATATTTGTATTTTTGGTGATTTGCGGTGGTTGGTATGAAGTATTGAGAATTATGGATTTTGTATTGTTTATTTAAATAATATTATATAATATGAATATATTGGTATTATTATTAATTTAAATAAATATAAGTGAATTAAGGGCAAAATGGACATTTGAGGAGGAGTTAGTGAGGATGAAATTGGAAAGCCCATTTTAAAGGCCCAAAGTTATGTTTAATAAAAAGGAATTTTGAGGGAATTATGATTCATTCTTGTTGACCATGAAAAGGGAAGAAATAGAGGCCATAGCTCTGAGGAAGATGATTGAGACAAAAGGCTCGCAAGGTTTCCAAGAATCAAGGAGGAAGACTTAGAGTCGGCAATTAAGGTATGAGGATTATTGCCTTCATTTTTTTCAATATGTGATTATACATGTTTAAAGCTGATTTAAGAGTTTATAGATTTTTGAGTATTGAATTGTTGTTTCCTTTCTGATGGTGAGTTCAATGAGTTTTAGGGATTTAAATTGATGGTCTGATAGGTTTGAGACTGATTTGAGATAAGGGAAATTAGGCATCCGTAGCCAAAATCTGTTGTTGAGGTTTTAACCGTATATGGTAATGGATTATGAGAACTTTAATAACTGTGGCGTATTTGTAAGAAATTATGGGAATTAGAGGTGTAAATATGATACGGGATTGGCCTAATATGTCGTAAATTTTGTGTCTTTATCGTTGTAATACCTTAGGAATGATTTAGGGATGTTTTTGGGGCATTAGGGAAGGAAATCGTAGAGGTTTTTGGGCTGGTTTTGGTGTTGGTGCGTAATAGCAATTTACTGTAATCGCGAGTTCGCACAGCGAAGGATGCTTCTCACGACGAACATTTACACCAGACTCACACAACGAACTTGCTAGCGAACGTAGCAGAGTTTCGCGAATTCTGATCTTGTGCAGTGATGTCTTGATGTTTTGATGTTGTGATTTCTTTGATGAATTATCATGAGTATGACTATGATTCTTCTGAGATTTGATGCTGGTGTGTTACAATTTTCTGTAAACGCCATTTTACATAGCGACTAATGCTTTGCACGACGAACATTCGCCCCATACTCGCACAACGAACTTTCTAGCGAATGTAGCAGAGTTTCGCGAATTATATTTTGGTTCAGTGATGTTTTTATGATGTAATTTTCCTGATGAATTATCATGAGTGTAACTATGATTCCTATATGATTAAATGAATGTATGATGAATTACCATGAATATAACTGTGATTCCTATGTGATTAAATGATTGTATGATGAATTACTATGAGTATAGATGTAATTCTTATGTGATTAAATGAATCTATGATGAATTACTATGAGTATAGTTGTGATTCCTATATGATTAAGACTTGACCGTATGATGAGTAACCATGAGTATAATTGTGATTCTTATGAGATTAATACATGATTGCATGATGAATCCCCATGAGAGACTGTGATGATTTGTGACGTTGATTCCACGAGGTTTTGATGATTCTATGATGATGTGGTTCTTATGATTATTTTGATGAATGATGATGCACCTAATGAGATTATTATGAGGATGATATTGACGTGTGCATCATCCATTCATATGCATTTCGGACTTTGGTCTAAGACCTTGATTCTTGTGGCTTCAGTCCCATTGTGCGGATGTGAAGTATTTTGTTGTGCTCTAGTTCTCGTGTAAAATCGATCATACTATTGTGAATCTATAGAGGCTTGATGGCCAATGTCCATCGAATTTTTTTAATTGATACCACATGCATGAGTCTTGTTGCATTTTGTTGCACCCTAAAATTTGCTCAACCTCATCCACTTGGTTTATGTTTCAATATCATTAGCATTTGCATATAGAGTCAGGTACATAGTCTACTCATCTGCATAGCATAAGCATAGCAAGTCATCCAACAGGGGACAAATCATTATTCTCATCTCTAGAGGCCTATCAAGAAGTTATTATCCTGATTCAATCTCATTCAAGTCATCAGAAAAGAATTTGAAAGTTGGAGAAGTCAGTGGATCAAGCATTGAATCCATCTCCTATCTGAGGGTATCTGAGGATCATCAAGGAAAGTGTGAGTTGTGGGCTGAGCATGGGGAGTATCTAGACATCTTGTAGAACTTAGAAAGTCATTTGGAGAAGGAGACAAGTCATTGGTGTAGTCACAAGAATTGCAGTTGAAGACAGTCAACTATGGTTTCATCTGGGGTCAACTCTAGGTCAACTTTAGGTCAATTGACTGATTGTGAGGCATTAAGGGTTATTGGAGAGATGTGGGGTTCATAATTTGACATGTATAGAAGGATAGGGGGAGGTGTTAAGAAGAATTCAAGAGAAATCAAGGAGAAGAGGAGTTTCTAAATTAGGGTTTCTGTGTAAAATCCCCTAATTTAGGTCAAATTTCCAAGCAAGATAAGTCAAAATGCAAGCTTCAAATGGATCCTTGGCCAACATGGAACTTGTAGAGGATCTCAAGACCTTTAATTTGAGTGGTGGAAGACACTAAGGAGATTTATAGAACTCAAGTTGTGGTCCTTGCAAGTTACAGGTCATCTGAGGTATCTGAAATTTTGTCTGTGAAAGTGACTTGACTTCCAAGCTATTTTTACCCCTCAAGGAGATTTCAAATGAATTTCTGGTCAACATAAGAATTGTTCCTCATTGTCTTAGCTTTCTAGAATGGTATAGTATGCCTTCATATGATTTGTGGAACTCTACTTATGGTCTTGGCAAGCAAAGGGTATTTTGGTCATTTGAGAATTATAGGTCATTTCAAGCCTATGCCCAAAACTCATACAAGGAAGCTTCAAATGGAAAACTTTACAACATAAAACTTGTTCCAAATGACATTTTGAGTCTAGAAAAGTGACCATGAGAGATTGGAAAGATTCATAGCACAAGGTTTCAAAATTGTTGGATTTAATGAATAAAAATGGACTTAAAAATGAGTTTTTCATATTTTGGCCAAATGAAGCAAAATTATAGGTCATTTTGAATGGAAAGACCATTTTAAGAACATTGGCTAAAGTAGAATTTTGATCTTGGTTCATATTTTGGGAGTTATTCATGGTTACTTGTAATGGAAGATACATAAGCCAAATCCAAAGGAAAAAGTGCAAGGGAAGTTTCTCCAAGTTTCTAGGAGGTTCTATTCTCACCTATATATTGATATGAGAAGGTTCATGCCATGGTTGGTGAATCATTATGATCAAAACACAAGTTATACACAATTCTTCCATTTTTGCAAAACCTCTCAAACTTCATCAAACTTCCATCAATTTCCATTTTTCTTGATTTGATCATCATCATCATCATCCAAAGATCAGAATTCACACATTCATTTGGTAAATTGAAGGAGGAATCGTGCCACACACTTCCATCATCCAAGTTGCAAGAAGGTTTCAAGTACAAGATTCAAGGAGTTTGCACAAGATCCATTGCATACAGAACTCATAATCAAGCTCACTGATCAGTTTCCCATCATTTCAAGCATTGGATCAAGAGGATTCCATAGCTGTTTTCATCATCACACCAAGTTGGTAATGTCATTCGAATTGATTAATTTAGTGAGAATTATAGGGAATTGGTAGTATAGATTGGTTAGGATAAGTAAGATGATTGATTTTGGTAAGTTTGGATAAGTTTCATGGATGTTTATCATGGTGCACTAATTCTGTTAGGGATCATAACATCAAGAATAATGAGAAATAATCTTAGGTTAATGGCTCAGATTGATCAGCATAAGGTGTAGAGTAGGTTAGGGTAAAGATTGGAGAGAATTGAGATGGTTGATGACAGGTGTTAATGGTGGATGTCATCTGTTATACCTATCGGGTTCCATTATTGCTTGAGTTTCAGAAGGAGATAATGGTATGGTTGTGTAGAGGGGAAGAAGTAGGTCACTTTTGGTCTTTGAATCGTGTCAATTCATGGAGAATTGAGGGAGAACCAAGCTGTGGAAGGTGCGTGCATGGAGGGAGATTTCTGAAACCCTAGGGTTTCTAAGGTTGAAGATGAAGTGAGAGCCACACGATCCAGGGTTTGACTTGGGCTTGAGATGTAATCTGATGGTTGTGGTTTAAAGTTCAAAACGGAGGGAGATTCAAAAGCTAAACGCACCGTTTCATTTTTCCTTTCTGACTGGGCTCAAACATCGTTGCTAATGCCACCCCCAAGCATAAGGCCCAATGAGATTATAACTGGAAACCTTACTATTTGCACCGTTCTCATCTTTTTTTATTTTTGTTAATTTCTGAATATGTGCTGGGCCCAGACGCGCTTGCTATGCGCGCCCCCCAGTCTGGGCCCATTTGTTTCTTTTAACTGATTCGTATTAATTTCTGCACCCCTCATTCCAAATTAATTCCATTTTAATTTTTTAATTCATTTCAATTCTTTCAAAAATCATAAAAAATGGAAAAATGCATATTTTCAATTGGTTCTTTTTGCATATTATTCATAATTTTGTCAAGAAAAATATCACATAAAAAATTTAATATTTCATTTCATTTTCATATTTTTAGCATATTTTTCTTTTAAATAGTATTTTAAGTAGTTTAATTTGATGCATGAATTTGTTAAATTTTGTTCTAATAATTGCTTTAATATTTTTCACCCATTCTTTTTAGGTTGATTAATAGACATTGTTAGCTTGTACATACAATTTAGTTCTCATTTTTAGGACTTAATTTTAGGTATTTAGTTTAGGTGTGAATAACATGAACAAAATTAGGGTTTAAGTGATAACTTAGGAGAATTGAATCATTTCCCTTAGGACTTAGAGATGGAATATTTTAGATATGGGACTATAGGGACTATGGGTAGTTATTAGATCCCTTAGAAATCACTAGGATTCCCCTACTGCTATTGGTATAATACTGTTTGTATTTGATTGATTGGTGTGGTGTGCCCTCTGGGGATTATTGTTTGTCTGTGTGGGTATTGGGATTGCTTGGGGATTGGGAGAGCTGAAGACTTGTGATGATGAAGCCATTGGAGATCCAGAGCTTGAAGACCAACTTCCAGAGTTGAAGAGGAGATTCCTGCTAGCAGCTGTTGAGGAGACTAGGGTTTAGGGGCTAGGCAGAGCTCTAGATTAGAAATCTTGTTTCTCAAACATGGAATGCTTTGTTTGCATCCATCCTTTCCCTATGATTCATAGTCTCTTTAAAATATCCACCTCCTTCCTTTGGAAGGATCAGTGAATGTATTTGAAAGATAGAACTTTTGAGGGAAAATTGTCTGTATAATGTTAACAGTTGATGAACCACCCTTGGTAGGTAATTGACTGTCTAACATTCATTCACTTCATCTTGTTGATTGATGTTCATCCTGGAGATTGAGACTTGAAGAAAAGCCATTGCAGATGGAAGACTGATGACAAAGACCTTGCTGGAAGGTTGTGGAGATGGAGATTGATGTTTGCTGAAGCTGGTAGCTGATTTGAGATGACTTGAAGACTGATGTGGTGCAGAGCTGCTGTGGCTGTTTATTTTTGCTGTATTTCATTTCTGATGTATTGATTGGTTTTCCTGACTGTATTGTTTGCTGTTTACCCTGTTGGGTTGAAAGTGAAGTCTGTTCACTTATGCCTATTGTTTTCCAGGTTCGAGGTTGAGTGGGACTCCCTTGCCCCGCTTGTATTGTTGCATCCATGCATTTTACTGTTTTACCGTATATATCTGCTATTGTTTCTGTTTCTGTCAATTCCCTTAGGATCTCTGTTTCTCTCTGCGCAAGAGAGGAGCATGATAGACACTAGGTCTTAACCCATGCATGATAACATTAGGTTAGTTTGATTCCCTTCGCAACCGTAGGTTAGAGTTCTATCTCTTCTTCCTCAAAACTAACAGAAAACACAATAAAATTTCAAACACAATAAAAGACACTTCTCCCGTAAAAGAATGTGAACTCATCGAGACGTCATTTTTGTCCGCTTGGACTGTTAATCAGAAAAACCTTTTTCAGAAGGAATAAAATCAATCAAGACAAGCTTGTGTCATACGTGGCCCGAACTACGTTTGCTCTGATCTTTCATGCTGTATGAAAGTACGTAGGCATAGGATGCGATATCCTAGCGAGCAACCTTCCCCTCCTTTCCCGTAGGTAGGCGAACTACGTTGACTCTGATTTCCCGTTCCAGACGGGAATACGTAGGCATAAAGTGCGATACTTTGCCGAGTCATTTTATTTTCATTTTCTTTTCTTTTAACCCCTGACCTATAGAGTAGATAGAATAACAATCCATACCCGAAAACAAGCGTGGATCCCGTCGAGTACGACGGACGTGAGGGGTGCTAATACCTTCCCCTTGCGTAACCGACTCCCGAATCCAGGTTTTGGTTGCGACGACCATACCTTTCCCGTGTTGTGCGAGGTTTACTCTGAGCGTTTCCTTTCCCTCCTGTGGGATAAATAACGCGCGGTGGCGACTCTTCTGTTCAGCCGGCGCCGATTTTCGCAGTAGCGCCAGCTGGCGACTCTGCTGGGGACCCAACGTCCCCTGGCTGCTAAGGACTGCGATAGTTCTTATGCATTTGGGATCCAACGTCCCTTAAGAGAGTCAATCCTAACGCTTGTTTTCCCGTCGAGGATTTTGTATGGATTTATATTTCTGACCTTTATTTTCAGCATTATATATATTGATTATTATTGCTATTTTGGGGTGTGACGGGTGTTCTGATATTGAGAGATAAGCCGGACCTAGGCTTGAGTGCACCTAGAATTAGAGTAGAAAGTAGTGGGCGCGTGCCGGCTTTGCTTGCATTAGTGTCTCATGAAATCTACACTCGGACGAGGTTCTTCTGGTTGGCTTCATTTTCTACCCTTTGGGTCGAAGGGGTTGTTGGTCAGCTGAATTGTCGACTCCGGGAACCGATCATTTGGAAGTTGGCTAAGTGAGGCCTCTTCAGGATTTGATGATGCCACTCCTTCTGGGAATCGTATCATCAACCCTGAAAGTCTGTGACGCCGGCGACCGCATAGGATGCCATACCTTGTGTCAGTTACTAGGACATCCACCTGTGAGAGGGTTTGGGGTTATGCAGGTAACTAGACCTTCAGACTACCGGTTTGTTCCTTGATCAGAGATCCCGGGTATTTATGGAGAGTTCTGAGGTCTGTCAGAGACCAGTTGGAGAGTTCTGAGGTCTGTCAGAGACCAGTTGGAGAGTTCTGAGGTCTGTCAGAGACCAGTTGGAGGGTTCTGAGGTCTGTCAGAGACCAGTTGGAGATATGATATGAGGTCTGCCAGAGACCAGTTGGAGTTATGGTTTGAGGTCTGTCAGAGACCGTTGTTGGAGCTTTGTTTTAGGTCTACCTGAGACCAGGGTTTGAGGACTTCTAAAAGAGTCTATTTGAGACCTCTTGATATGGTTCAGGCTATTCAGCTACGGCAATTGGTCCCTGTTGCATGTTACTTGCATTGCATTGTTTGCATACTCATTATCATTGCATCCCATTAACGTGTGTCTGTGCTGCAGGTGCATTTGCATATCCTCCGATTCTAGTGCCCAGACTTCTGAGTGTTGATTATGGCTGGTTTGAGGAAAACAGTTGCGTATAAGCTGCCTACACCTGATATTACTTCTTTGCTTGGTCTGATATCTCTTGCTGATGAGGAGGTTAGGAGAAGTTTCAGAATGAGTCATGGGAGATTAATGAGATTAGTCTGCAAGCCCACTACTGATGAGATGAACGGGCTGTACACCTTGATGCAGTTCTATGACCCCGCATTGAGATGTTTTACTTTTACTGACTTCATTCTAGGGCCTACCATTGAGGAGTATGTGGAGTTTACTGAGCTACCCGTGCAGAATAAGGTTCCCTTTATTCACTCTGCTGCTGAGCCCAGGTTGGAGGACTTAACCAAAGCCTTGCATATGGACGCCGCAGAACTGTTAGTGACTTCTTGGCTTGGGGTTTCAGGTTTCTCTCTTGATTTCTTGGTTGGCAAAGCTCAGGAGTATGCCAAGAGCGGATGTTGGGTGGTTTTCAATGCTATTTTGGCTCTATGCATTTATGGGATTGTGCTGTTTCCTAACTTGCCCAATTTCGTAGACTTGGACGCTTTCCATCTATTTGCTGCCGGCAATCCAGTGCCCACGTTGATCGGAGACTTCTACCACTCATTGCACTACAAGAACGAAAACAGAAGGGGAAAGGTTGTTTACTGCTGTGCTCCTTTGTTGAATATGTGGTTCAAGAGTCATCTTCCCATGAAGGGATCCTTTGTGGAAAGTGCAACCACCGCTAGCTGGTCAGAGCGCCTGATGAGGCTATCTTCCGAAGACGTTGAATGGTTTGATCGAGACCTGCTAGGGGCTGAGCTTATATTCAGTTATTCGGGGTATCCCAATGTTCCGCTGATAGGAAGAAAAGGGTGTATCAATTACAACCCATCTCTGTTGGTCCGTCAGTTCGGATATGCGCTGAAGAACCCACCAAAGGAGGAAGAAGTACATGAATCTCTGTACTTCACCGGTGATTTGAAGGGGGAGTTATTAGCCAAGTTGCAGCATGCCTAGATGCATATTAACCGAAGAGGGAAACCGTTGTTAGGGAAGAACGACTGTCAGGCCTATGCACCTTACAGAGTTTGGATCCAGGAGAGAGCAAGTCAGTTACGGATGCTGTTGCGGTGGAAATAGGATCACAAACTATTAATGAGTTTGAATCGCAATTCAATTCACAACCGCTCTTTGATTTATCCGAAGGAAAAGGTCAAAAGAGGGAAAACCTATTTTGCATCGTAAACACAATGCGGGGAAAGATCTAGGGTTCGGGGGTTGGTTAAATTTAGGGAAGGTATTAGCACCCTAAACTTCCGTAGTACTCTACGGGAACCTTTTGTTCAGATGTTTACTATTTGCTTTATTTATTTGCTTAAGGTATATGTACAAAGGATTAAAAGTGAGAAAATAAACCTAAGGGGTTAATTCTAAGTTTACTCGGCAAGACATCGCATCTTGTGCCTACGTATCCTTACGGGAGTGGAATCAGAGTAATCGTAGTTCCCCTCAAAAGGGAGGTTAGAGACTTCTTGACTGTGGTCAAGGTCTCAAGGGGAATAAACGCATCTTAAGGACATGTTTACGTGGAGTGTAGGAACTCCAAATCTCTACGTTGTAAATGTTAAGTTGTAATTAGGGTTAAATTAGGTTAGGGATGCCATGGCGGGAAACCCTAAAATGAGCGCGGCGGCTCTTTGACCTAATGCTAAGGGTAAAACTGTAATTTTGCCTGCGGCGAGGCATTTGTGAAAATTAGGGTTTGTAGTTTGTAGTTTTGAATTTTTAGGGTTTTGAAGGTTTATGGACTATTGGCGCGGCGGCCAAATGCTAGACCTAATTCCTTCGGAGGAATGCAATGGGACAAATTAACGATGCAAATGCGCGAATTTAAACCATACAAACAGCCGAAATTAAAGTGCGGAAAAGTAAACGCGATTATTAGGGTTCGCGAGGTTACAATGGAGGAACAGTTACAATAATGTGATACAATTCAAATTTAAGAACGCAAACATAAGGAAATAAACATGGTAAGCTGCACAGTGAACGAACTAGGTTAATAAACAAAATTATGAAAGCGGAAACGTGAAGTTAAGGGACATTTTTTTTTGTGTTTTTTTTACTTTATGACCCTAAGCTTAAGTGTTTTAACTTGATAATAAATAAACAAAAAAAGGGAAGATTATGATTTCTTAAAAAATATTTTCTCTTGGTTTTAAAAGAATAATTGATTCTAATAAAAAAATGTTTTAATTTTAATATTTTAAAATGTTTTTTTAATCTTAATATTATAAGAAAATGTTCTTTATTTTTATATTATAAAAAAAATATTTATTTTAATATTATAAAAAAAATATTTTTAATTTTAATATTATAAAAAAAACCAACTTAAATATTATTAAAAATTTGATAATTAAGAAAAGAAGAAAAAAGAAAATAAAAAATAAAAAAGGGTTGGGCCGGTCACTACCTCCGGACCCAACCCGGTGGAAGCAATTGATCAAAAGAGTCTTTTAGGGTTTCATAACCCTAAAAGCCCTTCTGCGGCGCCGTTTGCATCTTCCTCTTCTCTCTTTTCTCTCTCGCGGCCGTTCTTCTCCTTCCTCTCGTCTTTCTATGGATTCAATTCCTGCACAACAAAATGAAGAAACAGAACATAATGAGTTAGCAAGCTTTACGTTTTCCGGGCGCTTCTTGACAGTGACGGTGATGGTTCCGTAACGGAGAGCCTATGATGGAAACTGAGGCTACGTGTTGATCGCCCTTGTTTCAACGAACAACGGTGGCGGTCTTCGCTTCTTCGCGGCCGTTCGATGAATATCCCTTTAGGGTTTTGTTCTTCGCCGTTTTTCGTCCCTCTCCGTCTAGGGTTTGCGATCTTCGTTTTTCCCTTTTTTACAGGTGAAATCGTCCCCTTCTTATAGTTTTCCAATTTCATCTTTTTGGGCCTTAAACTGAGATTTGATTCTATAGTGATATTATTTGATTCGGTTTTGTTTGGGTTTTTCCAGATTGGATTCAACTATGATGCTTTCTGATACGATTAGGATCTTGTTTCTTCACTTGGAATCCTGATTGAGGTTTTGGTGAGATCGAATCACATTCTATTTCCTCTTTTAGAACCTGATTGAGCTGATATGATTTCCTGATTTGATTCACTTTTATTATTCTGAACTGATTTGCTTTGATTTACTTTGGGACTAATTATCAAATCAAAATCTCTCTATCTTTTTGATATGGTTTGCCTCCAGATTGGATTGATTGATGTTTGATTTTAATTCCCAGGATTCCTTAATGGATTCGTATCTCTGTTTGATGTTTTGATCTCGAACTGATTCGTTTTTTGATTGGTTCGCTTTGATGCAGCTCAGATTCTTTTCCTCTTCTTCTTTCAGAGAGGACATTGATATTGAAGCTTTGGTCGAGCCGAAATTGTCGGGAACGGTAAGCGGTGATGATGACTGTGTTCTGAACCCTCGAGGAAATACTTCTCGATGCTGCTGCGATTATCTTTTGCCGTGTTCTGGGGAACTTGGTTCAGAACACGAGTTGGGGTGCTACTCTGAATCGTTTTCTGATATGGTTTCGAGTTCAATTTACTCTTCCGGTTTTGAGTTTATTGACCCTCTTTTTCAGAACTGATACTGACGCTATTGAGTCGAAAGCTGCCGAGGAAGGTCACGTGGTGATGATGACCACTGGTCTGAACCCTCTGCATTACTTCTGATTTGATCCTCCAATTTTTCAGGTGCTGAACTGTGATTACGATGCGTATGTCCCCTTTTCGTCGATGCAGTTGCCGTTGATTCTCACTTGGTGTAGGCTAGTATTTGGACTGATGTGTATATTGTTGGGCTATGATGTTTGAGCTGAGCCCGCGTCCCGTACCTTCGGTTTTCCGCTCATACAATTTGTGGACTGGCTTGAATCTTTTAACACGACTGTGGTGTGTTATGCAGGTTCCAGTAACATGGACTTCCTCCTCATCTTTGAGTTGAACTGGTATGAATCTTCCTTGTTTTTCAAGTTGACTTTGAGTTTGATTTCTTGTTTGAATTGAACTTAACGGGCAGTTTGTATTCTCGTGAACTGTATCTGTTCCTCAGACTCTGTAGCCTTTTGTGAGTTGTTCTTGCAGCTTGTGGTTCATTTTTCTGCTTTGAGTTTGGTCAATCGCTTTGTGACATTCAATTTGTCAGTTGTTTTTACTATTTCTTTCTGAACTGTAATTTGATTATGAGGTTTACGCCCCTTTTTTTTTTGCAGTTTATGGTTTGTTGATTGAACTGATATGTTGTTCTGTCACGTGAACAGCCATGCTGTTTTCTGATCTGAACTGCTGTCTCTTCTCCTGAGTTGAGCCTAAACTGATTTCACAGATTTTTCCTGAACAGAACTGGTTCTACCCTTCTTCTAAGCATGAATTTGTTTCTTTGCTTATGAACATGTGTTGTTGTACATATGGTGACTTGACTTATCTGCTCATGTTTTGTGGAGTTTATGACTTCTGTTGGTAACAGACTTATACTGTTCTGGCGCGAGCCCCTTCCTGGTTTTGTTTATGCTGATGATACTTGGCTTTTCAGGTGTTGGAAGTTTTTAAAACCAAGGAAACTCAGACCTGCCGGCATCCGGGTCTGGGCCAGAATTTTGCCTATGTTGCCTTATTTTCGTATCAGTTTGGAAATCCAATCGTGGCAAAACGAATCAGTTCCACTTCATTTATTTTTTCTATCTCTCGGATGTCCCATATGGATAAGAACATGTATTACCTTATCTGACGCCCACGGCGCGGATCGGTAACGGGGGTAGGACGCAGCTTCGGTTGTGCCACTCCCAGCACTCGATGATGACATTGTTCTGAGAGTGTCGAAAAAAACTTCTAACATTTTTCCTATTCTGTTTGTTCTGTTTTGATGTGCAGGTAAGTCGAGATTTGCGGCGAAGCTTAAAGACAGCATGAAGACACTTAGATGTTCTTAGGATTTAGGATAGATACTTTAATGTAATTCCTTAGAACTTTAATGTAATTCCCTGTAACTTGTAACAAAAAAAAATATTATGAATAAATAACATTTTTTATCCAAATCATTTCTTCTTTGTAATTCACTTTGCAAACTTGTAATAATGATAATAAAATATTATGAATAAAATTCACATATTCTATTAAAATCATTTCCCAATTGCTTCTCTATGCTTTAATTTGCAAACACCTCAACATCCGATTAAATCTCACTAGTCAAATATCCTGGAATTAATTCGATCCAACCATTGCATGAATAAGTTCCATTAATCAGTCGAAGTTTTCACTGTTTTCCCTCTAAAATGGACTGGAAGATAGAAAAATGATTTCTTGTTAAAACCCTGTTCCACAGATCAGATTTTCCAACCCAAATTGATATCTTAACATAATCAAACCCACGTAAATAAACGCCTTAGGAATAAAACCTCATTAGGCCCAAAATTACGAATTATGCTTCAAAATGACCAAAACGCCCCTGGGGTATTTCCTGCAAAACAAAACGTACTTTATGACTGGTTAGTGGTTAGCGGATGCACAGATGAGATGCTATGCGAAATGACTGACTAAATATAAGGGTAAAATTTGGGGTATTACAGATGCCATTTCCAGATGCACCAGTCCTTGTTCCTATTCCGGTAGCAGAGCCGACTACTGTTTCTAGGGAGGCCTACGAGCAAGTTGTGAAAGAAAAAGAAGCCTTGATGAAGATCAACGAAGGGTTAGAGTAGGAGCTAGCCCAGATACGCAGCGAGAAAAACAAGGTCGTCCATGCTTTCCAATAGCAGATTGAGCTAATGAATAGACTAGGGGCTGAGTTGACCGAGGAGAGGAAGAAGCGCGAACGTCTGGGGCAAGAGTTCAGAAGCTCCCATGACATGCTTGAATCCAAGAAGAAAGCACTTGACATCGCTCACCGAGAGATCTCTTCTTGCAATAAGACCTGGAATGCCACGCTCACCAACAATAAGAAGAGGGAAGATAAGTTGAAGCAGCAAATTTCCGACCTCGAAGAGCAGTTGAAGTCCAGCATCAAGAAGTGTGAAGAAGAAGTGATGACCCGGTATAGTCTCCAGAACGCCCTGAACAAGGCCATCAAAGGCAGAGATGAAGCTGTATCTCAGAAGCGTAAACTAGAGGATCGCTTCGGAGAGGGGGCATGGGAGGAAACTGCTGAAGACGTGCGACGTGTTCTCAAGAGAAGAAACCAACTTGTGGAAGGGCTGCTTGCTCGACCAAGTCATCCGGAGACCAAGAAGCTGCTAGAAGAGTACCAGACTTATGGGAGTGTTTGATCATTTCATGTAGTAGCTTGTATGCTTTATTTGCATAGTGATGACCATCACCAGGATTGTTGGTTGAGGTCATGCCTTCTTATTGTACTCTCAGTGACATTGTATTCTCGGCTTATTGGTTTCTCTGCAATATATGAGGCTTTCTGTGATTCAACTCCGATCTTTGTATTGCTTGCACCGGCACCTTCACACTAGAATCGGGGAACGAATTTCCCTAACGCACATACACACATTGCATTGCATTCATATTCATATTGCATTACAGGTAATCTTTGGATGGTGTCTTATTTCCTGCTTTGCACCAGGTACTTTCCAGGATTGCAGATCAACACCCGCACCGCTATTCCACTCGCACCAACTGTCGAAGAATCATGGATCAAGTGCAGAACGAGATGCAAGATGTGCGCGAGAAGCTAGCTCTCTTTATGCAGACCATGGAAGCTATTGCAAAAGGTCAGGAGAATTTGCAAGCCATGGTGCAGCCTCTGTTGATCAGAAACGCCAGTCACGGTAACGAGGATCATCAGTCTGTACGAGTCGATACTGTTCATGGAGATGGCACTCCCACGCCAGTGGCTCCACCTGTAGTCAATATACCTGCTGCTAATGTCAACAACGCTACCGCTGCTGTGAACGGTAACGTCGGAGTTGGGAACAAGACTGCTGTCCATAACGTTGGGCTTGGTGATGTCAACTTGGGTGATAATATGGGAGGCAACGGCTTCGGCAATGCTGGATTCGGGTTCAACGATCAGGGATTCGATAACGTTGGGAAATACGGTTTCAATGCTCAAGGCTTTGGGCAAGATGGTTACGGGGTGGCCAATCAGGGTTACGGAGGTTTCGGAAATGGAAACGGCGCTGGGTTAATGGCTTTTGGGCCTGCTGGAGGTGTTCAGGGATACGGCAACAGAGGCCGAGGCCCGGTGATGAATCAGATTAGAGCTGGCCGCAATAATGAATATGATGGGTATGGAACTGGGAATGGTATGTGGCAAGAAGATCAGCAGGAGGACGCTTTCTCCGGCGGAGGCTTTGAAGGGACGATGGATAACTCCCAGAAGATCAGAATGCTGGAAGAGCAGATGAGGGGGGTCCTGAACCAAAGTGCTGTGGGCTTGGACATGGCAACAATGGGTCTGGTACCTGGCTTGAGGGTGCCAATCAAATTCAAAGCTCCTGCGTTTGATAAGTATAAAGGGGACACATGTCCGAAAGTGCACGTGCGGGCTTATTACAGAAAGATGTCTGCGTACTCAACTGATGAGAGAATGCTAATGCATTTCTTTCAAGATAGTCTGTCGGGCCCTTCCTTAGAGTGGTACATGGGGTTGGAGCCGACTAATATAAAGACATGGAAGCAATTGGCAGAGGCATTTGTAGCTCACTACAAGTATAACAGCGACTTGGCACCCAATCGGGTCCAATTGACAGGGTTGTCTCAGAAGAAGGGGGAGAGCTTTAAAGAGTACGCGCAAAGGTGGCGCGATATGGCTGCCAGGGTCCGTCCTCCTTTAGAAGACAAGGAAATGAATGACATGTTCGTCGGCACATTCACAGGCTTGTTTCATGACATGTTGTTTCATACATCTTTGGCCAGTTTCTCAGACTTAATTCTGATGGGAGAAAAGATTGAACGTAACATTAAGCAAGGAAAATTCCAGGCTGAGGAATCAACTGCATCTGGCAGTAATAGGAAGGCTTTCGGTGGGCGCCGTCAGGGCGAGGCAAGCGCAGTATTTAGAGGTCGAGGTCGAGGCCGAGGCAGGGGTCGGAACCAATATCATCAGCCGCAGCAGGTGGCGAGTGTTACTATTCCATATCAACAACAACCATTTCAGCAGCAGCCAATGCAACAACAACAGCAGCAGCAGCAGCAGCAGCCGCCTCAGCAGGGGGCACAACAGGCTCAACGAAGATTCCAGGGTGGTAAACCAAGAAGAGCGTTTGAGAAGCCTCCCTCAACGTATGCTGATTTGTTGCAGACATTGTTGGGTCTAAATTTGGTAGAGAAGAGGACTCTGGCACCGATAACGGGAACTCCCTCGTATGGATATGATGCAAGCAGGCACTGCGAGTTCCACTCTGGGGCTCCGGGCCACGATATAGAGGGTTGCCATGCTTTTAAGCATGTTGTGCAGGATCTTTTAGACAATAAGACTATCAATTTCGGAACGGCAGGGCCGAATATAGTGCAGAAACCCATGCCTAATCATGGGGCAAACGCCATTCTGACTGAGGAAGGGTTGAATCTGATTATGAACGTCGACGATTTAAAGACGCCGCTGAACGAGATAAAAAGCAGATTGTTGCAAGGGGGTGTTTTTCTAGGATGTGACGAGTATTACTTAGAATGCTGGACCCTAGCTGGGGGGTGCGATGATTTAAAGAAAGGTGTTCAGGCTTTAATAGATGGCGGCACACTGCAGTTTGACCGAGCAGCGACTGAAGAGCCTGCAGGGGCAGTAGCAGATGATCAGAGTGATGTAGCCACTGTAACGATTCCTCGGAAGACAATCACTATTGCAGCACCGGTCCAGCGACCACCGATCACCATAACTAAGGCCGGATCAATCCCGTACGAGAACACAAAAGCAGTCCCATGGTCATATGGGTTGGAGGTGTATTGTGACGGGATAAAGATTGATGTTAATAAGCAGCCAGCCGAGACTGTAGATAACGTTGTTGGTTCAGGAGGTATGACAAGGAGTGGTAGGATCTTTATATCACCTGAAGTGGAGGCCGAAAGACTAGCGCAAGGAAAGGGGAAGATGGTTGAGAATGTCCCAGTGCAAGCAAGCGACAAAGCATCGGCATCGAAAGACGTAGAAGAGTTCATGCGCTTGATTCGAAAAAGTGATTATAAGATTGTGGAGCATCTGCATCAGACGCCGTCCAAGATATCTATACTGTCGTTGCTCTTATGTTCTGAAGCTCACAGAAATGCTTTGTTGAAAGTCCTGGATACTTCCTTTGTACCCCAAGACGTCTCCGTGAATCAGCTGGAAGGAGTGTTGGCACATGTGAATGCAGGCCACAACTTGGGCTTTACCGACTTCGATTTGACCCCGAAAGGGAGAGATCATAATATGGCGCTGCACGTATCTGTCGAATGTAGAGGATCAGTCATGTCGCATGTATTGGTCGATACCGGCTCATCCTTAAATGTGCTGCCCAAGAAGGCGATGATGAAGCTAGATGTCAGAGGAATCCTGTGCACGCCCAGCGACTTGGTAGTCAGGGCATTTGATGGGACGCGGCGAACAGTCTTTGGATCGATAACATTGCCTCTACAGGTGGGGCCGGAGGTGTTTGCGACGGAGTTTTATATCATGGATATACAGCCTGCATATAGCTGCTTGCTCGGAAGACCCTGGATTCATGGGGCTGGGGCAGTCACGTCTACCCTGCATCAGAAGTTGAAATATATGGTCGGAGACAGCGTAGTCACCGTATGCGGAGAAGAAGACATCCTGGTCAGCCATCTGTCGTCATTTAAATATGTGGAGGTTGACGGAGAGATCCATGAAACACCCTGCCAGGCATTTGAAGGGTTGCGTATCAAGGACAAAGGTCCCGGGCCGAGCAAAGTGTCAGAGATAGCCATCTCGTCGTATAAAGAAGCTCAAGCTCTGGTGGAGGCAGGGGAAGCAAAGGGCTGGGGCAAAGTGCTGGATATTCCTGTAAAGATGGACCGGTTCGGGCTAGGATACCAACCGTCGTCGTCAACACCTGCTGTGGGGGCACCCCGTTTCAGAGGGCCAATAACCATCTCTGCCAGTGGAGTATGTCATGAAACCATCAATGTTGCCTCGGAGTCTGACGAAGGAGACAGTGACTGTGATATGGATGCCTGGATTCAGCCAAGCACGCCAGGACAAGGGCTGTGCAACTGGTCTATTCAGGAGCTTGTTCCTGTGACTCTTAAACAGTAATGCTTTGCTTTATTAATTGTTGAATAAACCGATGTCTTGCCCGGGGCATCGTGATTTGCTTAGGGCTGTGTTGTTATGAACATCGTGTGTTAATCATTAAATAAATGACGTTTTTTCATGTGCAAATACTGTAATCTCTGTCTTTCTTGTTTTGTATTTTTCAATAAAATGGCAACGTGGTTATTCGCTTTATACGCATTTTGAAGCACTTAACCATTCCTTTTGCAGGATAACGTTTTCAGATGACATCCTTGAATCACCTATGACTCGTCCCGACTTTGAGCACCCGGTATTTCAGGCCGAAGAAGAGGGTGTCGAAGATAGCGACGTTCCTGCAGAACTGTCTTGGTTGGTGAAGCAAGAGGAAAGAGCCATTCTGCCTCACGAAGAGGTCATCGAAATTATCAACTTGGGGTCGGAAGGGGTTGAGAAGAATATTCGTATCGGAGCCGCGCTGCAGGGCGATATCAAGCGAAGACTGGTTGAAATGCTCCGAGAGTATAGTGATGTATTCGCTTGGTCGTATGAAGATATGCCAGGGCTCGATACAGATATGGTTGTGCACCGTCTGCCACTGAAAGAAGAATTCCCGCCGGTCAAACAAAAGCTTCGCAGAACTCGACCAGATATGGCAGTGAAGATCAAAGAGGAAGTTCAAAAACAGTGGGATGCTGGTTTCCTGGCTGTGACAAAATATCCCTCATGGGTTGCTAACATCGTACCAGTGCCAAAGAAAGATGGCAAGGTTCGGATGTGCGTGGATTATAGAGATTTGAATAAAGCAAGCCCAAAAGACGATTTTCCACTTCCTCATATCGATGTGCTAGTTGATAATACCGCTCAATACTCCGTATTCTCCTTCATGGATGGCTTTTCAGGCTATAATCAGATTAAAATGGCGCCAGAGGATATGGAGAAGACCACTTTCATAACGCCTTGGGGAACATTTTGCTACAAAGTGATGCCCTTTGGTTTGAAAAATGCTGGGGCAACATATCAGCATGCGATGACGACTCTTTTCCATGATATGATGCATAAAGAGATCGAAGTTTATGTTGACGATATGATTGCCAAATCCCAGACGGAGGAAGAGCATCTGGTGAATCTGCTGAAGTTATTTAAGAGGCTTAGGAAGTTCAGGCTGAGACTGAACCCTAACAAATGCACCTTCGGGGTGAGATCGGGTAAACTGTTGTGGTTTATCATAAGCGAAAGAGGAATAGAGGTCGATCCTGCTAAAATAAAAGCGATCCAAGAAATGCCGACGCCTAAAACAGAGAAAGAGGTGCGCGGGTTTTTAGGGAGGTTGAACTACATCGCCCGGTTCATATCTCATCTAACGGCCACGTGTGAACCATTATTCAAGTTATTGAAGAAAGATCAAGCTGTAACATGGAACGAAAATTGTCAAAAGGCGTTCGATAAAATAAAACAGTATTTGCAGGAGCCTCCTATTTTGATACCCCCAGTGGCAGGGAGACCCTTGATTATGTATTTGATAGTTCTTGAGGGAAACATGGGTTGTGTTCTCGGTCAACACGACGAGACAGGAAGAAAAGAGCATGCAATCTATTACTTGAGTAAGAAATTTACGGATTGTGAATCTCGATATTCAATGCTTGAAAAGACTTGTTGCGCGCTAGCCTGGGCCGCCAAGCGTTTGAGGCAATACATGCTGAATCATACAACCATGCTCATCTCGAAGATAGATCCTATCAAATATGTATTCGAAAAGCAAGCGTTGTCAGGAAGAATTGTCCGTTGGCAGATGGTCTTGACTGAATATGACATTCAATACGTCTCGCAGAAGGCTATAAAGGGGAGTGTGCTGTCTGAGTATCTGGCGGAGCAGCCTATTGAAGATTACCAATCGATGAGGTTTGACTTTCCTGACGAGGATATCATGTACCTAAAGATGAAAGATTATGAAGAGCCGCTGCCAGACGAAGGGCCAGAGTTGGGTTCCAAATGGAAGATGATATTTGACGGAGCTGTGAATGCTTACGGTAGCGGAATAGGGGCAATCATCACTACGCCACACGGGTCGCACATCCCGTTTACTGCCCGATTGACCTTTGCTGTTACCAACAATGAGGCCGAGTATGAAGCTTGTATAATGGGGCTTGAAGAAGCCATTGATTTGCGAATCAAGAATCTGGACGTATACGGGGATTCAGCTCTGGTGGTGAATCAGATAAAAGGGGAATGGGAGACACGTCAGCCCAATTTGATACATTACATGAATTATGCAAGGACATTGTTGCCTTTCTTTGACAAAGTTGAATTGCATCACGTACCGCGGGCAGAGAATCAAATGGCTGACGCCCTGACCACTTTGTCTTCCATGTACAAAGTCAATTTCTGGAACGAGGCTCCCCGAATCATTATCTCTCGGCTTGACAGACCAGCTTTCGTATTTGCTATTGATGAAGCATCCGACGACAAACCGTGGTATTTTGATATCCTTAATTTTCTGAAGAATAAAGAGTATCCGACTGGGGCATCCAGTCCAGATCAGAAGACTCTCAGGAGATTAGCGGGTAATTTCTATTTGAATCCGGATGGCGTCTTATACAGAAGAAACCACGATTTGGTGCTGTTGCGTTGTGTAGACGAGAAAGAGGCGAAGCTGCTCATGGAGGAAATACACGAAGGTACCTTTGGTACGCATGCTGGTGGGCATGCTATGACGAGAAAGCTGATGCGGGCAGGTTATTTTTGGCTGACTATGGAAACTGATTGTTTCAAGTTTGCGAGGAAATGCCACAAGTGCCAAATCTATGCTGATAAGATCCATGTGCCTCCGAGTCCTCTGAATGTGATGTCATCGCCATGGCCATTCTCGATGTGGGGAATCGATATGATTGGAAAGATCGAGCCGACGGCTTCTAATGGGCACAAGTTCATTCTAGTAGCAATCGATTATTTCACCAAGTGGGTGGAAGCGGCATCATACGCAAATGTAACGAAGCAAGTGGTAGCCAGATTCATCAAGAGAGATATCATTTGCCGATATGGGATCCCTGAGCGGATAATCACGGACAACGGTTCAAACCTGAACAACAAAATGATGATGGAGCTCTGTCAGAATTTCAAGATCAAACATCACAACTCCTCCCCTTACCGACCCAAGATGAATGGCGCTGTCGAAGTGGCCAATAAGAATATCAAGAAGATTGTTCAGAAGATGGTGGTGACCTATAAGGATTGGCATGAGATGTTACCCTTTGCTTTGCACGGTTATCGTACGACGGTACGAACATCAACCGGGGCAACCCCATTCTCGTTAGTATATGGAATGGAAGCAGTGCTACCACTGGAAGTCGAGATCCCTTCTCTGAGGGTATTGCGAGATGTCCAACTAGATGAGGCAGAATGGGTGAAAGACAGGTTGAACCAACTGAGTTTGATGGATGAGAAGAGGCTAGCTTCTCTAGCATACGGTCGTTTGTACCAGAGCCGAATGAAGAAAGCATATGACAAGAAGATACATCCGCGAAGCTTTCAGACGGGCGACCTTGTGCTGAAAAGGATTCTCCCGCCGCAAGCAGATCACCGGGGCAAGTGGACCCCCAACTACGAAGGGCCATACGTTGTCAGTAAAGTCTTTTCAGGAGGAGCGTTGTTGTTGTCCACTATGGACGGTGAAGACTTTACGTCGCCTGTGAATTCGGACGCAGTTAAAAAATACTTTGCTTAAAATAGACCCGCTGGACAGAAAAAAGAGAGTCCAGGCAAAAATGGGGCATCCTGGCGAACCAAAAACAGAATGAAAGGTTCGGGCAAAAGTTAGGGATAAAATTGAAAAAATGTACACCCGCGAAGTTGAAAACCTACACTGGGCGGCTTCGGCAAAAAGGGGTATCCCGGTGAACTGAAAACCCGTAAAGGGCAGTTCACGCAAAAGTTAGGGATTTGAAAAGCAAATGACTGCGGTCCGAATTTGATATTACAGTGAGCATCGGTGCGGGAGAATATACCCGAGGGGCCGATTATCGGATACAATCTCTTCGGAAGTGTGAATACCGGGAAAGCATTAGAGTCGGATGAGTCATAGGAGGATCAGTTCGTGGTGTTCGTCTGCATCCCGTTGCCGACATGTGTACAAAATTTAATTTGTCAAAATATTTATGCTTCTTGTGCATACTTGTATATCTGCTTTGCGTAGCTTCCTCTTTTCAGGAGTTACATCCCGTGTACAAAAATTCCGCCCATTCAGGGGCCCAATCAATAAAATATGTTATTCAGTACTTGATGCTGGTTCTTTACTGTTTTGTGCATGATAAAGCGCCTAAGTTTACTGGAACTAGCATGTGTATAACATCACTGGCCCTTGCCAACAATTGCTAAAGCTTTGAATTAACTGAAAATAACGTCATTAACCTGAATCGATTTGGTTGTATAGGCTTGTCTTGTCTTGTTTGTGTTGTTGCAGGTTTCATAGCCGTACGAGGAAGATGATCAAGAGACTGCAGTAATAAAAGACTCGACCCTCACGCAGGTCATGCATGTTCTTCCTGAAGAAGGATCAAATTCCCCAGCTAGCCGTAGCTTATCCAAAGGATATTCTCCAGCAAAGTCGTGTATCCTCAACAGAATTGACGATTCCAGGATCGTAAGGTTGTATTCAGACAGTATGGTGTCCCCCAGAAGGAATCCCTTATCTCGAGCAGAGCGGTTTAGCCGCAGAAGATTAATATTTATGAGCTGTATTCAGGCAGTTTACCTTTCCCCGCAGGGTCATTTGTTCTCTCCCAGCGGAGTCAGTTGATTTTCCCCAAGAGAATCATCCCATCCCCAGCGGAATTCTCTCTGCAAGTGTTTTCATTCCTCTCAGTGGAACTCGAAGATAAAGACTCTCCCCGGCAGAGCTGGTTGTGTGTCCCGACATTTATTTTGTCGGAATACCGTGTGATATCAGTTCACTCTCCAGCAGAAGTTCGATCATACCAGGCGCAACTGTTATTCTCCAGCAGAGTTATATTCCCCAGCAGGGTGTTACTTCAATGAGGTGATTGGTATTAAATTCCCAACTTCCCAGCTGAGTCGACTTCACTCTTCCAGCATTTATTTTGCTGGGATAATTCTGTAGCATCTGGCTATCCCCAGCGGAGTTGGTATTGTTTTCAGCATTTATTTTGCTGAAGCCAGTTCCTGTATCACGACAGTTCAAGTCCGCATTTGCATTGGTATATAGTGTCATACTTGCATCCACCCCAAATAAAAGTGTGTAGCATTTCCAGGAGCATAAACTAGGTTGGCTAACCATTTGTTTCAAGTACTGTTTCTCTTGCAGGTAGAGAGAGCCCTCGCTCAGGTGAATCAGTAGACATTCGAAGTCTCGGCATGAGACATTCAACGAAGTGTCAGCTTTGGCACTACTCCCCACAGAGTCAGCAGGATAAGTTTCTCTTTGTCCCCAAGCAGAGTTACTTGTTTCCCCGCCAGGATTTCCTGTTGAAGTTGCTCTAGTCCGACCAGCGGATTGTTTCCTTCAAAGTTGTTGTTACGTCAACATTAAAAGGTTTCATGAACCAGGGTTTCAGAGGCTACCGCCGGTTATTAGAGCAGGCAGCCAGTAGTTTGATTTCCAAATATCCCCAGTAGAGTCAGCCTCAAAGTTGCTGTAACGTCAGTGATAAGAAGGTGGCGGACCAATGGAAGGATGAGTCCTAACGTGGACGGGTTTATTGACAGGTTTTTTTGCGTTAAGAGAAGTGGGGGTCCTGACGTGGAAATTTCCTCAGTTTGACGATATGTGTTAGTCCTAACGTGGATGGATTTGATTTCTTGGTATCGATCGAAGGTGGAGTCCTGACGTGGACAAAGTTGGTTATTCTTCGTATTGGTGTCCTGACGTGGACCAGTTGTTTCCAGCCGATAGCTTTATTCGTGATGGTGAAATGTGCGTCCTGACGAGGACAAGTTTGTAGTTCTTTGTGATGACAAGATGCGAGAGTCCCGACGTGGACAAATTTATCCTTCTTCGTGTTGTTGGCAAAGTATGAGTCCTGACGTGGACACAGTCGTATTTCCCCAGCAAGTAGAAGACGTGCAAGTCCTAATATGGACAGGTTCTATTATTTCATCAGATGAAGATGTGAGTCCTGACGTGGACAAGTTATTTCCCCAGCGGGTCGAAGGTGCATGAGTCCTGACGTGGACAATTCTTCAGCAAGTCGACATGTGGGTCCTTACGTGGACAAATCGAAAGAAATTTGATTCCTTACGTGGAAAAATGATTCCTAACATGGAAAAGAGGTGTTCCTTACATGGAAAGATGACATTCCTAACGTGGAAAGAAAGATTGATATAGTATTCCTCACGTGGAAAGATTAGAGTCCTTACGTGGACATATCAAGAGCATTCCTTACGTGGAAGAAAAATGGTTTCCTTACGTGGAAAGACGAGTTTATTCCTTACGTGGAAAGATTGAGTCCTTACGCGGACATATCAGGATTGATTCCTGACATGGAAAGATAGAGGCATTCCTAACGTGGAAAAAGTTTGATTCCTAACGTGGAAAAAGAAGTTGATTCCTTACGTGGAAAGAGAAATTGTTTCCTTACGTGGAGAAGTTAGTCCTGACGTGGACAGATCAAGATGAGTTGCATTCCTTACGGGGAAAGGTTTAGTCCTAACGTGGACAGGTTTCCTTACGTGGAAAGAAGATGGTTTCCTAACGTGGAAAGAATGAGATTCCTTACGTGGAAGGGTGAGTCCTAACGTGGACGGTATTATTCCTAACGTGGAACGGTTATTCCTTATGCGGAAGGGTGAGTCCTAACGGGGACAATGTTATGCCTAACATGGACAAGAGTTTGCTCTTAATGTGGATGATTTATGCCTGATGAAATGAAGACGAGTCGTCCCTAGCACGGTCGCCCGAGTTCAGTGGGTTGCCGTAACAGTTAAATTCAGTCGATGAAGGTCGTTCCCCAAGCGGGGGCGCAGTTTATTTCTGCGGTTGGCAAATTGCCGGGTTCTTAGTATTCAACCGTCTCGTACCACGAATGTCTGAAGGCTCCGGGCTCTTCACCCAATCGGGTCCAAGTCGCTTGAATAGGGGCAGCTGTTGCACCCTAAAATTTGCTCAACCTCATCCACTTGGTTTATGTTTCAATATCATTAGCATTTGCATATAGAGTCAGGTACATAGTCTACTCATCTGCATAACATAAGCATAGCAAGTCATCCAACAGGGGACCAATCATTATTCTCATCTCTAGAGGCCTATCAAGAAGTTATTATCCTGATTCAATCTCATTCAAGTCATCAGAAAAGAATTTGAAAGTTGGAGAAGTCAGTGGATCAAGCATTGAATCCATCTCCTATCTGAGGGTATCTGAGGATCATCAAGGAAAGTGTGAGCTGTGGGCTGAGCATGGGGAGTATCTAGACATCTTGGAGAACTTAGAAAGTCATTTGGAGAAGGAGACAAGTCATTGGTGTAGTCACAAGAATTGCAGTTGAAGACAGTCAACTATGGTTTCATCTGGGGTCAACTCTAGGTCAACTTTAGGTCAATTGACTGATTGTGAGGCATTAAGGGTTATTGGAGAGATGTGGGGTTCATTATTTGACATGTAGAGAAGGATAGGGGGAGGTGTTAAGAAGAATTCAAGAGAAATCAAGGAGAAGAGGAGTTTCTAAATTAGGGTTTCTGTGTAAAATCCCCTAATTTAGGTCAAATTTCCAAGCAAGATAAGTCAAAATGCAAGCTTCAAATGGATCCTTGGCCAACATGGAACTTGTATAGGATCTCAAGACCTTTAATTTTAGTGGTGGAAGACACTAAGGAGATTTATAGAACTCAAGTTGTGGTCCTTGCAAGTTATAGGTCATCTGAGGTATCTGAAATTTTGTCTGTGAAAGTGACTTGACTTCCAAGCTATTTTTACCCCTCAAGGAGATTTCAAATGAATTTCTGGTCAACATAAGAATTGTTCCTCATTGTCTTAGCTTTCTATAATGGTATAGTATTCCTTCATATGATTTGTGGAACTCTACTTATGGTCTTGGCAAGCAAAGGGTATTTTGGTCATTTGAGAATTACAGGTCATTTCAAGCCTATGCCCAAAACTCATACAAGGAAGCTTCAAATGGAAAACTTTACAAAATAAAACTTGTTCCAAATGACATTTTGAGTCTAGAAAAGTGACCATGAGAGATTGGAAAGATTCATAGCACAAGGTTTCAAAATTGTTGGATTTAATGAATAAAAATGGACTTAAAAATGAGTTTTTCATATTTTGGCCAAATGAAGCAAAATTATAGGTCATTTTGAATGGAAAGACCATTTTAAGAACATTGGCTAAAGTAGAATTTTGAGCTTGGTTCATATTTTGGGAGTTATTCATGGTTACTTGTAATGGAAGATACATAAGCCAAATCCAAAGGAAAAAGTGCAAGGGAAGTTTCTCCAAGTTTCTAGGAGGTTCTATTCTCACCTATATATTGATATGAGAAGGTTCATGCCATGGTTGGTGAATCATTATGATCAAAACACAAGTTATACACAATTCTTCCATTTTTGCAAAACCTCTCAAACTTCATCAAACTTCCATCAATTTCCATTTTTCTTGATTTGATCATCATCATCATCATCCAAAGATCAGAATTCACACATTCATTTGGTAAATTGAAGGAGGAATCGTGCCACACACTTCCATCATCCAAGTTGCAAGAAGGTTTCAAGTACAAGATTCAAGGAGTTTGCACAAGATCCATTGCATACAGAACTCATAATCAAGCTCACTGATCAGTTTCCCATCATTTCAAGCATTGGATCAAGAGGATTCCATAGCTGTTTTCATCATCACACCAAGTTGGTAATGTCATTCGAATTGATTAATTTAGTGAGAATTATAGGGAATTGGTAGTATAGATTGGTTAGGATAAGTAAGATGATTGATTTTGGTAAGTTTGGATAAGTTTCATGGATGTTTATCATGGTGCACTAATTCTGTTAGGGATCATAACATCAAGAATAATGAGAAATAATCTTAGGTTAATGGCTCAGATTGATCAGCATAAGGTGTAGAGTAGGTTAGGGTAAAGATTGGAGAGAATTGAGATGGTTGATGACAGGTGTTAATGGTGGATGTCATCTGTTATACCTATCGGGTTCCATTATTGCTTGAGTTTCAGAAGGAGATAATGGTATGGTTGTGTAGAGGGGAAGAAGTAGGTCACTTTTGGTCTTTGAATCGTGTGAATTCATGGAGAATTGAGGGAGAACCAAGCTGTGGAAGGTGCGTGCATGGAGGGAGATTTCTGAAACCCTAGGGTTTCTAAGGTTGAAGACGAAGTGAGAGCCACACGATCCAGGGTTTGACTTGGGCTTGAGATGTAATCTGATGGTTGTGGTTTAAAGTTCAAAACGGAGGGAGATTCAAAAGCTAAACGCACCGTTTCATTTTTCCTTTCTGACTGGGCTCAAACATCGTTGCTAATGCCACCCCCAAGCATAAGGCCCAATGAGATTATAACTGGAAACCTTACTATTTGCACCGTTCTCATCTTTTTTTATTTTTGTTAATTTCTGAATATGTGCTGGGCCCAGACGCGCTTGCTATGCGCGCCCCCCAGTCTGGGCCCATTTGTTTCTTTTAACTGATTCGTATTAATTTCTGCACCCCTCATTCCAAATTAATTCCATTTTAATTTTTTAATTCATTTCAATTCTTTCAAAAATCATAAAAAATGGAAAAATGCATATTTTCAATTGGTTCTTTTTGCATATTATTCATAATTTTGTCAAGAAAAATATCACATAAAAAATTTAATATTTCATTTCATTTTCATATTTTTAGCATATTTTTCTTTTAAATAGTATTTTAAGTAGTTTAATTTGATGCATGAATTTGTTAAATTTTGTTCTAATAATTGCTTTAATATTTTTCACCCATTCTTTTTAGGTTGATTAATAGACATTGTTAGCTTGTACATACAATTTAGTTCTCATTTTTAGGACTTAATTTTAGGTGTTTAGTTTAGGTGTGAATAACATGAACAAAATTAGGGTTTAAGTGATAACTTAGGAGAATTGAATCATTTCCCTTAGGACTTAGAGATGGAATATTTTAGATATGGGACTATAGGGACTATGGGTAGTTATTAGATCCCTTAGAAATCACTAGGATTCCCCTACTGCTATTGGTATAATACTGTTTGTATTTGATTGATTGGTGTGGTGTGCCCTCTGGGGATTATTGTTTGTCTGTGTGGGTATTGGGATTGCTTGGGGATTGGGAGAGCTGAAGACTTGTGATGATGAAGCCATTGGAGATCCAGAGCTTGAAGACCAACTTCCAGAGTTGAAGAGGAGATTCCTGCTAGCAGCTGTTGAGGAGACTAGGGTTTAGGGGCTAGGCAGAGCTCTAGATTAGAAATCTTGTTTCTCAAACATGGAATGCTTTGTTTGCATCCATCCTTTCCCTATGATTCATAGTCTCTTTAAAATATCCACCTCCTTCCTTTGGAAGGATCAGTGAATGTATTTGAAAGATAGAACTTTTGAGGGAAAATTGTCTGTATAATGTTAACAGTTGATGAACCACCCTTGGTAGGTAATTGACTGTCTAACATTCATTCACTTCATCTTGTTGATTGATGTTCATCCTGGAGATTGAGACTTGAAGAAAAGCCATTGCAGATGGAAGACTGATGACAAAGACCTTGCTGGAAGGATGTGGAGATGGAGATTGATGTTTGCTGAAGCTGGTAGCTGATTTGAGATGACTTGAAGACTGATGTGGTGCAGAGCTGCTGTGGCTGTTTATTTTTGCTGTATTTCATTTCTGATGTATTGATTGGTTTTCCTGACTGTATTGTTTGCTGTTTACCCTGTTGGGTTGAAAGTGAAATCTGTTCACTTTTGCCTATTGTTTTCCAGGTTCGAGGTTGAGTGGGACTCCCTTGCCCCGCTTGTATTGTTGCATCCATGCATTTTACTGTTTTACCGTATATATCTGCTATTGTTTCTGTTTCTGTCAATTCCCTTAGGATCTCTGTTTCTCTCTGCGCAAGAGAGGAGCATGATAGACACTAGGTCTTAACCCATGCATGATAACATTAGGTTAGTTTGATTCCCTTCGCAACCGTAGGTTAGAGTTCTATCTCTTCTTCCTCAAAACTAACAGAAAACACAATAAAATTTCAAACACAATAAAAGACACTTCTCCCGTAAAAGAATGTGAACTCATCGAGACGTCATTTTTGTCCGCTTGAACTGTTAATCAGAAAAACCTTTTTCAGAAGGAATAAAATCAATCAAGACAAGCTTGTGTCATACGTGGCCCGAACTACGTTTGCTCTGATCTTTCATGCTGTATGAAAGTACGTAGGCATAGGATGCGATATCCTAGCGAGCAACCTTCCCCTCCTTTCCCGTAGGTAGGCGAACTACGTTGACTCTGATTTCTCGTTCCAGACGGGAATACGTAGGCATAAAGTGCGATACTTTGCCAAGTCATTTTATTTTCATTTTCTTTTCTTTTAACCCCTGACCTATAGAGTAGATAGAATAACAATCCATACCCGAAAACAAGCGTGGATCCCGTCGAGTACGACGGACGTGAGGGGTGCTAATACCTTCCCCTTGCGTAACCGACTCCCGAATCCAGGTTTTGGTTGCGACGACCATACCTTTCCCGTGTTGTGCGAGGTTTACTCTGAGCGTTTCCTTTCCCTCCCGTGGGATAAATAACACGCGGTGGCGACTCTTCTGTTCAGCCGGCGCCAATTTTTGCAGTAGCGACACATTTGCATTTATGTGACAATTTGGTATAATTTATAATGTTGTGGCCTTTGATGTTCCTTGATGATTATGATGATGTTGAATATCAAAATGACATTGTTTTATGTATTGATTCTTATATTGATTATTATGAATCGTTTTACTCATCTTGCATGTTTGAATGTTGCCTCCATGTGGGTAACGTGCAGATGGCCAAGTTTAGACGTGGTTGTTGTCGAGGACGTTTTGAAGTTTTTGGATTGTTGGCCATTGTGGTTGACTTAGAGGGTCTTGCTCTGATAGTGTAACATCAGGTTGGGGTCTTTTGAGTCAAACTATGTTTTATTGAGTTTTGTTATGTTGATTTCCTTACGATGAAAAGAAAACTTTGGATTTTTGCCTTTTTGAGTTCCGCTGTCTTTTACGTAATTTTGGAAAAACCTGTTGTTTACGGAGTATGACTATATTTGAATTATTGAGAAATGTGTGCCTTTTTTAGAAGATTTTATTGTGTTCAATATTTTACTCTGATAAATATGATTGATTTGTCATTATATTTGTGGGGTAGAAAAGAATGTTACAGTTTAGGTTGCATTCTAACTGTTAAACGTTGGCTTGTCTGCTCGCTAGGGGAGGCTGAAGCACTAGTTCATATGCGCAGAAGAAGGGACTGAACAATGTTCTTTGCAAAATATGTTTAAGTTGTGGGTCACACGAGGGCGATGAATTAATGTTTTAGGATTTAAAAAAAGGGTTTTGCTTTGTATAGGTATTTAGGGTTTCGATCGCACAGGGCGAGAAGAACGAGATTTTAATTTGTTGAGTGTTTTAAGGGAGAATGACGATTATTTGATAAACGAGATGTCAGCCTCGCAACCAACTAATCGGGACATAATTAGGATGTTATATCCCAACGACTCCATTTTCATTTAACTAATTACAAAATTTTGTTTGATGGATAATGAACGTATTTGTCCAAATAATTAGGGCAAATATCTTAGGGACAAAAGGTTGAACAACCCACAACCCAAGGTGTGCGCCCTAAGAGTGATCACTCCAAAATATAAGAAGTACGAGCCTCTAAGAACTTATTTTACTCTCAATTTAATTAGGAGAATATTTTTTAGTACGATTAAGACATTTTGAATTCAAAAGAGTGAATGAACAACAACTCGAGGGGTGTGCCTCGAGAGCTAATCATTCGAAGATTCAAGGAATGCTAGACGCCAAGAATCTCCTTCTTTCGTAAGTGGATTTCGAAAGTGTTTGAATAGAGATTAGATATTCTAAGACAAAAAGATGAATGAACGACAACCCAAAACATGCACCTTAAGAGCCATTATTTCGAAAATTCAGGGAGTTAAATTCCAAGAATCTTCTTCTTTTGTTAATTGTTAAGAAAATAGTTTGAATTTGATTAACGTATTTTGATTAGATGCGTTGGGTATTTAAAATGGATTGAGTATTTAGAAATGAAATACAAAAGGATCACAACTCATGGCGTGCGCCTCAAGAGTGGTCTTTAGAGAATCCAAGAAGGGCTAGCCCTCAAGAATTTGATTTCTCTATTATTTGATCGAGAAAAGAATAATTTGCTTAGCCTACTTTAGAAGTGACTAAGTTAGGTTAGAAGTTTTAGTTGAACTAGGATTTAATTGCTTTAAAAATAGTTAAGTGTCTTACAATTGGAGGACAAAATGAACACAACCTAAAGCATGCTCCTCAAGAGCGTTTTTTCAAGGATCCAAGGAGTGCTTAGACTCCAAATATCCACTACCTATATTGATTTTCATAAGTGGTTTATAAGTATTAACTAAAATGAATTGTGATTTTGATTTAATTAAGAAATTATTTTAAATTTAATTGTATTTTGACAAAATTAAGTAATTAATTACTTATTTATTTAATATTAGTACCCATTTAATTTAAAATAAATAACTAATAAAAATAATGATAGAATATTTAACTTGTGATAAAAATAGTTTTATTAAAATTGTTAAATAATTGAAAAAAATAAGAAAACAAAATTTTAAGAAAATTTTAAATAAATAAAAAAATGAAAGTTTTTTTTTTTTTTCCGAAACCTATTCTTCCTCTTGTCCTAGTTTTTTTTATCCCTAAAGTCCTCAACAGGACCGAACCTCAACGCCTCCTTATAGGTAACAAGCAGTCGGTATATCCAAGTCATATTAAACTGAAACGCCTTCACACTTCATGCCTATACACATTGGATCACTAGCCGAAGGAGGAGTTAGTGAGGATGAAATTGGAAATCCCATTTTAAAGGCCCAAAGTTAGGTTTAATAAAAAGGAATTTTGAGGGAATTATGATTCATTCTTGTTGACCATGAAAAGTAAAGAAACAGAGGCCAGAGCTCCGAGGAAGATGATTGAGACAAAAGGTTCGCAAGGTTTCCAAGAATCAAGGAGGAAGACTTAGAGTCGGCAATTAAGGTATGAGGATTATTGCCTTCATTTTTTTCAATATATGATTCAATGTGTTTAAAGATAATTTAAGGGTTTATGGATTTTTGAGTATTGAACTCTTGTTGCCTTTCTGATGGTGAGTTCAATGAGTTTTAGGGATTTAAATTGATGGTCTGATAGGTTTGAGACTGATTTGAGATAAGGGAAATTAGGCATTCGTGGCCAAAATCTGTTGTTGAGGTTTTAACCGTATATGGTAATGGATTGTGAGAACTTTAATAACTGTGGGGTATTTGTAAGAAATTATGGGAATCATAGGAGTAAATATGATACGGGATTGGCCTAATATGTCGTAAATTTTGTGTTTTTATCGCTGTAATACCTTAGGAATGATTTAGGGATGTTTTTGGGGCATTGGGGAAGGAAATCGTAGAGGTTTTTGGGCTGGTTTTAGTGTTGGTGCGCAATAGCGATTTGCTGTAATCGCGAGTTCGCACAGCGAAGAATGTTTCACACGACGAACATTTACACTAGACTCGCACAACGAACTTGCTAGCGAACATAGCAGAGTTTCGCGAATTCTGATCTTGTGCAGTGATGTCTTGATGTTTTGATGTTGTGATTTCTTTGATGAATAACCATGAGTATGACTATGATTCTTCTGAGATTTGATGCTGGTGTGTAACAATTTGCTGTAATCGCCATTTTGCATAGCGAATAATGCTTTGCACGACAAACTTTCGCCCCATACTCGCACAACGAACTTGCTAGCGAATGTAGCAGAGTTTCGCGAGTTATATTTTGGTTCAGTGATGTTTTTATGATGTAATTTTCCTGATGAATTATCATGAGTGTAACTATGATTCCTATGTGATTAAATGAATGTATGATGAATTACCATGAGTATAACTATGATTCCTATGTGATTAAATGAATGTATGATGAATTACTATGAGTATAAATGTAATTCTTATGAGATTAAATGAATGTATGATGAATTACTATGATTATAGTTGTGATTCCTATATGATTAATACTTGACCGTATGATGAGTAACCATGAGTATAATTGTGATTCTTATGAGATTAATACATGATTGCATGATGAATCCCCATGAGGGTGTGTGATGATTTGTGACGTTGATTCCATGAGGTTTTGATGATTCTATGATGACGTGATTCTTATGATTATTTTGATGAATGATGATGCACCTAATGAGATTATTATGAGGATGATATTGACGTGTGCATCATGCATTCATATGCATTTCGGACTTCGGTCTAAGACCTTGATTCTTGCGGCTTCAGTCCCATTATGCGGATGTGAAGTATTTTGTTGTGCTCCGGTTCTCGTGTAAAATCGATCATACTATTGTGGATCTATAGAGGCTTGATGACCCAATGTCCATTGAATTTTTTTATTGATACCACATGCATGAGTCTTGTTGCATTTGCATTTATGTGACAATTTGGTATAATTTATAATGTTGTGGCCTTTGATGTTCCTTGATAATTATGATGATGTTGAATATGAAAATGACATTGTTTTATATATTGATTCTTATATTGATTATTATGAATCGTTTTACTCATCTTGCATGTTTGAATGTTGTGCCTCCATGTGGGTAACATGCAGATGGACAAGTTTAGACGTGGATGCTGTCGAGGACGTTTTGAAGTTTTTGGATTGTTGGCCATTGTGGTTGACTTAGAGGGTCTTGCTCTGATAGTGTAACATCAGGTTGGGGTCTTTTGCGTCAAACTATGTTTTATTGAGTTTTTTTATGTTGATTTCCTTACGATGAAAAGAAAACTTTGGATTTTTGCCTTTTTGAGTTCCGCTGTCTTTTGAGTAATTTTGGAAAAACCTGTTGTTTACGGAGCACTGACTATATTTGAATTATTGAGAAATGTGTGCCTTTTTGAGAAGATTTTATTTCGTTCAATATTTTACTCTGATAAATATGATTGATTTTTCATTATATTTGTGGGGTAAAAAATAATGTTATAGTTTAGGTTGCATTCTAACTGTTAAATGTTGGCTTGTCTGCTCGCTAGGGGAGGCTGAAGTACTAGTTCATATGCGCGGAAGAAGGGACTGAACAATGTTCTTTGCAAAATATGCTTGAGTTGTGGGTCGCACGAGGGCGATGACTTAATGTTTTAGGGTTAAAAAAAAAGAGTTTTGATTTGTGTAGGTATTTAGGAATTCGATCGCACAGGGCGAGAAGAACGAGATTTTGATTTGTTGAGTGTTTTAAGGGAGAATGACGATTATTCGATAAATGAGATGTCAGCCTCGTAACCAACTAATCGGGACATAATTAGGATGTTATATCCCAACGACTCCATTTTCATTTAATTAATTACAAAATTTTGTATGATGGATAATGAACGTATTTGTCCAAATAATTAGGGCAAATATCTTAGGGACAAAAGGTTGAACAATCCACAACCCAAGGTGTGCGCCCCAAGAGCGATCACTCCAAAATATAAGAAGTACGAGACTCCAAGAACTCATTTTACTCTCAATTTAATTAGGAGAATATTTTTGAGTACGATTAAGACATTTTGAATTCAAAAGAGTGAATGAACAACAACACGAGGGGTGTGACTCGAGAGCTAATCATTCGAAGATTCAAGGAATGCTAGACGCCAAGAATCTCCTTCTTTCGTAAGTGTATTTCGAAAGTTTTTGAATAGAGATTAGATATTGTAAGACAAAAAGATGAATAAACGACAACCCAAAACATGCACCTTAAGAGCCATTATTTCGAAAATTCATGGAATTAGATTCCAAGAATCTTCTTCTTTTGTTAATTGTTAAGAAAATAGTTTGAATTTGATTAACGTATTTTGATTAGATGCGTTGGGTATTTAAAATGGATTGATTATTTAGAAATGAAATACCAAAGTGTCGCTTGCGCGAAAATAAGGTGCCGGCATGACAGAAGAGTCGCCACCTTTCGTTATTTATCCCTCAGAGCGGGAAAGGAAACGATCGGAAAAACCTGACGAAAAAGGGTAAGACAAGGTCATCGCAACCATTGTCTGGGTTCGGGAGTCGGTTACGCAAGGGGAAGGTATTAGCACCCCTCACATCCGTCGTACTCGACGGGATCCACGCTTGTTTGTTTACTTGGACGGGTTGGTTATAATCTATCTACCTATCAAGGCTGGCTGAAAAAGAAAAGAAAAATGACTCGGCAAAGTGTCGCACTTTATTCCTACGTATTCTCATCAGAGAATGAGAAATCAGAGTCAAAGTAGTTCGGCCTACGAAGGGTTACGGGGGAAAGGTTGCTCGCTAGGATATCGCATCCTATGCCTACGTACTTCCACACTACATGGAAGATCAGAGCAAACGTAGTTTGGGAAACTATGGGTTATTTCCTGAAAGAAGTGTTTTTTATTGTGTTTGTGATTTCAACCGCACTAGAGACTATGACCTGAGAGTGAATGCGTCGCATGTCACCCAAAGGGTACCATACTAAACATCCAGACTGTGGAAAGGAAGCTCTCCCACAATCCTTTCTCAGATAGCTTAAGGCTCGTAACGTACGAAAGAAATCATTCATGATTACTGTATCTTAAACTGTTTTGAGATGAGAAGAGAACAGGCCCAACTAGGAGGGAGACTATCAAGTCCTACTGTTATCATGCCATGGATTCATCCTATGGTTGAGGTTTGAACAGGGAACTCCTAGAAGTTGTCATGCATAGGTTTTAACCTAAAATTCTATCATCAAATCCTTATCAAAGGAAATGAGAGTCCTAAGGGATCATGTCAATGATACACCAAACAGACAAAGCATCAGCTTAACAGTAAAATGCATGCAATGCAAGTGAGGGAGGAAATGTGTGTGGGGCTTCAGCCTCCACAAGCTCATCTCAACCTCAAGCCAGTCATGAAATAACAGTAATCATACTGAAAAATAAACATCATGCTATCAAGCAATAAACAGATAAAAGAAATGAAGTGCCGTCAGGCAAACAAACCACATGCTTGAGAAAGAAATTATCTAATCTCTAATCCTAACCTTAAAACAGAATCCTGATCAAATCTAAGCAATGCCCTAAAGCAACACCCTAATCAAAAGAAAACAATCCCAGTCTTCAAGCTTCAAAACAAGCTTACCAAAGAAAGGGAGCTAAGTAGGCAGACTCATAGTGCCCTCCTCAGGAAAGCACTAGGAGGCTTATACTCAGGAATCGTATCCTATGTGGCTCAACAACTGTGATTAGTTTACATTCCTCCTCAGGAGAAATTAAACTCACATGAAGGCTCCAACATCACTGGATACTTAATAAGTCCTACATGAACTAATGGAACTAAGTGAATAGACCCATAGGACCTTCCTCAGGAAAGTACTAGGAGGCTTCCACTTAGGAATCGTATCCCATGTGGCTCAACAACTGTGATCAGTTTACAATCCTCCTCAGGAGAAATTAAACTCACATGTTGGCTCCAACATCATTGGATACTTAAGAAATCCTAGATGAACTAAGGGAACTAAGTGAATAGACCCATAGGACCTTCCTCAGGAAAGTACTAGGAGGCTTCCACTTAGGAATTGTATCCCATGTGGCTCAACAACTGTGATCAGTTTACATTCCTCCTCAGGAGAAATTAAACTCACATGTTGGCTCCAACATCATTGGATACTTAAGAAAGATGTGAGAAGAAAGAATGAAAGTCATTCATAGTGCCTTCCTCAGGAAAGTACCATAAATTTCCTTCAAACCTCAGGATCTCAAACCTCACAGACAGGGAACAAGCTCCAAACTCTGGGTCTCTGGGTCTTGATCTACAATCCTCTCCTTCATCATGCTCCTTCAACAAGGTCTTCAAAACAAACTAAGCCCCACAACAAATTCCCAAAAATAAACCCCAGAGATAGACAAATATCACACAGACAGTCAATACAATCAGTCAACTTCAGAAAATACCTAAAAATACTAAAGCAAGAGGGAAAAATCTAACAATCATTTACAAGGGTCTACAACACCTACCCATAACATCCCTATATGCCCATACCCAAAAATCAAGTCACAACTCTCAAAAGAAAATGATTTACTTTACCTATGCACTCTTAAACCCTAATTAGGCACCCTAATGCTAACCCAACTAAACTAATCAAATTTTAATCTAAAAATCTTGAAATAAATCCTATGGGAAACTATGATTCAATATCTAATCGCACCAAAAAGAATGAATTAAAAAGACTAAGGGAAGGTCCTAGAATAAATTCTACAAGATGAAGTATCAAACTAAACCTAATTAAAAGCTATTTAAAAGAATAATATGCTAAAAATATTAAAAGAAAATAAAATGCCAATTTTATTTATTGATATTTTTCTAGACAAAATTATGAACATGTAGAAAAAACAAGAATTAAAAAACCATCAATTTTCTATTTTATATGAATTTTATAATATGCAAGAAAATATAAAAGAAATTAAATCAAAAGAAAATTAATTAAAGGGGAGGGGGTGTGAAAAGTAAAGCGCCCAATTATTCTCTATGATGGGCCCAGGAAGGGGGGTGCGCCTAGCATGGCGCGCCTGGGCCCAATTGCTATCAGAAAATAAAAAGAAAATTAAGAGAAAAACATCAAAGCTGCAGTGCAAATAGCGAGTCTTTTACGTTCAAACTTGGATTGGGCCAATGGTGGGGGTGTGAGTAGCGATGAGTGGCTGAGCCCAGGATTACTTACTTAATTTAAACGCTGCGTTTTACTTTTCAAAATTCCCTCCGTTTCCTGAATTAAACTGGAGCCGTTAGATTGGATTAAGAAGTCAAGCAAACAGAACGATCTGACGGTAGAAAACTCGTCTTCTCCAACTCAACCTAGGGTTTCAGCCAAAGCCAGAATTCATGCACAACTCTTCTCCACGCTCGTGCTCCCTCATATGGCCATGAAACTTAAAAATTCTAAAACCAAAAATACTCTACTAGTCACCAGGAACATATCCATACTCATAACTTTCTCTGAAACGCCTTGTATCGTCCAAACAAAATGCGTGAAGATTAGGGTTCCACCATTTTTCTCTGTGATCAACCTCCATGGAACTCAATTCTAATGATCTAAACTTGTTCTATGCATTACCCTAACCAAACTATGCTATATCATGATCATTAAAACCCCATACACGGCTTGTTCTTGGACTTTAAAGAAATGAGGACCTGCCATGAAACCTCATAGAATCTCCTCTAAGTCTCAGGAAATCATCAACTAACCTAGTATGCTACTTCTATACCTAGAAATCTAACAGAAAGGACATAAATAAGGAGGTATGATGAATAACACCAACCTGTCAAATGATGATGGTGAGTGATGATAGAGATGGCTTCAAGTCTTGCTAGCTCTTCCAGATGCTCCTCCAATGGTGTATTCTCTTCTATTTGCAAGAATCTTGAAGGAGAAAGCCTGTAGATGAAGAAATGGGAGCTTGCTTGATTTTGAAGAAATCTTGAAATGGCACTTTCTCTCTCACTCTCTCCAATGGATTCACCAACCTTGACCAACCTTTTTCTTCATTATGGTTCACTCTTTAAATAACAACCAATGGAATCATTTAGGAGCTTCTAGAATTATCTAGAAAGTGATGGAAATTCTCTTTTAAGGACATGTGGTATATCTCATATCTCATGTGCCAAGCCTTTGAATTTGTGTCAAAATATCCTCTTGTGAGATATTAAGAAGGAATGAGTGAAAAACAAGCTTAACCTTGCCTTATGCCAAGATTTGCAAAGGTTCCTTAACATGCAAGCATGAATTTTACAAAGCAACCTCCACTTTAAGACCTCTAATCAAAAATCTATTTGAACCATTGTTTTTAAAATGATGTTTGGATTCAAAATGACATATTGGATGACCTATTTTGTATTTGTACATCTCCCAAACCAATTTCCAACTTGGATCCATTTAACTTATAAGTCATTTTTAGGTCATTTTCACCCATTCATGTAAATCCTTGCTACAAGCTTTTACAACAAATCATTACCATTTTTCTAGGCTTAAAATCCCATTTTGAACAACTTTGATGTTTTGAGTTTTTTCATCTGAGGCTTGGAAATCGGAGATATGGCCTTTGCTTAAAATGACCTATAACTTCCAAATGACCAAAATACCCCTGTCTTGTTCAAACCATAAGTTGAGTTCTACAAATCCTATCAAGGACTTATAGTACTCTCTAGAAATCTAAGAAGATTCTCTTCAACATTCATGTTGGCCAAGAAATCATAGGAATCATCCTACTAGGGCAAAAGTTGTCTGCAAGTTGGGTGACTTTCAAGGACCCAGATTCACATACCTCAGATGACCTGTAATTTGTCAAAACCATAACTTGAGCTCTGCACATCCTATCAAGGACTTCTACAACTCAAATTAAAGCTAAGAACAAGCTCTACAACATTCATGTTGTGGGGAAGATGGGATATCAATCACATCCTGAGCTAAAACTGCCTGGAAGATAGGGATCATATTAGGTTTTTTTCACTGACAATCCTTGGAAACCCTAACTTGAGACTTCTCAAACTCCTCAATCATGATGAGTTGGTCTAGGAATCATCTTTATAACATATCCATACCTCATTCCATGATCACATGGCCCTTGGATTAGGTCTCAACCTTCTCCAAATCATCAGTTGACCTAGGGTTGACCCAGTTAAAACCCTAATCCTACCATTCATGGTTGATCTTCTGAATTCTTGCACAATGACCTCTCTGGGCTTCATGATGGCTTTCAAGACATCTCATAAGCTTTCTCAAAGCTTCAAGTTCATTCTCAAAGTCTCAGAATCATCTGAGAAGCTCCCACAACTCTCAAGCTATGAAGCACACAACCTTGGTTTCAACCAATCCCTCTGAGGATCTCTTGAACTTTCTGATGAAGGTATCAACTTTCAAACACTTGATGGATAAATAAATGTTGGTCAAATTTTGGGGTGCAACAGCTGCCCCTATTCAAACGGCTTGAACCTGACTGGGTGAGAAGTGAACGACTCTCAACCAATCAAGGTGCGAGACGGTTGAATACCGGTAAACCCGAAAATTTGCCAACTGCACAAGCACACGATACTTTGCGGGGAATAAACCTTCGAACGCTGCAACACTAGCTGCTCAAAAACTAGCTGGAGAAATATCGATCTGACGTCTCCGTCAGTTATCCACGTTAACTTCTTCTGATATTGCCTTCAAAACAAACATCCAACCTCGCCGACGCTGGAGAAAATACAACACTGAAATAACTCTGACCTGGGGTTCACCCCTGGTAACTTGGAACAAAAGGTACACTTGCGTATTTGGAGCTACTCTGCTGGGGATGAGAGACTCAACCAAGCACACTCTGGTCTGGGGTTCACCCTCAGAACCTATAACGAACATCCAAATACTACTGCATACTGAGCCCACCGTAGAACTTCAACATTAAAGCTATATGAAACCCTGACCCCTGGCCACTTCCAGCTTCATCTAGAAAAGATCTTCAAGTACTCCTGAAGATGGTATCCTTGGCCTCCAAGGATATAAACCTTGCCCGTCGGCGATTCCAGCTTCAGCTAGAACAGATCTTCAAGTATTTCTGAAGATAAACATCCTTGATCTTCAAGGATGTAAACTTTGCCCGTCGGCAACTCTGCAGGAGGTATCTTCGACTTCAGTCTAAAGAAATGGTCCTTGGCCTTCAAGGATACATGGATCTGCCTTCAGGCAACTCCACCTCTGCTATAGAGCATCCGTGACTTCAGTCAGGGATATACTTCGGCCTTCAGTCCGAAAAATGAATCCTAGGTCATTCATGACCTTGGGGATAACCTTGCCTTCAGGCACCTTCGCTTCAGCTTGGGAAATCTGTGACTTCAGTCAGAGAAATGGTATCCTGAGCCATTCATGACTCTACGGGGATTCAAACATTTTGCCTTCAGGCAAACTCCGCTTCAGCTGGAGAAACATCTTCGACTTTAGTCAGAAGAAACACTATTCATTTGATCGCAATCAATCATCACCTCAGGACAACTGACTTGGTCTTCAGGCCAACACGGATCACCTTGTTATATCTACAAACTTTGGAACCTTGTCTTCAGCCACACGTTGATTCATCAACAAGGAAATCTGAATCCACAAGAACCTTCTGATATCGCCTTCGGGCGTTTACGAAGTCAATCTTCGGATTAGACATTACTGTTGGAGCAAACATATCACGCTGCTATTCTCTTGACATCCTGTCAAGTTGTTGCTAAATAAAAGCAAACATGCCGGGTCACCGGACATAATCACCAGGTTAACAACTCTGTTGAAGAGAGAGGAATGAGGGTTCACCCAAACAATCCTGACGACTCACTGGGGAAAAGGAAGAAGGGTTCACCCAAACAACCATGTAGACTTTGCTGCAGAAAGACGAGAGAGTTCACCCAAACGACTTCAACAACTGCTGGAGAATAACGAAAGAGTTCACTCAGACGATTCCTACCAACTTTACTGGGGAGCAAGTACTTCTGCTCGAGAGCAAGGTACCCACCTGGTTCATGTTTCATATGCAATGCTGGAAAAATGGGCGTAATGCTCCGCGCAAAACGGAATGCTACGCTTTTGAGTAAATGTTATGCAATCATGCAAGGAAATGCCCCAGCAAAATAAATGTTGGAAAGAGGAATCATCCTCTCGGGGAGAGTAACCAATCTACAGAGGGAGAGCTACCCTTCAAGGGAACTGCATTTTCTGCCTGTCTCAACTGGACTTACACTTGAGGATGACGGACTCCTCCGGAGAACACAGCACATCAGGCTGATCAACACACTATCCTCTGCTATACTCTGCACGGGGAAAGCGATAAATGCTCTGAACGGCTCTCTGAGGAACGACCCTTCTAGGGAACATAGCCTTCAGGCTACAAGACTCTCATGTCATTAAGTCCTCAAACTCATGGGGATAAACAAACTTCTTCTTGCTGGACAATCCTTCGGGATCTGCTTGGGGAAACGTTTCATCTACCACTCATGGCTGTGCTCGGCTGGGGATATCAATCTACCTGCCTGCTGCTGGGGAAGTGCCAACCACCTGCTGGGGAAAAGACCTCCACTCCGTTGGGGATTCCAGAAATCATCCTGGGCAACTCTTGTTAGGGACAAACCAATCGCGACTTGAGCAGCTTCCAAGGGCTCGGCTCTCTTGGAGTTTCAGGCATTGTCCTGGGCGATCTTCGCCGGGGACGCTACTAGGGAGCCCAAGAATCATCTTAAGCAAACAACTCGGGAAACTGCGCTGGGGATCCCACAAATCATCTTGAGCGAGCGACTTCGTGGGGGAGAATGTCAGGAATCATCCTGAGCAACTGATCCTTTGGTGGAACACCTGTAAAACAAGAATGATAATGACCTAGATCATGTTTATGATGCATATGCTTCAACGCCATGCCCCACACGGTGGAAATGCTATGCGTTTATGCTAAATGCTATGCAATCATGCACAATGCTATGCAATCATGCACAATGCTATGCAATCATGCACAATGCTATGCAATCATGCACAATGCTATGCAATCATGCACAATGATGCGATCCCATCAGCAAAATAAATGCCGAGGGGGGGGGGGGAAATCCTCCTGTCAAGGAGAAAGAACTACTCAGATAGAGGAATCATCCTGCTGAGGAGAACGTGGACATGCCAATATCAATCGGACTTTGTCTGGGGAAATGATCTTCGGTTGACTGCTGCAGGGAAAACAACTTCAGTTGATTACTGCAGGGGAAACGAAGCTCTACGAGAACCTGAACCTGCTGAAGGAAAGCGATACCAATCGCGCGAATAAACTGCGTGGCCGCCATGGCTACTCTTCTGGGGATAACCACTCCGTGGGGAAACAACTTCAGCTGCTCAACACTCCACTGGGGAAACACCAATCATGATCAACTTCCAAGGAGTCGGCTCTCTTGGACATCTGCAAACTCGGCTGAGGAAGGAGAAGTCATTCTGCTTCGCTGGAGAGAGTGCGACTCTGGGGAAATACAACACTAACTGTTCAATGCTCTGCTAGGGAAAATCCACTCATGGTCCCAACTGCTTCCAGGGGTTTGGCTCTCTTGGGGGTTTGCGGACTCGGCCGGGGAGAGAGAAATCATTCTACTTCACTGGAGAGTACAACTCTGATGAGGAATTTTAATTCCGCTGGGGAAGAAAGAATCATCTGACTTCGGGGGAGAGTACAACTCTGCAGGGGAACACAACATCAGCTGTTCCAACACTCTACTGGGGAAGAGGGAATGATCCAACTTCAGGAGAGAATATAACTCTGGTGGGGAATCTTAATTCCGCTGGAGACTTCAGTCTGGCACCATCAGTCGCGGCACACTTCGGCGTACGAACAATTTCCTACGAATCCTGCACTTGTGACCCGGTGCTGGGGGGAAATCCTGCTTCAGCGACCTTACTGGGGGAAACACGAGCTTCGGTACCCAAACATTTCTATGAAACCTGCACTTGTGACCCAGTGTTGGGGGACATGAGTTTTGACGCGCGACTCAGCTGAGAAAATGACGTTCCTTCAGGATGTGTCTGCTTGGGGAAAAGAATCATCTCTGCCTGGGGAGACATATCAATGCTCACGGCTTCACATTCAGACTCTGCGGAGAGAGGCTACAAAACTCTGCTGGAAAAGGAGGAATCGTCCTGCTTCGGGAACATCAATCCTGGTTTTCCGAGGGTAATCTTGACCCTAATCTGATAAGGGATAAACGCCATCTCAATTTGCTGCAGTCTCAAAATGTACAGGGGGAACAACCTCAAACCGTACATCTCTGCTGAGAAACGATCTTGGTTCAACAACATCAACACAGGGAATACAGGCTACCAATCATGGAGCCAAGTAACAGGTTAGGCTATAGGATAACAATCCCATGACCGCAAGGCTTCTTCAGAAGACTCAGGTTTTGGAAGGGTAACGGCGCGATTCTCCGACACTCAATTCTTACTAGGGCGAATAAGCTCATTTGAACAACTTGCCCCAGTACAATTCAACTTGCCCCAATTCATTCTGAACCGAAAACAACTGGCCACCAGACAATCTTCGGATGGCTTGCCCTAACACCTGCACGGCGGAAGGATTCATCCTCCACTAATCAACTCTCAGCATGGTCGGCTTCAATATCTCTGAAGTAGTTTGCCCCTAAACAAGCGATGAGCGACTCAACATGCTCTGATTGAACACTGGAGGGATCTGCCCTCAAATCGCAAGAATTCTGGATAACTGCCCCTGATTGGGTCTCGAGAAGATTCACTTTCGACCAACCGCTTCTTGCATAAACTGCCCCATAATCAACTGATGCTCCGGGACTTGTCCTCAGACACACTGATTCCAAACTCACTGGAAGTCAATGCCCCTGATTCACAGGGTTTCACAGCACACCATTCTGATCCAGACTGCTAACGATTCAGTCCTGGTTGGCTATTCTCTGTTGAAGTTCCTTCATATCAGCTACTAACCTGCAATTAAAATTGTTTATTCACGAATGGTAATTTTAATGCAGTGTTCATGCAAATTTCGAAAAATGTTGTACTGTCACTCATTTATGTGTCATGCTAGTGAGTGACGAATGAACCAAAGAGTTCAAACGTAGTGCTGATGTGATCAGTGAAAAATACAATAAGGATATGATTAGTAAATCATGAAGGAGTCAGGTTACTCAACCTTATCGTAATGCGCTTTCAGAATAAACCCTGCCTCAATTAGGTCTTTTAAGGGTTGTATCGTGGTCGGGTTCACGGTTCGTGAAACAAAGGATATTTGGCTCAAATTATGATTTGTACCCACCCCTTCTACGTGATGATCTCCGATCCTAAAGTTCAGTTAACTTAGCTCGAGCGCTCGCCTCTTCGAGAGGTATGTTGAACATTGGGAACAACTGGTTAAAGAATTCACAAGGTGTTTCGGAGTGACAGTTACTCTTTTTTGTTTTTGGTGTCTGTATCTACACGACTTTGTCCTTGTTTGAGGATTTTTCTTTTTATATCCTTTCTTTTTCATTCTTTTGATTCCCTAACTTTTGCCTGGACTGACTCCTTTTGAGTTCTTTTCGATTTTTTTCTTTTGAAGTCCAGCGGGATGCCCTGATTTTTGCCTAAGTATTTGCTTTCTAGCTTTTCTTTTTTACTTAGCGGGCTTTCTTATTCCTTTTTTTTCTTTTGGAACAAGTCATGCGGCACTGGCTGTCTGGATTTATCCGAGAGGCTTGTAACTGTCTCACTCCTGATTGGTGAGATTTAACCATTGTGGTTGATGAGGTACGACCTCTGGAGAGGAATATGATGTGATTGGTCCTTGAAGGACAACACTCCTCTATAAGACTTGAACGCTCGATCAAGTTGACTGACAACTACCCTGCCCCGGGTTAAGATGTGAGGGTAAAAAGTCCGAAAGAAGCTCCTACTCCTCGGCTCGAAGTGGTTAACAAGGGATTCTCTTCCTTATCTCTCCGGTGTTTAGGGGATTCGAAACAATGCCTTGTACGTCATCAGCAAGGTTTTATCTGAAAGCAATACGATCATTGGTTATGAGTATTCAGTTTCATCATCCTCCCTCCAATCTTTGCTAATCATAGTGATAAAGCGGAGTGAATAAAATGCAAGTGTCAGTGCAATGCAGTAAATGAGTGACAACGACATAACTAATTCAGAAAAATGCATAGTCACTTTATTAACATTACCATTCGAAACATACAATGTTTAACAGCAAGTAGTAACTAACAGAAAAGAAACTACAAATGCAAATGGTAAAAGGTCCGAGGACTGCTAATGCTGAGGACGTCTGCCTGTCTGGACCACTGGCTTCTGGAAATAACCCTCTGAATCTGCGAGCTCAGACAGCTGAGGGGTTTTCGCGCACAACCAAAACTCCATCTGGAAAGGAAATACACCCTTTGTCGATCAATTGTTGCACTTTCGCCTAAAAAGCCTTGCAGTCTTCAGTTGAATGCCCCGGAGATTCACCATGGTAACCACACTGAGCATGAGGATTGTACCCTGGAGGGTAAGGCTCTGGCACGGGCTTGAGAGCTTTCGGTTCCACCAAAGAATTCTGAATCAACTGTGGAAGAATCTGGCTATACGGCACATGCACTGGATGGAAAGAAGCATTCCTTCGATCTAAGTGGTTGCGAGGCCTCTTTTGATCCTGGTGTTGGTATTCTTTCCGCCCAAGAGCAAGAGATCGTCGTTTCTGAGTGGCAATGGTCCCTTGTTTAGGCGCTTGCGTCCTTGAACTTGATCCCGATAGAAACTGCGAGCGAGGCGATTCAGTCACCAAAGGTTGCGGGACATATTCAAGATCTTTCTCAGCTTCGAGCAAAGGAGTGGAATCATTCACCTCTTCTGCAGGGTACAGGATGAACTTTCCCGATGCTCTCATGCCACCCGGCACAAGCCTAATTGTCCTCGAGTCAATAAGGTCTTGAATCTTATTCTTGAGAGCCTTACATGTTTCAACATGGTGCCCCGGTGCTCCTGAGTGGAAATCACAACGTATGTTGAGATCAACGTCTGGTGACACGTCACCTGGTGGATCCGAGGTCCGAAGCTTGAGAACGCGGTTCTGAACCAACAGTGGCAACAGTTGGGCATAACTCACAGGTATTGGGTCCACAGCTCTATCAAGTAGCTTCTTCTTTTGATTATAACCTTCAGGGTTATTCTGAGATGCCCGGCGCGGCTGCTGACGAGACAGGTCTTGAGCTTCATGCTGTGTAGAGGATCTATGAGGTCCATTTGGCTTCAGCACAGGTGGCACTGACGGCAATGGAGGAAGCACTTTGGTCTCCACCTTGGGTGCTTGACCACTCTCCTTTTTTAGCATACTTCTCACCACTCCCATGAGGAAGCTCAACTGATTCTGCAGCTGCTGATTCTCTTCTCTGAGTACTTGCTGGTCCAGGCGCACTGCCTGTATGTCATTCATGACCTGCCCCAACTGGCTTTGGATTTTCCCCAGTTCAGCTTGTACCTGCTCCATTAGTCTGAGTTGCTCGATTCTGAGTCAAACCTGCAAACACAAGGGTTAGAAGACAAGCCCCGGCTTCTGTCATGCAAGATGAATTATGCTAATGCCATGGGTGTCTGTACGTTCAGGAGATCACCCCTAATTCTGGTGTCAACGTGCCAACATAGTGTCAATACAGTGATAAGACTGGATCCATTCATGGAAGAAAATATCTCACGTTGCTCGGGACACCAGCATCAGGGTACGAAATGCGCCTGCAGCACAGACACATGCTAATGGAATGCAAACATGAATATGCGGACTAATGCAAAATGCAGTCATGTAATAATATATCCGGGTAACTGCTGCGGAGATTCTGTGTCCATAATCACTGATGAGAAGAAAACCCCGGTGTAAGACCACTAATCTGATCTGCTAAGAACGACCTTCTGACAGGACCATATATATAAGATCAAAATTCTGCTCTGTCAAGAACAAGTATCCGATAATAAGGACCCCGGATGTATGATCAAGAGATATCTGCTGATGAAGTCTTCAGACTCCAAATCAAAAATCTGCCCTATCAAGAACAAACATACAGCTGCTGATGAGATCTTCAGACCCCACTCAAAATCCGCCCTATCAAGAACAAACAACATCTGCTGATGAGATCTTCAGACCCCACTCAAAATCTGCTCCATCCAGAACAAACAACATCTGCTGATGAGATCTTCAGACCCACTCAAAATCTGCCCTTTCAAGAACAAACAACATCTGCTGATGAGATCTTCAGACCCCAAAATATGCTCTATCCAGAACAAACCAGTGATGACAATACTCTGATCAAAACCTGCTCTATCAAGAACAGACATACACTTGATGACAAGATCCTCTGATCAAAACCCGCTCTATCAAGAACAGACATACTGCAACTGAGAACTCTGGTACCAACATAACTGATTCACCGTCAAGAAAACCAGGTAGTCTGAGGGTCAAAGTTTCCTGCAATAAACCCAATCCCGCTCACAGGTATGAACCTAATCCACAGACAAAGGTACGACATCCTATGCGGTCATCAGCGTCACAGACTTTCATGAGTGACGATACGATTCCCAGAAGGAGTGGTATCATCAAGTCATGAAGAGGCCTCACTTAGCTGACTTCCAAATGATCGGTCCCCAGAGTCGACAATCCTCACGTCTGGACTCCCCTCAGATCCTCAGGACCGGAAAGGAGCACCTCTGCAAGAATCTCGTCTGAGCGCAGATTTCGTAGGGAACTGTGCCTGCTCAGCAGACAGGTTCGTCTACTACTCTCTGCAACTATGTCTAGGTGTATACTCAAGCCCAGGTCCGGCTTCTCACTCATAGTAACATCCCTCTCCCACAGCAGCACAGATAATCGTATCAAACTGGAAATAAAATGCGGGAAATAAAGTGCGAGAAGTAAAAATGCGATAAATAAACGCAACCCAACAAGCAATCATACAAGCGTTAGGATTGACTCGCATAGGGGATATTCCTATCCCCAACAGAGTCGTCAGTTGTCACTTGCGCGAAAATAAGGTGCCGGCATGACAGAAGAGTCGCCACCTTTCGTTATTTATCCCTCAGAGCGGGAAAGGAAACGATCGAAAAAACCTGACGAAAAAGGGTAAGACAAGGTCATCGCAACCATTGTCTGGGTTCGGGAGTCGGTTACGCAAGGGGAAGGTATTAGCACCCCTCACGTCCGTCGTACTCGACGGGATCCACGCTTGTTTGTTTACTTGGACGGGTTGGTTATAATCTATCTACCTATCAAGGCTGGCTGAAAAAGAAAAGAAAAATGACTCGGCAAAGCGTCGCACTTTATGCCTACGTATTCTCATCAGAGAATGAGAAATCAGAGTCAACGTAGTTCGGCCTACGAAGGGTTACGGGGGAAAGGTTGCTCGCTAGGATATCGCATCCTATGCCTACGTACTTCCACACTGCATGGAAGATCAGAGCAAACGTAGTTCGGGAAACTACGGGTTATTTCCTGAAAGAAGTGTTTTTTTATTGTGTTTGCGATTTCAACCGCACTAGAGACTATGACCTGAGAGTGAATGCGTCACATGTCACCCAAAGGGTACCATACTAAACATCCAGACTGTGGAAAGGAAGCTCTCCCACAATCCTTTCTCAGATAGCTTAAGGCTCGTAACGTACGAAAGAAATCATTCATGATTACTGTATCTTAAACTGTTTTGAGATGAGAAGAGAACATGCCCAACTAGGAGGGAGACTATCAAGTCCTACTGTTATCATGCCATGGATTCATCCTATGGTTGAGGTTTGAACAGGGAACTCCTAGAAGTTGTCATGCATAGGTTTCAACCTAAAATTCTATCATCAAATCCTTACCAAAGGAAATGAGAGTCCTAAGGGATCATGTCAATGATACATCAAACAAACAAAGCATCAGCTTAACAGTAAAATGCATGCAATGCAAGTGAGGGAGGAAATGTGTGTGGGGCTTCAGCCTCCACAAGCTCATCTCAACCTCAAGCCAGTCATGAAATAACAGTAATCATACTGAAAAATAAACATCATGCTATCAAGCAATAAACAGATAAAAGAAATGAAGTGCCGTCAGGCAAACAAACCACATGCTTGAGAAAGAAATTATCAAATCTCTAATCCTAACCTTAAAACAGAATCCTGATCAAATCTAAGCAATGCCCTAAAGCAACACCCTAATCAAAAGAAAACAATCCCAGTCTTCAAGCTTCAAAACAAGCTTACCAAAGAAAGGGAGCTAAGTAGGCAGACTCATAGTGCCCTCCTCAGGAAAGCACTAGGAGGCTTATACTCAGGAATCGTATCCTATGTGGCTCAACAACTGTGATTAGTTTACATTCCTCCTCAGGAGAAATTAAACTCACATGAAGGCTCCAACATCACTGGATACTTAAGAAGTCCTACATGAACTAATGGAACTAAGTGAATAGACCCATAGGACCTTCCTCAGGAAAGTACTAGGAGGCTTCCACTTAGGAATCGTATCCCATGTGGCTCAACAACTGTGATCAGTTTACATTCCTCCTCAGGAGAAATTAAACTCACATGTTGGCTCCAACATCATTGGATACTTAAGAAATCCTAGATGAACTAAGGGAACTAAGTGAATAGACCCATAGGACCTTCCTCAGGAAAGTACTAGGAGGCTTCCACTTAGGAATTGTATCCCATGTGGCTCAACAACTGTGATCAGTTTACATTCCTCATCAGGAGAAATTAAACTCACATGTTGGCTCCAACATCATTGGATACTTAAGAAAGAGGTGAGAAGAAAGAATGAAAGTCATTCATAGTGCCTTCCTCAGGAAAGTACCATAAATTTCCTTCAAACCTCAGGATCTCAAACCTCACAGACAGGGAACAAGCTCCAAACTCTGGGTCTCTGGGTCTTGATCTACAATCCTCTCCTTCATCATGCTCCTTCAACAAGGTCTTCAAAACAAACTAAGCCCCACAACAAATTCCCAAAAATAAACCCCAGAGACAGACAAATATCACACAGACAGTCAATACAATCAGTCAACTTCAGAAAATACCTAAAAATACTAAAGCAAGAGGGAAAAATCTAACAATCATTTACAAGGGTCTACAACACCTACCCATAACATCCCTATATGCCCATACCCAAAAATCAAGTCACAACTCTCAAAAGAAAATGATTTACTTTACCTATGCACTCTTAAACCCTAATTAGGCACCCTAATGCTAACCCAACTAAACTAATCAAATTTTAATCTAAAAATCTTGAAATAAATCCTATGGGAAACTATGATTCAATATCTAATCGCACCAAAAAGAATGAATTAAAAAGACTAAGGGAAGGTCCTAGAATAAATTCTACAAGATGAAGTATCAAACTAAACCTAATTAAAAGCTATTTAAAAGAATAATATGCTAAAAATATTAAAAGAAAATAAAATGCCAATTTTATTTATTGATATTTTTCTAGACAAAATTATGAACATGTAGAAAAAACAAGAATTAAAAAACCATCAATTTTCTATTTTATATGAATTTTATAATATGCAAGAAAATATAAAAGAAATTAAATCAAAAGAAAATGAATTAAAGGGGAGGGGGTGTGAAAAGTAAAGCGTCCAATTATTCTCTATGATGGGCCCAGGAAGGGGGGTGCGCCTAGCATGGCGCGCCTGGGCCCAATTGCTATCAGAAAATAAAAAGAAAATTAAGAGAAAAACATCAAAGCTGCGGTGCAAATAGCGAGTCTTTTATGTTCAAACTTGGATTGGGCCAATGGTGGGGGTGTGAGTAGCGATGAGTGGCTGAGCCCAGGATTACTTACTTAATTTAAACGCTGCGTTTTACTTTTCAAAATTCCCTCCGTTTCCTGAATTAAACTGGAGCCGTTAGATTGGATTAAGAAGTCAAGCAAACAGAACGATCTGACGGTAGAAAACTCATCTTCTCCAACTCAACCTAGGGTTTCAGCCAAAGCCAGAATTCATGCACAACTCTTCTCCACGCTCGTGCTCCCTCATATGGCCATGAAACTTAAAAATTCTAAAACCAAAAATACTCTACTAGTCACCAGGAACATAGCCATACTCATAACTTTCTCTGAAACGCCTTGTATCATCCAAGCAGAATGCGTGAAGATTAGGGTTCCACCATTTTTCTCTGTGATCAACCTCCATGGAACTCAATTCTAATGATCTAAACTTGTTCTATGCATTACCCTAACCAAACTATGCTATATCATGATCATTAAAACCCCATACACGGCTTGTTCTTGGACTTTAAAGAAATGAGGACCTGCCATGAAACCTCATAGAATCTCCTCTAAGTCTCAGGAAATCATCAACTAACCTAGTATGCTACTTCTATACCTAGAAATCTAACAGAAAGGACATAAATAAGGAGGTATGATGAAGAACACCAACCTGTCAAATGATGATGGTGAGTGATGCTAGAGATGGCTTCAAGTCTTGCTAGCTCTTCCAGATGCTCCTCCAATGGTGTATTCTCTTCTGTTTGCAAGAATCTTGAAGGAGAAAGCTTGTAGATGAAGAAATGGGAGCTTGCTTGATTTTGAAGAAATCTTGAAATGGCACTTTCTCTCTCACTCTATCCAATGGATTCACCAACCTTGACCAACCTTTTTCTTCATTATGGTTCACTCTTTAAATAACAACCAATGGAATCATTTAGGAGCTTCTAGAATTATCTAGAAAGTGATGGAAATTCTCTTTTAAGGACATGTGGTATATCTCATATCTCATGTGCCAAGCCTTTGAATTTGTGTCAAAATATCCTCTTGTGAGATATTGAGAAGGAATGAGTGAAAAACAAGCTTAACCTTGCCTTATGCCAAGATTTGCAAAGGTTCCTTAACATGCAAGCATGAATTTTACAAAGCAACCTCCACTTTAAGACCTCTAATCAAAAATCTATTTGAACCATTGTTTTTAAAATGATGTTTGGATTCAAAATGACATATTGGATGACCTATTTTGTATTTGTACATCTCCCAAACCAATTTCCAACTTGGATCCATTTAACTTATAAGTCATTTTTAGGTCATTTTCACCCATTCATGTAAATCCTTGCTACAAGCTTTTCCAACAAATCATGACCACTTTTCTAGGCTTAAAATCCCATTTTGAACAACTTTGATGTTTTGAGTTTTTTCATCTGAGGCTTGGAAATAGGAGATATGGCCTTTGCTTAAAATGACCTATAACTTCCAAATGACCAAAATACCCCTGTCTTGTTCAAACCATAAGTTGAGTTCTACAAATCCTATCAAGGACTTATAGTACTCTCTAGAAATCTAAGAAGATGCTCTTCAACATTCATGTTGGCCAAGAAATTATAGGAATCATCCTACTAGGGCAAAAGTTGTCTGCAAGTTGGGTGACTTTCAAGGACCCAGATTCACATACCTCAGATGACCTGTAATTTGTCAAAACCATAACTTGAGCTCTGCACATCCTATCAAGGACTTCTACCACTCAAATTAAATCTAAAAACAAGCTCTACAACATTCATGTTGTGGGGAAGATAAGATATCAATCACATCCTGAGCTAAAACTGCCTGGAAGATAGGGATCAAATTAGGGTTTTTTCACTGATAATCCTTGGAAACCCTAACTTGAGACTTCTCAAACTCCTCAATCATGATGATTTGGTCTAGGAATCATCTTTATAACATCTCCATACCTCATTCCATGATCACATGGCCCTTGGATTAGGTCTCAACCTTCTCCAAATCATCAGTTGACCTAGGGTTGACCCAGTCAAAACCCTAATCCTACCATTCATGGTTGATCTTCTGAATTCTTGCACAATGACCTCTCTGGGCTTCATGATGGCTTTCAAGACATCTCATAAGCTTTCTCAAAGCTTCAAGTTCATTCTCAAAGTCTCAGAATCATCTGAGGAGCTCACATAACTCTCAAGCTATGAAGCACACAACCTTGGTTTCAACCAATCCCTCTGAGGATCTCTTGAACTTTCTGATGAAGGTATCAACTTTCAAACACTTGATGGATAAATAAATGTTGGTCAAATTTTGGGGTTCAACACAAAGGATCACAACTCATGGCGTGCGCCTCAAGAGTGGTCTTTTGAGAATCCAAGAAGGGCTAGCCCTCAAGATTTTGATTTCTCTATTATTTGATAGAGAAAAGAATAATTTGCTTAGCCTACTTTAGAAGTGACTAAGTTAGGTTAGAAGTTTTAGTTGAATTAGGATTTAAATGCTTTAAAAAATAGTTAAGTGTCTTAGAATTGGAGGACAAAATGAACACAACCTAAAGCGTGCACCTCAAGAGCGTTTGTTCAAGGATCCAAGGAGTACTTAGACTCCAAATATCCACTACCTACATTGATTTTAATAAGAGGTTTATAAGTATTAACTAAAATGAATTGTGATTTTGATTTAATTAAGAAATTATTTTAAATTTAATTGTATTTTGACAAAATTAAGTAATTAATTACTTATTTATTTAATATTAGTACCCATTTAATTTAAAATAAATAACTAATAAAAATAATGATAGAATATTTAACTTGTGATAAAAATAGTTTTGTTAAAATTGTTAAATAATTGACAAAAATAAGAAAACAACATTTTAAGAAAATTTTAAATAAATAAAAAAATTAAAGTTTTTTTTTCCGAAACCTATTCTTCCTCTAGTCCTAGTTTTTTTGATCCCTAAAGTCCTCAACAGAACGAAACCACAACGCCTCCTTATAGGTGACAAGCAGTCGGTATATCCAAGTCATATTAAACTGAAACGCCTTCACACTTCATGCCTATCCACATTGGATCACTAGCCAAAGGAGGAGTTAGTGGGGATGAAATTGGAAAGCCCATTTTAAAGGTCCAAAGTTAGGTTTAATAAAAAGGAATTTTGAGGGAATTATGATTCATTCTTGTTGACCATGAAAAGGGAAGAAATAGGGGCCAAAGCTCTGAGGAAGATGATTGAGACAAAAGGTTCGCAAGGTTTCCAAGAATCAAGGAGGAAGACTTAGAGTCGGCAATTAAGGTATGAGGATTATTGCCTTCATTTTTTTCAATATGCGATTCAATGTGTTTAAAGCTGATTTAAGGGTTTATGGATTTTTGAGTATTGAATTCTTGTTAACTTTCTGATGGTGAGTTCAATGAGTTTTAGGGATTTAAATTGATGGTCTGATAGGTTTAAGACTGATTTGAGATAAGGAAAATTAGGCATCCGTGGCCAAAATCTGTTGTTGAGGTTTTAACCGTATATGGTAATGGATTGTGTGAACTTTAATGACGGTGGGGTATTTGTAAGAAATTATGGGAATTAGAGGTGTAAATATGATACGGGATTGGCCTAATATGTCGTAAATTTTGTGTCTTTATCGTTGTAATACCTTAGGAATGATTTAGGGATGTTTTTGGGGCATTGGGGAAGGAAATCGTAAAGGTTTTTGGGCTGGTTTTAGTGTTGGTGCGTAATAGCGATTTGCTGTAATCGCGAGTTCGCACCGCAAAGGATGCTTCGCACGACGAACATTTACACCAGACTCGCACAACGAACTTGCTAGCGAATATGGCAGAGTTTCGCGAATTCTGATCTTGTGCAGTGATGTCTTGATGTTTTGATGTTGTGATTTCTTTGATGAATAACCATGAGTATGACTATGATTCTTCTGAGATTTGATGTTGGTGTGTAACAATTTGCTGTAATCGCCATTTTGCATAGCGAATAATGCTTTGCACGATGAACATTCGCCCCATACTCGCACAACAAACTTGCTAGCGAATGTAGCAGAGTTTCGCGAATTATATTTTGGTTCAGTGATGTTTTTATGATGTAATTTTCCTGATGAATTATCATGAGTGTAACTATGATTCCTATGTGATTAAATGAATGTATGATGAATTACCATGAGTATAACTGTGATTCCTATGTGATTAAATGAATGTATGATGAATTACTATGAGTATAGATGTAATTCTTATGTGATTAAATGAATGTATGATGAATTACTATGATTATGGTTGTGACTCCTATATGATTAATACTTGACCGTATGATGAGTAACCATGAGTATAATTGTGATTCTTATGAGATTAATACATGATTGCATGATGAATCCCCATGAGGGACTGTGATGATTTGTGATGTTGATTCCATGAGGTTTTGATGATTCTATGATGACGTGATTCTTATGATTATTTTGATGAATGATGATGCACCTAATGAGATTATTATGAGGATGATATTGACGTGTGCATCATGCATTCATATGCATTTCAGACTTCGGTCTAAGACCTTGATTCTTGTTGCTTCAGTCCCATTGTGCGAATGTGAAGTATTTTGTTGTGCTCCGGTTCTCGTGTAAAATCGATCATACTATTGTGGATCTATAGAGGCTTGATGGTCCAATGTCCATCGAATTTTGTTGATTGATACCACATGCATGAGTCTTGTTGCATTTGCATTTATGTGACAATTTGGTATAATTTATAATGTTGTGGCTGTTGCACCCTAATTTTTGACCTTAAAATCCCACCTCCTTGTGTGTTTTCTCGCATTTTCATCTTTCACCTTTATGTGTGACTAACAAGTGTGTGCAGGTGTTTTGAGTTCCAGTGAAGATGACACTCATAATTTGATCCTTCCGAACATGGTCATTTGGTCCTTATTCAAATTGTTCCTAAGGCTTCAAGTTGAGTTGGGCCACTTTCATAATCATCTCTCGTGGTCGTAAGTTTAAGCATGACAAAGACACGTGGAAATACTTGGCAAGGTTTGATCAACATTTGCGGAATATCATCACCAACTCAAGACTCCTTATTTAGTTACTACAACGTCTTTGTCATCCAACACAAAGACATTGCAAATTATTGGAGATAAAAGACCATTCATATGGAGTTTAAATTACTTGATGATTAACGGCTCATAGAGGTCACTAATTCTACTTGGAGGTTAAAGCCATGAAGAGGATCTTTTTTTTAAAAAAATATGCTTTGCAAAAGAACATGATACAAGATTGCATTATACAAAAATTACATTATACAAATTTACAATACGCCAAGCTACAAGGTTACGAGAATGTAATTATGAGTACGACCTCGAGGGAAGAAAGGTTGCTTATATCATAAACTAATTTTGAGGTTGCAGTGTTACATATGTTTTCAAGTTGATAACAAACATCACATATGACTGATAAAAGCAAGGAGAGTTCCCTTTGGGTGTGTATGTTACAAATTACTAAATACCTCAAGATGTTACAAAGGACGGATTACAAGAATGTTCAAAATGATAAAAAGCTACAAAGTTACACCATCACAACGGAATAATGGTGTCAAATACAAGAATCTCACGTGGTGCACTAAACTCCAAATCACAGGACATGGTAATAAAAACTCTTCTCGCCGTTAGAATCTAGAAAGGGATGGAGAGGCATGTTGGAACCTTGCGAACATTGGCGGATGAGGTTGAAGTTCAACTGCATTTCTTCAAAGCAGGACAAGGACCTAAAAATCAGAACAAAGAACCTATCACAAGTCAAGCTACAATTCAAAATCAATAACATCACCACCAAAACAGGTCATAACAGTCATGCTGCTTGAAGTTTCCCCGCAATTTCCAACTCAAGGCGAGTCACTGTTAGACTCTCTTAAATACTAGCAGCAGCAGCACTTATTTCGAAACGTCAGTAGCAAAGTCCTCAGTATCAACGGCAGCGCCGCGACCTACTGCATCACCGTAACCTGCAGACCTGTCAATAAAAAGGGAAGTTATTTAAATCATGCTTAAACTCCAAATAAGACAAGAAGATCTAAGCAGAATTAACTTTGTAACTACCATCCTCATATCAACAGTCATTACTTGGTTTATTATCCTATAAAAGGACCAAGCTACCACCAGAGTTAACGGCTCTCAGTTTAAAATCAACAACAGCAAGACCTTCACCTGCAATATAAGAATAAAACTGATAACTGCGACCGGTATTTCAAAAGCCATGACAGGAGAAGCAAAGTTTAAGAAAGGAGATGGATTAATTTATTTTCCACCCTCCGCTTTAAGCTCATCATCGGGCGTAGAATTCGAGCGGCCAGAAGGGCAACAACCGAGGTTGTCGCCGGCTCCCTACCAAGCATCGAAAGGATTGGATTTCAGATAAAGACAACTATTTCAAACAGCTCAACATAATTCACAAGACAACTACATTCAACAGCACCAACGTGGTTCAGACCATCAAGTCATCATCACCATCAAACCTCTCTCGGCAGCGGCAAAAATCGGCAGCTTCCGAACTTAGAGAGGGGCCCTAAAAGAAGAAGAGGAAAAGTCAGTTGGCAACCAAAAGCATATCAGCAGGTCTCCTCCCAGCTTCAACAACCTGCAAATAACCAGTCCTCATTTAGTCATCATGCAAAAGAAAACAAGCAGCATGGAGAAAAAGAAGTGTAATATCCAAACCTATCCACCGTACCGTAGGAGGAAAATTCGAGTATGGTAACCAAGGATGATTTATTAACATACAAATCCAAGTATTTCAAGTACACCGCAATTCATATTTATCCAAAAGGGGATCTATTTTATTCACAAGATTATCCTATTTCCTATATGACAGCGTGAACCGCTACTGGTTAACATCGAAGTTCTTCGAGAATTGGCGATAAGGAGAGTATGCCTTATGATAAGGAGGAACGACGGCCTTCCAGAGGTAGCATGATTCACAACTCCTTTTGAATTTACCAAGGCCATCAGAATGTCTCTAGATCCATCCATCCAATTCCTCACCTGTGAATGACAATTGCAGAAATACCAAGTTAGTCAACAAAAGTGATAGTAAAAGCATTTGCAAGAGGAAGAATCAAAATGTACAAACACTTACATATGTGAACCCTGATGTTGTGCTTGAGAGCTATACACTGAATATCAGATGCCCCTCCTGAAGGTCTCACTCATGAACTCCCAACTGCTGACGAATCTCAGAAGCCAATTACTCCTGAAGCTCTAATCAATGACAACAATCGAAACTTCTGACCTGTCAAGCACAAATCACACCGTAGTTAAAACTTTCCTAAAGTAGGGTCGACAGAGTCTTAAACCGTTTCCAAACCCAGACAAGCATGTTCAGACGAATTTGGAAATTTCTTAAAGAGAGGATCGTGACTTAATTATCAGATGAATATAAAAGGGGATCCACAGTTTGAAATTGAGGAGAGGGACAACCATTCATGAACACATAGAAAGACAACAATCCGCTATAATCACAAAACCCTAAATTGGAAGAGAATCCACAACATTCACACAAAAAAATTCCCAATTCCAAACCCTAATATTTGAAAATCAGAAGAGGAAAGCGACTTATCTGTCCCCATAAACTACACCGTCGCTGGAAAACATGAGCATCCACCGTCGGAACCCCTTTTTGCCATGAATCGCGCCGTCCGCCACTCATCCACAGCCGAAACCTGCAAACCATTGAAACCGTGAGACTGTTTAATTCTAACATTAATAATATTTGGTGATTTTTGTTCTATACAGGTGAAAAGAAGGATAAGGCGAAGAGAAGAAAACCGTTTGGGCAATAGAAGAAGGCGAGAAAGACGAAGGAAGAGGGTGAATAAGGAGAACGATGGCAGAAACGGGCAAAGGAATAGGAAGCATGGAAGGAGGAGGCGATCGACGGGATTTGGGAACTAGGGTTCCCCTGCGTTTTCAATTTTGTTTTTTTTTTCCTGTAATTGTTGTAACCCATATGTGTGCACGACCACGGTAGTACCGTGGTCCATCATCACGATCACCACACACTTCACCAAATCGTCATCCCACGGCTACCACACGCGCCCCCACGACAGTTTCCATGTGCCTGCGTACGTTAGATCCATCTGCCCCCTCATTATCTAATTAATCAACCTTTAATCTGTTTTAATTAACCTAATCACCCCCCTAATCCACTCGTTAAACCCCTTTTAATCTGCCATCTATTTAGCTAATCTTCTTTTAACGTTAATTAAACAATTAAATCCTTTTTTATTTAATTAATAACTAACAAATCTTTTATTAATTAACTTTTTTTAATCAACCTTTTTTCAATAAAGATGATTTGGTAAACTCTTTTTTAATTAACCTTTTTTTTCTTTAATTAATAAACTTTTAACTAATTAAACTTTTATCTAGTTAATAACCTTTTTATCAATAAATTATCTATAATCATCACTCTTTTATTTATTATCAAAAACCTTTTCACAATTCAAATTAACCTTTAATAATAACCATAATTTTAAAATTATAATAAACCACTCTATATTTAAATTAATCTTTACTTAATAAGACAATTAATATTAGACCCCCTTTTTAATCTAAAATCAACTTCTAACTCTTATAATAATTAAGATTTTTTTTTACAAACCTTTATAATATAATGAAAAACTATTTCATAATTAATAATAACAAAACTTTTATTTTTTTTGAAAACTCACTTCATGTCAATCAAGTCAATTTATTTCTTAAAAAATATACATAATAAGATAACCTTTTATAATAACTTAAACGAAAAAAACTACTCTTTTTATACAACAAGAAAATCACTCCCAACCCTCTTAATATTAGAAAACCTTTCTCTTAAATAAATCAACTCCATCAATTAATCTAACCTTTTAAAATAACATTTAAAATTAACCTACTCAATCCAACATCCCTCTTAAGGTCAACATCTCCTAACTCGAACAATCGTGCACACTCACATTCACGACACCTGCACCTACACCTTAGCGCTTTCATGCGTGTGTATGGTTTTACTTTCCGCAATTTATTTTACAAGCAATTTACATTATAGCATTGCATCTCGCATTCCGTCCAAAGGAAAAACCTACGCATGATTCAACAATTGTGTGTAGTGCACATCATTTGCATCATTCTCCCCCATGATCCTTGATCCCATTCAAGTTGATCTTTAAGATAGATCCTACCCCATGGGAAGGACCTTTGTCTTTACTTTTACAACATAGGAAAACAAACACAACACAAACTTTTCAAACACGATAGAGAAATAGATGTTAATCATCTTAAGCAAGGTATAATCTCCACACCATCAAACAATTCTTACAACCTGTGGCGGTTAAATCTCCCTTAAAATGAAGACACATCTCTTCTCCTAAAATCAATCAATCAACTACCCTAAACCTGTAAGAACTTTGGCCACAGTCAAAGAACTCCTCCAACCCTTTAGGGGAACTACAAGTACTCTGATTCCACTCCCGTAAGGATATGTAGGCATAAGATGCGACATCTTATTGAGTATACTTAGAAACAAACCCCTAGGTCTTTCAACCATTAAGCAAATAACACTTAGCAATAAACGAATATAAAACAAGAGGCTCCTGTAGAGTACTACAGAAACTTAGGATGCTAGTACCTTCCCTAAGTTTAACCAACCCCCGAACCTATAACTCTCTAACTTGCATTTGCATTGCATTGTGAGAATTTTGATCTTTATCCCTTCCTTTGGACAAATCAAAGTTCGGTTGCAAAATGAATTTAAGATTCAAACTAATCAATAGTTTGGTATCCAATTTTCACCGCGACAGAAATGGCGACTTCACTGGGGACCCGCTTGTGGGTTTCCCTACCTTGTTTTATTTATTTGTTATTGCTTTATATTTGCTTATCTGTTTATTTGTATAACTGTTTGCTTATTGCTTTTGGATTGATACTTATGAGTGGTGAGACAAAGTCTTACACCTGGACTTGAGTGAAATTAAGATAGGAAAGTGATATAGTCGACGAGGCTTATAGGGAGTGAGTCCCGACTAAGTTGACTCGAAAATCACGCTCAATTGAGACCCTTTCGAAAATAGTTCGGTTGAACGAGTAGTCGTGAAAACTTTTACTATGGTCGATTGGAGTCTGTGATATTGAGGACCATAGTTACCCTTTACCCCCCACTTTGGCCTTTATTAGGATGTAGTGCGGGACTATGAGGGAGTACTCCCGAAGTAGTGCTACGCGATACTACGCTCAAAAGAAGTTTCTCTTGAGAATATTATTAACCCCCGAGTTAGTTGGGAAGTTGATAATATCCGAAAGATGGGCTAATGACTTTGGGAACCTTCTTTAGAACCTTGTTCTGCAGGTACAAACAACCTTTAGTCCACAACCTTTGGGAATGGGTATACCTTTGCTCCATGCTCGTTGCAAACCTAGGGTCTCCCTTGTTTGTTTATCTTTGTGTCCTTATGTGCTTACTTGTGTTTGTTGCATTCATAAAGCATCATATTGCATTAGTTTCATGGGATTCATAGTTTAGTTATGAACATTACAAAACCAACATGGATTACAAAAGAAAATGTTTTGAAATATTCTTTTAAGAGTCCTAGCTTGGATGACCTAAGGAAGTTAGGGGCACCGATTGAAGAATCAAGAAACTCAAAAGACAAATACAGTGGCTTCCTTTATCATGGAGGATCATTAGGAGTTCAAAAGACCCTCATTATCATTAAAGATCCAAGTAAACAAGGGATTCCTTTCTTACTTCCAACAAGAACGAAAGAAGAGATGGAGGATTTATTTTCCCCTATCAAACTACTCTTTAGATGTTGATCATGGACAAGCTTACCTTCAAGAAAATCCAATCAGAAGGGCATATCAACAAACAAGATGAAGGACTTCCTTAGGACTTTTATTAGCTTTTATTTAGCTATTATGTCGGGACTCTTATAAGAATATTTATCTGTAATCCATTATCAAAAAAATATTAAAATAATTTTTTGGTATTATGTAACGTTTATAAGAACTTGAGTTCCATGAAACCTCTCATTCCTGCATTCTCGCATCAGCATTTAGCATTTGCATGTGCATGTGTCTCTTCTCTTCTGTGTCCTTATTCGGTTGTCCGTCTTTGTCTGTCAGTTGACATCTCGACCATCTGACCAAGCTCGAAGTATTATTGAAGGATAGTAAAGAGAACAAAGACATGGATTCCATGACTGGTTTCAGAATTATGACTAATCCGTTATTCGATCTTTCTTCTGATGACGATGTTCAACAAGTGGATGTTCCTACGCAACCTCAGCCTGTGCAAGATAATCTGGTTAGTCAAGTTGACAGAAGAATTTCCCAGTTTCCGCAGGGTATACCGAATCTTCAGAATGTTCGTACTAGTAAAAAGATGGAAGATCCCAGATTTATGGCAATGGAGAAAGAACTTCGTGATATCAAAGAGCAATTAAGGATGACAAAAGGAGCTGATACATCTGATTTTAATGCTCGTGACTCATGTCTGGTTCCAGGTGTAATTATTCCTCCGAAGTTTAAGATGCCTGTCTTTAAAGTGTACAAGGGTACTAGTTGTCCAAGAGATCATTTGACGATGTTCTGTCGGAAGATGGCTTCTTATATTGACAACGACGAGTTGATGATTCATTGCTTTCAAGAAAGTTTATCTGGGGCATCCTTGATATGGTATATGAAGCTACAAAGGAATTGTATTCAGTCTTTTAAAGATTTAGCCGATGCTTTTATAAAGCAGTACAATTATAATTTGGACGTGGCTCCAGGCAGTGATCAATTGATGAACATGAGTAAGAATGACGACAAATCTTTCAAGGAATATGCTCAACGATGGAAAGAGTTGGCAGCCCAAGTTCATCCACCGCTTCCAGAGAAAGATTTAAGCAAGATGTTTCTAAGAATACTGCCAGACTCTTATTATGTTAGAATGGTATGCGCTGTGCCATTGGATTTCTCCAAAATTGTGGAAGTTGGAGTAAACATCGAAAATGCACTCAAAAGTGGAAGAATTCAGGATAATTTGAATAACCGATCTAATGAAGAGATTCCAGTTGATGATTCCCAAGAAGAAGGAAGTATTGATGTTAATGTAATTTGGGATTCCTCTCAAATTCTGCCAGATCCAGTTCCAGCATCTTATCCTCAACACCAGTATGTTGCGCCCGCCCAGCGTAAGCAACGACCATCTCATAAGTGAAGATTGACTCCTCCAAATCAACATCAGAATCGACGAGTTCGAAGACGGTTTCAGAATCAGAAGGTACCTCCGAATGCTCCGAAGAAAGAAACTCGCTGGTTTGATCTTATCCCAATGACTTACCGTCAGCTGTGGTCCTATTTTCCTAGAAACTCAGTGATGACACCCAGAAAGACTAGAATCATGAAGTCTCATCCACCGTGGTTCAACCCGAATGCCAGCTGCGAATTTCATGATGGAGCATTGGGGCATTAGATTGAAGAATGCAAAGTTTTCCAAGAGAAGGTTCAAGAAATGATTGATAATGAAGAGTTGACCTTCAAGGGAGAAAGCCCTATTGTGAATGGAACACCGTTATGTTGATCAGCTGTTTATTTTGTCCACTTATTAGCTCTTGTTATTTTCTTTGGTTAAAAGCATAATTAGCGTGTCAGAACTTGTTATTTTGAATAATGTAATGCAATAAAATGTTTGTCTTGAAGAAATCCATTCGTTTTCACTCAAAAAAATCATCTTCATAATTTATAATGTCAATGCTACCCGATCCCTTGCTTAGGCACGAGATTAGAAGGAGGATGATGAAGTAAAACGCATGATCTCTTGTTGTATGCTTCGAATAAGAACCCTACTGATGATGTAAGGCATTGTTTCAAACCTCCTAAACACAAAAATAGTTAACCTCTCTTTAAGCCTTGAGAAAAGATCTTTCTCTTCTCTCCTAAATCAAACCCTCATTCCTTAACCTGGGGCAGGGAAATTTATAAACATGACTTTCAAAAGAAAGTATACATCTTTCAAAAATGGGTGGGTACAAATAAGCCTCGACCCTCATTCCTTTGTTTTACAAATCATAAACTAAACCCAGATATAACCTTCAAAGTCCTAATTGAGGTAAGGTTTATTTCGAAAGTATACTCGATGAGATAACGTTTCCTGACTCCTATGAGCTATGCTCAAATTTCGTTGGCTTTATAAAAATAAATTTATATCCTAACTAGTGATCTTGTCACGAGATGTTATGATATCTTTTATCAAAAAACTTCAAGACAAACATATATATTTCATTAACAGTTTCAGGATTAACAGTCCACGCGTGTTGATTTTGCCTGATATCATATAAAGTTACATATAAGCGCCGACATTAAGTTCGTCCTTTCGGAATTTGAAGACTTTGTTGATCAGGGGCAAGTTTATTTCCAAGTGATTTGTTCGGTACAATTTGGACTTCACCTTTAGAGCAAGATTGAAGACTCGTCGTAATACCGTCAATCAGGGTCCGTTACATCGAGATTCTGTGAATCTCTCTAAGAGTTTGAAGACAGTGGGGAATTTGGATGCCATGTTTTCTGTAAAATCCTCTTGGAACTACTTCTTCGTATACCCACATGACTTGGGGCAATTGGGACGCAAAGGTTTATCTTTCCCACTCGTAACAAGTTTTTGTTCAAAATGGCGATTATTACACAATTCATCAAGTCAGAGTTACTTTGTTCTGCAACACTCTTCATGTTCCCAGTAAATTCTACTTCTGGTGGTCATGGCAATCCTCCGATGAAGTTTTTCAATGTAATAATCCCCAATGAAGTGGATGATGTTTCATCCTTAGTGGATCTTCTCAACTTCATCTCCCTAGTGAAATGATTGTTACTATACTCCCCAGTGGATCTCTACAACGTTAATCTTCTCCAGTGAGGCGGATGTTTATTTCATCCCCATGAAGTTTCTATGACATATTCAACAACCACGTTATCCAGGTTTCCTCCCTGAAATGGATATTTATTTTATCCCCTGCGAAACCTCAGAATGGCTTTGATTCATCTTAACAATTCCTTCAGCAAGATCAAGTTGTTGTACCCCAAATGGAATGCTTTCTATTCCCCAGAGTTTCGAAAATCTGAAGTCGGACTGAGATCCCATATTTGTTTCTCCGCCTATCCCCAGTGATGCTTCTATCTTTGAAGATTGGTCGGATGTTTGTTTCGAGATGCTTATTTCCATCTCTGTTCGCCTTTTTGTCTGTTTTGTCAGCATAAGCATACATATAGCATATAGATAGATAACATGGCATCTGCATTTGTGCATATTCGTGCATGTTTGTTCTTCTGTCACTTTGGTCGTGTTTATCCCCAAGTGGTGGGTCGTGTCTTCTCCTTCCAAGTAGAGTTATCAGCCATAGGTAGAAAAAGCGCAATATTTCTATTTTCCCCACGAAGTTCGATCCTCGTGGAAGACGGTTGCTTTAGTATATTCCCATTTGAGTTCATACCTCAATGGTCGAGTCTTGCTTGATAGTTTCTCTTCAGTTATTTCCTGAATTGAACTTCGGTCCTTGACAATCACACTTTTTCGGACATCTTCCAACTTTCGAACATGGATCAAGTGTGCATTTATTTTGCACCTTTCTCCCCAAAAGGTCTTCATGAAGATAATTATTGAAGATGGATATTTCTCCAACAATATTACAAGACATCTTTCCAACAATCTACATCTGGTTTGCAAGTAACCTTTTTATTTGATCAACCTCTTTATTTGAGCAACTCGTTTTGATCAGGTTTTCTATTAAAACGAAAAATGACAGTCTCCTCAAGACAGTTTGTACATCCGTAATGGGTTTTATCAAGATTATCAACTCATGGCATCTCTCCGGAAATCCATCAGAGTGGTTTATCAAAGACTTCGCAAATGTTTTCTCTTTATTTGAGAAACGTTCACCTCAAGAAGCTTACATACTTACAACTACAACAAGAGATACTCCTCAGGACTGCATTCCCCAGTGGGTTCATACACAAGTCCAATCAACGGCACATCTCCTTACAAGAATACATACTCTACAAGTCAACCGGTTTACAACTCCTTTGAAGATCCCGGGTGAAGCTTTACAAATTACATCTACAAGTTCTATAACAACAGATTACATCATTTACAGATTACAACGACATTTACAATCTACATCTACATCTACAAATTACAATTACATCAAAGTCCTATACATCTACAACCCCTTTGTGAAGACGCTCTCACGAGTTTTCATCATTTCGGGAAAAGACTGAGACCAGCTCATGGTTCCCATACTATGACGCTCGGGGAGGTTCTACATCAGAAACTAAGACCAGCTCATGGTTCCCATACCATGATGCTCGGGGAAGTTCTACAACGACAACTACAGTCTACAACAACAATTATTCAAACATCTTACAGCTCCTGGTTAATCTTGGCAGTAGATTCCCAGAAGACCTCGACAGTAGGTAGTTCCTGGTTAATCTCGGCAGTAGATTCCCAGAAGACCTCGACAGTAGGTAGTTCCATTTCATTTCCTGGATAATCTCGGCAGTAGATTTCCAGAAGAATTCATCAGAAGTGTTTCTCCAACAGACTACAACATAGAATCTCGGCAGCAGATTCCCTAGAAGTTCTTGACAGTAAATATTTTGGCAAAAGTATTCTCAATTACAGTTACAAGTCTTGACCATAGATTCCTCAAGAGGATTTCTCTTCTAAGTTCTCCATAACATATTTTATAGACACTTTGTGATTGTCAATCTTTTCCCGTGGAGTCTCGCTCTGATGAGCCCGTTCTTCCCGTGTATTGTGTCTAGTTGTTCCCCTGTGGCGCCATTTCTCCACATGACCTCTGTTTTGCATTCTCATACCATTGCATATCATTTGCATTCGGTGGCTTCTTAGGGCCAAAAGTTCGTGCAATGTTTGTATTTAAGTCCCTCCTATCTCGTCATATCTCCGAATAGGAGTAACTTAAATAGGGGCATCTGTTGCACCCTAATTTTTGACCTTAAAATCCCACTTCCTTGTGTGTTTTCTCGCATTTTCATCTTTCACCTTTATGTGTGACTAACAAGTGTGTGCAGGTGTTTTGAGTTCCAGTGAAGATGACACTCATAATTTTATCCTTCCGAACATGGTCATTTGGTCCTTATTCGAATTGTTCCTAAGGCTTCAAGTTGAGTTGGGCCACTTTCATAATCATCTCTCGTGGTCGTAAGTTCAAGCATGACAAAGACACGTGGAAATACTTGGCAAGGTTTGATCAACATTTGCGGAATATCATCACCAACTCAAGACTCCTTATTTAGTTACTACAATGTCTTTGTCATCCAACACAAAGACATTGCAAATTATTGGAGATAAAAGACCATTCATATGGAGTTTAAATTACTTAATGATTAACGGCTCATAGAGGTCACTAATTCTACTTGGAGGTTAAAGCCATGAAGAGGATCTTTTTTTAAAAAAAATGTGCTTTGCAAAAGAACATGATACAAGATTGCATTACACAAAAATTACATTATACAAATTTACAATACGCCAAGCTACAAGGTTACGAGAATGTAATTATGAGTACGACCTCGAGGGAAGAAAGTTTGCTTATATCATAAACTACTTTTGAGGTTGCAGTGTTACATATGTTTTCAAGTTGATAACAAACATCACATATGACTGATAAAAGCAAGGAGAGTTCCCTTTGGGTGTGTATGTTACAAATTACTAAATACCTCAAGATGTTACAAAGGACAGATTACAAGAATGTTCAAAATGATAAAAAGCTACAAAGTTACACCATCACAACAGAATAATGGTGTCAAATACAAGAATCTCACGTGGTGCACTAAACTCCAAATCACAGGACATGGTAATAAAAGCTCTTCTCGCCCTTAGAATCTAGAAAGGGATGGAGAGGCATGTTGGAACCATGCGAACATTGGCGGATGAGGTTGAAGTTCAACTGCATTTCTTCAAAGCAGGACAAGGACCTGAAAATCAGAACAAAGAACCTGTCACAAGTCAAGCTACAATTCAAAATCAATAACATCACCACCAAAACAGGTCATAACAGTCATGCTGCTTGAAGTTTCCCCGCAATTTCCAACTCAAGGCGAGTCACTGTTAGACTCTCTTAAATACTGGCAGCAGCAACACTTATTTCGAAACGTTAGTAGCAAAGTCCTCAGTATCAACGACAACGCCGCGACCTACTGCATCACCGTAACCTGCAGACCTGTCAATAAAAAGGGAAGTTATTTAAATCATGCTTAAACTCCAAATAAGACAAGAAGATCTAAGCAGAATTAGCTTTGTAACTGCCATCCTCATATCAACAGTCATTACTTGGTTTATTATCCTACAAAAGGACCAAGTTACCGCCAGGGTTAACGGCTCTCAGTTTAAAATCAACAACAGCAAGACCTTCACCTGCAATACAAGAATAAAACTGATAACTGCGACCGGTATTTCAAAAGCCATGACAGGAGAAGCGAAGTTTAAGAAAGGAGATGGATTAATTTATTTTCCACCCTCAGCTTTAAGCTCATCATCGGGCGTAGAATTCGAGCGGCCGGAAGGGCAACAACCGAGGTTGTCGCCGGCTCCCTACCAAGCATCGAAAGGATTGGATTTCAGATAAAGGCAACTATTTCAAACAGCTCAACATAATTCGCAAGACAACTACATTCAACAACACCAATGTGGTTCAGACCATCAAGTCATCATCATCATCAAACCTCTCTCGGCAGCGGCAAAAATCGGCAGCTCCCGAACTTAGAGAGGGGCCCTGAAAGAAGAAGAGGAAAAGTCAGTTGGCAACCAAAAGCATATCAGCAGGTCTCCTCCCAGCTTCAACAACATGCAAATAACAAGTCCTCATTTAGTCATCATGCAAAATAAAACAAGCAGCATGGAGAAAAAGAAGTGTAATATCCAAACCTATCCACCGTACCGTAGGAGGAAAATTCGAGTATGGTAACCAAGGATGATTTATTAACATACAAATCCAAGTATTTCAAGTACACCGCAATTTATATTTATCCAAAAGGGGATCTATTTCATTCACAAGATTATCCTATTTCCTATGAAGGCAACGTGAACCGCTACTGGTTAACATCGAAGTTCTTCGAGAATTGGCGATAAGGAGAGTATGCCTTATGATAAGGAGGAACGACGGCCTTCCAGAGGTAGCATGATTCACAACTCCTTTTGAATTTACCAAGGCCATCAGAATGTCTCTAGATCCATCCATCCAATTCCTCACCTGTGAATGACAATTGCAGAAATACCAAGTTAGTCAACAAAAGTGATAGTAAAAGCATTTGCAAGAGGAAGAATCAAAATGTACAAACACTTACAAATATGAACCCTGATGTTGTGCTTGAGAGCTATACACTGAATATCAGATGCCCCTCCTGAAGGTCTCACTCATGAACTCCCAACTGCTGACAAATCTCAGAAGCCAATTACTCCTGAAGCTCCAATCAATGACAACAATCGAACCTTCTGACCTGTCAAGCACAAATCACACCGTAGTTAAAACTTTCCTAAAGTAGGGTCGACAGAGTCTTAAACCGTTTCCAAACCCAGACAAACATGTTCAGACGAATTTGGAAATTTCTTAAAGAGAGGATCAGGACTTAATTATCAGATGAATATAAAAGGGGATCCACAGTTCAAAATTGAGGAGAGGGACAACCATTCATGAACACATAGAAAGACAACAATCCGCTATACTCACAAAACCCTAAATCGGAATAGAATCCACAACATTCACACAAAAAAATTCCCAATTCCAAACCCTACTATTTGAAAATCAGAAGAGGAAAACGACTTATCTGTCCCCATAAACTACACCGTCGCCGGAAAACATGAGCATCCACCGTCGGAACCCCTTTTTGCCATGAATTGCGCCGTCCGCCACTCATCCACAGCCAAAACCTGCAAACCATTGAAACCGTGAGACTGTTTAATTCTAACATTAATAATATTTGTTGACTTTTGTTCTATACAGGTGAAAAGAAGGATAAGGCGAATAGAAGAAAACCGTTTGGGCAATAGAAGAAGGCGAGAAATACGAAGGAAGAGGGTGAATAGGGAGAACGATGGCGGAAACGGGAAAAGGAAGAGGAAGCATGGAAGGAGGAGGCGATCGATCGGATTTGGGAACTAGGGTTCCCCTGCGTTTTCAATTTTGTTTTTTTCCTGTAATTGTTGTAACCCATATGTGTGCACGACCATGGTAGTACCGTGGTCCATCATCACAATCACCACACACTTCACCAAATCGTCATCCCACGGCTACCACACGCGCCCCCACGGCAGTTTCCATGTGCCTGTGTACGTTAGATCCATCCGCTCCCTCATTATCTAATTAATCAACCTTTAATTTGTTTTAATTAACCTAATCACCCCCTAATCCACTCGTTAAACCTCTTTTAATCTGCCATCTATTTAGCTAATCTTCTTTTAACGTTAATTAACCTATTAAATCCTTTTTTATTTAATTAATAACTAACAAATCTTTTATTAATTAACTTTTTTTTAATCAACCTTTTTTCAATAAAGATGATTTGGTAAACTCTTTTTTAATTAACCTTTTTTTTCTTTAATTAATAAACTTTTAACTAATTAAGCTTTTATCTAGTTAATAACCTTTTTATCAATAAATTGTCTATAATCATCACTCTTTTATTTATTATCAAAAACCTTTTCACAATTCAAATTAACCTTTAATAATAACCATAATTTTAAAATTATAACAAACCACTCTATATTTAAATTAATCTTTACTTAATAAGACAATTAATATTAGACCCCGTTTTTAATCTAAAATCAACTTCTAGCTTTTATAATAATTAAGATTTTTTTTACAAACCTTTATAATATAATGAAAAACCATTTCATAACTAATAATAACAAAACTTTTATTTTTTTTTGAAAACTCACTTCATGCCAATCAAGTTAATTTATTTCTTAAAAAATATACATAATAAGATAACCTTTTATAATAACTTAAACGAAAAAAACTACTCTTTTTATACAACAAGAAAATCACTCCCAACCCTCTTAATATTAGAAAACCTTTCTCTTAAATAAATCAACTCCATCAATTAATCTGACCTTTTAAAATAACATTTAAAATTAACCTACTCAATCCAACATCCCTCTTAAGGTCAACATCTCCTAACTCGAACAATCGTGCACACTCGCATTCACGACACCTGCACCTACACCTTAGTGCTTTCATGCGTGTGTATGGTTTTACTTTCCACAATTTATTTTACAAGCAATTTACATTATCGCATTGCATCTCGCATTCCGTCCAAAGGAAAAACCTACACATGATTCAACAATTGTGTGTAGTGCACATCATTTGCATCATTCTCCCCCATGATCCTTGATCCCATTCTAGTTGATCTTTAAGATAGATCCTACCCCATGGGAAGGACCTTTGTCTTTATTTTTACAACATAGGAAAACAAACACAACACAAACTTTTCAAACACGATAGAGAAATAGATGTTAATCATCTTAAGCGAGGTATAATCTCCACACCATCAAACAATTCTTACAACCTGTGGCGGTTAAATCTCCCTTAAAATGAAGACACATCTCTTCTCCTAAAATCAATCAATCAACTACCCTAAACCCGTAAGAACTTTGGCCACAGTCAAAGAACTCCTCCAACCCTTTAGGGGAACTACAAGTACTCTGATTCCACTCCCGTAAGGATATGTAGGCATAAGATGCGACATCTTATCGAGTATACTTAGAAATAAACCCCTAGGTCTTTCAACCATTAAGCAAATAACACTTAGCAATAAACGAATATAAAACAAGAGGCTCCTGTAGAGTACTACAGAAACTTAGGATGCTAGTACATTCCCTAATTTTAACCAACTCCCGAATCTATAACTCTCTAACTTGCATTTGCATTGCATTGTGAGAATTTCAATCTTTATCCCTTCCTTTGGACAAATCAAAGTTCGGTTGCAAAATGAATTTAAGATTCAAACTAATCAATAGTTTGGTATCCAATTTTCACCGCAACAGTGGCCTTTGATGTTCCTAGATGATTATGATGATGTTGAATATGAAAATGACATTGTTTTATATATTGATTCTTATATTGATTATTATGAATCGTTTTACTCATCTTGCATGTTTGAATGTTGCCTCCATGTGGGTAACGTGCAGATGGCCAAGTTTAGACGTGGATGTTGTCGAGGACGTTTGGAAATTTTTGGATTGTTGGCCATTGTGGTTGACTTAGAGGGTCTTGCTCTGATAGTGTAACATCAGGTTGGGGTCTTTTGAGTCAAACTATGTTTTATTGAGTTTTGTTATGTTGATTTCCTTACGATGAAAAGAAAACTTAGGATTTTTTCCTTTTTGAGTTCCGCTGTCTTTTGAGTAATTTTGGAAAAACCTGTTGTTTACAGAGCACTGACTATATTTGAATTATTGAGAAATATGTGCATTTTTTAGATGATTTTATTGCGTTCAATATTTTACTCTGATAAATATGATTGATTTGTCACTATGTTTGTGGGGTAGAAAAGAATGTTACAGTTTAGGTTGCATTCTAACTGTTAAACGTTGGCTTGTCTGCTCGCTAGGGGAGACGGAAGCACTAGTTCATATGTGCGGAAGAAGAGACTGAACAATGTTCTTTGCAAAATATGTTTGAGTTGTGGGTCGCACGAGGGCGATGACTTAATGTTTTAGGGTTTTAAAAAAAGGGTTTTGATTTGTGTAGGTATTTAGGGTTTCGATCCCACAGGGCGAGAAGAACGAGATTTTGATTTGTTGAGTGTTTTAAGGGAGAATGACGATTATTCGATAAATGAGATGTCAGCCTCGCAACCAACTAATCGGGACATAATTAGGATGTTATATCCCAACGATTCCATTTTCATTTAATTAATTACAAAAGGTTGAACAATCCACAACCCAAGGTGTGCGCCCCAAGAGCAATCACTCCAAAATATAAGAAGTACGAGACTCCAAGAACTCATTTTACTCTCAATTTAATTAGGAGAATATTTTTGAGTACGATTAAGACATTTTGAATTCAAAAGCGTGAATGAACAACAACTCGAGGGGTGTGCCTCGAGAGCTAATCATTCGAAGATTCAAGGAATGCTAGACGCCAAGAATCTCCTTCTTTCATAAGTGGATTTCGACAGTGTTTGAATAGAGATTAGATATTCTAAGACAAAAAGATGAATGAACGACAACCCAAAACATGCACCTTAAGAGCCATTATTTCGAAAGTTCAGGGAATTAGATTCCAAGAATCTTCTTCTTTTGTTAATTGTTAAGAAAATAGTTTGAATTTGATTAACGTATTTTGATTAGATACGTTGGGTATTTAAAATGGATTGAGTATTTAGAAATGAAATACCAAAGGATCACAACTCATGACGTGCGCCTCAAGAGTGGTCTTTTGAGAATCCAAGAAGGGCTAGCCCTCAAGAATTTGATTTCTCTATTATTTGATCGAGAAAAGAATAATTTGCTTAGCCTACTTTAGAAGTGACTAAGTTAGGTTAGAAGTTTTAGTTGAATTAGGATTTAAATGCTTTAAAAATAGTTAAGTGTCTTAGAATTGGAGGATAAAATGAACACAACCTAAAGCGTGCACCTCAAGAGCGTTTGTTCAAGGATCCAAGGAGTGCTTAGACTCCAAATATCCACTACCTACATTGAATTTCATAAGAGGTTTATAAGTATTAACTAAAATGAATTGTGATTTTGATTTAATTAAGAAATTATTTTAAAGTTAATTGTATTTTAACAAAATTAAGTAGTTAATTACTTATTTATTTAATATTAGTACCCATTTAATTTAAAATAAATAACTAATAAAAATAATTATAGAATATTTAACTTGTGATAAAACTAGTTTTTATTAAAATTGTTAAATAATTGACAAAAATAAGAAAACAACATTTTAAGAAAATTTTAAATAAATAAAAAAATGAAAGTTTTTTTTTCCGAAACCTATTCTTCCTTTAGTCCTAGTTTTTTTGATCCCTAAAGTCCTCAACAGGACCGAACCCCAACGCCTCCTTATAGGTAACAAGCAGTCGGTATATCCAAGTCATATTAAACTGAAACGCCTTCACACTTCATGCCTATACACATTGGATCACTAGCCGAAGGAGGAGTTAGTGAGGATGAAATTGGAAAACCCATTTTAAAGGCCCAAAGTTAGGTTTAATAAAAAGGAATTTTGAGGGAATTATGATTCATTCTTGTTGACCATGAAAAAGGAAGAAATAGAGGCCAGAGCTCTGAGGAAGATGATTGAGACAAAAGGTTCGCAAGGTTCCCAAGAATCAAGGAGGAAGACTTAGAGTCGGCAATTAAGGTATGAAGATTATTGCCTTCATTTTTTTCAATATGTGATTCAATGTGTTTAAAGCTGATTTAAGGGTTTATGGATTTTTGAGTATTGAATTCTTGTTGCCTTTCTGATGGTGAGTTCAATGAGTTTTAGGGATTTAAATTAATGGTCTGATAGGTTTGAGACTGATTTGAGATAAGGGAATTAGGCATCCGTGGCCAAAATCTGTTGTTGAGGTTTTAACCGTATATGGTAATGGATTGTGAGAACTTTAATGACTGTGGGGTATTTGTAAGAAATTATGGGAATTAGAGGTGTAAATATGATACGGGATTGGCCTAATATGTCGTAAATTTTGTGTCTTTAATGTTGTAATACCTTAGGAATGATTTAGGGATGTTTTTGGGGCATTGGGGAAGGAAATCGTAGAGGTTTTTGGGCTGGTTTTAGTGTTGGTGCGTAATAGGGATTTGCTGTAATCGAGAGTCCGCACAGCAAAGGATGCTTCGCACGACGAACATTTACACCAGACTCGCACAACGAACTTGCTAGCGAATATGGCAGAGTTTCGCGAATTCTGATCTTGTGCAGTGATGTCTTGATATTTTGATGTTGTGATTTCTTTGATGAATAACCATGAGTATGACTATGATTCTTCTGAGATTTGATGTCGGTGTGTAAAAATTTGCTGTAATCACCATTTTGCATAGCGAATAATGCTTTGCACGACGAACATTCGCCCCATACTCACACAACGAACTTGCTAGCGAATGTAACAGAGTTTCGCGAATTATATTTTGGTTCAGTGATGTTTTTATGATGTAATTTTCCTGATGAATTATCATGAGTGTAACTGTGATTCCTATGTGATTAAATGAATGTATGATGAATTACCATGAGTATAACTGTGATTCCTATGTGATTAAATGAATGTATGATGAATTACTATGAGTATAGATGTAATTCTTATGTGATTAAATGAATGTATGATGAATTACTATGATTATAGTTGTGATTCCTATATGATTAATACTTGACCGTATGATGAGTAACCATGAGTATAATTGTGATTCTTATGAGATTAATACATGATTGCATGATGAATCCCTATGAGGGACTGTGATGATTTGTGACGTTCATTCCATGAGGTTTTGATGATTCTATGATGACGTGATTCTTATGATTATTTTGATGAATGATGATGTGTCGCTACTGCGAAAATCGGCGCCGGCTGAACAGAAGAGTCGCCACCGTGCGTTATTTATCCCACGGGAGGGAAAGGAAACGCTCAGAGTAAACCTCGCACAACACGGGAAAGGTATGGTCATCGCAACCAAAACCTGGGTTCGGGAGTCGGTTACGCAAGGGGAAGGTATTAGCACCCCTCACGTCCATCGTACTCGATGGGATCCACGCTTGTTTTCGGGTATGGATTGTTATTCTATCTAAACTATAGGTCAAGGGTTAAAAGAAAATAAAATGAAAATAAAAAACGACTCGGCAAAGTATCGCACTTTATGCCTACGTATTCCCGTCTGGAACGAGAAATCAGAGTCAACGTAGTTCGCCTACCTACGGGAAAGGAGGGGAAGGTTGCTCGCTAGGATATCGCATCCTATGCCTACGTACTTTCACACAGCATGGAAGATCAGAGCAAACGTAGTTCGGGTCACGTACGACACAAGCCTGTCTTGGTTGATTTTATTCTTTCTGAAAAAGGTTTCCTTGATTAACAGTCCCGGCGGACAAAAATGACGTTTTGATGAGTTCACATTCTTTTACGGAAGAAGTGTCTTTTATTGTGTTTGAAATCTTTATGTGTTTTTCTGTTTGTTTCGAGAAAGAAGGAGACAGAACTCTAACCTACGGTTGCAAAGGGAAACAAACTAACCTAATGTTATCATGCATGGGTTAAGACCTAGTGTCTATCATGCTCCTCTCTTGCGCAGAGAGAAACAGAGATCCTAAGGGATAGGCAGAAACAGAAACAATATCAGATATAATAAAGCAGTAAAATGCATGGATGCAACAGTACAAGCGAGGTAAGGGAGTCCCACTCAACCTCGAACCTAGAAAACAATAGGCAAAAGTGAACAGTCTTCACTTTCAACCCAGCAGGGTAAACAGCAGACAATACAGTTCAGAAAACCAATCAATACATCAGCAAATGAAATACACCAGCATCAGCAGCTCTGACTCAACTTCTGACTTCAAATAATCTCTATTCAGCTACAGGCTTCAACAAGCATCAATCTCCATCTCCATGACCTTCAGGCAAGGGCTTTGATCATCTATCTTCTATCTGCAATGGCTTTTCTTCAAGTTCAAACCTCCAGGATGAGGAATCAGTCACAAGAGTGAATTGGGTGTTAAGCAATCAGTTGACTACCAAGGGTGGTGAACAGACTGCTTCTAACACAAGAGACATTTTCTCTCAAGAGTTCTATCTCATAGACACTATCACCAAGCCTTCCAAAGGAAGGGGGTGAGTGTCTCAGAGAGACTCTGAATCACAGAGAAGAATGGATGCAGACAAGGCAATCCATGTTTGAGAAACAAACTTTCTAATCTAGAGCTCTGACTAGCTCCTAAACCCTAGTCTCCTCAGCATCTGCTAGCAAGAATCTCCTCTTCAACTCTGGCAGTTGATCTTCAATCTCTGAATCTCCAATGGCTCTCATCTCCTCAAGACTTCAGCTTCCCCAGGTCCCCAGACAATCCCAATACCCCAAACAAACAAGCAACAATCCCCAGAGGGCACACCACACCAGACAACAGATATACAGACAGTATTAATAGCAGTAGGGGAATCCTGACTTTTTCTAAGGGATCTAGTAACTACTCACAGCCCCTATAGTCCCATAACTAATCTAATTAAATCCTAAGTCCTAAGGGAAATGAAATCAAACTTCTCAAGTTGTCACCTAAAACCCTAGTTTTGTTCATGATGTTCAAGCATTTATTAATCACCTAAAATTAACTCCTAAAAATGGGAACTAAAATATTTCTACAAGTTGAATATCTCATCTAAACAATATAAAAAGAATGACCAAAAAAATATTAAAGCATGTAAGAGAACAAAAATTATTAAAATCATGCATGAAATGAATTTATTTATGAATGCCATTTATTAAGAAAATATGGAAAAAATATGCAATGAAAATAAAAATGCAATTTTATTTACCTATAATATTCTAGACATCTTAAAGAAAATATGGTAAAAAGAATGGATTAAAAATGAATTTTTATGCATTTATTATGAATTAATGAAAATTGGTAGAAATTAAAATGAATTAAAAAAAACAATTGAATTAAAATGAGGAGGAGGGGGTATGAATAGAAATTCGTCCCAGTTCAAATCAGGATGGGCCACACAATGGGGGGTGCGCTTAGCGCTTTTACCAAGGCCCAGTCATCACTCAGAATTGGTGAAAAACAAAAGGACGCTGGGGGTGAAACTAGCAACAAAAACACGTTCATATCTGAGTTGGGCTTAACATTGGGGGTGAGGATAGCATAACATCCTGAGGCCCGCCCGTTTCAATTAATGAAACGGTGCGTTTTGGCACCCAGGTCAATTCCCTCCAAACTCTGAATTGAATAATGGCCACAGGATCACTTTCCAGGTCAAAGGTCTACCATGAGATGAACGGACACGATTGTGTCTTCTTCCTTGGTTCAACTGAGATTAGGGTTTCTGCCATTAAACCCCATGCACGAGCAACATTCCACCCAACTGTTCTCCATCTCCAAGCCACGAATCAACATGCCATAAACATGAAAGTTGCTCAGGATCTCTTCCTCTACAATCCTATGATCTTAATTCAGTCTGATACTCAATAAATCATTCAACCCGATGGTATCAAACTCTGGTCACCATGGAAGTACACTGATATGCATCAACACAATTCTCCCTCAAACTTGCATTAAGCTAACCTACAACTAATGGTGATTAATCTGATCAATCAAGCTAACATTCTAATGCACTAACCTAATAGATTCAAGCCCTAACAGTTTATGGCACCTGCTAACTACCATCACCAAACCTCTCCAAATTCATCCTACTTGTTCTCCTAACCACCTAGATTGCATCTAAACTAATAAAATCATGCCTAACTAACTGAATCAAGCAAATCGAATGAAAACATACCTGGTGCAAAAGCTTGAAAACAGCTATGGAAGAGTGAGGATCTGAGGCTTCCAAGGCTTGAATCTTGATCCACAAACTCAGTAATCAATTCTGTATGCAATATTTTGGTGATTCCTTGCTTGAATTATGCTGTCCACTTGAAACTCCAATTTTGATGATGATGAAGAAAGTGCTCGAAAATGGATGATTCACACTTGATTCTTGATTGAGTTGGGATCTATGATGATGAAACAGTATGAGAAAGTTGATTATGATGATGATTTGGTGAAGATTTTGAGAGAATTGCAATGAAACTTCAATGAAAAAGAATGAGAAAGCTTGTGAAATTCTTGGTGAAAATGAAGCCAACCCTTGCTAAATTCTCATTTCATGCTTATATAGACCTCATATGAACATTCTAGATCCATCTTGCACATTCCCTTGTTTTCCAACTTTGATCCATTTTGATTATGTTTCTTCAATTACAAGTAACCAAAGATAACTTCTTTTTTTCCTTCTAGACTCAAAAAAGTGTTTGAACCATTGTTCTTAGAATTGTTTTTCCATTCAAAATCATATATTGGAAGTCTCCATTTGGATTTAGAAATCTCCCAAACCATTTTCCATCTTGAATTTATTCACTTTATAAGCCATTTTAGTTCATACTTTGACCAATTATGCAACTTCATGTTATGAGCTTCTCCAATAATTTGTGACCTTCTTTCTAGACTTAAAATCCCATTTGGAGCAAGTTTGATGTTGTAAGTTTTTCCATTTGAGGCCTCCTTGTATGAGTTTTGGACATAGGTTAAAATGACCTGTAATTCACAAATGCCCAAAATACCCTTTGCTTGCCAAGACCATAAGTTGAGTTCTACACATCATATGAAGGCATACCATACCATTCTAGAAAGCTAAGACAATGAGGAACAATTCTTGTGTTGACCAAGAATTCATTTGAAATCTCCTTGAGGGGTAAAAATTGCTTGGAAGTCAAGTCACTTTCACAGACAAAAATTCAGATACCTCAGATGACCTGTAACTTGCAAGGACCATAACTTGAGTTCTATAAATCTCCTTGAGGTCTTCCACCACTCAAATTAAAGGTATTGAGATCCTCTACAAGTTTCATGTTGGCCAAGAAGCCATTTGAAGCTAGAATTTTGACTTATCTTGCTTGGAAATTTGACCTAAACTAGGGGATTTTACAGAGAAACCCTAATTTAGTAACTCCTCTTCTCCTTGATTTCTCTTGAATTCTCCTTGGCATATCTCCATATCCTTCTTTATATGTCAAATGATGAACCCCACACCTCTCCAATAGACTTGAATGCCCTCTTAAGTCAGTCAATTGACCTAGGGTTGACCTAGGGTTGACCCAGATGAAACCCTAGTTGACTGCCTTCAGTTATAACTCTTGTGCTCATATCAATAACTTGTTTTCTTCTCCAAATGACTTTCTAAGCCTCTCATAATGTCTAGATACTCTCCATGCCTTCAATTCATAGCTCATAACCCTCTTGTTGATCCTCAGATACCCTCAGCTAGGAGATGGACTCAAGGCTTGATCTGCTGAACTCTTGACTTTCAAATTCTTTCCTGATGACTTGAATGAGATGGAATGGGGATAATAACCTCTTGATAGGCCTCTAGAGATGAAAATAATGATTGGTCCCCTGTTGAATGACTTGTTATGCTTATGCTATGCAGATGGTTAGTCTATGTACATGACTCTATATGCAAATGCTAATGATAATGAAACATGAACCAAGTGAATAAGGTTGGGCAAATTTTAGGGTGCAACAGCTGCCCCTATTCAAGCGACTTGGACCCGATTGGATGAAGAGCCCGGAGCCTTCAGACATTCGCGGTACGAGACGGTTGAATACTAGTGAAACCAGAAATTTGCCAACCGCAAAACCAACTTGCGCTCCTGCTTGGGGAACGACATTCATCAGCTGAATCTGCCTGCTACAGTAACCCACTAATCTCGCGCGACCGTGCTGGGGATTGTCTTCCTCGTTCTGAAGAGGATTCTGTCATAACAGATTGCTTGCTTGTCCACGTTAGGACTCTGTCTGTCGTCAATACGAAGAAATCTCAACTAGAACCTGTCCACGTTAGGACTCCACTTGCTGTTAACCCAGAAAAATCTCGGCAACCCCGCTGGGGATAATTTGTCTGCATTTCCATAAACTGAATCGTCCACGTTAGGAATAACACTCTTCCACGTTAGGAGTGACACCTGTCCACGTCAGGAATCAAAACTCTGTATCTGTCCACGTCAGGACTCAACTCTTCCACGTCAGGAATAATCCCTTCTTGATACGTCCGCGTGAGGACTCAATCTTTCCACGTAAGGAATAGACTCGTCTTTCCACGTAAGGAATACCAACTCTTTCTCGATTTGTCCGCGTCAGGACTCATTTTTCCACGTAAGGAATGTCATCTTAATCTGTCCACGTAAGGACTCCGCTCTTTCCACGTCAGGAATGCTATCATTTCCACGTAAGGAATCCTCTTCTGATACGTCCGCGTAAGGACTACATCGTCCACGTTAGGACCCATTTCTCCTCATTAGGAATAATAATTTCTTTGATTTGTCCACGTCAGGACTCTGATCTCGTCTTGATTTGTCCGCGTTAGGACTCAGGCGTCTTCGACCCGCTGAGGAAATAAGACTTGTCCACGTAAGGACTCATACACCTTCGACCCACTGGGGAAATAACTTGTCCACGTCAGGGCACCAACAAAGAGTACTCACTTTTGTCAACGTCATGACCTCCCATTCCACTAATTTCGAGAAACTGAATCTGCCCACGATAGGACTAACACACCTCACCGATCCGGGGAAATAAACCTGTCCACGTTAGGACGCCCACTTTTGAAGAAATCCAGTCAATCTAGGCGTAAATCGTCCGCGTCAGGACTTAGTTCTTCCATGATCCCAACCCCCAAACTTCTTAGCACTGACGTGACAGTGACTCTGAGATGAACTCTACTGGGGATATCCGGAAACCAACTATCGGACGCCTGTTCTGATAACTGGCGGTGGCCTCTGAAATTCTGATTCATGGGACCCGTTGATGACAAACAAACTCTGCTTGGGGATAAGAAGACACTTATCCCGGCAACTCTGGTGGGGAAAATAAGACATCTGCATGAATGACTCTGCTAGAGACAAAGGGAGTCTCATCATGCTAACTCTGTGGGGGAATACCGCCGAAACTGACATTATCATTGAATATCTCCTGCCGAGATCTTGACTGTTTGGTAATTTATTTGAGCAAGAGCTCTCTCCGCCTGAACTGCTGGAGTACAGAAACTGCTTCAGCAAAATAAATGCTGGAAGGCGATGCCGACTCCGCCGGGGATAGCCAGATGCTACAGAATTATTCCAGCAAAATAAATGCTGGAAGGGTGAAGTCAACCCTGCTGGGAAATTGGGAACTCAAACCAAACGCCTTGTTGAAGTAACCCCCTGCTGGGGAATACAACTTTGCTGAGGAATAGCAGATGCGCACAGTACGATCGGACTTTCTGCTGGCACGTGAACTGATATCACCGGTATCTCTGACAAAACAAATGACAGGACCCACCATCAACTCTGCTTTGGAGAGTCTTGATCTTCGAGTTCCTCTGGAAGGAATGAAAACACTTGCAAAGAGAATTCCGCTGGGGATGGGATGATTCTCTTGGGGAAAATTAACTGGCTCCGCTGGGGGAGAATGCATGACCCTGCGGGGACAGATGAACCTGTCTGAATACAGCCTTCCGATCTTAGAATCGCCAAACTCTGCTGAGGACGAATAACTTTTCTGGAGTACGTCCTTTTGATTAGCTACGGCTAGCTGGGAAATTCCATCCTTCTTCAGGAAAAACATGCATGACCTGCGTGGGGATCAAGTCTTTCGTTATCGCAATCTTTTGATCATCTTCCTCGTGCGGTTATGAAACCTGCAACAACACAAACAAGACACGACAAGCCTGTGCAATCAAATCAATTCAGGTTAGTGACGTTACACTCAGTTAATTCAAAGCTTTAGCAACTGTTGGCAAGGGCCAGTGATGTTATACTCATGCTAGCTTCAATAGACTTAGGCGTTTTATCATGCACAAAACAGTAAAGAACAGGCATCAAGTACTGAATAACACATTTTCATTGATTGGGCCCCTGAATGGGCGGAGTTTTTGTACACGGGATGTAACTCCTGAAAAGAGGAAGCTACGCAAAGCAAATATACAAGTATGCACAAGAAGCATAAATATATTGACAAATTAAATTTTGTACACATGTCGGCAACTGGATGCAGATGAACATCACGAACTGATCCTCCCATGACTCGTCCGACTCCAATACTTTCCCGGTATCCCCACTTCTGAAGAGATTGTATCCGATAACTGACTCCTCAAATGTATTCTCCCGCATTGATGCTCATTGCAATATCAAATTCGGACCGCAGTCATTTGCTTTTCACATCCCTAACTTTTGCGTGAACCGCCCTTTACGGGTTTTCAGTTCACCGGGATACCCCTTTTTGCCGAAGCCGCCCAGTGTAGGTTTTCAACTTCGCGGGTGTACATTTTTCAATTTTTATCCCTAACTTTTGCCCGAACCTTTCATTCTGTTTTTGGTTCGCCAGGATGCCCCATTTTTGCCTGGACTCTCTTTTTTCTGTCCAGCGGGTCTATTTCAAGCAAAGTATTTTTTAACTGCGTCCGAATTCACAGGTGACGCAAAGTCTTCTCCGTCCATGGTGGACAACAACAACGCTCCTCCTGAAAAGACCTTACTGACAATGTATGGCCCTTCGTAATTGGGGGTCCACTTGCCCCTGTGATCTGCTTGCGGCGGGAGAATCCTTTTCAACACAAGGTCGCCTGTCTGAAAGCTTCGCGGAAGTATCTTCTTGTCGTACGCTTTCTTCATTCGCCTTTGGTACAACCGACCGTATGCCAGAGAAGCTAGCCTCTTCTCATCCATCAAACTCAGTTGGTTCGATCTATTCGTTACCCATTCTGCCTCGTCCAGCTGAACGTCTCGCAACACCCTCAGAGAAGGGATCTCAACTTCCAATGGCAATACCGCTTCCATTCCGTACACCAACGAGAACGGAGTTGCCCCGGTTGATGTGCGTACCGTCGTACGATAACCGTGCAAAGCAAAAGGTAGCATTTCATGCCAATCTTTATAAGTCACCACCATTTTCTGGACGATCTTCTTGATATTCTTATTGGCCGCTTCGACAGCGCCATTCATCTTGGGTCGGTAAGGGGAGGAGTTGTGATGTTCGATCTTGAAATTCTGACAGAGCTCCTTCATCATTTTGTTGTTCAGATTAGAACCGTTGTCCGTGATTATCCGCTCGGGGATCCCATATCGGCAAATGATATCTCTCTTGATGAATCTAGCCACCACTTGTTTCGTTACATTTGCGTAAGACGCCGCTTCCACCCATTTGGTGAAATAATCGATTGCTACTAGGATGAACCGATGCCCGTTAGAAGCCGTCGGCTCGATCTTTCCGATCATATCGATTCCCCACATCGAGAATGGCCATGGAGATGACATCACATTCAGAGGACTCGGAGGCACGTGTATCTTGTCAGCATATATTTGGCACTTGTGGCACTTTCTTGCAAACTTGAAACAATCAGTTTCCATCGTCAGCCAAAAGTAACCTGCCCTCAGCAGCTTTCTCGTCATAGCATGCCCACCAGCATGCGTACCAAATGCACCTTCGTGAATTTCCTCCATGAGAAGCTTTGCCTCTTTTTCGTCTACACAACGCAACAACACCAAATCGTGGTTCCTTCTGTATAAGACACCATCTGGGTTCAAATAGAAATTACCCGCTAATCTCCTGAGGGTCTTCTGATCTTGACTGGATACCCCAGCCGGATATTCTTTATTCTTCAGGAAATTAAGGATATCAAAATACCACGGTTTGTCGTCAGACGCTTCATCAATAGCAAATACATAAGCTGGCCTGTCCAACCGAGAGATAGTGATTTGGGGAGCTTCGTTCCAGAAGTTGACCTTGTACATGGAAGACAAGGTGGCAAGGGCATCAGCCATTTGATTTTCTGCCCGCGGTACGTGATGCAATTCAACTTTGTCGAAGAAAGGCAACAATCTCCTTGCATAATTCATGTAATGTATCAAATTGGGCTGACGTGTCTCCCATTCCCCTTTGATCTGATTCACTACCAGAGCTGAGTCTCCGTATACGTCTAGATGTTTGATTCGCAAATCAATGGCTTCTTCAAGCCCCATTATACAAGCTTCGTATTCGGCCTCATTGTTGGTAACGGCAAAAGTCAATCGGGCAGTAAACGGGATGTGCGACCCGTGTGGCGTAGTGATAATTGCCCCTATTCCGCTACCGTAAGCATTCACAGCTCCGTCAAATATCATCTGCCATTGGGACCCCGACTCTGGTCCTTCGTCTGGTAACGGCTCTTCGCAATCCTTCATCTTGAGATACATGATATCCTCGTCAGGAAAATCAAATCTCATTGATTGGTACTCTTCAATAGGCTGCTCCGCCAGATACTCAGACAGCACACTCCCTTTTATAGCCTTTTGCGAGACGTATTGAATGTCATATTCAGTCAAGACCATCTGCCAACGGGCAATTCTACCTGACAACGCCTGCTTTTCGAATATATATTTGATTGGATCCATCTTCGAGATGAGCATGGTTGTATGATTCAGCATGTACTGCCTCAAACGCTTGGCGGCCCAGGCTAGCGCGCAACAAGTTTTCTCCAGCATTGAGTACCGAGATTCACAGTCTGTAAATTTCTTACTCAGATAGTAGATCGCATGCTCTTTTCTTCCCATCTCGTCGTGTTGACCGAGAACACAACCCATGCTCCCCTCAAGAACCGTCAAATACATTATCAAGGGTCTCCCTGCCACCGGGGGTATCAAAATAGGAGGCTCCTGCAGATACTTCTTTATTTTGTCGAACGCCTTTTGGCAATTTTCGTTCCACGTTACAGCTTGATCTTTCTTTAACAGCTTGAATAATGGTTCGCACGTGGCCGTTAGGTGAGATATGAACCGGGCAATGTAGTTCAACCTCCCTAAAAACCCGCGCACCTCTTTCTCTGTTTTAGGCGTCGGCATTTCTTGAATCGCTTTTATTTTAGCAGGATCGACCTCTATTCCTCTTTCGCTTACTATGAACCCCAGGAGCTTACCCGATCTCACCCCGAAGGTGCATTTGTTAGGGTTCAGCCTCAGCCTGAACTTCCTAAGCCTTTTAAACAACTTCAACAAATTCACCAGATGCTCTTCCTCCGTCTGGGATTTGGCAATCATATCGTCAACATAAACTTCGATCTCTTTATGCATCATGTCATGAAAAAGAGTCGTCATAGCACGCTGATATGTTGCCCCAGCATTCTTCAAACCAAAGGGCATCACTTTGTAGCAAAATGTTCCCCAAGGCGTTATGAAAGTAGTCTTCTCCATATCCTCTGGCGCCATTTTAATTTGATTGTAGCCTGAAAAGCCATCCATGAAGGAGAACACGGAGTATTGAGCAGTATTATCAACTAACACATCAATATGAGGAAGTGGAAAATCGTCTTTTGGGCTTGCTTTATTCAAATCTCTATAATCCACGCACATTCGAACCTTGCCATCTTTCTTAGGCACTGGTACGATGTTGGCAACCCATGAAGGATACTTCGTCACAGCCAGGAAACCAGCGTCCCACTGTTTCTGAACCTCCTCTTTAATCTTCATTGCCATATCTGGTCGAGTTCTGCGAAGTTTTTGTTTGACAGGCGGGCAGTCTTCTTTCAGTGGCAGGCGATGCACAACCATATCTGTATCGAGCCCTGGCATATCTTGATACGACCAAGCGAATACATCATTATACTCTCGGAGCATTTCAACCAGTTTTCGCTTGATATCACTCTGCAGTGCGGCTCCAATACGAATATTTTTCTCAACCCCTTCCGACCCCAAATTGATAATCTCGATAACCTCGTCGTGAGGCAGAATGGCTCTTTCCTCTTGCTTCACTAACCAAGACAGTTCTTCAGGAACGTCGCTATCTTCGACAACCTCTTCTTCGGTCTGGAATACCGGGTGCTCGAAGTCGGGACGAGTCATAGGTGGCTCAAGGATGTCATCTGATAATGTCACCCTGCAAAAGAAAGGGTTAAGTGCTTCAAAATGCGTATAAAGCGAATAACCCCATTGCCATTTTATTGAAAAATACAAAACAAGAAAGACAGGGATTACAGTATTTGCACATGAAAAAACGCCATTTATTTAATGATTAACTCGCAATGTTTATAACAACACAGCCCTAAGCAAATCCTGATGCCCCGGGCAAGACATCAGATTATTCAACAATTAATAAAGCAAAGCATTACTGTTTAAAAGTCACAGGAACAAGCTCCTGAATAGACCAGTTGCACAGTCCTTGTCCTGGCGTGCTTGGCTGAATCCAGGCATCCATATCACAGTCGCTGTCTCCTTCATCAGACTCTGAAGCAGCATTGACAGTTTCATGACATACTCCACTGGCAGAGATGGTGATTGACTTTCTGAAATGAGGGGCCCCCACAGAAGGAGTTGATGACGACGGTCGGTACCCCAGTCCGAACCGGTCCATCTTCACCGGAATGTCCAGCACTTTGCCCCAGCCCTTGGCTTCTCCTGCTTCTACTAGCGCTTGAGCTTCTTTATACGATGAGACAGCTATCTCTGGCACCTTGCTCGACCCGGGACTCTTGTCCTTTATGCGCAAACCTTCGAATGCCTGGCATGGCGTCTCGTGGATCTCCCCGTCGACTTCCACATATTTAAACGATGATAAATGGCTGACCAGGATGTCTTCTTCTCCGCACACGGTGACTACACTGTCTCCGACCATATACTTTAACTTCTGATGCAGGGTAGACGTGACTGCCCCTGCCCCATGAATCCAGGGTCTTCCAAGCAAGCAGCTGTACGCAGGCTGTATATCCATGATATAAAACTCCGTTGCAAACACTTCCGGCCCCACTTGCAGAGGCAAAGTAATCGATCCGAAGACTGTTCTCCGCGTGCCGTCAAATGCTCTGACTACCAAATCGCTGGGTGTACACAAAATTCCTCGAACATCCAGCTTCATCATAGCCTTCTTAGGCAGCACATTCAAAGACGACCCGGTGTCAACCAATACGTGCGACATTGTCGATCCTCTACACTCCACAGACACGTGTAATGCCATATTATGATCCCTTCCTTTCGGAGTCAAGTCAAAATCGGTAAAGCCCAGACTGTGGCCTGCATTTACATGTGCCAATACTCCTTCTAGCTGGTTTACGGAGACATCCTGGGGTACAAAAGAAGTGTCCAGGACTTTCAGCAAAGCGTTCCTGTGAGCTTCCGAACACAACAGCAGGGACAAGATAGATATTTTGGACGGCGTCTGCTGTAGATGCTCCACAATTTTATAATCACTTTTCCGAATTAAGCGCATGAATTCTTCTACGTCCTTCGACGCTGCTTCTTTTTCATTTGCTTGTACCGGAACATTTTCAACCGCTTTCCCTTTTCCTTTCGCTAGCCTTTCAGCCTCCACTTCAGGAGATATAAAGATCCTGCCACTCCTCGTCATGCCTCCTGAACCAACAACATTATCCACAATCTCCGCTGACTGCTTGTTAACATCAATCTTAATCCCGTCACAATACACCTCTAGCCCATATGACCATGGGACTGCTCTCGTGTTCTCATACGGGATTGGCCCGGCTTTAGTTATGGTAATCGGTGGTCGCTGAGTTAGTGCTGAAATAGTGATCGTCTTCCTAGGAATCGTCACTGTAGCCACATCACCCCGATTATCCACCACTGCCCCTGCAGGCTCATCAGTTGCTGCTCGATCAAACTGCAATATACCTTCATCAATTAAGGCCTGAATGCCTTTTTTCAAATCCTCACACCCCCCAGCAAGGGTCCAACAGTCTAAGCAGTACTCATCACATCCTGGGTAAACACCTCCTTGCAACAGTCGGCTCTTTATCTTGCTCAGCAGCGTCTTTAAATCCTCAACATTCATAATCAGATTCAGACCTTCCTCAGTCAGCACGGCGTTCGCCCCATGATTAGGCATGGGTTTCTGGACTATATTCGGAACTGCCGTTCCGAAGTTGATAGACTTGTTGTCCAAGAGATCCTGCACAACGTGCTTAAAAGCATGACAACCTTCTATATCGTGGCCCGGGGCCCCAGAATGAAACTCACAATGCCTGCTTGCATCGTAGCCGAACGGGGGAGTACCCGTTATCGGTGCCAAGGTTCTTTTCTCTACTAGATTCAATCCCAACAATGTCTGCAATAAATCAGCATAGTTAGAGGGAGGCTTCTCAAACACCCTTCTCGGCTTATTACCCTGGAATCTTCGCTGAGCTTGCTGTGCCCCCTGCTGAGGCTGCTGCTGCTGTGGCATTGGTTGCTGCTGAACCGGTTGTTGTTGCTGGATTGGTTGTTGCTGATAAGGAATAGTGACACTCGACACCTGCTGCGGCTGACGATATTGATTTCGTCCCCTGCCTCGGCCTCGGCCTCGGCCTCCAAATACTGCACTAGCTTCGCCCTGCCGGCGCCCACCATAAGCTTTCTTATTACTGCCAGATGCAGTTGATTCGTCAACTTGGAACTTTCCTTGCTTAATGTTCCGCTCAATCTTTTCCCCCATCAGAATCAGGTCTGAAAAACTGGCCAGAGAAGTATGAAACAGCATATCATGGAACAGCCCGGTGAATGTGCCGACAAACATATCATTCATTTCTTTATCTTCTACAGGAGGACGGACCCTGGCAGCCATATCGCGCCACCTTTGCGCGTACTCTTTAAAACTCTCCCCCTTCTTCTGCGAAAGCCCGGCCAACTGGACCCGATTGGGCGCCAGGTCGCTATTATACTTGTAATGGGCTACGAATGCCTCCGCTAATTGCTTCCAAGTCTTGATATCAGTTGGCTCCAACCCCATGTACCACTCTAGGGAAGGACCCGATAGACTATCCTGAAAGAAATGCATGAGCATTCTTTCGTCAGTGGAGTATGCAGACATCTTTCTGTAATAAGCTCGCACATGCACTTTCGGACATGTGTCTCCTTTGTACTTGTCGAACGCAGGCGCCTTGAATTTAATTGGCACCCTCAAGCCAGGTACCAAGCCCATGGTTGCCATGTCCAAACCCACAGCACTCTGATTTAAGACCCCCTTCATTTGCTCTTCCAGCATTCTAATCTTTTGAGAATCATCCATCGGCCCTTCAAAACCTCCTCCGGAGAAGGCGTCCTCCTGCTGATCCTCTTGCCACATACCGTTTCCAGCCCCGTATCCATCATATGCATTATTACGTCCAGCTCTGATCTGATTCATCCCCGGACCACGGCCTCTGTTGCCGTACCCTTGAACACCTCCAGCAGGACCAAAACCCATATATCCCGTACCATTTCCGTTTCCAAAGCCTCCGTAACCCTGATTGACCATACCATAACCATCTTGCCCAAAGCCTTGAGCGTTAAAGCCATACTTGCCAGTGTTGTCAAATCCCTGATCGTTGAATCTGAACCCAGTATTGACAAAGCCGTTGCCTCCGAGATTATCTCCCACATTGACATCACCCAGCCCAACATTATGGACAGCATTTTCATTCCCTACTCCGACGTTACCATTCACAGCAGTGGTAGCGTTGTTGACGTTAGCAGCAGTCATATTGACCACGGGCGGAGCCACTGGCGTAGGAGTGCCGTCTCCATGAGCAGTATCAACCCGGACAGACTGATGATCTTCGTTACCATGACCAGCGTTGCGAGCCAACAGAGGCTGGACCATGGCCTGCAAATTCTCTTGCCTTTTTGCTATAGCTTCCATGGTTTGCATGAAGAGGGCGAGCCTCTCGCGCACATCCTGCATCTCGTTCTGAATCTGGTCCATGACTTTCCGACAGTTGGAGCGTGTAGAATAGCGGTGCGGATGTTGATCTGGAATCCTGTTAAGTACCTGGTACAGATCAAGAAAATAAGACACCATTCAAAGATTACCTGTAATGCAATATGAGTATGAATGCAATGCAATGTGTCTGTGCATTAGGGAAGTTCATTCCCCCAGTTCTAGTGCGAAGGTGCCGGTGCAGTGACAGTGTTGACAATAGGAATATCGGAGCTGAATCATAGAAAGCCTCATATATTGCAGAGAGAATCAATAAACCCAGGGTACAATATCACTGAGAGTATAAAGACGGCATGACCTCAACCAACAATCCTGGTGATGGTCAGCACTATGCAAATAAAGCATACAAGCTACTACATGAAGTAATCAAATCCTCCCAAAAGTCTGGTACTCCTCTATCAACTTCTTGGTCTCCGGATGGCTTGGTCGATCAAGCAGCCCTTCAACAAGCTGGTTTCTCTTCTTAAGGACACGGCGTACGTCTTCGGCAGTTTCTTCCCAGGTTGCTTCTCCGAAGCAATCTTCTAGCTTTCGCTTCTGAGACACTGCTTCATCTCTGGATTTGATTGCCTTGTTCAGTGCATGCTGGACACTATACCGGTTCATCACTTCTTCCTCACACTTCTTGATGCTAGACTTCAACTTCTCCTCGAGGTCGGAAATTTGCTGCTTCAGCTTATCTTCCCTCTTCTTGTTGTTGGTGAGTGTAGCATTCCAAGTCTTATTGCAAGAAGATATCTCTCGGTGTGCTGCGTCAAGCGCTTTCTTCTTGGATTCAAGCATGTCATGGGAACTCCTGAACTCTTGCCCCAGACGTTCACGTTTTTTCTTTTCCTCGGTCAACTCAGCTCCTAACCTGTTTACCAGCTCGATCTGTTGTTGGAAAGCATATACGGCCTTATTTTTCTCACTGCGTGCCTGGGCTAACTCTTGCTCTAACCCTTCGTTAATCTTCATTAAGGCTTCCTTCTCCCTCACAACCTGTTCATAGACTTCTCTAGAAACAGTAGTCGGCTCTGCTACCGGAACGGGAACAAGAATTGGTGCATCTGGAAACGGCATCTTCAACTGACTAGCCCTCTCCTGAATCCAAACTCTATAAGGGGCATAGGCCTGACAGTCATTCTTTCCCAACAACGGCTTCCCTCTGCGGTTAATACGCGTCCATGCACGTTGCAACTTGGCTAACAACTCCCCTTTCACTTCACCTGTGAAGTACAGAGATTCCTGTACTTCTTCCTCCTGAGGCGGGTTCTTCAGCGCATATCCGAACTGGCGAATGAATAGGGAAGGGTTGTAGTTGATACACCCTTTCCTTCCAATCAGTGGGACATTAGGGTACCCAGAACAACTGACGATGAGGTCGGATCCCAACAAATCTCGATCAAACCACTCCATATCTTCCGACGATAGCCTCATCAGACGCTCTGGCCAACCAACTGGAACTGTGGTCTCTGCAGCAGATCCTCTCTTAGGAAGGTGACTTTCAAACCACATACTCAACAAGGGCACACACAGGTGAACATTCTTCCCTCTTCCCTTCTCATTCTTGTAATGCAGTGAGTGGTAGAGATCTCCGAGTAAGGTAGGTACAGGATTACCAGCGGCGAACAAGTAGAAAGCATCGAAGTCCACAAAATCCGGTATGTTGGGGAACAAAACTATGCCATAAATGCACAAAGCCAACACAGCATTGAAAGCAACCCAGCACCCGCTTTTGGCATACTCTTGGGCTTTACCAACTAAGAACTGAAATGAGAAGCCTGGAACTTCACGGGAAACAGTAGTCACAAGTTCAGAAGCATCAACATGCAAGGCTTTTTCCAAATCCTCCGGCTTGGGTTTGGCGTCATAGTGAATGAATGGAACCTGGTTCTGCACGGGCAGCTCAACATACTCAGCGTATTCCTCCAGGGTTGGTCCCATAATAAAGTCAGAGAACGTAAAGCATCTCAAAGCAGGGTCGTAGAATTGCATCAAAGCATACAGCCCATCTAACTCTACCTCTGTAGGTTTGCACACCAATCTCAGTAGTCTACCATAGCTCATCCGGAAACTCCTACGAACGCCCTCATCAGCAAGAGAGATCAACCCCAGTAAAGGAACAATATCAGGCGTAGGCAATTTGTAAGCAACTGTTCTCCTTAAGCTAGTCATGATCAAACACTCAGAAGTCTGGGCACTAGAACTAGGGAAATGCAAATGCACCTGCAGCACAGACACACGTTAGTGAAATGCAGATGATAATGGACATGCAGGCAATGCAATGCAAGTAACATTCAACAGGGACCAAAGCTGTAGCTGAATAGCCTGAACCCAATCAAGAAAGGTCTCAGATAGACTGTCCAGAAGTCATCAAACCCTGGTCTCAGATAGACCTAACACAAAGCTCCAACACTGGTCTCTAACAGACCTCAAACCATAACTCCAACTGGTCTCTGGTAGACCTCAAATCACATCTCTAATTGGTCTCTGACAGACCTCAGAACTCTCCAACTGGTCTCTGACAGACCTCAGAACACATCTCCATAAATAACCAGGATCTCTGATCAAGAAATAACCGGTAGTCTGAAAGTCTAGTTACCTGCATAACCCTGAATCCCCTCACAGGTGGATGGCCCTATAACTGGCAAAGGTACGGCATCCTATGCGGTCGTCGGCGTCACAGACTTTCAGGGTTGATAATACGATTCCCAGAAGGAGTGGCATCATCAATCCCTGAAGAGGCCTCACTCAGCCAACTTCCAAATGATCGGTCCCCAGAGTCGACAATCCAACTAACCAGCAACCCACGCCAACCAAAGGAAGGGGCAGGAGGCCAACCAGAGGAACCTCGTCTGAGTGTAGATTTCATGGGACACCAAAGCAAGCAAAGCAAGCGGGCGCCCACTAATTTCTACTCTAATTCTAGGTGCACTCAAGCCCAAGTCCGGCTTATCTCTCAATATCAGAACACCCGTCACACCCCAGATACAGCAACAATAATCAACATATAAAGCTGAAAATACAAGGTTAGAAGTATAAAATAACTCCATACAAAATCCTCGACGGGAAAACAAGCGTTAGGATTGACTCTCTCAAAGGGACGTTGGATCCCAAATGCATAAGAACCATCGCAGTCCTTAGCAGCCAGGGGACGTTGGATCCCCAGCAGAGTCGCCAGCTGTCGCTACTGCGAAAATCGGCGCCGGCTGAACAGAAGAGTCGCCACCGTGCGTTATTTATCCCACGGGAGGGAAAGGAAACGCTCAGAGTAAACCTCGCACAACACGGGAAAGGTATGGTCATCGCAACCAAAACCTGGGTTCGGGAGTCGGTTACGCAAGGGGAAGGTATTAGCACCCCTCACGTCCATCGTACTCGATGGGATCCACGCTTGTTTTCGGGTATGGATTGTTATTCTATCTAAACTATAGGTCAAGGGTTAAAAGAAAATAAAATGAAAATAAAAAACGACTCGGCAAAGTATCGCACTTTATGCCTACGTATTCCCGTCTGGAACGAGAAATCAGAGTCAACGTAGTTCGCCTACCTACGGGAAAGGAGGGGAAGGTTGCTCGCTAGGATATCGCATCCTATGCCTACGTACTTTCACACAGCATGGAAGATCAGAGCAAACGTAGTTCGGGTCACGTACGACACAAGCCTGTCTTGGTTGATTTTATTCTTTCTGAAAAAGGTTTCCTTGATTAACAGTCCCGGCGGACAAAAATGACGTTTTGATGAGTTCACATTCTTTTACGGAAGAAGTGTCTTTTATTGTGTTTGAAATCTTTATGTGTTTTTCTGTTTGTTTCGAGAAAGAAGGAGACAGAACTCTAACCTACGGTTGCGAAGGGAAACAAACTAACCTAATGTTATCATGCATGGGTTAAGACCTAGTGTCTATCATGCTCCTCTCTTGCGCAGAGAGAAACAGAGATCCTAAGGGATAGGCAGAAACAGAAACAATATCAGATATAATAAAGCAGTAAAATGCATGGATGCAACAGTACAAGCGAGGTAAGGGAGTCCCACTCAACCTCGAACCTAGAAAACAATAGGCAAAAGTGAACAGTCTTCACTTTCAACCCAGCAGGGTAAACAGCAGACAATACAGTTCAGAAAACCAATCAATACATCAGCAAATGAAATACACCAGCATCAGCAGCTCTGACTCAACTTCTGACTTCAAATAATCTCTATTCAGCTACAGGCTTCAACAAGCATCAATCTCCATCTCCATGACCTTCAGGCAAGGGCTTTGATCATCTATCTTCTATCTGCAATGGCTTTTCTTCAAGTTCAAACCTCCAGGATGAGGAATCAGTCACAAGAGTGAATTGGGTGTTAAGCAATCAGTTGACTACCAAGGGTGGTGAACAGACTGCTTCTAACACAAGAGACATTTTCTCTCAAGAGTTCTATCTCATAGACACTATCACCAAGCCTTCCAAAGGAAGGGGGTGAGTGTCTCAGAGAGACTCTGAATCACAGAGAAGAATGGATGCAGACAAGGCAATCCATGTTTGAGAAACAAACTTTCTAATCTAGAGCTCTGACTAGCTCCTAAACCCTAGTCTCCTCAGCATCTGCTAGCAAGAATCTCCTCTTCAACTCTGGCAGTTGATCTTCAATCTCTGAATCTCCAATGGCTCTCATCTCCTCAATACTTCAGCTTCCCCAGGTCCCCAGACAATCCCAATACCCCAAACAAACAAGCAACAATCCCCAGAGGGCACACCACACCAGACAACAGATATACAGACAGTATTAATAGCAGTAGGGGAATCCTGACTTTTTCTAAGGGATCTAGTAACTACTCATAGCCCCTATAGTCCCATAACTAATCTAATTAAATCCTAAGTCCTAAGGGAAATGAAATCAAACTTCTCAAGTTGTCACCTAAAACCCTAGTTTTGTTCATGATGTTCAAGCATTTATTAATCACCTAAAATTAACTCCTAAAAATGGGAACTAAAATATTTCTACAAGTTGAATATCTCATCTAAACAATATAAAAAGAATGACCAAAAAAATATTAAAGCATGTAAGAGAACAAAAATTATTAAAATCATGCATGAAATGAATTTATTTATGAATGCCATTTATTAAGAAAATATGGAAAAAATATGCAATGAAAATAAAAATGCAATTTTATTTACCTATAATATTCTAGACATCTTAAAGAAAATATGGTAAAAAGAATGGATTAAAAATGAATTTTTATGCATTTATTATGAATTAATGAAAATTGGTAGAAATTAAAATGAATTAAAAAAAACAATTGAATTAAAATGAGGAGGAGGGGGTATGAATAGAAATTCGTCCCAGTTCAAATCAGGATGGGCCACACAATGGGGGGTGCGCTTAGCGCTTTTACCAAGGCCCAGTCATCACTCAGAATTGGTGAAAAACAAAAGGACGCTGGGGGTGAAACTAGCAACAAAAACACGTTCATATCTGAGTTGGGCTTAACATTGGGGGTGAGGATAGCATAACATCCTGAGGCCCGCCCGTTTCAATTAATGAAACGGTGCGTTTTGGCACCCAGGTCAATTCCCTCCAAACTCTGAATTGAATAATGGCCACAGGATCACTTTCCAGGTCAAAGGTCTACCATGAGATGAACGGACACGATTGTGTCTTCTTCCTTGGTTCAACTGAGATTAGGGTTTCTGCCATTAAACCCCATGCACGAGCAACATTCCACCCAACTGTTCTCCATCTCCAAGCCACGAATCAACATGCCATAAACATGAAAGTTGCTCAGGATCTCTTCCTCTACAATCCTATGATCTTAATTCAGTCTGATACTCAATAAATCATTCAACCCGATGGTATCAAACTCTGGTCACCATGGAAGTACACTGATATGCATCAACACAATTCTCCCTCAAACTTGCATTAAGCTAACCTACAACTAATGGTGATTAATCTGATCAATCAAGCTAACATTCTAATGCACTAACCTAATAGATTCAAGCCCTAACAGTTTATGGCACCTGCTAACTACCATCACCAAACCTCTCCAAATTCATCCTACTTGTTCTCCTAACCACCTAGATTGCATCTAAACTAATAAAATCATGCCTAACTAACTGAATCAAGCAAATCGAATGAAAACATACCTGGTGCAAAAGCTTGAAAACAGCTATGGAAGAGTGAGGATCTGAGGCTTCCAAGGCTTGAATCTTGATCCACAAACTCAGTAATCAATTCTGTATGCAATATTTTGGTGATTCCTTGCTTGAATTATGCTGTCCACTTGAAACTCCAATTTTGATGATGATGAAGAAAGTGCTCGAAAATGGATGATTCACACTTGATTCTTGATTGAGTTGGGATCTATGATGATGAAACAGTATGAGAAAGTTGATTATGATGATGATTTGGTGAAGATTTTGAGAGAATTGCAATGAAACTTCAATGAAAAAGAATGAGAAAGCTTGTGAAATTCTTGGTGAAAATGAAGCCAACCCTTGCTAAATTCTCATTTCATGCTTATATAGACCTCATATGAACATTCTAGATCCATCTTTCACATTCCCTTGTTTTCCAACTTTGATCCATTTTGATTATGTTTCTTCAATTACAAGTAACCAAAGATAACTTCTTTTTTTCCTTCTAGACTCAAAAAAGTGTTTGAACCATTGTTCTTAGAATTGTTTTTCCATTCAAAATCATATATTGGAAGTCTCCATTTGGATTTAGAAATCTCCCAAACCATTTTCCATCTTGAATTTATTCACTTTATAAGCCATTTTAGTTCATACTTTGACCAATTATGCAACTTTATGTTATGAGCTTCTCCAATAATTTGTGACCTTCTTTCTAGACTTAAAATCCCATTTGGAGCAAGTTTGATGTTGTAAGTTTTTCCATTTGAGGCCTCCTTGTATGAGTTTTGGACATAGGTTAAAATGACCTGTAATTCACAAATGCCCAAAATACCCTTTGCTTGCCAAGACCATAAGTTGAGTTCTACACATCATATGAAGGCATACCATACCATTCTAGAAAGCTAAGACAATGAGGAACAATTCTTGTGTTGACCAAGAATTCATTTGAAATCTCCTTGAGGGGTAAAAATTGCTTGGAAGTCAAGTCACTTTCACAGACAAAAATTCAGATACCTCAGATGACCTGTAACTTGCAAGGACCATAACTTGAGTTCTATAAATCTCCTTGAGGTCTTCCACCACTCAAATTAAAGGTATTGAGATCCTCTACAAGTTTCATGTTGGCCAAGAAGCCATTTGAAGCTAGCATTTTGACTTATCTTGCTTGGAAATTTGACCTAAACTAGGGGATTTTACAGAGAAACCCTAATTTAGTAACTCCTCTTCTCCTTGATTTCTCTTGAATTCTCCTTGGCATATCTCCATATCCTTCTTTATATGTCAAATTATGAACCCCACACCTCTCCAATAGACTTGAATGCCCTCTTAAGTCAGTCAATTGACCTAGGGTTGACCTAGGGTTGACCCAGATGAAACCCTAGTTGACTGCCTTCAGTTATAACTCTTGTGCTCATATCAATAACTTGTTTTCTTCTCCAAATGACTTTCTAAGCCTCTCATAATGTCTAGATACTCTCCATGCCTTCAATTCATAGCTCATAACCCTCTTGTTGATCCTCAGATACCCTCAGCTAGGAGATGGACTCAAGGCTTGATCTGCTGAACTCTTGACTTTCAAATTCTTTCCTGATGACTTGAATGAGATGGAATGGGGATAATAACCTCTTGATAGGCCTCTAGAGATGAAAATAATGATTGGTCCCCTGTTGAATGACTTGTTATGCTTATGCTATGCAGATGGTTAGTCTATGTACATGACTCTATATGCAAATGCTAATGATAATGAAACATGAACCAAGTGAATAAGGTTGGGCAAATTTTAGGGTGCAACATGATGCACCTATTGAGATTATTATGAGGATGATATTGACGTGTGCATCATGCATTCATATGTATTTCGGACTTCAGTCTAAGACCTTGATTCTTGTGGCTTCAGTCCCATTATGCGGATGTGAAGTATTTTGTTGTGCTCCGGTTCTCGTGTAAAATCGATCATACTATTGTGGATCTATAGAGGCTTGATGGTCCAATGTCCATCGAATTTTGTTGATTGATACCACATGCATGAGTCTTGTTGCATTTGCATTTATGTGACAATTTGGTATAATTTATAATGTTGTGGCCTTTGATGTTCCTTGATGATTATGATGATGTTGAATATGAAAATGACATTGTTTTATGTATTGATTCTTATATTGATTATTATGAATCGTTTTACTCATCTTGCATGTGTGAATGTTGCCTCCATGTGGGTAACGTGCAGATGGCCAAGTTTAGACGTGGATGCTGTCGAGGATGTTTTGAAGTTTTTGGATTGTTGGCCATTATGGTTGACTTAGAGGGTCTTGCTCTGATAGTGTAACATCAAGTTGGGGTCTTTTGAGTCAAACTATGTTTTATTGAGTTTTGTTATGTTGATTTCCTTACAATGAAAAGAAAACTTTGGATTTTTGCCTTTTTGAGTTCCGCTGTCTTTTGAGTAATTTTGGAAAAACCTGTTGTTTACGGAACACTGGCTATATTTGAATGATTGAGAAATGTGTGCCTTTTTGAGATGATTTTATTGTGTTCAATATTTTACTCTGATAAATATGATTGATTTGTCATTATATTTGTGGGGTAGAAAAGAATGTTACAGTTGAGGTTGCATTCTAACTGTTAAACGTTGGCTTGTCTGCTCGCTAGGGGAGGCTGAAGCACTAGTCCATATGCGCGGAAGAAGGGACTGGACAATGTTCTTTGCAAAATATATTTGAGTTGTGGGTCGCACGAGGGCGATGACTTAATGTTTTAGGGTTTAAAAAAAAAGTTTTTATTTGCGTAGGTATTTAGGGTTTCGACCGCACAGGGCGAGAAGAACGAGATTTTGATTTGTTGAGTTTTTTAAGGGAGAATGACGATTATTCGATAAACGAGACGTCAACCTCACAACCAACTAATCGAGACATAATTAGGATGTTATATCCCAACGGCTCCATTTTCATTTAATTAATTACAAAATTTTGTTTGATGGATAATGAATGTATTTGTCCAAATAATTAGGGCAAATATCTTAGGGACAAAAGTGTGAACAACCCATGACCCAAGGTGTGCGCCCCAAGAGCGATCACTCTAAAATCTAAGAAGTACGAGACTCCAAGAACTCATTTTACTCTCAATTTAATTAGGAAAATATTTTTAAGTACGATTAAGACATTTTGAATTCAAAAGAGTGAATGAACAACAACTCGAGGGGTGTGCCTCGAGAGCTAATCATTCGAAGATTCAAGGAATGCTAGACGCCAAGAATCTCCTTCTTTTGTAAGTGGATTTCGAAAGTGTTTGAATAGAGATTAGATATTCTAAGACAAAAAGATGAATGAACGACAACCCAAAACATGCACCTTAAGAGCCATTCATTCAAAAATTCAGGGAATTAGATTCCAAGAACCTTCTTCTTTTGTTAATTGTTAAGGAAATAGTTTGAATTTGATTAACGTATTTTGATTAGATACGTTGGATATTTAAAATGGATTGAGTATTTAGAAATGAAATACCAAAGGATCACAACTCATGGCGTGCGCCTCAAGAGTGGTCTTTTGAGAATCCAAGAAGGGTTAGCCCTCAAGAATTTGATTTCTCTATTATTTGATCGAGAAAAGAAGAATTTGCTTAGCCTACTTTAGAAGTGACTAAGTTAGGTTAGAAGTTTTAGTTGAATTAGGATTTAAATACTTTAAAAATAGGTAAGTGTCTTAGAATTGGAGGACAAAGTGAACACAACCTAAAGCGTGTACCTCAAGAGCGTTTGTTCAAGGATCGAAGGAGTGCTTAGACTCTAAATATCCACTACCTACATTGATTTTCATAAGAGATTTATAATTATTAACTAAAATGAATTGTGATTTTGATTTAATTAAGAAAGTATTTTAAATTTAATTGTATTTTGACAAAATTAAGTATATAATTACTTATTTATTTAATATTAGTACCCATTTAATTTAAAATAAATAACTAATAAAAATAATGATAGAATATTTAACTTGTGATAAAAATAGTTTTATTAAAATTGTTAAATAATTGACAAAAATAAGAAAACAACATTTTAAGAAAATTTTAAATAAATAAAAAAAAGAAAGTTTTTTTTTCCGAAACCTATTCTTCCTCTAGTCCTAGTTTTTTTGATCCCTAAAGTCCTCAACAGGACCGAACCACAACGCCTCCTTATAGGTAACAAGCAGTCGGTATATCCAATTCATATTAAACTGAAACGCCTTCACACTTCATGCCTATACACATTGGATCACTAGCCGAAGAAGAAAAACGCTTCCCTCACAATGCAACATGTCAAATGAAAACATGCTTCACACAAGGCCAATACAAAATAACTTAGAAAATAATATCATCCACCAACGTACTTATTTGCCCGTTAACACTATGTTGGATGGCTGCTATTATCATCGGTCGATGTACTACTTATATTAGGAGCATAGAAGGCTAGGACACACATACATCTTCACAAATGTTATCACGCTTCAAGACTTGATACGATTTGCCAACAGAAATAACGATATTAAATCACAAACATATAAGACTTCAGCTCGAAACCAACATATTAATGATTTCAAAAGATGAATGTAATCAAACAAAGACCCACAACGGTTGAATTGAAAATGCGATCAAAACACATTCAAACTTTGCATTAAGATAGTAGCAACATTAAAACTTGTATCAAGGCAACCTCTAAATCCTACACAAGACAGTGTAGTCGAATCGCAAATTGTACATAGAATTGAAACCAAACAACCGTGCAAAAGAATCCTATTTACATAATATAAATGCAACAGTCCCTGTACTTTCACATAATCAGAACAGTCTATGACACTTAAACGAAACAAACTCAATATTCACCTATCATCATAATAACCCTGATGTTCACAGTGCAATCAATAATCAAATTAAACTACATTCACAAAAATTGACACACATTCAAACTTCGTGAAATTGACATGGAAGCGAATATATACAACGTTCGTCACAATTTCAAATGATAATAAACTATATATAAAAAACAACAACAATATCATATTAGTAGAGGACAAGTACATCAACTTTACAAGCTTTAAAAAATAACAGCCATGTGCAATTGAAAATAAAGAAGAAGCAATCTCACCCCTCGCGACATAATCAAAACAAAAACCACCAAACTTCAACATTAGTACTCAAGTTTCAACATACGACACAATCTATAAACCAACTAACAGCAATTGAAAATAAAGAAGAAGCAATCTCACCCCTCGCGACATAATCAAAACAAAAACCACCAAACTTCAACATTAGTACTCAAGTTTCAACATACGACACAATCTATAAACCAACTAACAACGGAAACAACCTAACATTCACAAGCAAATAACGTGTTTTGGACTCAAAATTGATTTACCATCATCATATTGTATTAACGTTACCATGTCATAGAACCAACAACGAAATCGAAATGCAATCATATGGTTTCAGAATGCTCAACAATATAGTAATATAGAATATGTATGCCGTAATTGAAAATGATATCTTAGATAGTAATAACATAATAATTGTCATAAAAATAGCAACGACATTGTAATAAGACAAAATATGGAGAAGGACCTAGAGAATGTTGAGTCAGCAATTCAAGTGTGTAAGGACCCACATAGAATGCAAGAGAAGAATTCTGTTGTGAGTGATCCAGAAATTCAGGACAGCCATAGAAGCACCAGGTTGCGCAAGACCAATACTCAATTGAAGGATTTCATTACTGTGGGTATAAAATAGAATGATAAGGGAACTAGGGTTCATTATGTGTGAATTGTGAAGTATCTCTCTCCCTCTAATACTTTCTCTGTATTCACATATTTTGTATTACCAAATCCCTCTACTTGGTAGAGGTTGATACTGATTTAATCAAACTTTCCCTTATTTTCTCTCTAGCATTATTTCTACCATTTCATTGGTGCTTTCATCTAACCATGGCAGAAAACACCAGGATGAAAGAACTATCAGCCGAAGTGAAGAAAAATGCAGAGGACATCAAGAAGTTGTACGATGAAGTTCAGATCCAATTCGAGCGTTTCGGTGCAGCGAGTGAAACTCGTTTTCAACAGATGGAGGAACTACAATCATCAACTGATGGGAAACTAGATCAGATCAACGAAGCTCTTTCATTGCTCTTACGCAACTCTCCTCAGAATTCTTCCCATGGTGCTGCGAACTCAACCAAAGCTCCGTTTTAGGTAAGAAATATTAAGCTTGACTTCCCCCGTTTTGATGGAAAAAATGTGATGGAATGGATTTTTAGAGCTGAACAGTTTTTTGATTATTACGAAACCCCCGATAAGGATTGATTGACTATCACATCTGTTCATCTGGACCAAGATGTGGTTCCTTGGTTTCAAATGATTCAGAGAACACATCCTTTTAGTTCCTGGGTCGAATTCATTAGAGCTCTAGAATTGGATTTTGGACCTTCAATCTATGATTGTCCCCGAGCTTCATTATTTAAGCTTAATCAAACTGGAACTGTGAGTGATTATTACCTGCAATTTACAGCGTTAGCAAATAGGGTCTATGGGTTAAGCACTGATGCTCTTGTTGACTGCTTTATCAATGGCTTAACTAATGAGATTATGAGAGATTGGATGATTCCCACTCCTATCACCATTGTGAAAGTTGTGTCCCTAGCCAAAGTTTACGAAGAAAAATACAATTCCGCCACCAAACTACAAAAAACCCAAAACCAACACACACAATACCAAAATAGAACTCTCTTCAATTCAAATAAAACAAACTTCACCCAAAAACCTAATAACCCACCATTACTTCAAACACCACCCACAAGACCAATGAACCTTAACCAAAAGAATCCAAACATCAGAAGAATTACCCCGACTGAGATGCACTTGAGAAAAGAGAAGGGACTATGTTGCTGCAATATGAACCAGAACCTGAAGATAAAATTGAGGAAGAGCTAGAGCCACCAGACCACACACAAAATACAGTAAAACAAACAGAAACTGAACATCACCTATCCCTAAATGCTTTGAAAGGGGCTAACAGTCTAGGGACAATGCGTTTTATGGGAAAAATTGGCAAACTCCAAGTGCAAATACTTATTGATGGGGGCAACTCTGATAACTTTGTGCAACCGAGAATCACTCATTTCCTAAAACTACCAGTGGAACCAGCACCATGCTTTAAGGTGTTGGTGGGAAACAGACAAACTATGACAGCAGAGGGGGTAGTGAATAAATTGCCAGTGGTCATTCAAGATCACGAGATGCTTATTCCTGTGTACCTATTACCCATAGCAGGAGCAGACTTGATTCTTGGCACAACTTGGTTGGCTACTTTAGGGCCCCACGTGGCAGATTACTCGGCTTTGACCTTAAAATTTTTCCACAATGGAAAATTCATTACATTGCAAGGTGACACAAGTATGGGACCCGGGAAAGCTCAGTTACATCAGCTGAGAAGAATGCAGAACACTAGAAGTATTGATGAAGTATTCACTATAGAGAGAGTACAAGCTGGTAAAAGTAATGTCATGTGGGATGAGATGCCAGCTAACATATCACCTGAAGTGGTTGTGCTTTTATACACCTACAGAGGAATTTTCAAGACACCAGAAGGTCTACCACCCCAAAGACCTCAAAACCATGATATTCCCTTGAAAGAAGGCTCAAACCCGGTCAAAGTAAAGCCATATAGGTACCCCCACAGTCAGAAGGAACAAATAGAAAAGATGGTAAAAGAAATGTTGGATCAAGGAATCATTCAGCCTAGTAATAACCCATTCTCATCTCCTATTGTCTTAGTGAAAAAGAAGGATGGGAGTTGGAGATTTTGCACAGATTATCGAGCCTTGAACGCTATTACAGTGAAGGATAGTTTTCCTATGCCTACTGTAGATGAGTTGCTAGACGAATTATGTGGTGCTAAGTATTTTTCAAAGTTGGATTTAAGATCGGATTATCACCAAATATTGATCTAACCAGAGGATAGACACAAGACTGCTTTTAGAACCCACCATGGTCATTATGAATGGCTAGTCATGCCATTTGGATTAACCAACGCACCAACTACCTTCCAATGCCTCATGAATCAGATTTTTCAACATGCCCTGAGGAAATATGTGTTGGTTTTTTTTTATGACATTCTTGTGTATAGCACTACTTGGAAGGACCACATCACACACCTGCAAACTGTTTTACATGTATTAGAGCAAAATACCTTATATGTATAACTATCAAAATGTGCTTTTCGGGTGGAAGAGATAGAATATTTGGGACATGTGGTGTCAGGCAAAGGTGTATCAATGGAGGCTACCAAAGTGGAAGCAGTTACCAAGTGGCCAAGACCTATAAATTTGAAACAGTTGAGAGGCTTTTTAGGTCTTACTGGCTACTATAGAAGATTCATAAAGTCATATGTTAAGATAGCATCACCCTTAACAGACTTGTTAAGAAAATATGCTTTTTGTTGGAATGAAACAACACAACAAGCTTTTGAAGAGCTGCAACGAGCTGTCACTTCTGCACCAGTGCTAGCTCTACCAAATTTTCAACATACTTTTATTCTGGAAACTGATGCTTCAGGAATTGGAGTAGGGGCAGTCCTTCATCAAAATGGTCATCCAATTGCATTTTTCTCAAAGAAGTTAGCACCAAGAAACTAGAAAAAATCAGCTTACTTTAGGGAAATGTTGGCAACATCTGAAGCTATTTCTAAGTTCAGACACTACTTGTTAGGGAGCAAGTTTATCATTAGAATTGATCAGAAGAGTTTGAGAAGCTTAATGGATCAAAGCCTACAAACACCTGAACAACAAGAGTGGTTGCATAAATTCCTAGGGTATGATTTTGTCATAGAATATAAGCCGGGTAAGGAGAATATAGCTGCAGATTCCTTGTCCAGAATGTTTTTGATGTCATGGTCTGAGCCAAAAACACAATTTATGCAACAATTGCTAGAAGAAGTGAGCAATAATGACAAACTGCAAGAGCTCATGACGCAGTGCAAAAATCAACCACAACTGAAGCCTCATTACACCACCAAAGAGGGACTACTTTATAGGAAAGGTAGGGTGGTTATACCTGATAACTCTGAACTGATTCAAATGATTTTGAAGGAGAATCATACTTCTCCTATAGGGGGACATTCAGGAAATTCTAGAACCATGGCTAGAATTGCTTACCAATATTTTTGGCATAACATGAAGAAAGACATTGAAGAATTTGTGCAAAATTGTGTTATATGTCAACAAGCAAAATCTTCTCATAGTTTACCAGCCGAGTTGCTTCAACCTTTGCCCATTCCATCTCAAGTATGGGAAGATGTTGCTATGGACTTCATTACTGTATTACCTCTCTCTTATGGTTACAATACAATAATGGTGGTAATTGATAGGTTGACAAAATTTGCCCATTTTATTCCACTTAAAAGTGATTACACAAGTAAAATAGTGGCAGAGGATTTCTTGAATAATATAGTGAAGCTCCATGGAATTCCAAAATCCATAGTTTCAGACAGGGACAAGGTATTCACTAGCAACTTTTGGAAACGATTATTTGAGCTACAGGGTACAACTTTGGCCATGAGCTCTGCATATCACCCACAGTCAGATGGACAATCTGAGGTTCTCAACAAGTGTTTAGAGATGTTTTTGAGGTGTTTCACTTTTGAGAATTCTAAGGCTTGGTACAAGACTCTAACTTGGGCTGAATAATGGTATAATACAGCTCACCATACCAGCATTGGTATGACTCCCTTTAAAGCAGTGTATGGGCGAGACCCTCCAACTTTAATTCGGTACAGGCCTCAGTCAAATGACCCTATTACGGTCCAAGAACAGCTGGAAGAAAGGGAAAGGACACTGCAACAGCTCAAAAGCAACTTGGAAAGAGCACAAGTTTATATGAAAAACCAAGCTGACAAGAGGAGGAGAGATGTAGAGATGAAGGTTGGGGACTGGGTGCTAGTACGATTACAACCTTATAGGCAGCAGTCTGTTGCTTTGAGAAAAAATCAGAAACTTGGCATGGTATTTTTTGGACCTTTCATGATTATAGCCAAAGTAGGTGTTATGGCCTACAAGCTGCAATTACCAGAAGATGCAAAGATTCACTCAGTTTTCCATGTGTCACAATTGAAGCCTTTCAAGGGAAGAACCACTGAACAATATATGCATCTACCTTTAACTATGACTGAGATGAGACCTATTGTACTTCCTGCCAAGGTACTAGCTGCACGTGTGATTCAACAAGGAGAGTTGAAGATTCCTCAAGTTCTTATCCAGTGGACAAACATGCCAGCTGATGAAGCCACATGGGAGGAATTAGAAGACATGAAGGTCAATTATCCAAACCTTAACCTTGAGGACAAGGTTGTCTTAAATGGGGATGGTATTGTAATAAGACAAAATATGGAAAAGGACCTAGAGAATGCTGAGTCAGCAATTCAAGTGTGTAAGGGCCCGCATAGAATGCAAGAGAAGAATTCTGTTGTGAGTGATCCGGAAATTCAGGACAGCCGTAGAAGCACCAGGTTGCGCAAGACCAATACTCAATTGAAGGATTTCATTACTATGGGTATAAAATAGAATGATAAGGGAACTAGGGTTTATTGTGTGTGAATTGTGAAGTATCTCTCTCCCTCTAATACTTTCTCTGTATTCACATATTTTGTATTACCAAATCCCTCTACTTGGTAGAGGTTGATACTGATTTAATCAAACTTTCCCTTATTTTCTCTCTAGCATTATTTCTACCATTTCATGACATCATATGAGTAGTACAAAAATGCAAGGATGTTGTTTATTGAAGCCAAACCACAATCCACATGAATATGTATGAGAAATTTAGACTCAGATTTGTTTGGCACAACTTGTAGCAGCAACAACAACGTTTAACAGAACACTATATCTACCTACTATAAATTGAAATCAAAGGGTGTGGTTTGAAAAACTTACCAAAATACGCTTGAAACATCGTCATGTTCCATAATCTCGAATCACACCTCAATATGTTACAAAGTTGTTGTTGTCGCGGTAATTGCGTACGAATCTGTTGCGAAGTGATGCAAGCATTATTACGAGTTTAAGTCACCATCTGTTAGCGTGAGCGGAACAAAGCCAATGTTAAATGTTGTTGAAGAGAAGCTTGGCAACATTGATGTTTGATGTCGGAAACCGATTTGATGGTGATATCGGGGATGTTGCTTCTTCAGATGGAAAAGAGGAAAGCGTCGAGGAAATATATGCTTTGAATGATGGAGTTTGAAGATTCACCGGAAGAGAGAGTGTTTGTGGTGGCAGATGATGATGAAATTGAGGGTTGAGGTGAAAGAAATTGAGGGAAAGGTCTGTGCGAGATCGGAGATGATGCATGGGAGAAATTGGTGATGTGTGAGGGAAAATGGCGGATGGATGGTGGTTAGCACGGCGGAGGGAGAGCGATGAGGGTACGGAGTGAAGAAGGGGAAAGTTGTGAGGGAGAAAGAAGTAATGGGATCAGAGTCGATACCCTCTCTACGACGTGTTTGGCTACCTATTTATCAGCAAAACCGTCTTCTCCTTTTTTCATGATATGCGTGTCCAGTGAAAGAAAAAGTGGAATAAGGTTCTAGCTGACAGAAATTACAAAAGATCACCTTTTTTATTATATATTTTTTATTTTTATTATCAATTAAACCAAAATACAATAAAATGTTAAAAGGTGATTGGTCAATGAAAAAAAGTGAGGATCATGTATGTGCACCTTTGATTAAATTTAAATATGACGATCCATATTTAATCAAAGAAGCATACCTAATTTAAAATGTCAAAATTGTTCTTTCTAGAAGCTTTAATTAATTTAATAGAATTAAATCAATTAATAACTAATAAAAATTCACAATTTATTGATTAAACATGATAAAAATAAAATGCAAGCATGGAAAATTCTAATTAATTATTCTGGACATTTTGATAAAAATAAATCGCATGAAAATGAACAAAAATCGGACGACAAAGTGCTTGAAAAATTAAATCGATTGCACATAAAAGATTAACGTGAAACCAAATAACTTGGAAAGATGCAGCAGTCAGTCAACTTTGAAAATTGACCGCGACCGGTAAAAAGACTCAGATTGATTAAAAGTGATTGAAAATTTGTCGAGAGATAAGACGAGCATGCTAGATCAAGCTTTAATAGAAAGTATGTCAAAATCATTAACGTCAGCAAGCTTAAACTCGAAACATTTCAATCACTGATTTTTTCTCGTATATTTGAGACACAATCCGACCAGTTCGTCCACATATCCAAGAGATTTATTTTGCCTAATATTTTTAGGAATTATTCATGCTTGAAAATACGTTATGCTGTATAAGCGATGCCAAATTGAAAATAAAGTCAGACAAATGAAAATTTGAAACAAGTAGGACAAATTTGGGGTATGACAGTGGTCTACATCGAGGAGGGGGCTCTCCAAGAAGAGGAGCTAAAAAAACCCAGGCTGCGAACGTGGCTCTAGAAGAAAAGCTAAAGGCCGTGGAGGAGGCGATGAAGAAGTTCGTCGATGAGGCTGTAAAGAAATACAAGGATGAGTTGGTGAAGGTCACCGAGGAGAAGGACACCTTGGCCGCACATAATAAAACTATGGAGGAGATTGTTACATCATTGAGGGTTGCCACAGCTCCTGCCGAGGACGAAAGAGATGAGGTGAAGAGTCTGAAGACTCGAGTCGAGCTTGTCGCCCACATTAATCAGGCTGAGGAGGACTACATGAGGATCTCCTATGAAGCTTTCAATAATGTCATGGGGCAGCTGAAGATAGCGAACCCCGGGGTCAAGTTGTGTACCGAGGGGATCAGGTTTCTCTACAATATGATAGGTGGCCAGATCGTAATCCCAGACTTCCTAAAATTTTCCGAGGAGCAGGGGCAACCTGCCCGTGACGAGGCTTAGCCTGTGGCCGACTACTCTCCTTTTTGTTGTATTTCTGGCCTGTGCACCGTAATATTGTATTTTATCTTTTTGTATGGAGTGTGGTCCCCTTTTTATTATAATAAGTACAATCGCCGCCCTCATGGCCATCTTATATTAATATTTATTTTTGGTTGTGTATGATTTGTCTTCGGCGCATTATTTTACTTTGCTTAAATTTGCTAAGTGTTGCACGCTGCTAGTTAGTTGTGCATGTTGTATTGCCCATTCAAGTGAACAATTTCGTTAAGTCTCGAGGTTCGCTCGACAAAGTGATGTACCATAGTGGGGGGAACTGGTTGAAATGCAGGGGTAGTTTCCGGGCATGATGTCGCTACTGCGAAAAAGAAGCCGGCAATGACAGAAGAGTCGCCAGCGTTCGTTATTTATCCCGAAAAGGGAAAGGAAACGATCAGAGAAAACCTTACGAAAAAGGAAAAGGACAAGGTCATCGCAACCAAGTCCTAGGTTCGGGAGTCGGTTACACAAGGGAAAGGTATTAGCACCCCTCACGCCCATCGTAATCGACGGGATCCACGCTTTGTTGTCTATCTAAAAGGGTGATTGAAACTATCTAAGCTACGACTCAGGGACAAAAGAAAAGAAAAGAGACTCGATAGAGCATCACCGCTCTATGCCTACGTATTCCCTCGTGCAATGGGAAAGTCAGAGTCAATGTAGTTCGGAAAACTACGTGTAAGAGGTGGGGAATGTTGCTCGCCAAGACATCGTCGTCTTGTACCTACGTATCCTGTAACACCCCAAATTTAAGCGGAATATTTTAATTAATTATTTAATTGAGAATATTCATATTTTGGATGGTTTTGGTTGGTTTTGTGGATTATTGAGAAAATGTGCATTTTTGGACTATTTATTTAATTAATAGTATACTATATGAGAATATTAGTATTATTATTAATTAAAATGAATATAAGTGAAATAAGGGTAAATTGGGCATTATGAAGAGTTAGTAAGGGTGTTATGAGAAAAGCCCAATTGTGTGGCCCAAGTCTAAGTTTGACAAAATAGAATTCTGAAGGTTTAGGATTCATTTTGTTAACCGTGAAAAGAATGGAGGCCAGAGCTCTGAGGAGGGATCAGTGGAGGCAAAATCTTCGGAAGATTGTCGGAGTTAATCGTGAAAGCTTTGAATCGGCTAAGGTATGGGGAGTATCGCATTTCATGATTTTCTATGTATGCCTTTTAGTGTGTTTATGGTGGGGTTTATGATTTAGGGTATGTTGGGTTGATTTGGGAGAATTAAGGAAATTGATGAATAGACTTTGAGGTTATGATTGATGGCATGTATCCCTGAATATTGACATGAATTTAGGAAACCTTATCGGACTGTTTGATGTGTAACATGAATTTGGAAACCTTAGGCCTTTGTGGCCAAAACCTTGGATTGTGATATGTTTGACCCTGTAGGAATAGAAATATTCAAATGTGAGTAACTCTGATGCACTCATAGCAATTGCAGGAAAATAGTGTTTTAAGCAGTGCAAATGTTGCCGGATTGGCCTAATGAACCATAGGGTTTGTGCCATTATCGCCGTATGGTCTTAGGGATGATTTGGGGATGTTTTGGGGGCATTGGGTATGTGAATCGTATGAATTTTTGGGTAGAAATCAGTTCTGGTGCGTAGCAGGTTTTGCTGTCATCGCTCTGCTCGCCTAGCGAGCAAGCCAGCGAAGGTTCGCTACAGGCTCGCCTAGCGAGCAAGCCAACAAAGACTCGCTACCGACTCGCCTAACGAGCAAGCCAACAAACGCAGCAGAGTTCACGAATATTGATCGTGTGAAGCGATGCTGTGATGTTTGATTCTCGGATTCCTGTGATGAGTTACTATGAGTATGACAATGAGGTTGCGTGAGTAATAAGTGATAGTATGAGAATTACCGCGAGTGTAATTATGATGAATTAATATGAGGCAATGTGAGATGATATTAGGGATTAATATGTGAATACTATGTGATGATATGTCGAATTAACATGAGTAGAACTGTGAAGTTTATGTGATTGATAGGCGATAGTGTGAGGATTACCGTGAGTATAATTTGATAAATTAATATGAGATGATATGGGGGTAGTATTATGAATTAATATGGGATAATATGACTATGAGCTAATATGGGATTTATACGTGATTATATGATGACATGATGTGTGAGATTAATTAATATGATAAATTATGATGATATGTTGTATGATGATTAATATGATGAATTATGATGATATGTTGTATGATGAGTAATATGATGAATTATGATGATATGTTGTATGATGATTAATATGATGAATTATGATGTTTGATGGTGATGAATAGGATGAATGATGATGCACCTATGATGTTATTATGAGGATGATTTGTGAAGTGTGCATCATACATTCATGTGCATCCGGACTTCGGTTCAGGACCTCGATTACTTTAACTTCAATCACACTGTGCGGATGTGAAGTATTTTGATGTGCTCCGGTTCTATAGTAGAATCGATCATATTGATGAGGATCTATGGAGGGTTGATGGCCCAGTGTCCATCGCATTGTGATGATTGGTACCACATGCATTGAGTTGTGTCGCATTGCATCTATGAGTCTTTTTGTATGAATTATGACGTTATGGCCTTTGAGGCATATTTGAAGGATATCAATGTGTTGAATATAATTATGAGTAATATGCCGTTTATGCATTAATTGTTATACATTGATTATTATGAATTGTTTTACTCGCCCTGCCTGTTTGAATGTTACCTCCACGTGGGTAACATGCAGATGAGCAAGTTTGTCGTGGACGCCGTCGAGGAGCATTTTGAAGTTTTAGAGTCGTTAGCCTTTATGTTTAATTTAGAGGGTCTTGCTCTGATATGTAACATCGGGTTGGGTTCTTTGAGTTGATTTTATATCATTGGGTTATTTTACTGATGTTCCCTTTTGAGGAGAAACCTTGATTTATGCTTTGAGTTCCGCTGTTTTATGTTGTTTGATGTACTTTGAGGAAAACCCGTCATTACGGAGTATTGACCAATTTTGTTGACTTTGAGAAATGTACGCCCTTTTGTGGCTTTTTAATGAGATTTATTTATTCACTTTGATTTATGCGTTATTTTGCCTTGATAATTTTGGGGTAGAAAAAGGGTGTTACACTAGTGGTATCAGAGCAGGTCGGTTCGTCCGGCCAAGTTGTATAATGTTGGTTGTTCCCTTGTATGCGACATGTGTGTGAAAACACTGTCGATACATGTTTGTTTTCTAACCTTTGTCTGCAGAAGTGGGAATGATTCAAGTGGGGGAGAAGCTTGTGCTTCTCCAGGATGCTGCAAGTGTGAAGTTATAGCTCAGTGTGTGGTTGAACGCTCTTATAGTTTAGTAAAGATGGTTTATACCCCACCATGATTTTCGGCTATCTATTGATAAATTGAGGAACTGGTCACCCTTAATCTCTTGTTGATAGTAGACGGGGTCATGTTGGATAGGATAGACGTATCTTGCAAGCTTAGATGGCGTGAGCAGTGAATTGTCTTGAGTTAAGCTAAGTGCTTAAGAATTGTTTTGATGAGTCGGCGCAGGACAGTGTTGAGATGTTTAATTTTGATGGGGATTTTGAGTGTTAATGAAAGTGGGGAAGTTGGCGGTTTGCCGATTAATTGTGATTGTCTGGAAGTTATCCTGACAAGATAGTGATATACAGCCAGAACGTGAAGTGGAGTTCTGATCGACTTAGTTGCAGAAACTAGTCCGAGATTGAGAGCTTCGTATTATATGTCTGTTTGGATGGTCAAGGAATTAAACTGATTGAGTAGTGTTGAGACTTGTGTCTGGTGTGTGTGCTAAGGCAACAGAGTGTGAGGTCGAGTATATTAAAGGTGGACAGTGACTTCTGATGATTATTAAAGAAAGTAAGATGTGGAATGCAATATTGGTATAATTAGGCCTTTAAATATTTCAAGAGTTGAAGATGTGTTGAATGGCCTTCTAAGTGTGAAATTTTTGTTGTACGTCGAATTCCGAGATCGCAACGGAATCAAAATCAGACACCCGAAAATTATGTAACGGTCGAAAATAGAATTTCGGACTGTCAAGTGTCATACCCTAAATTTGCTTTTTTTTTTGTTGATCAAAGGAATTGGTACAAACCATCTGAGGGTTGTCAAGGAATTTTTAGGTTTCATCATTGGTAGAGGCATGAGGTAGAAGTTTGTTGAGTACCTCAGAGGTCATGGTGGAGTTGGAATAAACACTCAGTTCATCTGCACAATGCCCAAGCAAAAAGGTTGAAATTAGGGTTTCAATTTTAATCAAGATAAATTTGTTTTTTGAGGGCAAGAATTATTTCCATGGTATTCCATATGTTCTAAGGTGTGTGGGGATGGGAGATTGACCATCGATTTTAATCAGAAGGGTTTCAATTGATCAGTCAATTGAAAATAAGGAGATTGGGGGAAAAGTCAATTGTGCGATGAAAAAGTCAACTCCTGACTTTTTAAGGTCAAGATCATGATCCTTGAATTCAATATGACCAATAGATGGAATTTGATCAAGAAAAGTCAAGGGAATCATGAAAAATCAAGAATTGGTGAAAGTTGTCATTTTAAGAAAATTAGGGTTTTAGAACTTTCTATTTATGGAAAGTTTTATATTTGGAACAACCATGTTCAAAGCCATTTTTCTTCATGATTAAGGTTTCAAATGAACTTGGATCAAACATCAAAGTTGTTCCTTGTATTTCAAGCTTTCTTTTGAGTACCAATTCATAATCATATGATATTTGGAGCTCGAGTTATGATCAATCAAAGTTGAGGAAAAATAAGTCAATTTTATAACTTAGAATTTTTTTCTAAGTTACTTATGGACAGTTGCATGACCTGATTTTCAACACCATTTTTCATGGCCTTCCAATCCTCAAATCAAGATGACTCTAACATCAAATTTGTTCTACTCCATGCCCTCTTTACTTAGAGCCCAAATTCTAGTCAAAATGATTCTTGCACACTAAAATATCATGGTCCAAAGTGGCTGACTTGAACATTTTCCCAAGGCATAAAATATGAACAATTAGCATGTTTATGTATTTCAGCCTACAATATTGATGCCATCCTCCAAACCATGCGCATGGAATACAACATTGGGAGCTACCAAACTTTTCCCAAATTGAACCAACACAAGTTTGTACCATTTTGCCCCATTTTTTAGTCTTAGCCAAAAGGAGTAAAAGACAAAGTAGCTGCCCAATGTTCTAATCCCTTGCAGCTACACTATGCTGCTCATTTCATAGAGACAAAGACAAGTCCATGAGCAAGCTTGCTGAGGTCCAAATCCATAATCCACCATTAATTCAAAAATAACCATGGAGATGAAAATCTGGCCATTCAAACCTTACCATGTGGAAACTCTTTCAAACCTGATTGGATTCCATATTTAAGACAAAATATCAGTCCAAGAAAGGGGTCTAGCCACTGTTGCATTGAAAAACCAGAGCCTCTCATTTTCTTGAAACCACCTCAAACCCTCCAAAACACAAAAAAAAGTGTCTTGGCCTAGTTTGATACCAGTCTCCTTTCCAACCATCCAATCACCATAAAAACCATCCATACAACCTCAAAATGATGTTTTGGAGGTGTTCCAACCATTAGACCACCCAAAAGCACCTTAACTCAAAAAGTCAATTGCTCACACCATGAACATTGACTTTTCTGCATAAAACAACCACATACACTGCCTAGACCAGTTTTGAATGTTTTGACCCTTTGAACATCTTCCATTTGAAGTGTACCAAATGTCTAAAATCCTAAAAGACAACTGGAACTTCATCTGCTCAAACTGCCTTTGAAATTTAGTTTATTTCTCCAAAAGGAAGCAACTTCACAAGCTTGTTCAGAGAGAAGGGATTCTTGATTTTTGCAGCTAGACTACAAGAGGTATGTTATTTTGAACTCTTTCACCAATGTAAACCATCATGTGTTTTTTTTTTTTTTGAGTTCAGCTTGTACATGACCGTGTTAAAGTAGTTTGTTTAACTGTGCTATCAAAACTGTTTTCTTCATGTTAGTCTTGTTTTGTAGCTGTCTTGGTTATGTTTATGCTTTTATCATGCCATGTGTGCAAACTGTCTGGTTGTGCCAACTTAATGCATATGTCCATGTCTTGTATGTGCCTACTGTTTTGAGGAGGTTTTGTTTGTGCCTTGGCCTTTGAATGTTGAATCTGCATCTTTCTGTTTGAGCCTGCTTCAAGTTTTGCTTGTCCAATTATCTCATGCTTGCCTTAAGTAGATGACAACCCTTAGAGTAGGATTTTTGATTGACTGTTAGTTGTGTCCAATGCTGAGAATCCATATGAGGGGCTGAAGATCAACATTGTCTTATTTGATGACCTGGATTGTGTTGAGGTTTTGTTGTTGAGCTAGCTTTGTCTGTTACTTTTAACTCATGTATGTGGTTTGATATGTTGGTTGTTGGATGATGTTTAAACTGTGATTTATGTCAACCCTGCTAAAACATTTTCATGTTCATGTTTAGAATGTTGTTTTCTGTCAAAAGTTGCTGATTTGAGTTTAATAACTCATGTGGATGACAGTTCCACTCTTCTTGCTCTCTTTTTACTTGTGTGAATTAAAGACTATCTTTGGTTTTAATTTAGATTAGTAAGACATTGTTATACCTTTGAACTTGCAAACTTGTCTTTTTGCATTCAAACTTCAAATTGGTTTTGAAAGCTATCATTGAGGTTATTATTTGAGTTGAACATTGTCATATTGGTATGGTTGATCTGAACTGATGTGAATTTTCCACTCTTACTATATGTGAGTTGAAGTTACTTAACCTGTACATATTCATTCATGTATGTTTGCATTGTGATGCCAATTTTCGTTCTATTCGAAACTGTCTTAATGTGTTTACTATTGGCTTGGCATAGTAGTTGTGATTTAAAGTAAATATAACAAACCTGGTCTGCATGTTTAAAGGTTTGATTGTTGGTCCTAACTCCATTTACTGTCCACAATTTTGGTGAGAGGTTTGTCAGCTTAGGTTCTTATCAGATTTTGTGTAGGATCATCTCATGTCTTGTGTCTAGGTTTAGGTTGATTTGGTTGTAAGGTTTATGTACAGGTTTTGCTACTGTTAAAGACATTGGTAAGTGTACTGATGAGTTGGTATGGTACCATTACCGAATGCTTGATAACATCTGTTTGCACTTCATTTCTCTTTTTTCTCCAAGATTGTTGCAGGTTGTTGTTGAAGCGGTAAAACAGCAAGCAAAAAATATTAAGTACCCAGTTTTGTCGTCTCCACGGGGATTAGTGTGATCTGAACACCGTTCAACGGTTTCTACATTTCTAAACTTATTTTCAAAAGGTTTGGTTTAAAAGGTTCAAAGAACCATAGATAAAAATAGAAAATATAAAATAAAGACTGAAATATAAACAGAGCCTTGTTGGGATTGGATTTCATCAATTGATAACTAATGCATTCTTCTTATCAAATTAAACACAACGCAATCATTCGTTTAATATCCTCACGTATCACTCACAACAAAGCTTATTTCTAACGCGGCGTCGAGAGAACAACCGTGTTGTCTCATTGGTGATCTCTCACCCAACAAAAACACAACACAGAGCATTAAGATCTGATACTCACGCAAATGCTAAGCCTAAATCTATCTCTAGCGTTTAGGACCTAACCGGTAATCATCCTAGATCCAGATCCGAAAAGTATATCTCTATCACGATTCAAATCAAAGATTAACAGGTAAACAAGAATGAAACCCATATCAGATAAACAATTGTTTTGCATAAATCACAATGATCAGAATACGTACATACGCTTAACCCTTTTTACATGTATTCATCTAATCCGCCAAATGTCGGTGAACATCGTTCTTCATCACTATTATCACATACCCACACAATATTATATTGATCCTACCCATGCTACCCATGCTACTTAATCAATACAACACCATAGAAGATACAATGAATATCAACTTCAAAACCATGTCAAAAGTTTGTTCATTGATAGGAGAAGATCTGAGATCAAAGATGTGAAAAGGTTTTTTCAAGACCCACAAATACATAATCAAAGATAATCAATCAATAGAGAATCCAAACTAATTCACAAACATAAATTAGATGAAATACATAAGGTATCAAAAGATTACAATCCAAACCCCAACAAGAGATCGAAGATCTTACCTCCTCCCTCTTAGGGTTTTATGTTTCTCTCTCTAGAAGAAATGAAGAGAGATAAGTTCTGCTATTGGAAATGTTACCCAAAATGAAGTTATCCAAAAAATTTCTAGTTATCACCTAGAAAGCAGTAAATATAGTACAAAAAGATGTTCTGTTTTCCCCCATTCGCCAGGCGAACAGGGGCCTTCGCCAGGCGAACCAAATGAAACAAGGCACTTCAAAGTGCCTCCAGCGAGCAAACCGCCCTTCTGAGTTATCGCGCCTTCGCCAGGCGAAGGAATCATTCGCCAGGCGAACCTTCGCTGGCTTCACTCGCCAGGCGAACTTCATGCCCTTTTGGTTTGGGAGTTTAATTTGAATTACTCGCCCTGACTCGCCTGGCAAACCTTCACTGGCACTCGCTGAGCTTCGCCAGGCGAACATGACAGATTCCAGCTTCTTCCAGCAGCTCTGATTTTGCCTAGTGAGCATGACAGCATTTTGGTGGTTTGCATATTGTCTTGGTTTCCTTGCCCATTTCTTGTGTCTTACTCTTTACTTGTTTTGTGCTTAATTCCTGCACAATAACACACAAATCAAAGGTACCAAGAGCTTTTAACACTATATTGCAAACCAAACAAAACAAGAGTGGTTTTCTACACTTAATTGACGAAAATGAGTGAAAAATGCCAACTTTTGATAGATCAAATAAGTGAAATTTGGCATCTAACAGTTGTGTGTGTAAGGTTTGTAACTTATGGCATTTGGTTTGACAGTAGTTGCTGTCATAGATCATTGTTTAGCATTGTTAAAATACAAACTTCATGTTATCACCAATCTCACCAACTTACTACTCATATGCCATTTCCTCATTATAAGTGTTTTTGGTTCAATTTTCTGTTGAGATTCACCCCATATCATATTTGTAACTTGCTCAAATCATTTTTGCCTTCAATTGCATATGTTTCAACTCATTAGAGCTTAAAACGCATCTCAAACTCATTTTTTGCATTTGCTATCGGGTTTCAACTTATGTGCATAATTTGAGAAAACTAATAATGCCATCTTGTTCCTTGCGAAAAACTGAGTGAGTTTGACTTAAATTTCACCCAATTTGGTTGAGAATTGAGAGAGTTGTGATCGAAACCGTATTTCATGAGACTTCCTTTGTTTTCCCTTGAACTAGCCCAGAAATCACGCCATCTTTGGTACATATGCAACTAGGGTGGCATTATACAATGGATGTATCGCCACCCCAGTGGTTAGTAACTTGCCTTACATTGCCCTTGTCTTGTGTTCGACCCCCAGCAGGGGCGTTTTTATTTTATTTTTCATTATTTATCTGTCTTATTATTTTTTTATTTTCTTTTTCCATATTCTTCATATATGTTTGAGTGGTTGAGTTGGTATTATTTTCAGCCTTCAACCCCAAGGTCTTGGGTTCAAGCCTTGGGGGAGACACTTTATATTTTTGACACCATGTTTCTTTTATTTCTTTCTATTTAATTTTAGTTCTTTTCTTTTTTTATTATTTATTTAAAAGATAGTTTTGAAATCCATAAAACCCCAAAAATCACATCTTTATTTTTTGAGCCATTTTATTCTCTTTTATTTTATTCCTCATTTTATTTCCTTTTGTTATTTGGGCTTTTTTTAGCTCATTTTTAAAAAATATTCAATTAAGCAATAATTCATCTTTGTATTAAATTAAAAAGAGAGGATTGGGTGTAGACCTCTTTCTCTCCGAGTGTCGAGATGCTCACTGTAGTGTGGGTGGTTTAGACACTCGTCTTTCAATGCGAAGACGCTTTCATTTTCAAACCTTCCCTTCTAAAGCCTCGGTCCCATACCGAATACATTTTCAAAAACACCTTTCAACACAAAAATCCAATTATCTTTGTATTGAATAAAAAGAGAGGATTGGGTGTAGACCTCTTCTTTTCCGAGTGTCGAGATGCTCACTGTAGTGTGGGTGATTTTGACACTCGTCTTTCAATGCGAAGACGCTTGTACGCTTTCAATCCATTTTCAAAACACTTCCTTAAAGCAATAAATTATCTTCACATTGAATTAAAGAGAGAGGATTAAGTGTAGTCTTCTTCCTCTCCGATTGTTGGGATGCTCACTGTAGTGGGGGTGGTCTTGATACTCGTCTTTCAATACGAAGACGTCTTTTTTCCAATTCTTTCCATTTTAAACCTTTCCTCCTAAAAACCTTGGCCCCGCGCCGAGTTCATTTTCAAATCCCTTTCAATAAGAATCAACTTCTCTTTGTATTGGATTAAAGAGAAAGGATTAAGTGTAGACTTCTTCCTTTCCGAATGTCGAGATGCTCACTGTAGTGTGGGTGGTTTAGATACTCGTCTTTCAATACGAAGACGCGACTTATTCCACCACCTCTCCTTTCACAACTCCTTTCCGAAATCTTTCTCACATAAAACCTCGGTCCCGCACCGAGTGCATTTTCAAACTCTTTTCATAACAAAAACTTGAACGGTCGTGGAGTGGTTAGGCGTAGGCCTTCTCCTATCCCGAGTGCTTGAAGTTTACCGTAGGGTTCTCTGTCGCAAAAGCACTTACCATTCAAAACCAAAAACATCTTTAATAAGAGAACGAAGTTCTCTTTGCATTGAATTAAAGAGAGAGGATTAAGTGTAGTCTTCTTCCTCTCCGAGTGTTGGGATGCTCACTGTAGTGGGGATGTTCTTGATACTCGTCTTTCAATACGAAGACGCTACGTTCGCCACACCATTTCATAACAAAAAACTTTGAGATAAAGAATTGGGTATTACCCGCAAGGGGTTACTATCCGAGGACTTATCTCGCCTCTAAAAAACAATCTCACAAATCAAACGTGACATCTTGCCTCGCATGGCGAAAACCTAATCATTTCAAAAAGGATATGTTACGTCCGTTCTACCGCAAACAGGTAACGCATAAGTCTTTTCACATGCGTGCGGCAAAACACCTAAACTGCTAGAATGCGCACAATAGCATCATCCATAAAAACATTAACAAACCGTAGGCCGAACTACGACTGCTATGATTCTTTACTTCTTTTGAGTAAAGATACGTAGGCACAAGGGACACAATCCTTATCGAGCACATTCCCCCCATATCCGTAGCCCCGAACTACGTCGACTCTGGCTTTCTCATACCTATTGAGAATACGTAGGCCTAGGACCGCGAAGTCCTACCGAGTCTGTTCTTTCTCTCTTTTTTCCCCGTTACTCCTCTCTCTCCTATTTCTAACCCTTTTCTCCCTATCTTTTAGAACACTTTTTTATAGCATAATATTTAACCAAATAAATTCACACATCGACAAACAAATGGTTCCCATCGAGTACGATAGATGCGATGGGTGCTAATACCTTCCCCTCGCATAACCGGCTTCCGAACCCGTTCTTGGTTGCGAGACCATCTTATCCATTCCTTTCTTAAGGTTTTCTCGATATTTTCCTTTCCCCTCATGGGATAAATAAAGTTCGGTGGCGACTCTTCTGTCTATCTTTTTCACCTCTCTGTCGTTGCGTGATGCATTTTTCGAGTAGCGACATAAGGTTCGCCATATCCTTCGCCTAGCGAACAGCTCCAGGAGGCCGCTCGCTTCTGTGTTCGCCTAGCGAAGATGTCTTGGGCAGAAGAATGTTGTTTTGGTATTTTTGTCGTAACGGGAGAACCGTAACTCGGAATGACGCACGGTTCAAAGCGTTAGAAAGCTAGTCCAATGCTCTATGTGATGGTGAAATAGTGGCATGGAATTAAGTTATTTATTGATGGAATATGTTTGGATGTTGTGGTAAGTGCGGAAGGTGTGGTTCGTGTTTCCGCCATAACTCGCAAATTGAGTGTCTGTTTGGCATGGGATTTTCCATACTTATTTGAGCGAGTCAATGGTTGTGTTAACTGATGATATTTTGATATGCTCGAAGAGTATAGAGGATCATGTTGAGCATCGGGAACTTGAGTTATCAGTGTTGGAGAAGAAGCAGGGATATGCCATTGTGAAGAAAGTTCAAAGAGTTTTTGGGAGAGCTGTGAACAACTCGTGTGTTGATTTTTGCCGAATCCGACAGAACTATTCATTGTTTTTTGTGATGCTTTGTTGATGTGATTGGGATATATGTTAAGTGAAACCTCAGCGAGTTTTAGTTATACTTTAATGCAATTTAAAGTACATAAGAGGGATTATTTGACGAGTGATTTAGAGTTGGTTGTTGTTGTTGTGTTTGTGCCGGAGTTGGAGGCTTCAATTGGTTAGTTTGAGATTTGAAATGTTTGGTGATCTCAAGAGCTTAAGGTATTTGCTTGATTTGAAAGATTTGAATATGAGGCAGATAAAATAATTAGGACTCCTGAAGGATTATGGTTTTGGATTGAATTACCATTCGGGTGAAGCAAACGTGGTAGCTTATGCATTGATTTGGAAATCTTTGCATATACTGATGATGATGGTGAAAAGAGTTAGAACTGATTGAGCAATTTTGTGATATGAGTTTGGTGTGTGAAGGGACTTCTTATGGAGTTAAGCTTAGTATGTTGGACCTTACTAGTGGTATTCTTGATGAGATTCGATAAGGCCAGAACTCTAGCTTGAGTTGGTAGATTGGTTGAATTTGATGAATTAAAGTCGAAGGGCTGATATTCGGATTAATGGAAATGGTATCATGAGATGTCGTGATAGATTTTGTGTTCTAGATATTATTGAATGGAATAAGAGTATTGAGGTAAATGGAGTATCCATCCCGGTGCTATGAAGATGTAACCGGATTTGAGGAAATTTTTTTGATGGCCATAGATGAAGAGAGAAGTGGTTGAGTTTGTATATGCTGGTTAGACTTGTCAGAAGTCGAAGAATAAACGTCAAAGATTGTTGGGTCTGATGCAACCGTTGAATATTCCAGGGTGGAAATTGGGTAGTATTTCCATGGATTTTGTGTTGGGTTTTCCGAAGAATTGGAGGGATATGATTTTAATTAGGTGATTTTGGATAGATTGACTAGATTGGCTCTTTTCTTACCAATGAGGATTAATCATTCTATGTTGAAGCTAGCTAAGATGTATATCGATGAAGTTGTGAAGTTGTATGAGATGTCATCGAATATTGTGTCAGATGGGAATCTGAGTTTTCATCGAGATTTTGGGAGAGTTTGCAGACGCTTTGAGTACCATGTTGAAGTTGAACTCTGCCTATCATCCGTGGACGGACGGACGGACAGAGAGAACTATTCAGTCTTTAGAGGATTTGTGGAGAGCTTGTGGGTTGGATCAAGGTGGATCGTGGGATAGTTAATTATCGTTGATTGAGTTACCTACAATAACAGTTATCATTCTGGTATCGGAATGGCACCGTAGAAGGCTTTGTATGGTAGGATGTGTATGACTCCTTTGTGTTGATATGATTCAGGAGAGAGTGTTGTGCTCGGATCTGAGAATTGTGTAAGAGACGATTGAAAAGATCAAGAAGATCCAAGAAAAGACATGTTTTGAGAGTTACGATGGTGACTGGGTTGGTCGAGCTTTGAAGTCTCGGAAGCACACACCGTGTTTTGTTGATTTGTATCAGAGTGGCGCAGCGGAAGCGTGGAAGAAGTAGCATGTTAGACTGTTTTACCACTGTCGCTTGTGAATTTACATGATGTGGCATGTGCCTAAGTTGAGGAAGTGCATTTATTCAGATGGATGGTGTACAAGTGAGAGATAATTTGACTGTTGAGTCATTGCTAGTTCAGGTTGATGAACGAGAAGCAACTTTGAGGTAAAGAGATTCCTTTAGTGAAGGTAGTTTGGGAGGACCAGCTGGAGAAAGTTGGATTTGGGAGTGAGAGATCAGTTGAGAGAGTCGTATCCGACTCTGTTCATTGAGGTAATTTTCGAGGGCGAAAATTCTTTTAAGTGTGGGAGAGTTGTAACACCCCAAATTTAAGCAGAATATTTTAATTAATTATTTAATTGAGAATATTCGTATTTTGGGTGGTTTTCGGTGGTTTTGTGGATTATTGAGAAAATGTGCATTTTTGGGCTATTTATTTAATTAATAGTATACTATATGAGAATATTAGTATTATTATTGATTAAAATGAATATAAGTGAAATAAGGGTAAATTAGGCATTATGAAGAGTTAGTAAGGGTGTTATGGGAAAATGCCAATTGTGTGGCCCAAGTCTAAGTTTGACAAAATAGAATTATGAAGGTTTAGGATTCATTTTGTTAACCGTGAAAAGAATGGAGGTCAGAGCTCTGAGGAGGGATCAATGGAGGCAAAAGCTTCGGAAGATTGCCTCCACTTTTACTATAAGTTCTTCTTCTTCTTGCAACTCAGGATTGATAATGTGAAGACCGTCCTCTACTTTTACGATTTGACCCCTTTCGTCCTGTGGAGATTAAAGTTTCTTGGCTGTATCTTCTTCGGTGTTGAGTGAATGTGCTACAAACTCTGCGCTGAAGCCACTCAGCACGCTGTTACCTTCGTTTTGTTCCTCGGATTCCTCCTCTTTTTGTTGATGTCCACCTCTACGTCCAATGGGGGAACTGTGTATTGGTTGATGTTGTTCGTATTGTTTTTCCTGTGTTTCTGGGAACTCTGCCTCTGGATTTCCACCAAGGTAAAATACCTGCAAACACATAATTCAAACACATAATTCAGTAGAAAATGTTATACGTTAGAAAAGTTTATAAGTCTCTTCAACAGCATCACAATATCAAAATTTGGATAATGTAACTTATAGTTATATAATTACTTACTTTGGGGTTGAATCGAGCTGGTTTAGAGTGTTGGAAGTGTCAAGAAGACTAATGGCAACAATAGGTTCATGACCATGATTATAGGTCTAGTAAGGAATTCCAGGTGGAATGGCAATGACATCACCTTTAGAGAAGCGCTGAATCTTCTGGTGGCTGTCACGTAATTGCTGCTGCTGTCTAGATTGTGAGCGTGGTTCTTCGTAAGTTTCAAGACAGCCAGGGACCGCAAGCCCAAGTACTCCCTTCCCTATATAAAAGAAAATGTCTCAATTTGCATATCATTTCCAAAATCTTTACCAAATAAGACATTGCTTCAAATTTCAAATGAAAAAAAGGGCATCCTTGTCTCCTGGAAATTCCTCATCTTTCATTCCCAAGTGACTTAGACTTCGTAAATTTCTCCTAAATTCAAACAACACTTATCATCAGCAACAAACTTATGGATGGTTTGATCAATTTCAATGAAACTCCAAGCAGAAACAATCACCACACCCATATCTTTCATCAATTTTCTTACCTCTGAAACACCTTCCCACTTACCCATATTGGCATACATGTTCGCCAAAAGGATGTACCTACCAGAGGCTCAAACTCTATCAAATACTTGCCAACTTTCTGTCCCAATTCAAAATAACCATGCATCAAACATCCATTAAGCAAAGACCCCAATATAGCCCCATCAGGTTCAATATGCATACTTTTAATAAAAGTTAAGGCCTTTATTACTTGTCCACTTCGAGCCAAAACATCAACCACACATCCATAGTGTTCAATAGATGGCGTTATGCCATATTTTTCACTCATATTTCTGAATAACCGCAACGCTTCACAAAACAGATCTTTATGATTGTAAGCAGTGAGAGCACCAATGAAAGTAATCTCATTAGGTTTTGGTCCAACCTTCTCCATCTTTTCAAACAGTTTCATTGCCATCGGATTATTAGGGTCTGTTTGGTTCAAATGAGGGGGAGGGGAAGGGAGGAATTTTAATGAAGGGGAGGGGAGGGGAGGGGAGGTGAAGGGATTTTTTAATCAAATAAGTGTTTGGTTCAAAAGAGAGGAGGGGAGGGATTTTAATTAAAAATGTGTTTGGTTCAGAAGGGGAGGGGAGGGGTTTTATTAATAATTTACATTTTTATCCTTATGATCTTATATAAGTCATATGATATTAAAATGTGAAAAATTCGTGCGTATTTTTGTTGGTAATAAAATTTCTAATATTGAGTGATTAAAAAAATATTTATTTGTCACTAAAGTTAAAAAATTGAGTACAATCGATTCGACTTATAACTTTCCAACATAAATTAAACTATATGCCAATAACATCGTTTAAATTGTGATGAATCATATAACAAAACAAATATATAAAATAACTTATTACTAAATATTAATGGTTCAAAATATTTAATAAAATGAATAAACAAAAATAAATAAAATGATATGGTTTACAATTTGATATAAAAGAAAATATGATAGAGTACATAACAAAATTAAAAGAAAAAAACGAATATAACGAAACATAATTTCTTTTATAAAAAAAAAAGAGACAATGATTATGATTTATATTAATTATAAAAATTATAAAATAATTTGAAAGTGAAGAACAATTATAATAAATTGATGAAAACAATCGAGGAAAAACAGTAACATAAAAGATAACAAATACTTTTGAAATAATAAAATTAAACCGAGGATATTTTAGTAAATATAATAATTTTTAAATATCAAAACTAATATTCTCTCCCCTCCCCTCCAAATCCCCCCAATTCGGAGGGAACCAAAAAGTGTGTTTTGGAGGGATTTTGCTCCCCTCCCCTCCTAAAATTTGAACTAAACATATTTAATTAAAAATTTCCCCTCCCCTCCCCTCCATTCCATCTACCCCGAACCAAACACACCCTTAGCAAAACCCAAAATCATAGCACTACAAGTCGCAACATCTTTAAAAGGCATTTTATCAAACACTTTGTCTGCACTCTTTACTCCTCCACATCGTGTAAAAATCAATCAACGCAGTTCCAAGTTCAAGTTCGTATTCCAAATCATTTTCCTCAACATAAGAATGAATCCATTTCCCTTCTTCAAAAGCACCCACCACTCTTTACTCCTCCACATCGTGTAAAAATCAATCAACGCAGTTCCAAGTTCAAGTTCGTATTCCAAATCATTTTCCTCAACATAAGAATGAATCCATTTCCCTTCTTCAAAAGCACCCACCATTGTACACGCGTTAAGAACACTCACCAAAAGAGATCCATTGGGCTTCACACCTGCACAACCCTGGTTCTTCTTCAATTCACGAAAAAGTTCAATCCCCTCACCACTGAAAAAACCGTTCTTAACATACCCAGAAACCATAGCACTATAAGACGCGTCGTCAAACAATTCCCTCGCTTCATTAACCAACCCGCAGCCGCAATAGCCACTCACGATACTCGTCCAACAAACCACATTTCTGCTAGAACTTTCATCAAACACGTTACGAGCAAGTTGCATAGCTCCGTGTCTTGAAAACGCATTGATAACAGAGCTCACGAAACCATTTTCATAGATAGAGTGAAGACTTGTTCTAGATAAGGAAGTGTAACACATGCTTTTACAAGTGCAGTGAAAGTGTTCGAATTGGGGTGAATGTTAGTGTTGAGCATTTTGGTGAAGATATAGAGTGCTGTGTGAAATTGTGAATTTGTTGTGTAAGAGGTGATGATGGAATTGTAATCGAAGAGATTGGGATTGGGCATGTGGGTGAAAAGGGTCTCTGCATAGCGAAAATCGCTGCAAGGTGAGAAAGAGCAAAAGGCTAAGATTCTGCTGGAAAATATGCATGGATTTGTTTCATGGTTAGGTTTTGCCATTGTTGACGAAGACATGGACCTGGAGAAACGAGTGAGGTTGTTGGTGATGGTATATGCATGGATTTGTTTCATTTGTCTCATGGTTAGGTTTTGCCATTGTTGTAAAAGATGAAGACATGGACTGTGTCTGGTTGAGCTCATTATCTCACAGCACCTACCATGAAAAGTGTAACGTTTTCTAATATGCCAAGGATGATCAAGTCCATAACCTTTACCAATCAACATTTATTTGATATTTTATAATATTTAAGATAATATTAACTAAATATTTTGCTTTTAATATTTTGCTTTTTTAAAAACAAAATGAAGTCGCTTAATTTGGAGTTCTATTCACCAAAGTTAGTCATTGGATGATAATCAACTAAAAGAATGTTGTGTTAAACTTCACTCAACTTTTTTATGGTAATTTATCGAATGTTGATGTAGATGATTTTTCTCTGAATTAAGAATGTTACAGTTTATTTTGCTAAATGAAATCACGTTCGATATTGATTTTTTTAAATTTATCAAACTTGTAGATTATTATTCAAATTTACTCAATCTAGTAACTCTGCCTTTCCATTTCAACATTATGTATAGTGTCATTCAATTTTTGCCACATCAGATATGTGAAAATCAGAATCCACAGCATAAGCATATGAATGAATACACGCATACGAGTTTAGATGTCACAAGGCCATACCTTTATTAATATTTTAAGAACTGATGTTCTTGATTACAGCAATTCAAAATTTATTTTATTACATAAAATGGCCGCCTCAACATTCCATTGCATGATTTTACTAAGATTGAGGCCGAACCAACGGGCCACGGTTTCCATTAGACTTAATTTGAGCAACCTCTTTGTGGCGAAGTCCGAAAGCATTTGCAAGAACCTCACCAGGAGTGGCTCTAAACACCTGATTTACGTGGCTAACAGCAGCTCTATCATTTGTCTTGAACACTACATACTCCAATCCTTCTTCATTTCCTGCTTGTTCAGCCACCACAAAGTTTTGTGGCACCACCACCAATTGTCCCTTTCTCACCTTGTCGTCGAACACTGGGTTTCCTTGACTGTTCACTATTCTAACTCTTCCTTGTCCTCTAATCACGTACAAGAGGCTGTTGGCGTTGATGTTCCAGTGTGGAGCATATATACCATTCTGCATATTCATACATACATTGAAATATACACATTAACCATATTATGGAAATATACACATTGTTAAATAATTAGTACTATATGCATACCCTGTAGAGCCGAACATATTCAGCGCTGAGGCGTAAATTGCGGAGGATTGGGAGGGTTAAGCTGTTGACAGTGCTGATGCGGCCGGCACGTGAATTGTAAAGATCAGTACGTGAAGGGCGAGCGATGTTCTCACGAATCTTTACACTGCAAATAGTTTCTTCCAAACCATTCTTTCCTCCTTTGCTGCGTTGACGTTGTATTTCTTCCTCTTCCTCCTCTTCCTTTTCTAGTTCTTTTTCTTCTTCTCCTTGCCCGTGTGATTCTCGTTTCTTCTCTTGGGTGTGTTTTTTCCACTTTCGACGAGTCTCATGGCTGCGAGGTTCATCCTCATCCTCCTCTTCTTTTTTGCTATGTTTGCGGTCTCTTTGTTCTCGTTCTTCTTCCTCGTCCTCATCCTCCTCTTCTTTTTTGCTATGTTTGCGGTGTCTTTGTTCTTTTTCCTCTTCCTCCTCTCTTTGACTCTGACTTTGTTCTTCTTCTTCTTGCAACTCAGGACTGATAATCTGAAGACCGTCCTCTACTTTTACGATTTGACCCCTTTCGTCCTGTGGAGATTGAAGTTTCTTGGCTGTATCTTCTTCGGTGTTGAGTGAATGTGCTAAAAACTCTGCGCTGAAGCCACTCAGCACGCTGTTACCTTCGTTTTGTTCCTCGGATTCCTCCTCTTTTTGTTGATGTCCACCTCTACGTCCAATGGGGGAACTGTGTCTTGGTTGATGTTGTTCGTATTGTTTTTCCTGTGTTTCCGGGAACTCTGCCTCTGGATTTCCACCAAGGTAAAATACCTGCAAACACATAATTCAGTAGAAAATGTTATACGTTAGAAAAGTTTATAAGTCTCTTCAACAGCATCACAATATCAAAATTTGGATAATGTAACTTATAGTTATATAATTACTTACTCTGGGGGTTGAATCGAGCTGGTTTAGAGTGTTGGAAGTGTCAAGAAGACTAATGGCAACAAGAGGTTCGTGACCATGATTATAGGTCCAGTAAGGAATTCCAGGTGGAATGGCAATGACATCACCTTTAGAGAAGCGCCGAATCTTCTGGTGGCTGTCACGTAGTTGCTGCTGCTGTCTAGATTGTGAGCGTGGTTCTTCGTAAGTTTCAGGACAACCAGGAACTGCAAGCCCAAGTACTCCCTTCCCTACATAGAAGAAAAAACATAAACAATTCAACAAGTTCATATAATAATGAATATTTAATCATTATGTAAGTTTGATCATATAATAAAACCTTGGATGATGAAAATCAACTGTGGAGATGGTGAATAAGAAGGCAAGTGAAGGCCATTAGGATCAATGGTGCGTCGGATAAGAGATACACCGGCACATTGTAGCTCAGGATGATTTGGATTCCATGTCTCAGTGAGACCGGCTTCTGACTCAACACGGTGATCTGGTTCCAATGCATTGATACTGTCAAGCTGGCATTGGTTGAACCGGTCTAACTCAGAGTGATGTGCTAAACATGCAGTGCTGAAGAGCAGCAAGCAGAGGGAAAAAAGGAAGTGTTTGGCCATTGTGATAGTGATCATTAACTGATTACTAATGAGAATGATGAAGCGAAGAACCTGCGGTGTGGTTATTTATAGGGATGGGAGAAGGGTGAAGGAGGGACACGTAAGGGTGACATTCATCATCATGCATGGTTTCCTGTTCCTAAATGATTACACCTCTCAAATGATGATGATGAAGGTATATATGTTCACAGTGACAGCACAGAATGAATATTTGTTGCTATCCTTTCACTTCATGTAAATGGTCCCATGCACTCTGCCTCTATTCTTTGCATATCATTACTTCATTACACTTTAATAAAATTCAATTACACTCTTGAATTTTAAATAAGAGCAGATGAACATTTGGAAATATGTATAAAATGAACATTCAAAAACTCAATTTATATCATTCCTGTACTTTTTAAAACACATGATCAACCTACATTGTCATGCCTGCATTTATGTTTCCTTTAAGTTGATACTAATATTTTACATCATTAAGGGGAAAAAATACAACACCATCAAATGCAATACATACTAATTTCTATTCAAAACTACAAACTGAAAAGATATATGTAAATCATAATACAAGCTTGGACCAAATAGCTACCATTTCATATGACCATCAAAACAAGTTCAGAAAGTTCTCCTCTCTCGCAGCTTCTTCAATTTTTTACAAGAAAAACAATCGGTAGATAACATTGAATATTCATGCAATGCCAGTGACGCTTTAAAAGAAACTTATCAATGAAAAAAAAAACATGTACAAAACTGCATAAACAAATGAAAGGAAAAAAGAATAATACCATTCTGAAATTAAAATATTTTTTTATAACATTGCTCTTTTTTTTAAGCATAAAGGGTATCATGATGCATACCATGCTAGACATTGCTCTTGTTTTTCCTGATTTACACTTTTTTAAATGTGAGCTATATCACTATTTCTTTGAAATTCATCTTATCGCAAATTCAATTAAATATAAAACACTTTTATTAATATCTCTTCAATTAGTAATGTTGATAGTGTTGAATTTAAGATATTTATTATTGGCATTATTAAATTTTATAACAAATATATCATCCAGAAATTAATCATTGATATCATGTACTGAATATAAAATAAAGTATATTTTTTATTAACTATTATATATATTGTAAAATATTTTACTGATAGAATTAAAAGTTCTATTTACAATGTTGCAACTACATGCTTTAAATAAAAGAGAATAGAAACCCTAATGGGTTTTGACTAATGGGCCTCATTACTAATACTACTAATTACTATTTACAGTCTAATATTTACAACACTCCCCCTCAAGCTGGTGAATGGATATCTATCATTCCCAGCTTGCAAGTAAGTTGTTTGAATCTTTCTGTTGGTAAGCCTTTTGTTAACACATCTGCGAGCTGATGCCCAGAAGGAACGTAAGATGTAGTTATCAGCCCACTATCCAACTTCTCTTTGATAAAATGTCGGTCAATCTCAATGTGTTTAGTCCTGTCATGCTGAACAGGATTATGAGCAATACTAATAGCCGATTTATTGTCACAAAACAATTTCATAGGGCCTTCACACTGTATCTTCAAGTCTTCTAGAACTTGTTTCATCCACAATAGTTCACAAATTCCTAGTGCCATAGCTCTAAATTCTGCCTCGGCGCTTGATCGAGCAACTACACTTTGCTTCTTACTCTTCCAAGCTACAAGGTTACCACACAGAAAAGTACAATAGCCTGACGTAGATCTTCTATCACTCACTGAGCCGGCATAATCCGCATCAGTGTAAGTCTTCATAGCTAAATTCTCACCTCTTTTAAACAAAAGTCCTCTCCCTGGAGTTGCTTTAAGATATTGTAGGACGCGGTCTACAGCCTGCAAATGTCTCACCCTCGGATCATGCATGAATTGGCTCACCACACTGACTGCATATGCTAAATCTGGTCTAGTGTGTGCCAAGTAAATCAATTTTCCCACTAATCTCTGATATTGACCCTTGTCAACTTTGTCACTTTCCTCCTCAAAGCTTATCCTGTGATTTTGTTCAATGGGAACACTTGCAGGTTTGCATCCAAGTTTGCCAGTTTCCTGCAAAAGATCAAGAACATACTTCCTTTGAGAGATAAAGATGCCTTGCTTTGAGTAGGCTACCTCAATTCCCAAGAAATACTTGAGTTGTCCAAGGTCTTTCATCTCAAACTCTGCCGATAATTTCTCTTTGAGCAAATGTCTCTCAGTCAAATCATCTCCTGTAACAATAATATCATCAACATAAACAAGAAGTACAGTCAATTTTCCTTCCTGTGAATGTTTAAAAAATAAAGTGTGGTCTCCTTGACTTTGCTTATAGCCCAAACACACCATTGCCTTTGTGAATCTTCCAAACCATGCCCGAGGGGACTGCTTTAGTCCATATAAGGCTTTCTTCAATTTACACACCTTGTTAGCTTCATTTGTTATGCCAACACCCGGTGGAATCTCCATATACACTTCTTCCTCTAAGTCTCCATGCAAGAATGCATTTTTAACATCAAACTGTTGCAATTCCCATCCACATGAAGCAGCAAGAGATAGTAAAATTCGAACAGTGTTCATTTTTGCCACTGGGGCAAATGTCTCCTCATAATCAATACCATATGTCTGAGTATAACCTTTTGCCACTAGTCTTACCTTGTACCGATCAAGTGTGCCATCAGATTTATACTTTACGGTATAGATCCATCTGCATCCAACCGGCTTTTTGTCTCTTTGCCTTTCAATAATCTCCCAAGTACCATTTTTTTCAAGTGCTCTCATTTCCTCATCCATAGCTTGGACCCAATTTCTATTTTGCAATGCTTCTTCAACTGATAATGGGATTTTCACAGAATCAACAGCTGCAATAAAACTTTGATATTGTGTGGAAAGATGTTTAGTGGAGACATATTGAGAGATAGGGTGTCGATATAAGGAGGGACAAGATCTTTTATCCTTCCTCAAAGCAATGGGTAAATCAACTGGATTAGTGTCACAAGTATCAGAAATAGAACAATCATCATTTGAGGAATCATTTTCAGTACTTACCTCCGGTTCAGACGATTGAATTTGTTTCTGGATAAGATCAGATTTACTTCTTCTCTGATATACTAGAGTTGGTGCTGAAGGTGCTGATTCCTGTGGAACATAAGGCATTGAAGGACCAGGAACAATTACTGACTCAGATTCAGGTGTTGAACTAGGACTCAAACTCAAACTAGGTGACAACTCGGGTTCAAGAGAGGGAACACTGACAGGTGTTCTCGGGAGGCTAGGACCAAGGATCAGAAACTCGGACTCAGACTCTAATTCACTCATGTTCTCCCCCTGAGACTGAGAATGAGTGAAGTATGACACATTTTCATGAAAGGTGACATCTTTGGAGACAAAGAATTTCCGACTCGGAGGATGATAACATTTGTACCCTCTTTTATTGGGTGCATAACCCAGAAAGATACATCTGACAGCACGGGGATCCAACTTGTTGCGATATTGTTTGTGAACATGAACAAAAGCAACACAACCAAACACGCGAGACTCAAGATTATGTAAGATAGGAACAGAGGGAAAACGTGAGAGCATAAATTGAGCAGGACTAATATTACCTAACACTCGAGATGGGACCCGATTAATCAGATAGGCAGCAGTAAGAACTGCCTCCCCCCAATAAGAGGTGGGAACAGACATTTGAAACAGGAGAGATCGAGCAACTTCAAGTAAATGACGGTTTTTTCTTTCTGCGACAACGTTTTGTTGTGGGGTGTCAACACATGTGAATTCATGAAGAATGCCATGTTTACTAGTGAAGTTGGAGAAGGTATGATTGACATATTCTTTACCATTGTCAGAACGAACTCTTTTTATACATTTCCCAAATTGTGTTTGTACCATATTATAAAATTGGATAAATATTTGTGGTACTTCGGATTTAGTATTCATCAAGAAAATCCAAGTTACCCGAGTACAATCATCAATAAATGAAACAAACCATTTTGCACCAAAAATATTAAAGGTAGGGGCAGGTCCCCAAACATCAGAATGAATCACATCAAAAGGTTCAGCACTTTTATTAAAACTGGAAGGAAAAGTTACACGATTGTGTTTTGCCAACTGACAAACATCACACTTAAAAGACTCAACAGAATGGTTTAAAAACAATGACGGAAACATAGACTTAATGATATAAAATGGAGGGTGACCGAGACGCTTGTGCTGAAGCCAAATGTGTGAGGCTGAAGAGGAAGACTGAGACTGGAGACAGGAGGACAACACCTTTGGATGGTCATCAGAGAAGTAGTATAACCCTTCCTTTTCCTTAGCAATTCCAATCGTCTTCCCCGTGGTAAGGTCCTGAAAAATACAATGGGACATAAAAAACGTTACTTTACAATTTAGATCACGGGTAAGCTTATGGATGGAAATCAAATTGTGGGAAAGTGTGGGAACATGAAGCACGGATTGCAATTGAAATGGAGGTTGCAAGTCAATATTTCCAGTGCCAACAACACAAGCCTGAGAGCCATCAGCAACAGTGATATAAGGAATACTCGAAGGTGTGGTATAAGAGCATAATAATGTGGAATCAAATGTCATATGATTAGTAGCACCAGAGTCAAGAATCCACGCATTCTTAGGGATATTACCACAAACAGTAAAAGATCGGGAACACAAACTCTTACCGGTAACTGCTAGAGACCCAGAACCAGAAGGCTTACTCATGGAGTCAAGCATAGACTTCAACCGTTCCACGTCATTCTGGCTGAAGGAGGAAAGATCAGTTCCCTCTTTTTCAAATCTGTCAGTATCATGGGCATGTGTGACAACATGTGCCTGATGCTGGTGCATGTTGCGAGAACTACCTCCTCGGCTAAGAACCTGTTCCCTTCCATGTAGTTTGAAACACCTATCCTTTGTATGCCCTGATCGGTTGCAATGCTCACAATAGAATTTGTCACGACCATTCTTAGATGATGACGATGGAGGTCCTTGTCTTGTTGTTTTTCTAGCTACTAGTGCTGACACATCCGGGGGCTGTTCATGAAGCATAGTTTGACGACGGGTCTCCTCACTACGAACAGTGTAAAAAACTTCATTAAGATCAGGAAATTTTTCCTTACCAAAAATCTGCACCCGAATGGGGTCAAATTCAGCATTAAGGCCGGCTAAGAAATCAAAGATCTTATCCCGCTCAACAACAGTATTCAAGGTGGCAGTATCCTTGTTGCACTCCATCTTCAAATTCTGATATTGATCCAACTCAATCCAAAAACCATTGAGAACTCCAAAGTAATCGTTGACCGGAAGACTTCCCTGCTTAGTGTTGAATATTTTCCTCTTTAAATCATAACAAGCAGACATATCTTGTTTCATGGAATAACTTCGACGAAGATAAGCCCAAACTACCTTTGCACTTGAGAGATACATGCAATTTCTACTAATTTCTGGAGATATGGAGTTCCAAAGCCAAGTAATAATAGCAGAATCATCTTTATCCCAGGAAGAGAAATTAGGAGCAGTAACCAGAGGAGGATTGCCTTCAATATGATCTAGCATGTCACAACATTTTAGAGTGTGTCTGATGAACTGAGACCATTGAAAATAATTTTTTCCGGTAAGCCAGTAACCTTTTTGAACGACAAAATCCTTAGCATTAAATGGGACTGGTGGATTTGTGGGAGGTGGAGGTGGTTGTTGGTTAATAATCTCGGCCATTGAAGAGACAATCGAGAGGAACAAACAGCAGATATGTATTGAATCACAAAGAAAAAATACAAAGAAACCAAAAAACAAGCAGTAGGGTTGCAATAGAACTGCAATAGAATGAAAAAACAGCAATGATCCAAACACCCAAAAAAAACTGCAAGGATGACCGGCAGTGAAAAAAAGAAAAAAAACACCGTTACAACGGCGGCTAGGGTTTATGCGGAAGCGAGACCCCAAAAAACAGGAGCTCTGATACCATATTGTAAAATATTTCACTGATAGAATTAAAAGTTCTATTTACAATGTTGCAACTACATGCTTTAAATAAGAGAGAATAGAAACCCTAATGGGTTTTGACTAATGGGCCTCATTACTAATACTACTAATTACTATTTACAGTCTAATATTTACAACAATATATGAGTAAGCAGTGTTATCAAATTGCGGCGCCATGGCCGCAATGGCGATATACATAGCAGTTTTCAGGCTTGCCACAATGGATATCTCTCTGCATAAATCCTCCTCCTTTGATCCGCTGCTTTTCCAAGGAAGTTCAACAGTATGGAGAATCCTTCCTAATGCTGCAGGACGGTCTCAACGCCAATCAAGTGTTTCCGTTGCCAAGAATTGAACCCCTAGGACAGTTCAAGCATGCTTCAGGCATGCTTCTAGCATCGGCAGAAGGAGCGCTTTTAGACCTTCCAGAACGCAGATAGACAGGTTCACCAACATTTGCCGCTTTGAAAGAATGATTCTCGACATTCCCACTATTGACACCCTGCAACAATATCAAAGGCAGCAGTACCAAGTTATTACGCGCCGTCGTCATAAATAGCAGGAACTGGCCTAAACGGAAACTACGCAGGAGCTCAATAGAAAAGAAGAGTCTCAAGACCATCTCGTTGCCGTCACCTGGCGAAGAACCAACAACAAGAAAACCTGTCCAAAACAAGTCAAGGCCTAATGTTAACAATCTGTTGACACAAGAACAACAATTAAACCGTGTATAAGAAACAAAACCTAATGTACGCAAGCGAACGCTTCTTCGTCACGCTGCGACCACACCAGGAGATGTATCCTCCAAAGAAGCCCCAAGGTCATGCATCAGGCCCTAAACTTCCTGTTATAGCAGCAAACAAGGGTCATGCCGCCAAAAAGTAATAAACCTCGTTTGAAGATAACAAGAAATCATGGTTTTCAAAGCAAAATCATCATAATCGATGTCAAGGATTCCTTTTTATTTCCTAAGTGATAACTAACACAATCCCTAGGGTGAATTAAGAAGGAAAGAATTTAATCAAAGAAATCCTTCCAAACCAGGTCCGTGAACAGCTTTAACCCTCAGCAAAATCAAACCGTGGATTCTCCAGCTCGCCTTTACCATCTTCAACCCATGTTCGAGGATCACGAATTCAGAGAGTGGAACCTAGGCTCCATCCCACAATCATCACCAATGCACCCTGAACCATGGCGTCCAGCCGCATCTACAACTCCAAAGGTATCGGCAGCCAACGCGTTAGAACGGAAAGCACGAGTGAATCCATTCTGAAGACACCTCCTACTCAAAAAGAAACCATCAGTTTTTGCATAAGTCAGAATAACAACTTCAGCAGATTCTAGAATTATCACAATCAAGTTATAGCATCATATCAAATTATAATTTAAAATACAATTTCTAAACAATGTTTACAAAAGAATTGCTTATTATTCATGGTTCTCCACCCCAACAGTATTCAATGTGAGAGTGGAAATACAAGTCACCCATAAATAGGCGATCTTCAGAATTGAGGGATGGATAGTAGAGATCACTGCCACTGTTGCAAATATAAGCATCAAAATCATTGGGACTCAAGCCACCTGAGATCAGAAATGACTGTATCTCAGATATAGTCAATGATGTTGACAATATGAACCCTATAGAGCCTTCAGCCCTCTCCTCTCCAGCAGCCTCAAAGATTACTTTAATCATTTCAAGAAGACCTCAAGTGGTATCACAATCCACTGCAATCACAAATAGTCGATTTCTACTCCTCAATGGCGGAAATTTACCAGCATTTGAATTTTGGCCTGACTTTTCAGCAGCCCCACCCCTACGCGTGTCCTTGGAAATGCCCTTTGACCATGACAAAACAGCATTCTCTAATTTTGTAGTTCTATCAGTTGCATTTCCATCAGGATCCAAAGAACTGTCATTTCCACTATCCCCGCTCTTCTCTCCATCCAATGAAAATTTCAGGTTACGAGATAAGTCCTGTATATCTCTCTATGAATCACCGGTGATTCTTCTGATTCTGAACTTTCACCTCCATCCTCGCTACGCTGCCATTGAGGATGCCTTGGCTTGCAAGTGGCTATTTTAGACAGGTAAGTCTTGCAATGCTCAGGCCATGAAAATAAATGAATATTCTTCAACCCATTCTGTCTACATTTTGCCCACATTTGCTTGTTGCTAACAAGTTTCAAAAGAGCATCTGCAATAGACTTCTCATCATGGGGATCTATAAGCAGACCATTGTCGAGCACCTGTATCGATAATCAATTAATCAACCATGTTTCCACGGGAACCTTTACACATCAATACATAACATAACCACTAATCAATAAACATACTTGATGAATATCAACAGGACCTCCATTTTTAGTAGCAACCATTGGCAAACCATAAGCAGCTGCCTGTTCAACAAAGACGCAAGTTAGTGTTTACAACTTCAAAAATAAATCAACTAATAGTAATTAATTCAAGATTCAGAAGATCACCTCAATTAAGGTAAGACCAAATGGCTCAATGAAAGCAGGATTAATGAAGACACCCTGCACAGATATCAGATCTGAATGAAATGTAAAATGACAACATAGCTTGCATGGGTAAGAGAATTAAAGACATGAAGAAAGTAATATAGATTGAACCCAACAAGCGGCGGCAGACCCACATTAGTTGCATCTTAGCAGAATGAATACACGTGCGGTGCAGGATTTGTATTGGAATAGGAATTCAAATTGAAATGAAAATACTCCCAAAATGATATAAGTGTGGATCGAGCGGGGTTTTGGTTTTGGGAGGTTGGAGTATATGTTTTGCCGTTGAGCTAGAGAAGTGCAACGAGTTAGATAATTGTACGGCGTGCATGTGCCCATACATGTGTATAAAATATATAGAAATTTTAAAATACAATTTGTAAATTAAAATAGAAAAAATTATTTATGAGGTTTAATTAGTAACGAATTGGTTCAGACTATATAATTGCATAAAGGACAATTGTCCACAAGTTAAGAGTATTCACACTAGATTGTTGTATCAAAGCTAATAAATATAAGAGGATGTATTTACTGAACGACGAGTACATCAATGTAGTTTTTTTAATAATGTAGCGCGATAGAACTAAATTTCCGAAATGAACAACATATCATAATAAAAAAATTTAGTTGTTCATGAACTCAAGATCTACTATAATGTATTGATAATACAGGTAACAACGAGGTTACTGGAACAGAATGCAAAAACGAAAGGAAAACAAATCAAAACGGATGAAGAGGGACTCTTCACAAGTTGAAAATGAGAATGGATATTAGCTGCGTTAAATGACTTCCCTCTACAACCAATAGTGGTTCTTCCGTCTACAACCAATAGTGATTCTTCTCTCTACAATTTGACGACTATGCTTAAAAAATTGACAGTTATATCAATTCTAGTCAAATCAAATTGATAAAGTTACCTTAGTCTTTGCTGCTAGACGATAGATGTCAGGAACATCAGATTGTTTGTGGTGTTTAGGATATGCCACTTGCCCGTACAGATCATATTTGTCAATCAGCTTAAGTACTGAGAGAAGAACAGAATAACTTGTGCTTGACATTTCATCAATTCCGTCTCGGTTACCCATAATTAATGTCTAAAAAGCCAAAAGAGTGACATTTAATTGATCAGTGATACTAAAGAAGTGCAGAATGATCATTCACAATTTCTTACGAGGTTAGCAAGCTCTCTAAGAGGACAGCATTCTCCAAACGCTTTCACCAAAGTTGTGATGTTCTTTTTAGGATCTGGACTGGCAAGAGCGAGTATCACAGGCTTTCGTGGGTTGGAAAAGAAGCGCATTATCTGATAAACAGAGAGTTAAATTGGCATTAATTCATTTTTATATTGGATTTAGAAACAGAACTTACTAGCAAGTCACATCTAACAAGGAACCATTAAAAATGAAGCATATTCCAAACCTCGGACCAAATTGGTGGATCTTGGGGGGCAGGGTGATCCAAAATCCCTTCTGGTTCAGTTTCTATATCACCCTCCAGTGGAGCAATATGATGGAACTCCATACCCGGTGGAATTACCTGCAAAATGTGTTGAGATTATACTAAGACCTAATTTCACATGACTGGCAACCAAGTATTACTACTAAAACAATATAACATCTGGAACAGACCTCAACAATAACTGTTGTTATCAATATATACTGTGCATACTACGAGGTACGTCAATGATCTTTCTAACCCAATGCATTAAAAAAAAGCAAAATATTATCGGCTGTGTTTTCATACATATAAAATAAAGCTATTATGTTCCTAAACAAACTAGAAAGCCATACCAATATTTGAAAACAAAACTCTAGGTCTCATCCCAAGTCAAAATAACAGCTCACATTACGCCTGATCCTTGCTCGTATTTTACGTTCCAATACTGGATCAAAACCATTATACAAGCGCCACTGTTCTTCTATTTCCTGTCTAGTGCTTGCTATGACAATTTCAGTACCATCAAGAGCTAATTCTTCAGATTCTATCCTACGCATGATCTTGTAAGCTGAGTTTATTTCATCACTTGATAATCGGCTTTGCTTTAAAAGTTGTTCCAACTTATCTCGACCAAGTGAGTGGCCGGTAAAAATCATCGGTACATTCAAAGCACCAGACAGAAGAGCAGCAGACTCGCCTGCATCCGCATAATGCCCGTGAATAGCAACCGGCCAGACAGCATGCCCACTGCCAATTTGCTCCCCAAGAGCCTTGGACATCTGTATAATGTGGCCAATCGCTCCATCAACAAATTCAGGAATGTAAGGCCAGAGTTCTTCTTTTGGAATATATTTATTTCTCTGACCAAATGGAATACGAATGATGTAAGCACCACTGCTCTCTCCCATGTCATCTCCAAATTCATCTGTGTTTCTAGGAGCCAACATTTCCGTTGGTTCCCCATAACTCCAATCTACATCTGGCGAGGAGACTTGCCTAGTCAGCAAATCAACCCGATAAACTCCCGGCATTGATCCCAAGGCCCGTGCGAGCTCCACAACATACTTAACCTACTCAGTACAGAAACATAGACAGGCAGAAAGAATTCAGTTACCCCACATGATCAGATAGATGTCATCAAATTTAAAAGTTAATAGATTCTTAACACGAAAAAACAACAAAAACTAAAACAGTTACAGAAGTAAATTGACCATGAAATAAAATATTTCACACATACTTTCGCGGCACAAACTGTTTTGTAAATTGACCATGAAATAAAATCTCTACTATTTCACACATACTTGAATCAAAAAGCCATTTATGACATTAATCCAAAATAAATACAGCAGCACTAAGTAAATTCTGCAAAGCAGTGTTATACATTTTTCAGGAACTCATAATTGCCAGTCTAGCACATACTGAGATTGAAACAAATTATTTCTATTATGTCAACAACAGGCTATACAATCTAGATAAGCTTGGATCTTGAAATTTAATCACAAATTTGACAGAAAAACAGCAGTATCTGCAATGTTACCCCGACGTCGAAATTCATTGCCGATCTTATGAACAGACACAAGCATAAAAACAATGATTCATAAAAACAGAACTACAAACTAAAACGAAAACCTGAACACGGATTTAAACCATCCGTTTGTGAGAATGGAACAAAATTAAGCCCAGAATATTTCACACTGAGAGTACTCATAACCGAATCAAAACTTGCATATACTGGTTACAATCACTAGAGACACAAAGCTTGAAACAGGATTGAAACCGAAGCCAATAATAAACCGAAAAAATATTTTGAATTGTTACCTCGAATTTGGATCCGAATCAAACAATGGGTCCCTCTTGAACGATTTCTAAATACTTGCCTTGTTGCGGAAGCCACTACAGAGCTTGTTGGGTTGTTCACAGCTTGGCTTCGTTATGTTGTCGTGGTGATTTCTTTTTGCGAAGACTTCTAGACAGTTACAGGCGTCGTTCACGGCTGTTTGTTGAACTGAGTCGCACAATAACGTTGAAAATTACAACGACTTGAACCTCCAAGTGCAGCAAATCACGATTTCCTTTGAACTCAACGAGCGATGAACTGAAAATGCCATCATTGGAAACCTGCAAACAAAAACAGGAAATCAACACTCAAAAGGACGAAGGCGCAAGTTGCTGTTACTCGTCTGTCGCCGTTATCACAAAGCTACTGTCGTCGAAACAGGAAATCAACATTTATTTGATATTTTATAATATTTAAGATAATATTAACTAAATATTTTGCTTTTTTAAAAACAAAATGAAAGTCCCTTAATTTGGAGTCCTATTCACCAAAGTTAAAGTCATTGGATGATAATCAACCGAAAGAATGTTGTGTTAAACTTCACTCAACTTTTTTTATGGTAATTTATCGAATGTTGATGTAGATGATTTTTCTCTGAATTAAGAATGTTACAATTTATTTTGCCAAATGAAATCATGTTGGATATTGATATTTTTAAATTTATCAAACTTGTAGATTATTATTCAAATTTACTCAATCTAGTAACTCTGCCTTTCCATTTCAACATTATGTATAGTGTGTCATTCAATTTTTGCCACATCAGATATGTGAAAACCAGAATCCACAGCATAAGCATATAAATGAATACATGCATACGAGTTTAAATTAAGAACTAAGCAGAGAGATGTCACAGGGCCATAACTTTATTAATATTTTAAGAACTGATGTTCTTGATTACAGCAATTCAAAGTTTATTTTATTACATAAAATGGCCGCCTCAACATTCCATTGCGTGATTTTACTAAGATTGAGGGTGAACCAACGGGCCACGGTTTCCATTAGACTTAATTTGAGCAACCTCTCTGTGGCGAAGTCCGAAAACATTTGCAAGAACCTCAGCAGGAGTGGCCCTAAACACCTGATTTACATGGCTAACAGCAGCTCTATCATTTGTCTTGAACACTACATACTCCAATCCTTCTTCATTTCCTGCTTGTTGAGCCACCACAAAGTTTTGTGGCACCACCACCAATTGTCCCTTTCTCACCTTGTCGTCGAACACTGGGTTTCCTTGACTGTTCACTATTCTAACTCTTCCTTGTCCTCTAATCACGTACAAGAGGCTGTTGGCGTTGATGTTCCAGTGTGGAGCATATATACCATTCTGCATATTCATACATACATTGAAATATACACATTAACCATATTATGGAAATATACACATTGTTAAATAATTAGTACTATATACATACCCTGTAGAGACGAACATATTCAGCGCTGAGGCGTAAATTGCGGAGGATTGGGAGGGTTAAGCTGTTGACAGTGCTGATGCGGCCGGCACGTGAATTGTAAAGATCAGTACGTGAAGGGCGAGCGATGTTCTCATGAATCTTTACACTGCAAATAGTTTCTTCCAAACCATTCTTTCCTCCTTTGCTGCGTTGACGTTGTATTTCTTCCTCTTCCTCCTCTTCCTTTTCTAGTTCTTTTTCTTCTTCTCCTTGCCCGCGTGATTCTCGTTTCTTCTCTTGGGTGTGTTTTTTCCACTTTCGACGAGTCTCATGGCTGCGAGGTTCATCCTCATCCTCCTCTTCTTTTTTGCTATGTTTGCGGTCTCTTTGTTCTCGTTCTTCTTCCTCGTCCTCATCCTCCTCTTCTTTTTTGCTATGTTTGCGGTGTCTTTGTTCTTTTTCCTCTTCCTCCTCTCTTTGACTCTGACTTTGTTCTTCTTCTTCTTGCAACTCAGGACTGATAATCTGAAGACCGTCCTCTACTTTTACGATTTGACCCCTTTCGTCCTGTGGAGATTGAAGTTTCTTGGCTGTATCTTCTTCGGTGTTGAGTGAATGTGCTAAAAACTCTGTGCTGAAGCCACTCAGCACGCTGTTACCTTCGTTTTGTTCCTCAGATTCCTCCTCTTTTTGTTGACGTCCACCTCTACGTCCAATGGGGGAACTGTGTCTTGGTTGATGTTGTTCGTATTGTTTTTCCTGTGTTTCCGGGAACTCTGCCTCTGGATTTCCACCAAGGTAAAATACCTGCAAACACATAATTCAGTAGAAAATGTTACACGTTAGAAAAGTTTATAAGTCTCTTCAACAGCATCACAATATCAAAATTTGGATAATGTAACTTATAGTTATATAATTACTTACTCTGGGGGTTGAATCGAGCTGGTTTAGAGTGTTGGAAGTGTCAAGAAGACTAATGGCAACAAGAGGTTCATGACCATGATTATAGGTCCAGTAAGGAATTCCAGGTGGAATGGCAATGACATCACCTTTAGAGAAGCGCCGAATCTTTTGGTGGCTGTCACGTAGTTGCTGCTGCTGTCTAGATTGTGAGCGTGGTTCTTCGTAAGTTTCAGGACAACCAGGAACTGCAAGCCCAAGTACTCCCTTCCCTACATAGAAGAAAAAACATAAACAATTACAAAACAATTCAACAAGTTCATATAATAATGAATATTTAATCATATAATAAAACCTTGGATGATAAAAATCAACTGTGGAGATGGTGAATAAGAAGGCAAGTGAAGGCCATTAGGATCAATGGTGCGGCGGATAAGAGATACACCGGCGCATTGTAGCTCAGGATGATTTGGATTCCATGTCTCAGTGAGACCGGCCTCTGACTCAACACGGTGATCTGGTTCCAATGCATTGATACTGTCAAGCTGGCATTGGTTGAACCTGTCTAATTCTGAGTGATGTGCTAAACATGCAGTGCTGAAGAGCAGCAAGCAGAGGGAAAATAGGAAGTGTTTGGCCATTGTGATAGTGATCATTAACTGATTACTAATGAGAATGATGAAGCGAAGAACCTGCGGTGTGGTTATTTATAGGAATGGGAGAAGGGTGAAGGAGGGACACGTAAGGGTGACATTCATCACCATGCATGGTTTCCAGTTCCTAAATGATTACACCTCTCAAATGATGATGATGATATATATGTTCACAGTGACAGCACAGAATGAATATTTGTTGCTATCCTTACATATGTAGTCCTCATCACTTCATGTAAATGGTCCCCATGCACTCTGCCTCTATTCTTTACATATCTTACTTCTTTACACTTTAATAAAATTCAGTTACACTCTTGAATTTTAAATAAGAGCAGATGAACATTTGGAAATATGTATAAAATGAACATTCAAAAACTAAATTTATATCATTCCTGTACTTTTTAAAACACATGATCAACCTACATTGCCATGCCTGCATTTATGTTTCCTTTAAGTTGATACTAATATTTTACATCATTATCCTTATAAGGGGAAAAAAATACAACACCATCAAATGCAATACATACTAATTTCTATTCAAAACTACAAACTGATATATGTAAATCATAATACAAGCTTGGACCAAATAGCTACCATTTCAAACTAATGGCTAAATCTAGCAGAGCTTCTACTTGACGTATAGTTTGTTGCTTCTCTTGTTGTTTTAATCTATTTGCAACTGATTCAGGATCAAACTCTTGTTCATTTTCTTCTTCCTCCTGTTCCGAACGAACCTCTTGCAGCAATTCATCCACCTCCCTTACAAAGTCCACCCTCAAGAGAGTATTATCGTCGATTTCAAATGATGGTCGCAATGGCCCGTGATGCTGATATTATACAATATTGGAAACAAAAGAATCAGAGATTTCAAACAGATATGAACTCTAATCTGCAATCTTTAACTTAGATGGTATTTGCACCATCTTACCTATAGATTTGGTAATCCGCAGTATTAAAACATCTTTTGACTAATCTAAACCCTTTAATTTGGTGCAACTTACCTTATCTATGTCAAATGACTCAAATCCAGGTGTTTACCTTATCTATGTCAAATGACTCAAATCCAGGTGTTTACCTTATCTATGTCAAATGACTCAAATCCAGGTGGAACAAGAATGCTATATGGATCTTCCCGTGGAAATGTATCATTCATGATCTTTTTACATTTATTTAGCCACTTGTTGAAATTAAAGCTATCATACATAATCAAAAGATCATTGAGCAGTCTCATTGCAGGGGTAGCCTCTCGTTTCAAGATCTCAGTCTACAATCAATACAGAAAAATAAACTCAGAACAGAAACAAAAGAAGTATCAAGGTTGAACTATTCTATAATATGGTAGAAGTATAATTGTTCCGAAAGAAGCCAATAAGAAAGGAAAAGGTCTAAAACATTCAATGTTCTAAAATAATGGAAAACAAATAAAGGTTTATGTTTTTGCATTAAAAAATACTATTCAAGGAAACAACTAAGTCATTAGAATAACTGATAATGCAAGGAACCCTTTCTTAATGGTGATGCACACAACAGAAAAATGGTCATTGCAAGAAACTAAAAAGTGAGTTGAGTCAATCATTTAATGCAAAACCTCTATATGACCACTTAAGTAAATGGGGGAGGTTTTGCTTAGAACTCGTTTGACTTTTTTGTGAATCATTATTATTTAATTGATCTCTTGAAAAAGTATTGTCTGAAAAGTGATATTGAAACAATGTAGGGCGAAAGTTTAGTTTAACTGCTTATGCCATTGCCTCCGGTTCCCAGGAAAAGCACCGTTTAAACAGCAGATTTTCTGTTTGTGGTAAACACTTAAATTTTGGAAAATTAAGATTTCTCCCCCTTTAAGGCTCTTAAGACCTCAAATTCCAGAAAACATCAACGAAATATGTTTGTCACCATCAACGTAATAAGTTTGTCACCATCAACGTGTGTGTGCGGTGTGGAGGGAGCCAAGGTAAGTTTCTCAGTGAAATAAAAGCGGAAACTCCAAATTAAAAGAGCATAAGTATAGATAGCCATAAACAAAAGGGGACAGCTATTACCTCAACCCTTCTGTATAACAGATCCAGACTTCTTATAGCATCCTTTTCATCCTGTAAGTAGGTGATAAGATAATGTATAAAACAAGATAGTGAGAAAGAGGATAAAAATATTATGCAGATTTCTTTTTGAAATAAACACAACAAATTCTGAGATTCAACTCTAACAATCTCTTTCAAATTATAATAACCATATCAAAGATCTAAGGATGCAAAGGAGAAAACAAAACCACAATTTGTTTAGTATTTCTATCATAATAATAAACTATTTGGATTAGTATTGTCTGAATCTCAATTTCGGTATAAAATCCTGCCAAGTTACAAGGTTCAAAATTACTAAAGAGTGGAAGACTGTGCGACGACATTCTCCTCGCTGGAGCTGAATTAGGTTTTCGCTCATTGGAGACTTAATGCTATGGGTTAAGACTCAATACATCATTCTTACCTATTTTGCAGATGGATTCACATTGAGAGTTTAGATGCATACTGGAGTTGAGTGTTACAACTATGAAGGTAACGTTGGGTGCACTAAGTGTAGCCTTATCATTCGGCTGTTGCATTTTGGATTTTTTTAAAGAAAAATACTCCACTACTATCATTTTACACGTGTATGGGAAAATAACCAGTATCTTGTAGACTTGTTCTATTGTCCTCAACCGCACGAGTCTATCAGAGTTTAGACAAAATAATAATTTTTTTAGGCAAGTTCACTCAATTTTGATACCTAAAGCTGTAAACTTGTGATTCTATAACCTAACTCAAGAATTTGACAACCATAGAAACCACTATGTTGTTTGTGCTGCCAAAAATCAGATAACTAGGGATACAAAGTCATCTACAGCGCAAATGATTACGTTAAAAACTTTGACCGAAGATTTACGGTCAAGGGATCAGCCCAGAGAAAAATGTAAAGAAAAATATTACTTTCTTTTTATCAGAAAATTAAATCCAACTACCTAGAATATTTCAAACACCAAAATAACAACTTAAATCACGCCGGGCAAGATCAAGGCGATTCCATATGACCATCAAAACAAGTTCAGTAAGTTCTCCTCTCTCAGCAGCTTCCTCAATTTTCTACAAGAAAAACAGTAAGTCGGTAATGTTGAATATTCATGCCATGCCAGAGACCCTTCAAAAAAAACTTATCAATGAAAAATAAACATGCACGGCATGGAAAATTAATTTAATGAGGAACTAACTATGCAGGGTGTACATTTATTACAATTTTAAGACAAAAACTTGGTCATGGTGGAATATTTTATCTGCATGACAATTAGGAATTTAGGATAGTGAATTGCATCACCAAGAAGCTACCTCTTCTACTTCTTCAACGGCTCTTATGAAGCTTGAAACCAATTTCCGTGCATTTCTAACATCTTCTTCAGGGTATCCTTTCAGCCGCATGCCAACTTCACGATACTCGTCAATCTTTCTCTCTTCTTCCTCTTCTTCTTCTCTGCGTCTTCGATGCAACTCCTTGGTATTTTCACATTGTTGGGCTTGCCATTCCTATCCTAGAGATGGTTAATGAAATCTATCCAAATAAAATCTTCCAACAAATTTGGTTTCACAAGATAGCATACACGCACACCAAGAGACACATTGATACCACAATGCTTTTACAATTATAACTCATAGGCCAAGAAGAAAAGTGTCCACTCATCCACTCTATATTTTGATATGATAGTTTATACTTAGGACTGATAATGTGAAGACCATCCTCTACTTTTACAATTTGACCCCTTTCGTCTGCGCTGAAGCCACTCAGCACGCTGTTACCTTTGTTTTGTTCCTCGGATTCCTCCTCTTTTTGTTGATGTCCACCTCTACATCCAATGGGGGAACTGTGTCTTGGTTGATGTTGTTCGTATTGTTTTTCCTGTGTTTCCGGGAACTCTGCCTCTGGATTTCCACCAAGGTAAAATACCTGCAAACACATAATTCAGTAGAAAATGTTATAAAGTTTATAAGTCTCTTCAACAGCATCACAATATCAAAATTTGGATAATGTAACTTATAGTTATATAATTACTTACTCTGGGGGTTGAATCGAGCTGGTTTAGAGTGTTGGAAGTGTCAAGAAGACTAATGGCAACAAGAGGTTCATGACCATGATTATAGGTCCAGTAAGGAATTCCAGGTGGAATGGCAATGACATCACCTTTAGAGAAGCGCCGAACTTCTGGTGGCTGTCACGTAGTTGCTGCTGCTGTCTAGATTGTGAGCGTGGTTCTTCATAAGTTTCAGGACAGCAAGATTGTGAGCGTGGTTCTTCGTAAGTTTCAGGACAGCAAGGGGCTGCAAGCCCAAGTACTCCCTTCCCTCTAAAAAAAATGTCTCAATTTGCATATTATTTCCAAAATCTTTACCAAATAAGACATTGTTTCAAATTTCAAATGAAAAAAAGGCATCCTTGTCTCCTGAAAATTCCTCATCTTTCATTCCCAAGTGACTTAAGACTTTATAAATTTCTCCTAAATTCAAACAACACTTATCATCAGCAACAAACTTATGGATGGTTTGATCAATTTCAATGAAACTCCAAGCAGAAACAATCACCACACCCCTATCTTTCATCAATTTTCTTACCTCTGAAACACCTTCCCACTTACCCATATTGGCATACATGTTCGCCAAAAGAATGTACCTACCACTATGTTGAGGCTCAAACTCTATCAAATACTTGCCAACTTTCTGTCCCAATTCAAAATAACCATGCATCAAACATCCATTAAGCAAAGACCCCCATATAGCCCCATCAGGTTCAATATGCATACTTTTAATAAAAGTTAAGGCCTTTATTACTTGTCCACTTCGAGGCAAAACATCAACCATACATCCATAGTGTTCAATAGATGGCTTTATGCCATATTTTTCACTCATAATTTTTCATTGTACACGCTTTAAGAACACTCACCAAAAGAGGCTTTTGAAGAAGGGAAATGGATTCATTCTTATGTTGAGGAAAATGATTTGGAATATGAGCTTGAACATGGAACTGGGTTGATTGATTTTTACACGAAATGTGGAGGAGTAAAGAGTGCATAGAAAGTGTTTGATAAAATGCCTTTTAAAGATGTTGTGACTTGGAGTGTTATGATTTTGGGTTTTGCTATTAATGGGAATAATCTGATGGCAATGAAACTGTTTGAAAAGATGGAGAAGTTTGGACCGAAACCTAATGAGATTACTTTCATCGGTGTTCTCACTGCTTGCAATCATAAAGATCTGTTCTGTGAAGCGTTGCGGTTATTTGAAATTATGAGTGAAAAATATGGCATAAAGCCATCTATTGAACACTATGGATGTATGGTTGATGTTTTGCCTCGAAGTGGACAAGTAATAAAGGCCTTAACTTTTATTAAAAGTATGCATATTGAACCTGATGGGGCTATACGGGGGTCTTTGCTTAATGGATGTTTGATGCATGGTTATTTTGAATTGGGACAGAAAGTTGGCAAGTATTTGATAGAGTTTGAGCCTCAACATAGTGGTAGGTACATCCTTTTGGCGAACATGTATGCCAATATGGGTAAGTGGGAAGGTGTTTCAGAGGTAAGAAAATTGATGAAAGATAGGGGTGTGGTGATTGTTTCTGCTTGGAGTTTCATTGAAATTGATCAAACCATCCATAAGTTTGTTGTTGATGATAAGTGTTGTTTGAATTTAGGAGAAATTTATAAAGTCTTAAGTCACTTGAGAATGAAAGATGAGGAATTTTCAGGAGACAAGGATGCCCTTTTTTTCATTTGAAATTTGAAACAATGTCTTATTTGGTAAAGATTTTGGAAATGATATGCAAATTGAGACATTTTATTTTATATAGGGAAGGGAGTACTTGGGCTTGCAGTCCCTTGCTGTCCTGAAACTTACGAATAATCACGCTCACAATCTTGTTGTCCTGAAACTTACGAAGAACCACGTTCACAATCTAGACAGCAGTAGCAACTACGTGACAGCCACCCGAAGTTCGGCACTAAGACCAAAGGCTCGATGCTATATATGATGAAGAGCCTCTGGGATTCGAAAAGGATCCATTGGCGAATGATGTCAAAATGCTAGCGCATGACCCATTGGATGAAGTTGATCTAGAGGAAGGGGTGGTTAAAAGGCCAACATACATCAGCGTCAAGCTAAACCCTCAACTCAAGATCCGAAATTATTCAATTACTGCAAGAGTTCAAAGACTGTTTCGCTTGAGATTACGATGAGATGTCTGGTTTGAAGAGGGAATTGGTAGAACACAAGTTGCCGATCAAGGCTGGGAAGAAGCCAATCAAACAAAACCCAAGGCGTTTTTCCCCAGAAATCCTCTCAAAATAAAGGAGGAAGTTGAAAGGCTCCTTCGATGTAGATTCATCCGCACAACCAGGTATGTCGAGTGGCTGGCTAACATTGTCCCAGTCATTAAGAAAAATGGGTCTTTAAGAGTTTGCATAGATTTTAGAGATCTAAACTCAACAACTCCTAAAGATGAATATTCGATGCTTGTGGCGGAGATGCTAGTCGATTCTGCCACAGGACATGAATACCTTAGCATGTTGGATGGATACTCCGGTTATAATCAGATTTTCATTGCAGAAGATGATGTTCCCAATACAGCTTTTCGTTGTCCATGGGCCTTAGGCACTTACGAATGGGTAGTGATGCCTTTTGGCCTAAAAAATGCTAGGGCAACCTATTAATGGGTAATGAATTCAATTTTTCATGATTATATAGAGTCCTTCATGCAGATATATATTGATGACATTGTAGTAAAATATGTGTCAGGAAAAGACCATGTAGACCATCTTCGACAATCCTTTATAAGGATGAGGAAGTATGACCTTAAGATGAATCCTCTAAAGTGTGCATTTTGTGTGCAGGCAGAAGATTTCTTGGGTTTTGTGGTCCACAAAAAGGGGATCGAAATCAACCAAAATAAGACCAAAGCAATCATGGAGGCGAAAGCGCCGTCAAACAAGAATGGGCTGCAATCGTTATTAGGTAAAATAAACTTCTTGAGGAGATTTATATCAAACCTAAGCGGCAAAACGCATGCCTTCTCACCACTGCTTCGAGTCACCAAAGAAAGATTTGAATGGGGCAAAGATCAGCAAGAGGCTTTCGACAAAATCAAAGACTATTTGACCCACCCTCCAGTGCTTTCGCCACCGTGCAGAAGCAAGAACATGAGGTTGTACATAACAGCATCAGACAAGACTCTAGGAAGCATGTTAGCTCAAGAGGATGAGAATGACGTCGAAAGGGCTATTTACTACCTCAGCAGGGTTTTGAATGATGCGAAAACTAGATATAATATGATAGAAAAGTTATGTCTATGTCTGTATTTCTCGTGTACAAATTTAAAGCAATATATAAAGCCAGATGATGTATATGTCTCTTCGCATTTTGATGTTATCAAACACATGTTGTCTAAGCCTATTTTACATAGTCGATTAGGTAAGTGGGCATTAGCGTTAACTGAGTATTCTTTGACTTATAAACCGCTGAAGGCGGTTAAAGGACAGATAGTGGAAGACTTTATTGTCGACCATTCCATAAACGAAAATGTTCTAAATTATGTTGAGCTAGAGCCTTGGAAGTTATACTTCGATGGTTCCAGCCACAAGAATGGAACAGGCATAAGTCTGTTGATTATTTCGCCTGATAAAATTCCAACAAAATTTAAGTACAAAGTCGAGGGGTTGTGCTCCAATAATGAGGCTGGATATGAGGCCTTGATAGCAGGACTTGAAATTTTGTTAGAATTGGGGGCAACCCGAGTCGAAATAATGGGAGACTCGTAGTTGGTTATAAAACAATTAAAAAAGGAGTACAAATGCGTCAAGGAAAATCTCTTTATGTAGTTTGTAATAGCCAACAGGTTACTCAAGAAATTCGAGGTGTCAACTGTTCGACATATACCGCGCCTAAAAAATCAAGTGGCCAACGACTTAGCACAAATTTCCTCTGGGTATAGGGTTTCAAAAGAAGACCTACAAGAAGACCTACGACCGTCAGACCTAGAAGCAACAAGATTTGGCTATGCTGATGAAGAAACTTTCAAAATATTTACAATGAAGGGTTTGACGGACAAAGATTGGAGGAAACCTTTGGTCGAATACCTTCGAAACCCTTCAGCGGCTGCAAAACGAAAAGTTAAGTATCAAGCACTAAGCTATGTTCTTTTAGGAAACAAATTATTCAAAAAAAAAACCTCTGAAGGGGTCCTACTCAAGTGCCTTAGTGAATCTGAGGCATACCTGGCTCCGTCATTAAGGTACTTAAAGTCTACATTGTAGGAGGCTAAACTATCAGGACCTTCAGCGGGAATCTTGCTAGAGTCTTTATGCCCTAAAGGTTTGGTTTTATGATAGGATGGGAAGAAGCCACTTAAGCTGGAATAGTTGAGACCTAAAGGAGATAATATACCATACATAGCTAAAGGTTTGCCTGCAACAGTAACAATAATTATTGCTTGGGACTCGTAGATATGGTGTTTCTCCTCCAGCAAGGGTTCACGGATGAACTGTTGATTTTTCACTACTTTTGGTCCACTCAAGGTGGTGAAAGGTGGAAGAAGTGGTGTAGCAGATTTCCCTTTGGTTTGTGTTTTCTTCTTTTGATTTTGGTTTTCAGCCATTGTTGAAGTTAAGGAAGAAATAAGTTTTTGAGAATGAAGGTATATCTGGAGAATAATACATGAGTATTTGCCGAGGAATGGAAAAGTTGGAAATAATGTCTAAAAAGGTTATTTATAGGATGTTTTGGGAGATCAAAAGTTTTGCATCATTAGTGGCTAGAGATAATGGGCCACGTGTATGTTCCAAGATGAAGAAGTGGGGTAGTGGAAGTTGTTACCTATACCCATGATGTTCTTAGGCTCTAAAAGGGATGATGATGATTTGTGATTTTTGTAAGTTCCAAGAAATCTGCCATGATGACCCATGTCGTCAAGAACGTGCATGAGGATAGTGGAACAGTTTCCTGCTTACTTCTTTCTTTTTCCTTGGTCTCTCTCTTACCTTCCCAGACACAGTCGGTCGAATCACACTGATGGCTCTATAAATATCGAAGCGACAACTTTGAATCAGACGCTGTCAAAAAATGTTTCTTTTTCTACGTGAAGGTCGAAAAAGACATTTTTGGGGGGTAATTTGTTAGCTCACAAATTCGACGCCTCATATGGATTAAAATATTTAAATAAAATATTAAATTCTTTTTAGAGGTGATGAGGCTTTTGAGAGCCTTGAGGCCTTCGAAGGGGGAAGTTCAATGTTTGGGGACTTAGAGAAAATTCTGAACTTTGAAGAGTTTTTTGGCCTTCGACTGAAGTACTGTTTGGAGATTAGTTAAAGTATTTGAAATTCAAATAATGGAGGGAGTAGTTATATTTTCTGATGACTAAGAGGGACAAGTGGCACTCGTTGGGCAAGAGACTTCATGCGCTGTGACATGTGTCGGAAGATGATGGCCTTAGGGGGTTATTGTTAGTTATTTTTACTATTATAAATAGGAGTTTTAGACATAGAATTAAGGGTGTTCTAATTTACTATTTGTGCAAGTCACTCCTAAATTTACTCAAAGTATCCGAGTGTAGAGAAAAGAGTATCAAGGAGAATGTACGTGATGTAAACAAAACATCTTTACTTTTCAATGAAGTTTAATTTAATTGCTTAACTTTACAAAGTTTTCTTTACTTTTTCTTGCAACCTTCCTCCCTTCTATGCACTTTTACTCTGTCTTCTTCCCCAATTCTCATCTAAAAACTTCTATCACTTCCCTTCTTAAAACTCTATCTTCTCTTTCTCTTTCAGTCGAATAAGCACTTTCTTATTAGAATCTTTTACCGCAAAACTGTCGAGGTGTGTAGCTTAGATAGATTTCCAAAATAAAGAACCTTTAGCACATGTCATAGGATCAATCTGATCGACCCTGTGAGTCACCAAAGTTAGATTTGGAAGATCAGCGGTTGTTTTCCATATTTTAAGGGAAACACTTGGGAGTGGCTGGACATACCTACTAAAGCATGGTGTAAGCATGCGTTTTCTTTTTATCCTATATGTGATATTCTTATGAATAATGTGTCTGAGACTTTTAATAGCACTATATTAGTTACAAGGGATAAGCCAACATTAACCATGTGTGAATGGATAAGAAATTATCTCATGAATAGGAATGTCAGCTTAAGAGAAATGGTTGATAAGTGGAATCGTATGACAATTCCTAGACCTAGACTTAGGCTGGATAAGGAAGTGGAACATGCAAGGAATTAGATTCCTAATTGGTCTGGTGATACATAATGGCAAGTGAAACATACACATACTAGGAATAGTTTCATTATATATACTTCAAAGAAAACATGTACATGTAGTTTTTGGGAACTAGTGGGTATTTCTTGTAGACATGCAATAGGTGCATTAGGTTTTAGGAACCAATGCCCAGAAGATTATGTTGATAACTATTATTTCAAGGAAACCTATGAGAAATGATATAGTTATAAAGTAAGTCCTATTAATGTTCAAGACATGTCGTTAGAGGTTGACATGGAAGAGATGTTGCCTCCAACATATAAAAGAGGATCTGGCAGACCAAAGAAGTTGAGGAGGAGGGAACATGATGAGAATCCTAATAAAGTAAGAAGACAAATTAGTTATTGTTGCACTAGATGTGGTGTACATGGCCACAATGCAATAAACTGTACGAGTCAAGTGGTTGACCTCGAAGCACAAAAACAAAAGGTATTGGATTTGCTATAATTTTGCATAGCTTACTATTGTCAAACACGTGTATATTTTGGTGGTTGTTAGGTTTTAGATTTGTAATTTTTGGATGGACTGGAAGTTAATAGTGGTTGTCACATTGTTTTAAATTTGTACCAATTTTAATATACTCTAAGTTAATTAATACATTTTCAATTTTGAAAGATTTAATTAAGTGACATTGTTTTGATGTTTTAACGTACTTTGTTAGTTTGAAATGTTTGTAAAATTTATTAGTTTTTTTTATATAATTAAAATTTTGTTTTATAATTCTACTGTCGTGGTATGATAAAAAGATATTGATAAATTTTTATCATTACAAAAAAAATTTGGAAAATTTTTATTATTAAAAAATAATAAAATTTGTCAAAGCTATACCAACAAACAAATGTGTAGGTAAATCAATTTACTAGTCTCAATATCCATGGGTAAAGATGATTTTGTCCCATGCATCAAATTGTCGTTGTCATGGTATATTGGAATGAAAAAATTTCATAGGTATAGGCTAATTAAAGTAAACGAACAAAAACACAGTTTTTGAAACTTTACCTATAAGACATGTGACATATAATTAATATTTAGTTAATTTTATATATATAAAAACTATAATAATAGAGAAAATAAAACTATAATAATAGAGAAAATGGAGGAATAAAAAAATGGAGTGGATCCCAACTCTATATCACCATGTATCTTATGCTACTTACTCTATGTTTGTTTCATCAATTAAAATCTTTTGTATAAGTTTTAATATTAAATTTAATTTAATAATAAATTTGTACAATTGCACCTCTTCACTTAAATTTCTATTAAAAAAATTATATGCTACAATAACTTTATTATTATATTTTTCCGCGTGACTTACTTTTAATTAAATACAACTATCACCTTTTAATTTCTTAATTTAATTTTAATAAATTTTTCGCTCTCTTTCAATTATATCATTTAAGCATCCCATCTTTATTTATGCTTTGATGCACGCCCTTTCTTTTTTTTTTTTCTTTTATTTAGCCTAATATCTAAAATGAATCCTATTTTTTTAAATTAAAAAAACTAGCATAAAAATAAATCAGTGACACCCTTCAAAAATAAAACAAAATATATGATAGTTAAAAAATAATAATAAAAGAATAATGAAAACTCTTACAAATTTAAATAACGAATATTTTAAATTATGCACAATAAATATTATTAATTAACCAAAATTTTACTACAACAAAAAAATATAGACTTTTTCTAATTATAAAATTTATGTCTAATGACAAACATAAAATATTATACTTACAACTGTTCAATTATATGCATTATTCATAATGTCAATAAAGAATAAATGTACAATCAATTCATTTTAGTCCAATTTAAAATTGATTAAAAGATGCAAAAACATTTTTGAATTGTTTTTGTAAAAAATAACTAAATATAAGTTTGTTATATAATTTATAAATGCCAATAATAAATATCTTAAATTTGACACTTTCAACATTAGTAATTAACAAATATAAAACACTTTTATTAATATCTCTTCAATTAGTAATGTTGATAGTGTTGAATTTAAGATATTTATTATTGGCATTATTAAATTTTATAACAATCTTATATTAAGTTATTTTTTTATAAAAGAATTTAAAAATATTTTTGCATCTTTTAATTAATTTTATGTCGGACAAAAATAATCAATTACTTGAAGCTTCAAAGACGTGAGTGTGTACGTGCGTGTGTGTGCTTACGTGTGTGTATATGCTCGTGTGTGTGTGTGTGTTTTTGAGAGAGAGATGTGTGTGTGTGTAAAAGTTCACCAAGTATTGCTCTTAGTGTCTGCCTAAGTGAATAGAGTATTGTAAAAGCATAAGAGTAATTCCTAAGTCACAAAGGCAACTCACACATTTACCTAAAATATTAAAAACCTCTCTAAATCTACTAAAAGAACTTAAATATCTTGAAAATCTAACAAGGCTTGTGTGAGATTGATTAAGAAGTATTTCTTATCAATTTTGAAAGTTTTTATGTTGTCTAATCAATTAAGAACATGGCATAATCAATTAGAACAAGCAAAATAACTTCTCAATTGATTATAAACACTTCTAGTCGATTAAAACATATAAGTGTTGAGGGTTTCCTATTTTAGATCAGGGCAGTCGCCTTTAGAGTACCATAATCGATAATTTGGTTAAATAATCGATTATATCATATAATTTGGTGCATGGATCATTTCACTTTTTTAGACAAATATTTTTTTATACAAAGGAGATTTCTTGTCAGTCCAAATCACCTAAGAATTTGAATTTATACTATCCTATTATTAGTGCCTTTGTGAGTGAAAAATATTTGTGAGGAAGCATTTGTAATGGTGTTATTCTTAGTTTTTCTTCAAGAGTGTGATTTTCTTGAAGATTTTTATGCTTAGTTTTAGAGATAATCCTGGAGAAATCTCTATTTGGTTCTTGAGGCTAGCCTGTTAAAACCTCTGCTTGCTTTTCGAGATCATCTAGTTAAAATCTCGTTCTTGGTTAGTGAGCTTAGCTACTGTTGTCGTTACTCGAAAATGCAACGATGGAGAGGCGGAAACGGAAAGACAGAAGAGTCGCCATCGAACTTTATTTATCCCATAAGGGGAAAGGAAAACCTCGAGAAAACCCTAAGATAGAAACGGATAAGATGGTCTCGCAACCAAGAGAAAGGGTTCGGAAGCCGGTTATATGAAGGGAAGGTATTAACACCCCTCGCATCCATCGTACTCGATGGAAACCATTTATTTGTCTATGTGTGAAGGTATTTGCTAAAGGGTATTGTTATAAAGAGTGTTCCAAGGGGAGAGAGAAAGGCTAGAAACGGGGAAAAAGAGACTTGGTAGGACCTCGCGGTCCTATGCCTACGTATTCCCAACGGGTATGAGAAAGTCAGAGTCAACGTAGTTCTGGGAACCACGAATAAAAGACGGAAAAATGCTCGGCAAGGATTGGGGCCCTTGTGCCTACGTATCTTTACTCAAAAGAAGTAAAGAATCAGAGCATCCGTAGTTCGGCCTACGGTTAACTGGTGTTTTTGTGGATGATACTATCATACGCATTCTAGCAGTTAGGTATATTGCAACTCGCTTGTGGAGTCTTAGGCGTTACCTGTTTACGGTGGAACGGACGTAACATATCCTTTTGGAAAAGAGATAGTTTTCGCCATCGAGGCAAGATGTCACATTTGATTTGTGAAAGTTATTTTTAGGATGAAATAAGTCACCGGATAGTAACCTCTTGCAGGTAATACCCAATTCTTCATCTCAAAAGATTTATTGTGAAAGTGGTGTGGCGAAAACAGTCACGTCTTTGTATTGAAAGATGAGCATCGAGACCACACACTCTACAATGAGTATCTTGACACTCGAAGAGGAAGAAGACTGCACTCAATCCTCTCTCTTTAATTCAATATAAAGAGAACTTGATTCTCTTATTAAAGAAGTTTTGATCTTGAACGGTAAGTGAGGTAATGTCAAGCACTCGGAATAGGAGAAGGCCTTCGCCTAACCACGTCACAACCATCCAAGTTTTATTAGGAAAAGAGTTTTGAAAATGCACTCGATGTGAGACCGAGGCTTTAGGAGACCAAAAGAAACGGAGAAAAGTTGCAAAGGAGAAAAGGTGGTGAATTGGTTTAACAGCTTGTTGGGAAAATCCGCTTGACGTTGGATCAAGGGTTTGACTTGTATTTGCGTTCAAAAACGTGGTGGAATGAAAGTGGGTTTGAAAATGGCTCGACGACGAGTCGAGGGTTTTGATTGAAAACGGAACCGGCATGACGACGAGTCAAGGGTTAAGGCGTGAGAAATGATACTAGTCCCTGGGGGTGCTCCTAATATCGAAACCATAATGAAGTGTGATAGTGTGTGCGATAGGTTGATGGCGAATGCAGAAGAACACTCGACTTATAGAGGGGTGTTTGAATATGGCTCGATGATGAATCGAGAATTAGTTTGAAAATGGTTTAATCTACGCTAGTCCCTAGGGGTGCTCCTAGAAGATAAACCACAGCAAAAGAAATACGATGACATACATCGGAAGTGGGAGAGGGGTACATGCAAATTACATGGGATTGCGGGAAATAAATGGTTTCATTGTCAGGTAGCCCAAGAGAAAGTCGTATGTGTGCGAGGTGTCATAAACTAAGCAACAGAGAAAGAGTTCGGACAAAATAAACAGACTTGGGTTTATGTACAAGGCCTAAATTCCCACATCTAAGATAATGGTCAACAATCCACGAACTTTGAGTTTTTAGGGTTTTGATAGTTTTATCGTGTTTTTGATATTTTGAATGAAATAAACAAGGAAAGGGTTAGATGGCAGTACATATAATATGACAGGATGAAATATGAACGATGATGATACGATGAGCGAGATAAATAAACAAGATAATGTCGACGAGAATATAAACGGAAAATATGTGCAAGAATATATAAACAACGATATATTAACAGAAATGTAAAGCAATCATATTGAGCAAAATTAAAATCAAGAATTAATAATCGAATGAAATGGGTCAAAAGGAGTGGGATTTCGTCTTAATTATAAACTCGTGTCGATTAATCGAAGGTAATCTCTCACGATCCCAAAGTATAGAAAAAATGATCCAAATGATCATTTTCTACAGATTTGAACTAATGAAGATTATCGACTTCGATAAGTTGACGTTTGCGAATGTAAAGACTTCATTGACCGATAAAATGGAATAAAATCGAGATGAATTTGAAAATAAGGTTGAACCTTGTCTTAATCGCAAATCTTATGTTAATTAATCGAAGGGAACCTCTCACGATCCCAAAATATAGAAACATGATCCAAATGATCATTTTCTATAGATTTGAAATAATGAAGGTTTTAACAACCTCGAAAACTAATGTTTGTGAATCAAAGACTTCATCGGTTCGAAAAATAAAATAAAATCGAAAATGAAGAAGAAATTGAAAGAGAAAAAAAAGGTGGTCTCAGACTCATTACTATCTATCAATAGTTTGACTGATAATAATTTCAGAGGTCTCGTCATCGACCGTCATAAAAATGAAAAAAGTGGATAAAATTAAAGATGATCGATCAAAAATTCTAACAAAAAAAAATTGGTCAAACTTAAAAGACATCATTTAACAAAAATATTAACATCATGAGATAAACGAGGTTGTTAAAAATGAACAAAGACTTTAATATTTAACAGATTAGGGAGGGGCATGGACTAAGAAGGCGTGTGTGAATCATGATGGGCTTCCATCCCATTCATCACTACACAACCCTTCCCAAGAAAAAAAAAATCTGGGGTTCTCAAAAAAAAAAGGGGTGGTGACTACTGATCACCACCGAACGGGCCGAGCCCAAAACTCCAACTACCCAAAACGCTGTGGGCCATACAAAACCTAAACTAATGAACTAAACGTGACCAAAAGCAAGAACAGCTTCTCCTTCCTTTCAAAATATCAACAAACAAAAGAGAAACCGAGAGCCATGAAACGCGCACGGCATCCATCCGAAACCAAAACAAAATGACGAGAAAAACAAAACTGAAACAACGATTGAAACATCAATTTTGATCGACGTCAACCTTCTCTTTTGTCAATCTCGCTTTCTCAATCGCGACGGGGATTCAAATCCAGGTTGGCTTATCGATTTCTCTCGATCGCTCTCTCCGTTTCCGTTCTATTTTAGTTTCTGGTCTGTTCTGGTTTGGATTGCACGGAGAGTTGTTCGTAGATTGGAGATTGGAGCATAAATTTTAAGATCCAAGGGTATGAGAATGGGGTTCGGAGAAGAAACCGGTTTTGGGTTGGGCTCCGTCTCCGTTCTCGTTTTTCTTCTTCCTCGTTTCTGATATTACGGCTGGAAATTGTTGTGTTGTGCCATGCTTTTGTAATTGAATCATAAGACTGTGTAATGTATCATAAAAATATCTTGGCAAGGTAAATGATGGCTTAGTGTATTGTTGTGCAGGTGAAATGGCTGGTACGTATGACATGGTTTATTTCTCTTTTTTTTTTCTCACGATAATAAGACAAGTGGTATGGGACCAAGATATCATTTTTACATGTTGGCAATTGATGCATACACTTTATTTTGTGTACAGGTATTTGTGAAATGGATTTTGTGACAAGCTGCAATTGCGTGCGTGAAAGCTGTTATTGGAGATTTGGGAAAAATTTGATGCTTGAATCACAGTTTTTTTTTCTTTTTCTTGTAATTTCCAATTGCATTGGACTTGTATGAGCAATGGGATATTTTATTTTATTGAGATTAGTCTTTATGAAATAGACTTTATCATATATTTTTTTGGCTTTTTATTGTAAAAAATGACATGGACTTTTTTTTTTTTGTGAAAGAATTTAGGCTTTATAGATATCAAAAAAAAAAAATAGCAAGAAGTGTTAAGGAATTCTTGACTAAAAAATAGACTTTGTTCACAAAAGATGAACCTTTGAATTTTAAACATTAATTTGTAATGGATAAATGGAATGTGGACATGGAAATTTGAAGTGGATTGAAAATGGTTATGAATATTGAAAAAAAATGAGTTTGTGGATACAAAGGAATAATGGGTTTGAATTAGTCCTTTGATAAGCTTTGATTTTTCAAATCCACTCTTAAATCATGAGTTCTTAACTTAATACCAAAGATGTGCACCTTAGCTGAACTCAAGCCACCACTACACTCTGACAATTCTTGAACTAATCTTTGATGATCTTTGATCGTGAAGCACATATAACTTGACACTGCCTGACACCCTGGTCCATACAATTGACTTGAATTGGTCCAAAAACCCTAATTTAATCCCCATTAATGATGCTTGCTTTAGTACAGCCCGAGAACACGATTCCTCCATGGATGACTTGCCATGAATCCAAACTTGCCTGACCAAAAAAATTACGTCAAAGTTACTCAACTTCACTCGACACTTGCCTAAGTCGCTTTGAATTCAACCTTGCACGACCCTGAACTTGAACAACAAGTATAAGCAACATATTTTTGGATTTTCTGAATAATGGTTGATGGACAGATGTACAGATGAAGGTAATACAAGTGGGACAAATTTTGGGTATGACAACTGTTTGATTTGAGAGATCATGTTGTGTAAAATCTCGTAGTCGATTGTAAGAAGGTTTTTGGGCATAACCTATCAAAAACTCAAAGATATTATTTTAGGGGGTTCTTAAGAAGAAGTTCACTAGGAGGGGAGTATGTCAACAGATCGTCTGAGCCTATAAAGTTTTGGTGCAATCTCTCTCTCTCTCTCTCTCTCTCTCTCTCTCTCTCTCACACACACACACACACACACACACATGTTACATCAGAGAAACTAAGCTTTCATATAATTTTTCATCTTCAAAAGCACATAATCAACAACGAACCTTGATAGCCATTTTTAGCTTTGGTCACTTCTTGAATGTCATGGAAACATATGGTTCTACAACTTGTTCAACAATTAACAAAATAGGATTACTATTAGGAAGAAGTTAGTTAGAAAAACCTAAAGGTTGTTACAATAACATGTGTTGAGCAGTAACTGAGTTAGTTATACTCAGTTAAACTCAAGTCACTATAAATAGAAAGCTAGTTTGTTTCATTATAATTAAGTTCTCATTTTCTGTTCAATTTAATAGATGATCTTTGACTCACGCAAAAGTGTTTAAATGCATAAGTAAAGAAACCCTTATGGCATTTTAATCCAAAATAGAAATAAAATAGAAAAAAACCTAATGGACTTTTAATCCTAAACAAAAATAAAATAGAAAATTTTGAAAAGTATTAAAATGCTGTTTTTAGGCCTGAAACAAACTCTGATGATTTAAAAAGCCTTCATACATCAGTCTCATCCACCTCTGAAGTACTCGACCCTGAGTTTTTTTCTTGATAAAGATCCTCATTTGCTTGATATTCATAAATGTCAACAACATTGAAATTGTTGGATATATTCATGAAATCCTAGAGAGTTACAACATAAGCATTATCATTGATCTTTTTGGTCACTATGAAAAAACCATACTTGTATGGCTACAACTTGCTGTAAGTATCAATTGGAAACCTCTCCTTACGCAGAAACAGCATCACATCATCTCCCTCATTACAAGATTTAACTTGCATGTGTTTATCTCGCATAGGAGGAAAATCGTTTGGTAGCTCATTTGTGGTCAATTCCTTGAAATTCTCTAGGATCCCTGACACTTCTTTTGGAATTTTTTTCCTCCTTTACAACACTCATCATCCTTTTGCTCACCACTTAACAGAAAAACTCAGTTTCTTTAACAACCTCATCAAGCTCTTTTTCACTTTGTATCATGATAAAAAAAACTAGACATCTTTCCTCCTGGATTCTTATCAAAGTGCAAAATATGATCCATAACAATTTTATGTGCGCCCCATGTAAACATCATCACATTATCCTGTCCTAAAAAACTTATATCATTATCAAACTGTCAAGGTCTACCAATTAAAATATGGCAAACATTCATATCAAGAACATCACAATGTACCTCTTCTTTATAATGTTTTCTCATAGATATAGGAACTCTGCAGGCTAGTGTTACTCGAACTTAGGAGCCCTTGCTTACCCAACCGAGGGTGTATGGCTTCTCATGGGGTCCTGTGGAGAACTTCACATAATCGAAAAACTTTTGTAACACCATATTCTCCCATGCTACCACTATCCACAATTAGATTACACACATCGTTCTTGATAGAACATTATGTTTTAAACAAATTATTGTGTCGCCCTTCATCTTTGGATGCTAGTAAAATTCTATACAACATAAAATTTACCCTCTCATCATATTTTTCCTTTGCAAACTAAACCTCTGCATATTCATCATTCTCAACTGTATGTCTTACTCTTTCCTCGTCCTCTTCCCTTTCTTTCGCAATAACAATAACTCTCCTTGTTGGACAAACATTTTATTTGTGGCCCATTTCATTACAATGATAACACGTGTCTCTAATGGGTTTAGTATATGGACTATTATGCCTCTGGACTGGTGTTTTACCCTGTCGGACATTGTTATGGCTGCTAGTCCCTTTATTCTAAGGTTGAAATCCATGGTTGTTGTACTATTTTCCTTGTCTCCTATTGATTCAAAGTTATTTTGGAGGGGATTTCTCCATCAATTCTTATTTTAAAGCTAGATTGGATACCTCAACTACGGTCCTTACAGTCTACAAACCCATCTTCTCCTACAAGAATCCCTTTAGGCCACTGATGTATCGAGCAACTTTCTAGCTATCTGATTCTCCTAATTCACTACGCTAAGAAAAACGTAGAAACTAAGGTGTGTATTCTATTACAGTTTTCTTTCCATGAAAATACTCAATATACATCTTATAAAGAATTTGCACATAATCCTCTAGTAGAAAACGCTCCAACATAAATTGTTTCATTCTTCGCCAAGACCTAACCAACCTTTTTCTTTGCCTCTGCCTTTGAACAACACATTTATCTCATCATACAACAACATTATGCTTCAGCTTTATCACCACCATCTTAACTTGCTTGTTTTTAGGGACGCCTATAATGTTGAAGAACCTGTCGATGTCGATATACCAATTCATAAACTCCTCAACTCCCATCGTTCCATAGAATAATGGAATATCAACCTTCACTCAATAATCATGGTTAAGTAGATTCCCATGATCAACTACATCTTCCTCATAGAGTTTTTCTTCTTCAGAATTTGAATTTTTCAGCAATAACAGCAAAATTGTTGCCACCTCGCATAACCCTAATCGGTTCCCTTCTCCCATCTCTTCTTTGGTTCTCGTTGATGTTGGCGTTGTTCACCTGAGTTGTTAAAGTCCACATTTGTTCAGTCAAAGTAGTTAAGGCTGTTATAAAATTTGTGGCAATACCTTCAAAATCTTCTTTGGTCATCGGTTGATTCACCATGTTTATCAAGCCATGGAAAGAACAAGAGAAAATATTCTATAATACCACCTGATGCAGTCGAAAACACTAGGGATTAGTAAGCACTAAACCTAGAATAAGAGCACATGATTGCAAGCGCAAAACCTGTCAGAAAAACGCTAGAGTCCACCAAATAAATAAAAAATACTAAGCTTTTTTATATCCAAAAGATTTTATTTGACTCACGCTAAAAGTGTTTTAATACGTAAGCAAAGAAACCCTAATGGGATATTTATCCAAAACATAAATAAAATAGAAAAAAAAACCTAACAGACTTTGAATCCAAAACAAAAATAAAAATAGAAAATTGCGGAAAATATTAAAATGTTGTTTTTAGGCATGAAAATATTCGGATGACTTAAAAAGCCTCCATGCATCATGTCTTATCATATTTTGAAAAATGTCGAGAAAAAGGTTTTAAAAAAAGTATAAATCTTGCAAAAACGTGTTGCACTAGAAACGAATTTTGAGCACATCTTTTCAACAAAACTTCGTGTGATTAGAAAAAAACTTTTTGGAAAGAACAATGAAAAACATGAAAATCAGTCACAAGAAAATTCATTTAAGTCAATTATTTTATTATTATTGTTGATATGGAAATTACTTCTTTAAAAAATAGATTTGAGGAATTGAAAATATTTGAAAGTATCTTTGCATTTTTATATGATTCACAATCATCAAAGTTAAAGTCATTGGACGATAATGAGTTGAAAGAATGTTGTGTAAAATTTCACTCAACTTTTTTTCATGGTAATTTATCAGATGTTGGTGTAGATGATTTTTCTCTGAATTAAAAATGTTACAATTTACTTTACCAAATGAAACAATGTTTGTCATTGATATTCTTAAATTTCTTAAACTTGTAGATTGTTATCCAAATGTAATAATTGCTTATAAAACTTTACTGATGGTGTTTATGACTGTAGCATCGACGAAAAGAAGTTTTTTAAAATTTAAGTTGATTAAAACCTACTTTAAATCATCAATGTTACAAGAAAGGTTGAACCACAAAACTCTCTCCAGACTCATACCAACACAATGGCGTCCTACACCGTCTACCATACAATGCCTCAAACGGTGCCATACTAATACTCGAATGAAAACTGTTGTTGTAAGTAAGTTCAATCAAAGGTAAGTAGCCATCCCAAGCTCCTTCCTTTTCCAATACACAAGCCTTCAAAAGATCCTCAAGTGACTAAATCGTCCCCTCAGTCTGCCCATCTGTCTGCGGATGATAAGCAGAACTCAAACGTAACTTCGTACCTAAAGCACTTTGCAAACTTTCCCAAAATCTCGAATTAAAAGCTCGGATCTCTATCTGACACAATGCTAGACGAAATACCATGCAAACTGACAATCCTTTCAATGTAAAGCTTTGCCAATCTCTCCAACGGGTAATCCATTCGCATAGGAATAAAGTGAGCAGATTTGGTCAATCTATCCACAATAACCCAAATAGCTTCAAAGTTACTCGGAGTTTTAGGTAAACCAGACACAAAATCCATAGATATGCTATCCCATTTCCACTCAGGAATAAACAACGGTTGCATCAAACCCGACGGTTTTTGATGCTCAATCTTCGACTTCTGAAAAGTCAAACAAGAATACACAAACTCAACAATGTCTTTCTTCATACAAGGCCACCAAAATACTTTCCTCAAATCTTGATACATCTTAGTAGCACCCGGATGAATACTCAATCCACTATGATGCCCTTCTTCAAAAATACTCTTTTTCAGCTCAACAATATCCGGAACACAAACTCTATCAGGACATCTCACGATACCATTCTTCATCAATCTGAAATTCACCACCTTGACCTTGACTGATCAAAGTCAACCAATCAACTAAACCCAAATCAGATTTCTGTCCTTCTCGAATCTCGTCAAGAATACCATTAGTAAGCTTCAACATACTCAGCTTAACTTCATAAGAAGTCTTCTCACACACCAAACTCAAATTACGAAATTGTTCAATCATTTCCAACTCTTTTACCATCATCATCGACATATGCAACAATTTCCCACTCAATGCATCAGCTACCACATTTGCTTTACCTGGATGGTAATTCAAACCAAAATCATAATCTTTCAGAAGTTCCAACCATCTCTTCTGCCTTGCATTCAATTCTTTCTGATCAAAGAGATACTTCAAACTCTTATGATCACTAAATACCTCAAATCTCGAACCAAACAAATAATGCCTCCAAAGCTTCAGCATAAATACAACGGCGGCCAACTCTAAGTCATGCGTCAGATAATTCCTCTCATGCACTTTGAGTTTCCTTGAAGCATAAGCTACAACTTGTTTATTTTGCATCAACACACCTCCTAAACCCATCAAAGAAGCATCACAATACACAACAAACAGATCTGTCGGATTTGGTAAAATCAAAACAGAAGCTTTCGTCAATCTCCTCTTAAGCTCTTGAAAAATGTCTTCACACTTTACATCCCAAACAAAAGCTTGACCTTTCCTAGTCAATTGCGTCAACAACAATGATAACTTGGCAAATCCTTCAATGAATTTCCAATAATAACCTGCCAAACCAAGAAAACTTCTAATCTCAAAAACTGATTTTGGAGCCTCCCAATGCGATACCGCTTCAACCTTTGACGGATCGACTGCAATACCCCTACTCGAAATCACATGACCAAGGAAACTCACTTCCTTCAACCAAAATTCACACTAAGAATGTTTAGCATATAACTGCTTTTCTTTTAACACAGATAACACAATCCTCGAATGCCCGACATGTTCTTCTTCACTCTTTGAATAGATTAAAATGTCGTCAATGACACCACCACAAACTTGTCCAAACAAGAATGAAAAATCCTATTCATGTACTCCATAAATACACCTGGTGCATTAGTCACACCAAATGGTATCACAGAATACTCATAATGTCCATACCTCGTTCTAAAGGCAATCTTCTGAATATCTTCAGTTTTCACACGAATCTGATGATACCCAGATCTCAGATCTATCTTACTAAAGACACTCGCACCAATCAACTGATCCATCAAATCATCAATCCTCGGAAGTGGATACTTATTCTTGATGGTCATCTTGTTCAATTGTCTGTAGTCCACACAAAGTCTCATAGAACCCTCTTTCTTCTTAACCAACAAAACTGGTGCACCCCACGGTGACACACTCGGACGAATAAACCACTTCTCAAGTAGATCTTCAAGTTAACGCTTCAATTCTTTCAATTCCGATGCGGACATACGATATGGAGCCATCGATATAGGACTAGTTCTAGGAATTAAGTCGATCGCAAACTCCACTTCTCGTTTCGACGGTAAATCTCTTATCTCATCAGGAAAACTTTCTGAAAACCATAAATAATTGGGACACCACCAACTTCACCACTTCCATTAACACTCAGAGTTGCCACCGACATATACACCTTTGCACCATCTTGCACCAACTCATCAAAACAATCTGTAAGAACTTGGCTTAACTCCCAACAATTCACTACACACACCATCTAAGCTCACAAGATAAGTTTATTCCAGCCAACATGAACTCGTCCACTATCAACAAGAGATTAAGGGTGATAAGTTCCTCAATTTGTCAATAGACAGCCAACAATCATAATGGGGCATAAACCATCTTTACCAAACTATAATAGCGTTCAACGACATACTGAGAAAGGCAAAGGTTAGAAAAGCAAACGTGTACCGACAGTGTTTTCACACACATGTCGCATACAAGGGAACAAACAACATTAGACAACTTAGCCGGATGGACCGACCTGCTCTGATACCACTAATGTAACAGCCCCTTTCTATACCCCCAATTAATCAAATAAATCATTTAGGCACGTATTAAAATTTTCATTAGAGTATAATTAAAACACGATATAAAAGAGGCACGTCACAATATACGTGAAATTAAAACATACAACACCTGCTCAATAAAGATATGCAACAGTGGGGTAACTTTCAACAGAGGAACTTAGTCCTCATACCCACATCTCAATATTTAGAATAAAAGCGGAAACATCTAAACATTGAATAACATCAAACATATATACAAATATATATATATATATATATATATATATATATATATATATATATATATATATATATATATATATATATATATATATATATATATATATATATATATATATATATATCTATATATATATATATATATATATATATATATATATATATATATATATATATCTATATATATATATATATATATATATATATATATATATATATATATATATATATATATATATATATATATATATATATATATATATATATATATATATATATATATATATATATATCATCCAGTTTGATTCACAACATAATTCATGTTTTCATAAACATTCAACATCAAGACACATATACAATTGTATCACAAAAGAATCAAAATAATTCTAGCTACCCCGTGCTACATATCAGAGCTGACCGACAAAAGAATGAAGACACGCTTCACAAAAGACCTCTAGCATACCTACTCTGCAATGCCTCATAGAGCATCATAAAACAGCAGAAGGGTGAGAAATATTATCATAATAATCAATGCATATAATTATATATATCTACAATCTTAGAATACACATAATCAACATTCTCACCACAAGTCATCCATATATGTCACAATGTATATACAAATATATGGATAATCACCAAGCACATTCATCATACATACATCTACAATTCACTCATTTCCACATAAACATTTATAATTATGTTTATTCATCAATTCACAACTCTCAGTTCAACAATTCATACACATATGCATACTTTCATACAACAATTATACCTATGACATGTGACTCAATACAACTCATGCCATGTGGTACCAACACCTGTTATTATTTTTCAGTTTTTACATTTAAATCGGGTACGTTCCCTAGACCAATAACAAATAAAAGCCCGTTCCCTAAGCTTTCAAACCCCACTCTAGGTTTGGGACAAGTCACTAGTCTCCACGAAACTAGCAAGCATTGCCTCTTGACAACAAATGATGCGTATGCAATCAACAAGCAAATGCACTTAAGACTGTTCCCGCATCTTAATCCCATGCATTCTCAAGTAATTCATCACACAAGAATTATAACCTGATTATACACACAACACATTTCATAATCACCAAGGTACTCATACTTTCACACATCATCATTACATTTATCAAGTAATGCATAAGAATACACATCATGGTGCTTCACATACAATCGCATACAATCAACATGCATTGACAATATCGCGCCAAACAACAACGAACTCCATCGCAATCGTCATGCATTTTTAATCAATTTAAACAATGCATATATTTTCCAAAAGGCCACATTTCACACTTCACAATTCCCAATCTAGGATTCACGCCATACGGCTACCCACAGCATATCATATAACAACACAAAAGATATGCGTTGAAGAATCAAAACATCAACATTGGATGGAAACAACAAAAATAAAATGTTGTTCTGTCACGTTCGCTACACCATTCGCCTAGCGAGGGTCATCGCGAACGCTCGCTACTAGCTCATCTAGCGAACACGCTAGCGATGGCTGTCTAAAAGCTACTGGAAGTGTTCTCTACACAGCTCGCCTAGCGAAGGCTTAGAGAATACTTGCTACACTACTCGCTCCAACGAACAAGGGTCTTTTTGGTTCTGTCCAAGTCTGGGACCATTTGCTACTGGCTCGCTAGCAGCTCGCCTAGCGAACCACTCGCTAGCTCGCTCGCTTAGCGAACCTCTGCGATCTCTCAAAAACCTCTACTGTCCGAAAATGTCACAAGGTCCAAAAATCACCCGATTCAATTCCAAAAAGTTTCCATATTCTTAGCCTAACATTCCTTGACTAAACTATATCACTCATTCCAGATTATCACCGTTAAAACACCGATTTCTATCGATTAAACCATTTCGACCTAAAAATGGAAAAATGGGGAAAACATCCAACAATCCAAACACACACATACATAACGATATACATTGGTAAGATAACAATATTTCACACCCTTACCCGATTAAATCGAGTCCTAGATGTTGATCTTGAGCTATCCAAGCTTTTCCTCTATTTTCTCCTCTTCTCTCTTCTTCCTTCTTTCTTTCTCTTCCTTTTCTCTTCTTTCCTCTATTCCACTTATATCTCTTTCTATTCTATATTCTATTTTTCCTTCTCTTTCCAACATTTCTCTAAAACCCTAACTCTTTAATCCTTTCTATTGGGCTTTACCCAACTCCTCTCACTTTCTATTCACACACCTCTAATTAGGCCCAACCAATCAATCTAGCAATTATACACTATTCTACCAAATGAATAAATCAATTAATTTAATTAATTTCATAAATCACATATTTAGATTAAATCAATTAAATCAATTAACTCATATAAATTAAATAAATCAAGTAATTCATTTAAATCAAATAACTCACATAAATCAATTAATTAATACAAATAATTAATTATTAAAAATTGGGCTGTTACATGGCTCATGTGTTTACCGAGCTGTTGAACAGAGTAGGAAATGTCGGGTCGTGAGTTAAGTAAGTAAATAAGCTGGCCTATTAATCTTCTGTAAACAGATGGGTCTTCTAAAGTAGTGCCTTCATTGATTCGTAGCCTGGCATCTTGAGTCATTGGAGTGACAATTGGCTTGCATCCTAGAAGTACAGTAGTGAACAAAATGTCAAAAGTTTATTTTCTTTAGCATATGTTGATTCCCTTATTGTTCCTTGCTACTTCCAGACCAAGGAAGTACTTCAATGTGCCTAAATCTTTGATGTGGAAGTGGAGATTTAGAATTTGCTTGATGTTGTTAATGATGTGCAAGTTGTTGCCTTCAATGACAAGGTCATCAATATAAACTAGAATGGCAATAAATGAATCAGCAGAATGTTGAATGAAGAGAGAATGGTCAGTAAGGCATTGTGTGAATCTATTGTTGAGTAATACTTGTGAAATTTTTTAAAACCATTTCTTGCTAAACTATTTTAAGCCATAGAGGTATTTTAAAAGTTTGCACGCTTGGTTTGGATAAGAGGGAGTAATTCCTTTAGGTAAGGACATGTACATTTCTCTTCCAAATCACCGTGCAAAAAAGAATTATGCACATCAATTTGAAACAGATGCAAACTGAAAGAAGAAGCAAGAGCAAGTAATAATCTCACAGTGGTTAGCTTGGCAACAAGGGAATGAGTGTCAAAGAAATCAATACCTTAGACTTGTATGAATCCTTTAGCAACTAAACGAGCCTTGTGTCTTTCAATTGTGCCATCAAAATTAAATTTGGTCTTATAAACTCATTTGCAGCCTATGGATTTCTTACCTGGGGGAAAAGTTGTAAATTGTTAAGTGTTGTTGTCTGTTAAGGCTTGAATGTCATTATTCATGGCCTTAACCCAATGTGGTTGAGTGTTTGCTTGCTTGAAGCTTATTGGATCAGTAGTGTCATACCCTAGTTTTTACCTCTAAGATCATACCTCCATTGGCATCATTTACATAACATCAACCATTTTATGTGTGTGTTTTATGCATCACTAACCCTTATTAAAAATATCAAAAAATATGTAATTTGCTTGCTTTACAAGTTAGGGTTTGCATCAAGGTGATCGAGCTGATGATTAGCCAAAGATTTGTGTGATCCTCAATGTCTCAAGATCCTAATTCATGGCATATGATCAAGAGTTTCACTTTACTCACAATCATTTGTAAGATTACATCATTTCAAGTTCATAAAGCCTCAAGTTCATCTGATGCATCAAATTAGGGTGTTGGCCTAAGATGGCTTGCAGTTGACTTTTTCATTTGAGAATGATCCTATACTTCAAGACATGGCTCAAGAGCCTCAAGTACATTTTTGAAGTCCATTACATGATCTAAATTGCCCAAGAAGATTGATCCTTTAAAGATTGCAAATTCAAATTCATTTGATGCAAGGTTAACTGGTGCACAAAGTCAAAGTTTGACTTTTGGTCAACCATGAACTCCTTAAGTCAAGAATCATTAAAATATGGTTAATGGATGCATTTGATCAAGTTGAATCAAGCAAATTACAAAAGGAACCAAATTTGCAAAATTAGGGTTTCTTGATTTTTCTAAGTTATGGAAATGCTTGAGTAAGTGACCTACTTCCCAAGATAAAAACTTTTTCCTCAAACATCCAATGGAAATACTTGGAGAATGTATGTAAAGATGACATGTCACACTACAAGATTGAAGAAATAGCAAGCCAAATTATTTCTTGAAGTGGAAGTTATGATTGATCAAAGTTGGGTATTTTTAACATTTTGAAATTCCAAACACTTAGAAAAATTTCCAAGATTTTCACCTTAACAAGTGCACTACTTTGTGACCAATTTGTGATCAATTCAAGCCATCATTTTTCATGCCCAAGGTATGAACTTAAAGTTGACATCATACACATCAATCTTGTGGAAGAATTGGATCCAAAACTCATAAGGATTGGAAGTTATGAAGTTTCAAAGTTTGGATTTTTAGGATGTTGAAAATGTCAAAGGACTTAGAAAATTTTCTAGGTCTCAAACAGCCACAATGTCCAATGTTCATGGCCAGTTTTCCCCATGAACTAAGGTGAATTTTTAAGTGATCAACATGAAAGTTGTAGTACACGATGTCTTCTTTCCAATGGTACCAAGAACATAAGTTTATTTTACTTGAGCATGAAGTTATGGTTTTCGCAAGAAGCCATGATAAAGCTGATTTTTGAAGGCAGATTTTGGCTAAGTACAAGTGCACAAATTCAAGGACACTTTTGGCCACTTTCTGATCATATTCAAGACTCCTCATCAACTAGAAACTTGCTCCATACCATAAGATCTTCATATTAATATCAAATTTTGCAAGAGTTGATCTTCATTCACCGTGTAAAACCTTGGTCCAGCATGTCATCCAAGACTTTTTTATGCATTTGCAAGAAAAGTGAATTATGATCACCAAAACTTTTTCCATGATTCAAAGACACAATCTAAACATCAGAACAAGTTTGATTTGCTGAGAAAATTCTGTTGAGTATAACACTTTAGAAGCTACTAAGCATACCAACTTTTGTACCTTTGTCCACTTTTATGGTTTTCATCCAAGATCCTCCAAACTTTGTCTTTATCTATTGATCCTTTTCCAAACCATTTCCACTATAACACTTCAAACCTTTTCTATCCTTTTCTAACACTTCAAACACCATCCATAAGCATCATGCAACCTATCTCAAGTCTTAAAATCATTTTGTAACAGCTTGAACACATCCATCACAACCTCACTTTTTCACATTGCAACTTGATTTGGATAGAATGATTCAGAGGGTCTCATCTCAACTTAAGCACATCAACACATTCATAGAGGTGTAAGGAAGTTGTAGCAATCATAATTTTGCATAGGTAATCACTCTAGAGCAAAACACAATTTCTCCATTTGAGGTGAGTTGTCATTTTTCAAACTCATAATTAGAAGCATCATTTTTTATCATTCAAGTTACCATCATACTTGTCACAATGTGAGGATTGAAAGCCCTATACTATTTTTCATTTTGATGGGAAATTAAGACATGATAATAGACCAATACGCTGCAAATATAAAACTCCCCCAAACTTGTAGGAATCTTGAGGATCAAAAATAAATATAAGACGACAAATCGAACAAATAAAGGCACAAAAGAGAACCGATATTTTTAACGTGGAAAACTCCTCAATATGAGAGTAAAAACCATGAGTCATGCAGACCAAATAAATAACTACACTATAATCAATTAAGAGTACAAGAGAATCTTAAAGTGATTCACAAATTAGTGCTAACAACTGCAAATCACAAAGCAAATTAGTTTACAAATAAGAATCAAAAGCTGATTTTTTTCCCAAATCTATAGCTTCAGTGTGAAGCAAATAACTTTCACCTCAGACTTTATTTTTAAATTCTGCACGATTAAAAGTTGGATATATATGTCGCGAACCTGCCCATCAAGTTTGAGCTTGATCCAACGGTTAACAAATTGGGGATCGTCGATTTAGTGAGACTGGTTGCAGAAAAACGGGAATGAGTTTCTCTCCTCTTTTCTCTCTTTTGAATCCTTATTTTTTCTCTATCTCTCTCAACTCTAAATTGATCATTTCCACCTAAATAAGTGAGACAAATGGTTTAATCATATTTGTGTCTTTCTCCACTTAGAAAGGGAGCCCAAAGCCAACAAATCTCCCCATCACAACTATGTGGAGGAAATTGCAAAACCGACGATATCACAACAAGCTTCAAATTTCTCTCTTGGTAATGATTTAGTCATCATATCATAACCATTATCATATATATGAACTTAGCTAACTCTAACACCTTAGCATCCAAAACATCACGTATCCAATGATATCTCACATCAATGTGTTTGGACCTATTATAAAAAGTCAGATTCTTACCAAGATGAATAGCGCTTTGACTATCAACAAATAACACATATTTGTATTGAACAAAACCAAGCTCCTGCAAAAATTTCTTCAACCATAGTAACTCTTTGCATGCTTCGGTAATTTCAATGAACTCAGCCTCTATAGTAGATAGTGCTACACACTCTTGCAATCTGGACTGCCAAGAAACAGCTCCCCTGCAAATTTAATCATGTAGCCCAAAGTGGACTTTCTAGAATTAATGTCTCTAGCCATATCATAGTCAGAGTAGCCCACTAGAGTAGGCTTATCTCCTCCAAAACAAAGTTCCATAGAAGTAGTACCGCGAAGATACCTTAAAATCTATTTTACAGCATTCCAATGCTCTCTACTTGGATTTGATAAAAATCTACTGACTATACCAATAACATGTGCTATATCTAGTCTTGTACACACCATTGCATACATCAAATTACCCACAGCAGACGCATAAGGAACACGTTTCATATCAAACACTTCATATTCACTTGAAGGACTTTGATTAGAACTCAACTTGAAATGAGTATCAAGAGGAGTGTTTACCGCCTTAGAACTTTCCATTTTGAATCTTTGCAACACTCTTTCAATATAATTTTCCTATGACATCCAAAGTTTCTTCTCTTTTCTATCACGCATGATTCTAATGCCAAGAATCTGTTTAGCTACTCTCATGTCTTTCATGACAAATTACTCATCAAATTGCTTCTTTAACATGTTAATGTTAGAAATACTTTTTCCTACAATAAGCATATCATCAACATATAACAATAGGATAATGAATTCATCGTTAGAAACTTTTCTAACAAAGACACAATGATCTGAAGTAGTCTTCTGTTATCCTTGACCATACATAATAGACTCAAACTTCTTGTACCACTGCCTTGGAGCTTGATTCAACCCATTATCTTATTTACCTTTAACTTGAAAACCATCGGTTTGTTTCATGTAGATCTCTTCCTTTAAATCACCATGAAGGAAAGTCGTTTTCACATCCATTTGCTCAACCTCTAAATCAAGAGTAGCAGCCAAACTCAACACAATTCTAATTGATGACATCTTTACAACATGTGAGAAAATATCATTAAAATCAACACCTTTTCTTTGACGAAAACTTTTCACCACTAATCTGGCTTTATATCTTGGAGACTTAGAGTTGCTCTCATGTTTAACTCTATAAATCCATCTATATTCCAAAGCCTTTTTGCCTTTAGGCAGCTTCACTAAATCATAAGTGTGATTATCATGCAATAATTTCATATCATCATGCATTGCATCCATCCACTTTTGATTTTCATCACTTTCCATGGCCTCTTGAAAACACTCGGGTTCAACCTCATCAGTCAAGGTCACATACTCATCATAATTATACCTTGTAGAAGGATGTCTCTTCCTGTTAGACCTCCTAGGTTGAACTTGAGATGATTCTAGAGTTTCACTAAGATTCTCATCCTGTGACAAATCACTCTCCCCTTCACCATCATTAGTGGAATATTTACCTCATCTCTAAGTTGTTGATCATCAACATAGTCATATGTCTCACCATCGTGATCATCACCATCAATAGTATCCAGATTATTACTAGGTAACTGAACTGGATCAACATTAGACAAACTGATATCTTTCTTGGGTGTAGCCTTCTCTACCTTATCAATGTCTTAAATATTTTACTCTTCCATAAAAACCACATCATGACTTCGAATAAGCTTCTTCTCTACGGGATCATACAACCTGTAGTCAAGTTCATCTTGTCTATAATCGATGAAGATACATTATTTTGATTTTTCATCCAACTTAGATATTTCATCCTTTGGAATATGCACAAAAGCCTTACAACCAAGGACTCTTAATTGATCATACTTGACATTTTTTCCAAACCAAAATTTTCCCGGAACTTCATTATTCAAAGCAACAGCAGGAGTGAGATTAAGAACATACACTATCGTGTAAAGTGCCTCGCCTCAATAATGATTAGGCAACTTAGCTTCAGAGAGCATACACCTTACTCTCTCAATTAGTGTTTGATTCATCCTCTTTGTTAAACCATCCAATTGAGGAGTTTTAGGAGGATTTTTTTCTTGTGCAATATCATGCTGCTTGCAACAGGAATCAAATGGTCCATAATACTCTCCATCATTGTCTGAATGAACACATTTCAGCTTCTTGCATGTCTGCCTCTCAACTAAAGCATGGAATTCTTTGAACTTTTCCAAAACTTGGTCTTTTGTCTTCAAGGCATAAAACCATAGTTTCCTGGAGCAATCATCAATAAAGGTAACAAAATAAAGTGCACCACTAAAGGATTTTACGTTTAATGGACCACAAACATCAAAATGTACCAATTGAAGCAACTTTGACTTCCTTGAGGGAGGGTGTCTCTTGAAAGATACTCTAGTCTGTTTACCAGCCATGCAATGAGAACACTTCTCCAAATATGCATTCTTTAATCCAGGAAGAACATCCTTTTTAGCCAAAACATTCATCCCCTTTTCACTAATATGACTAAGTCTTCTGTGCCACAAAGATGCTTCCATGTTGATAATATTCACATTATCCCTAACAACCAAATCTTTTGTCAAATACAATTTAGAAATCTTTTCCCCTCTAGCCACAACCAAGTTATCTTTGTTGAGCTTCCACTTTCCAGAACCAAAGTGATTATCATAACCACAATCAACTAGCATATGCACAGAGATCAAATTAAAGCGGACATCTGGAGCATGTTTGACACCTCTAAGCAACAATTACATTCACATGTTAGTTTTCAAGAAAACATCACCAACACCAATTACCTTAGATACACTATCATTACCCATCTTCAACACTCTAAAATCACCAGAAGTATAAGATGTGAAAAAAATCCTTCCTTGGTGTAGCACCACTGTCAACTATCCACATGCTCTCGTCTGATATAAGATTAACAGACTCATGATCACGGAGAATAACAAGATCATCACTAGTAGTAGTAGTAGTAACACGATCATCATCATGGTTTTCATAGTCTTTTTGTTTATACTTACGCTTCTTATCTTTGTTACCTCTTTTCCACTGATAGCAATACTTTTGTACGTGTCCTGTTTAATGACAATAATGACACTCCAAATTCTTGTATCGCGCCTTGGACTTGCTTCTGCTATTCTCTCTACCAACCTTCGATTCCTTTTTATGACTTCTCCCCTTATTTTCAATAACAAGTACCTCGGGTTGAGATGAAGAACCCCGTGCTTTCCTTCTCATCTACTCATTAAGAATACCACCCTTAGCCGTTTCTAAAGAAACAACACCTCTAGAAGCAGAACTTGTGATAGAAACCCAAAATGTCTCCCAAGACTCTGGTAAATATAGAAATAGAAAGAGTCCCAAAAGTTCATCATCAAATTTGATACTCATTCCTGACATCTGATCAAGGAGGCCTTGACATTCACTCAAGTGATCTGAAATAGAAGACCTCTATTTATACTTCAAACTTATGAAGCTATTCAATAAGAACAATTTATTATTCCCAGATTTAGAGGCATACAAGGACTTTATCTTCTCCCACAATGTTTTTGCATGTGTCTCATTAGCAATATGATTATAAACATTATCTTCTACATATTGTCGAATAAAACCACATACTTGTTGATATTCAAACTCACATTCTTCATCACACACATAATCCAACTTTGCGGAACTAAAAACCGATAAATGCAATTTCTTCATAAATAGTAAGTCTTTCATCATGCCCTTCCATAAATGATAATTAGAACCAATCAACAATACCATCTTCATCTTTGTATTTGACTCCATCATTCAAACAAGTAAAATAGCCCCTAACCAAGAGCTATGATGTCACTCTGATGGGAAATTAAGACACGATAATATAAGAATTCTTTCTTTAGATTAACCCTTGATCAAAATAAGTCTTCAAAAGAGAACTCGAAGTACCCAAAATCCAAGGTTTGATATCACAAGCTTCCAAGCATAGGTTAAGATCCAAATTCTAGGTCCAAAGTTCCATGTCCAATGCAAAGGATAGTAACCATAGTCCACCATTAAGAGAACAAGTTTTTTAGATGTTTAATCCTTTATTAGTGTTTTGAACAAGATATGGTCCAAGTGGACAAAATAAAAAGAGAGCGGAAGCACAAACAATAATATGATATGAGATGATAATAATGGAGCATAAAAATAAAAGAGAGATAGGGAGCGAGAAGGAAACATAAACAAAATTAGTACAATAATATTGTTAGTGAGTTAGCAATTAGTTGTTAGAACAAATGATCAACGATGGCTAAATAATGAACTTAGGCCAAAGTTAATGAAGACTCATTAGAGGATTGATAAAATCAAATCCTCCTAACAATAATTTTCTTAAGTAATGGATCCAAGAAAAATAATCAACCATACTTGGACTTTCAAACATAAGTTTGAGCCACGAATGATCATTTTCTGATACTGGACACATGTAGTGCTATGTTAAGCAATCGTAATCGGACTTACGTAGAAGCCACAACTATCTGAGGCTGGTCAATAACAATGTTAGTGCTAATATATTCTAGAGAAGTGATATGTAGATCACTCTCCGAAAAGCAATACTGCACGAAAAGAAAAGAGGTAATGATCTCATCTTTATCAAGAACTTAAAACAAGTTCCAACGATATTGAAGATTTTCATTGATCAAAATAAAATGAGAAATAGATGAAGAAATGCCAAATTGAACCACAAAAAGATGTAATTCAAGGCAAAGAACAAAAGGAAATGGAAGAAGAAAGAAAAGCAACCAAAACAGTCCCAAAACAAAGCCAAAAAACACATTCTGCACTGTGAAAATCGATTGCACCAGTGCACAAATCGATTGCACAGTAAAAAATCAGCAATTCTGAGCAAAAAATACACTATGCAAATCGATTGCACACTGACAGGCAATAATAAAATCAACATTACAAGGAAAAACCATGATCAATCATTTCTTCAAACATCTCATGATCAAGGATGCAGTTGAGCACAAAAATACAAGTAAAACAATAGAAAATAAGACCAATGAAACCCAATTTGCAAGATCCAAATATCAAGCAATAAGAATCAGCCCTAGATCACATTGTAGAAGATGGATCAAGCACAACAATGGTGGAACAAGGGTTTACCACTTCAAATCTGAAAATGCTTCCAATCAACTCAAGAACCACACTCCAAATCCTTGATCTACTGAATTTGATGATGAAGAAGTGATTAGATGAAGGTTTTAGCTCAAAGATTAGTAAGCTTCAATGAAAAGCTTACTAACTTTTAGTGGAAGAAAGAACTTTAGTGAATTTGGTGGTTGAAAGAAGTTGAGAGAATGAGAAGGAAATTTGACAAGGTGATTTTGGCTCTCAAAAGCTTGAAGAATGAATGAAATGAGGCCTCTATTTATAAAATTTAGGCTTGGAAATTTTGGTGGTTTGGAATTTGGTCTGGAATTAAAATTAGGCTTGGGATTTGAATTTGGAGCCAAAATCAAGATCAAGTGGTGATTAATGAGGGTGTATGATGGGAATTAATTATGATGAGGTAGGGGACTAAAATGAGATGATCTAGAATATTCTCATGATGAAACAAGTGAATTTGGTGCCAAAATGCTGCAGAATTTGAATTTGCTGATTTTTAGCCAAAACTGCCTTGTGCAATCGATTGCACTACAGTGCAAATCTATTGCATTGCTGAAAAACTTAAAATCTGGTGAAAATATGAAGGGTGCAATTGATTGGACCATAGTGAAAATCGATTGCACAACTGAAAAACTTGAAAATGCTTTGTTGGTCGGACTATTCTGGTTCTTGCTCGATTCTTTTGACTTGTCAAAGAAGGCACGAAAATAAACACATGAACTTTGGAGTTTCTTGAAAATAATCAACCAATACTTGAGAACTCTTGATCAGATGAATTTAAATTATTTGCATATCAACTTTGACTTTTTTCAAATGAATTTCATTCGAGTTGGGGGACTGTTGATTGGTGTTCTTGATCCAAACCTCTTCCTAAAAAAGTTAGTAAAGGGAAAACAAACATATTTTTGGATTTTGATTCCTGCAAGGTATAAACCTAAAGATGAGAGGGATAGAGGAACCAAAGCATGATCTTATTTGTGGTATAAGATGCAAATGACGTGTGAAATCTTAGGGTTAAAAATTAGGGTACAACATACTCCCTCACGCTCGGGTCTCAATGAGCTCAGAGCATGGACGATGCGAAAATACCAACAAGAATCAAGGATAGCCTCTGATACCATCTTATAATGTGTGGGTTCAGGTTGCCCACCGTTTATATCCATGCACCAAACCAAATAGTGCAGGGCATGATGGTGTATTGGGAAAAATCCAAGTCCCATATTGGTTAAAAATAGTGCCCACAAAGGGTTTATATAGGGTGTCACCCCTCATCCTATAAGCCGGTTTTGAAGGGATGAGTTAGGTATTACCACATTTCTTAGAAGTACCTACATTAATAATATATTTTATACTAATGATAACATATCAAATATCGGTGCTAACAGGATGAAGTTTAAAAACATTCAAAATGCTATGAAGAACATAATAGACGACTAACTACCAAGGCGATATATACTGTAATAGTGGAAATGTATAAGACATGAATAAAAATGAAAATAACATGGGGTGGTTAGATTATACTGCTAAGTACTCATAACATTGATTCAAAATATGTAAAAGCAAGTAATGTTAAAAATGTGTATGAAATGATAAAATTAACAAAGAAAGAACGATCTTATGCTAAAGATTATTGAAAAATGATACAAGAATCATCTATACAATTCACAAAAATACTTCCTTCCATGTTTATAAAACCAGTAAGAGCTTCAGTAGTATGCATGTCTTCAAACCTAAAGAACGCATTATTTTTTCCATATGCATTGTTAAGAACATAAAATTCTGTCACATTTTGTATTATAAAAAATATATATTAGAAAGGAAATAAAATGAACAAAATATTAACTTCTTTGGTGTTAGTGATCCCTTGGAAAACCACACAACTGTTGGGTAACCATAAACTTTATACTTAGTGCAAATGATTTTATTGTTCATCACAATCAACCTATAAAAATATTAACCAAGGTTGGTAACAATATTTACGAAACACGAATACACAAACACCAACATCATACACGACATTGACACATCACTAATAGTAGTAATTTAAAAAATTAAATAAATTAAGTGTAATCATACGTGTCATTATCCAGGGTCGGCCTTATCAGTCTGAAGATCCAATTCTAATTTAAAAATAGATCTAAATTAAAAATAATATATAAAAAATACAATTATATATTAACTAAACGTAGCAACAAAAATACTCAAAGTATTGTTTAAATTATAAAAAAAAAGGCTTAAATAGTCATTTGGTCCCTGTAAGTTAGCGATATTTTGAATTTAGTCCCTGTATCTTTTTTTTGTCTGAGTCCTTATAACTCAATTTTGTGTTGCATTTAGTCCTTGACGCCAACCTTCTGTTAAAAAAATGTTGACTGTGTAAACGGTGCATACGTGGAATTTGTTTAGTGTGTTTTTCACTTATGAACATACCTACATGAAAATTTATAAATTTCCCACCAAAAATATAAAAGTGTGCATAAAATATGCTTTGTGTTTAGTCCCTTCAAATTAGGGGTTTTGAGCAAAAAATAGAAACAATCCATTGAAGTTATTGTGGAAGACGAAGATGGCGAAATACTGATATCAAGATCATCCAACGGGTATCGCATGTAGTAGATTTCAAAACGAAGGTGCGAATACTCATCCATGGAGTTCTCTTTGAGTGTTCATCACAGGAGTAAATTTGATAGGGACTGTCTTGTATACTACATGGGGGGAAACGAGCATGGAGTAGAAATAGATCCTGATAGGTTGAGCTTATTTAAAGCAATATGTATTGTGAAAGAGTTAGCTGAATTTAAGCATACCGATTATTGGTTATGGTGGTATAACAGTGATGGTGATAGGTATAGTAGAATGGTTAGTGACCCAAATGCTTCTAATGTTTATCAATATGTCATGGAAATGAAGTGCGTAGTGCATATATATGTAGAGCATAAAGGTGAACGCAATGCAGTAGTAGCTGAATAAGGTAATGATGTTGGTGGTGTGGAGCAACATGAACTAGGTAATAAAGTAGACAATATTGGTTGTGTGGAGAAAGATGAAGTAGGTAATTACGTTGGTGTTGAAGTAGATAATGTTGGTGGTGTGGAGCAACATGAAGTACATAATGTTGGTGGTGTGGAGCAACATGAAGTAGGTAATGATGTTGGTATTGAGAAGAATGTTGAAGTAGATAATGTTGGTGGTGTGGAGCAACATGAAGTAGATAATGTTGGTGGGCAAGATAAGCAAGATGGGCAAGATGGAGAAAATGTGGAACAAGTTGAAGGTGTAACACCCTTCTAAACCCCGTGGAATATATATATATATATATATATATATATATATATATATATATATATATATATATATATATATATATATATATATATATATATATATATATATATATATATATATATATATATATATATATATATATATATATATATATATATATATATATATATATATATATATATATATATATATATATATACACACACACACATATACATATATATAATCAGAGTAATTATCACGCATCTCACAAAAGGGTGTTGTTACACCCCAAAATTTGCCCAACTTTGTGCTTTAGCTGGCTTTTGTTTCATTGCATTTATCATTGCATTCATAGCATTAGCATTTGCATACCATAGTCCATGAACAGGGGATTGAGAGGTGTGTGCTTATCAAGAAAGGGATATCAAAGGTATAAGCCTATTCAAGGGGTTATATTCAAGCTATCAAGTGCTTATCATTATCAGAAGAATGGCAAAGCTCATCAGAAAGAGTGGATTGGTTAAGAATGGTATACCTCCTATCTTGGGGGTCTATGAAGGTCATCAAGTGGTTTTGAATCCATGGTTATGGGTGGAGAATATTGAGAGAGCTCATGGAATACCTTGAGGGTCATCTTGAAACTTGTGTTAGTCATTATATCAAGTGTGTGAAGCCACAGTCAAGATTGGTGCAATTAGGGTTTTCACCTGGTCAACCCTAAGTCAACAATTGAATTGAAGGAGATTAAAACTCAATTCAAAGTCTTTGTGATCATGGGATGTTGTGTTGAGACATGTCATATATTATTTCAAGATCATTTCATCAATATTCAAGAGTGTGAGAAGTTGCTAGGCTAGGGTTGTTGTGCTTGTCAGTGTAAAATCCTCTAGTTTAGTGTCTAACTTCAAGACTACATAACTCAAGATGAAAGCCTCATATCATCTTGACATAAACATGAGTCTTGTAGGGCATATTCATAGCTTTAATTTGAGTACTAGAAGTCCTTGATTGAATTTCTAGAACTCAAGTTATGAGGCAGACAAGTTACAAGTCATCAGGTGAATGTGATTTTAATCATCAAAAGTCAACCAACTTCCATGCCATTTTTGACCTAGAAGGATGTTTCTCCTCAACTTCAAGTGAACATGAAAGTTGTCCCTCATGATCTTAGCTTTCCAAAAAGTCCTAGAAGTCCTCATTTTGAGTTGTAGAACTCAAGTTATGAGCTTCGCAAGGCAAGGGTATTTTGGGAAAGTGAGATTATAGGTCATTTTCATTATAGGTCCATTTCACCAATTTTCACACTTCAAATGAAAATATTTCCAACTTAAAATTTGCTCCAAATGGGGTCATTTGGTCAACCAAACCTCAAGGATCCATTGATATGGCTTGGATAAGAAAATGCTTGAAGAAAAATTCATGGAAGGAAGCTTTAAAGGCCTCAAAAATCAAGAATTCAAATCAATTCATTTTGGAACCAATTCATGTCATGTTGGTACAATTTTTGAGTCCAATTGATATTTTAAGAACATTGGAAAAATTAGAAATCAAGTTTGAAGACATTTACATGCGGAAATTCATGGTTTCTTCATCTTTAAGCAACAAATGCAAAATCTACCATTGACTCAATTCCAAGGAACCAATCTCAGCCCTACATGTTCCTTGCATCATAAGGAACTAATATGAACAGAATTGGAAGCTTCCACACACCATATTCATGGAAATTACAAGGGAAAAAGTGAAGAAAAATGTGAAAATTAAAATTGGATTTTCAACCATTTTTGGGCCTCCATTGTAGCCCAAATTACTTCTATATATGCTCATGAATGAGTTCATAGCAAGGTTGGTGATGGATTGAGAAAGAGGAGGTAAGAAGCACTTGAAAAAAATTTGTTAGAGGTGAAAATTGAATTTCTACTTTGGAGCAATTTCAGAGGGAATTAATTATTCAAGAAGCTTCTCCAAGCACCATTGAAGGATTTTGAACAACTTTGATCAAGAATTCGTGCAAGAACACTCCACCATTGAAGCTCCGAACAAGGTTCTTACTTTTCATCCATACGCTCTGTTCTTGATGAGTTATCGCGCCATTTTTACATAATTATGATCCTTGGAGTATGTAGAAGCTTTTAGGATTAGTTTGGTTAAGTTCCATGAAATTCAAGAATTGACACCCTAGGTTGTAATTTGATTTTCTCTCTTGTTAGTGGATGAAAATGGAAAAGAGTTTGACATTCATGATGTAGGAAGTGAGAGGAAGAGATTAGTATCATCAATTTTAAGTTTTGTGAAAGTTGGAAATTCTTGAGTGATTCTTGGATGTTCATGATTTTTGAGTTTTAATGGAGGAAAGTGAAAATAAATTACATATTTGGATTCTACACGAAAAATCATGCGAGTTTGGTTAAAAAAAACTCATTTTGGTGAAGAAATGAAGAAGCTACATTTTCGGACCAACGAAGAAGATTACCGGCGTAAGGCCGGCCACCGTCTCCGGCCAGCAGCCCCACCGTGCGTGGGCCCCCCTCTGTTTGTCATTTGAATTTCCAATTCAGCTACAGACCGTCCGATCGCGCTAAGTCCATGGACTTTGTAATCCCATCTTACGGCCAGGATTGAGTTTCACGAATGGCCCCTTCCCATTGAGTAAAATGCTGAGTTTAATACTCAGCTGGGCTTTTAAGTGTCTTTCGCTAACAGAACCCCCATTCTCACGGCCCAATGTAATAACACACGAAAAACTGCTTGTTGCACCACCTTTCTGTTCCTTTTAATTTCTTTTTCTTAGTTTTCTATCTTAATGCTAGTTTCATTTTAATTCAGAAAAAAATACTTAAATGCTTCAATAAATCTTGAGAAAAATCATGTAGGTAGTTTAACATGTATAGAATTTTGTCATATTTTTTAATTTCAATTTTCATGCATTTTTCAATTAATTTCATATTTTCTCTTTTAATGTGTTTTTAATGATTGAAAAATGACATGCCATGCTTTGTGATTTTCTTTCTTTTTTGTATGGTGAATGTTGATACATTGTAGAATATTTTAATATTTTTCTTGCATTTTTTAGATCCCATTTGAATAGGTTTTAGAGCACATCTTTAAAGCCTTCCTCATTTGAATCTCCCATAGCATATATCTTGGTTTAGCATCTGGTTAGTGGTCTTAGGCTTATAGTTTGGACTTGAAACTTTAACCATAGACTCCTAACACATTTAGGATACTCTAGGATCTTTCTTAGGATTTATAGAATTGATTTCCTATTTTTCCCCACATTTTACATTCTGACCAATGTTTACATGCTTCAACTTGCACCTTCTCATAGTTTGGCCTAATAAATGAACTTTTAGCCAACTTTAAGCATCCAATCTTCCCATTAACCTTTAGTATATAGGTTGACACATCTTTAGGGTGATCCCTAAGTTCTTAGATTATGCATAGCTCCTTTAGGTTAAGTGATCTTTAGAACTAATCCTTAGGGTTCTTCCTGAAGCCTCTTAGGAAGATGATTCTCCCATGAATGGTAGAGTGTCATGGTGGATGCCTTTGGCATACACCATGCTTCCCTTCATTTCAATCTCCCATGAATGGTAGAGTGTCATGGTAGATGCCTTTGGCATACACCATGCTTCCCTTCATTTCAATCTCCCATGAATGGTAGAGTGTCATGGTGGATTCCTTTGGCATACACCATGCTTCCCTTCATTTCTAATCTCCCATGAATGTTCGAATATCATGGTGGATACCTTTGGTATACACCATGTATCACCTCATTTGTTGATTATCCATGATTGGTTGAACATCATGGTGGATACCTTTGGTATACACCATGCATCCCATCATCAATTCCCTTCCTTAGGATAGATGCCTTGTTTGATTACTTGTGGAATGAATTCCTTATTTGTCATAATTCCTTTCCTTCATTCATGATTGAGTGGTGTGTTGCATTAGGGTAGCTCATGTTTAGGGTAGTCTAAGTGTAGGTGCATGACTGCATTAAGAGGTTGAGTGGGTATCCCTCTGGTTGCTTGCATTAAGGGTTGAGGTGATCCTCCCCTTGCTTGTGTGTTGTTTTTTCTCTTTATATATGGGGTGTTTGCATCGAAAGGTTGAGGTTGCCTCCCTTTGCTTGGTTGTTGCTTTTTCTCTTTGCCTGCTTGCATTAAAAGGTTGAGGTTGCCTCCCTTTGCTTGTATTGCTGCATTGCATTTGCATCTGTTTACTTTCATATTTCATCTGCTTTACGATTTCAGCATTATTTTCTCTTCCCATTCATATGCTCCCTTAGGATTCTCACTTCCTTGTTTAAGGAAGTGATGATTAGACTTTAGGCTGAAGCCTTTGCATGATAACATTTAGGAGTTCCCTGTTTCAAACTCAACCCTAGGACCATATTTCATGATAACAGTAGGATTTCAGTTTCCCCTGTAGTCCGTTCTCTTCTCTCTTTAAACCACAGTAAAATATGTAATAAAGGCAAGTTGGTACAGTACATTACGAGCCTTAAGACACTTAGGAAATGGTTATTGGAGGGTTTCCTTCCAATAATCGGGATGTTTAGTATGGTACCCTTTGGGTGACATGCGACGCATTCACTCCTAAGTCATAGTCTCTAGTGTTGTACGAATTGCAAACATCCATAAAAAACACTTCTTCTGTAAAAGACAAAAACAAACTCCAAACCTTCTTTTTGCCCCGTGGGCCCATAATCCGAGGAAAACGTTTTCAGAAAAAAGAGTGTCGTTAACTCTTAGTTCTACCGTAAACGGTAACGCCTAAGTCTCCAATGGTCGAGCTGCATACACCAACTGCTGGAACTGTTTGTTAACCGTACTCGGATAAAAAAGACAAACCTGTGTCCCCTTTTTATCCCAAACTACGTTAGCTCTGATCTCTCAAGCCTGTTGAGAGTACGTAGGCACAAGATGCGATATCTTGGCGAGCAACCTTCCCTTCACCCGTAGTTAGCCGAACTACGTTGACTCTGACTTTTCCATTGCACAAAGGGAATACGTAGGCCCAGAGCATCGACGCTCTGTCGAGTCCCCTTTTCATTTTTCAGTTCTCTTTTGAGTCAGCCTTTTTAGCGTAGATAGTTAAACCAACCCGTCAGATAAACACAACAAGCGTGGATCCCGTTAAGTACAACGGACGTGAGGGGTGCTAATACCTTCCCATTGCGTAACCGACTCCCAAACCCAGACATGGTTGCGATGACCTTGTCTTATACCTTTTCGTCAGGTTTTTCCGATCGTTTCCTTTCCCTTTCTGTGGGATAAATAACGAAAGGTGGCGACTTTTCTGTTGTGCCGGCACCTTATTTTCGCAGTAGCGACAGCTGGCGACTCTGCTGGGGATTGCGATGGTTCCCTATGCGAGTCTCGCCTTGGATTTTCTTCCTAGCTGTCTGGGTCATCCCCAGCAGCTGGCGACTCTGCTGGGGACCTTTATAGCTGCAGGGGAACTTTCCCATCCCCTATGCTGGGACCGTTTCCCATCCCTTATGCGAGTCAGTCCTAGCGCTTGTATGTTTATCTGTTGGGTTTGCATTTATTTATCGCACTTTACTTTCCGCACTTTATTTTCAGTATGATATCATTATTGTGATGTTGTTGGGAGGGGATCTGATGAGTGATAAGCCAGGCCCAGGCTTGAGTGTATACCTAGCATTAGTTGTGGAAAGTAGTGGGCGCGTGCATGCTTTACATGTACTAGTGTCCCGCAAAATCCACGCTCAGACGAGATTCTCTTGGTTGACTTCTTTTCCAGCCCTTTGGGCTTGAGGGGTTGTTGGTCTGGAGGGTTGTCGACTCTGGGGACTGATCATTTGTGACTCAACTAAGTGAGGCCTCTTTAGGGAGTGATGATGCCAAACCAGAAATGGTGAACGTATCATCATTTCTCGAAAGTCTGTGACGCTGGGAAACGCATAGGATGTTGTACCGTATCAGTGGATAGGTCCATACCTATGAGTGAGACTGGGGTTATGCAGGAAACCTTTACCTTCAGACAACCTGGTTTTTCTTGACAGTATGAATCAGTATTATTGGTATCAATGGGTCCTTATTATCAGAACCTTGTTGAAGCAGAATTTTGGTTCTTTAGTCAACAACACAACACTCTTGATCCCTTGCTACATTTTTGCATTTGCATCTGCATATCATTTTGCATAACAGGTATCGCAGAACCATTGATCTTATTCAATGTGCTAAATAAGTTTTTTGCAGGATATCTGATCAAGAAGATTACAGAAATCCCCACAAGGCTATGGAACAGGTACGAGCAGAGCTGAGTGAGGTCCGAGGCCAGATGAGGCAGGTTATGGGGAACATGCAAGAGTTGCATTCGAACCAGCAGGTACTCAGAGAGGAGAACCAGCAGTTGAAAACTCAGGTGGGTTTGATCATGGAGGTAGTAAGAAAGGTGCTTAGAGAAGAAGGTGACCAGGTGCCTAAAGTTGCAGTAGAGATGCTTGCTCCGCTTTTGTCCATGGAGCCTGTCCCAAGGCGTGATGTGCCTTGAAGACCTATGGCACGACCTGAGATCCCAGATTTACTACGTCAGCAACTATCTCTCACTCTCTAAGACACTCTTAAGGCCAGGAGGTATGCACCGAGGCTGAAGCAGCCTGATAGAATTTTTGATAAGATCCCCATGACTTACACTCAGTTGCTGCAAGTCTTGCTTCAACTTCAGTTGGTCGAACTACGGAAGTTACATCCACTAACTGGGACCCCATCACCTGGCTATAATGCAAACGCCCATTGTGATTTCCATGATGGGGCACCCGGACACCACGTTGAGAACTGCAAAGCTTTTAAGCACGTAGTTCAGGATTTGATCGATTCAAAGGCCGTTAAATTCACGTCGAGCGACACGAGTATATCAGAGGGTCTCATTCTAGGCATTACAGAAAGGATGGACACTCCTGCTTTCATCCCCAAAACTGCATTGGACCCAAAGGATGCCTTGCAATTTATGACTTCTAAATCTCCGTGCCCGCAGCTATTGCCAATTCCGGGACTAAACCTGAGGATGAGTGCATCCGAGCAAAAAGAGTCCTTGGTATCTTAGGCTCAATCTCTGGATGTCTTGACCGTTAAGAGTCAACAACCCCTAGGGTCCATGCATCCGACATCATCTCCCTTCTAGAGTCAACGGTCATGTCGCCATCAACAAGGACGGCACGTCAAGCAAAGACCAAAGAAGCCAGAAAGGCAGCTTGCTCGGTTGCCCATGTCATATAGTCAGGTATTGCCATATCTGATCAAGGGGGGTCTGATAGTGCCAAAGGAGATTAACCCGGTGATTCCGCCGTATCCGCCAAGTTTTGTTGCAAGCGCCCATTGTGATTACCACGCGGGGGCACAAGGGCACTCAACTGAAAACTGCAAGGTGCTTAAGAGCCAGGTTCAGACTCTATGGGACGCCAACAGGTTATCGATTACGCCTCTGGGTATTCAGATTAACGACCTTCCTTTATCCAGCCAGGTGGGCACATCAGTTCATGTTGTGGAAGAGTTCCCCGAAAACGAAGGTTCAGAAGCCTTTTAGACTGACTTCGACGAGTAACTTTGAAGATGGCTGCCTCAGCGGCGAATCAAGTTTGAAAGCCCAGTGCCTAGAAGCTGGCAATCTGCATTTTTTATGTCATTTCTTTATATTTGTAGTTTCTTTCCTGTTTAATTGCAAATTTCGTTTGTAAAACTTGTTGTTTTCAATTGATATTGATAAATGAAATATATATGCATGTTTTTGAATAAATCCATTCGTGTTCACTATATTGCTTTCTTTTATTTCAAACGCTTGTTTAAGTGGAGTCCGAGGAAGGATGACGAAATTTCGAGAAGCACAAGTTTTCGAATGTGTGCTTTTGAATAAAAAACCTGTTGATGATGTACAGGCATTGTTTCAAATCCACAAACACCGAAGATATAAGGAAGATAATCCCTTGTTAACCCCTTTGAGCCTAGTAGTAGGAGTTTCTTTCTGAAAATGAAAAACCCTCAATCATAACCCGGGGAAGGGTAGGTGTCAGTTAATTTGACCAAGCGCTCAAATTACAAAAGGAGTGTCCGTTCGAGGATAGATCACACCTATATAGGTCGTACCTAAAAAAAAGCCATGATGGTTAAACCTGGTCGATCAGGAGTGAAACAGTCACAATATCTTTTCAAACAAGTTAGACAAGTCGGTGTCACGCGAGTCGTTAAAAAAAAAAGAGAAAAAAAACCACAATGGTTAAATCTGGTCGATCAGGAGTGAAACAGTCACAATCTCTTTTCAAACAAGTCAGACAAGCTGGTGTCACACGACTCGTTCAAAAAAAAGAGAAAAAAAAACCACAATGGTTAAATCTGGTCGATCAGAAGTGAAACAGTCACAATCTCTTTTCAAACAAGTCAGACAAGTCGGTGTCACGCGACTCGTTCAAAAAAAAAAGAGAAAGAAAAAAATCAAAGAAAAAGCCCGCTAAGTCGAATCTTGCAAACAAGCGACTTAGGAAAAAATTAGGGTATCCCGCTGGACTTCAAAATCGAATAAACTCAAAAGAGTTAGTCCAGAAAAAAGTTATGGAATGAAAAAGCAAAAAGCGAAAAAGGATTACAAGAGAAAAATCCTCAAACAAGAACGAAATCGTGTGGCTACCGGTGCCCTAACAAAAACGAAAAGCGAGTGACTGTCACTCCAAAAAAAAATGTGTGATTCCCTGAATCATCGCTCCTATCAATCAACCTTTGAAAGGTGAACGCTAAGGTCGAATTAGCTGAATATAGGATTGGAGAACATCACGGAGAATGGGTGGGTTAAAATAAATTTTGAGCCTATGTCCTTTCCTTGTTAAACCGCGAACCTGACCACGTTACAACCTGAAAAAGTCCTAATTGAAACAGATTTGTTTCGAAAGCATACTTTGGTAAAGATCGCATCGAAACTAACTCCTGAAAGGATTCTTCTTACAGCGTTGTATTAATGTTGACATGTTGATGAATGATTCATACACTTTATGTCATAAATTTTTTTCCAGTGAACAGATTGGATTTTGAAAACTGCCATATGCATTGCATTTAATATGTATTTTATGCAGAACAACTTGTTTTACTAGCGAGTAAGCGCTTGACAGCAGGAAAGTTCCCACAATGGAAAGTCTGACCAGAATAGAATGCATAATGCCTGAATTCTGGTGAACCGGGGAAAACCATGTCCATCGATCACAGCATAGGAGTTAGCCATCCAGAAGTCAGTTAATCTGAAGCAGTCAAGTCAAGATTTGATAAATCTCTCGAGGACGACCAGGGTATTTCCCCACAGATTAGCCAATCAGTGGCAGAGTCGTAGCAAGACAGGGGCAGGTCTCCCTAAGAGCACAGAAGTTATTTCTTGCCCATGGGGAAATTAATATGAAGCACCCCTTCAAGGTTCAAGATGCTGAGGCAGATCAAGCTACAAAGATTGCAAATTTCCCTTCGAGGAACATCCCCGCAGGAATCCCATAGGCTGGGGAAAAATATGGAAACAAAGGAATTGTTCCTCTCTGTATCGTCAGAGTTACTCAAGCAGGTTTGATCAACCTCCGAGTTCAAGACGAATGTTGGGAAGTCGTGCTACTATCCCTCGAATCTAGACAGGACATTTTCCAGCGTCAGTCGCAACTGACCCATCACGGATAATCTACAGCTCAAGGCCTATTGGTGGTTGTCAGAAAGCCCAATTCATGTTGACGCATCATTCCAGAATCCAATTTCTATTGGTACGCAGGAAAACTTCGTCTATTTTTTCCCAGCAAAACCCAATCATCATTGGCACGCGCAAGCTATCACCAGGAGAGTCCAATCATACTTAGCACCTTCTGTTATTCCCCAACGGAGTCGGTTTCACCTTTCCAGCATTTATTTTGCTGGAGTAATTCTGTGATACCCGGTTTTCCCCAGCGAAGCCGGTCTCTCTTCTCTAGCATTTATTTTGCTAGGGGGATCCCTTTGCATTTTGCATCGTTGCATAGCATCCTCCCAAACGCGTAGCATTTCCATTTCGTATGGAGAATTACGCCATTCTCAAACATATGCATCGGAAACATAAGCCAGGTTTGGTGCCGATTACCGTTAAGAACGAAGATTGTTTGATTCGGGATACGGTTAGAAACATTCCCTGCATTGGTCGTTTGGTTTTCTTCTGGGGGAGTCTTATTGATCCAGACCCCTTTGTGAGTCCGTTGATTCTCTTATTCCAACTCTTGGTTGGCATTCCCCAGCGTAGTCCAATTTGTGGTGACTGGTGCTTTAGTAAGTCAGGGTGTCTTGTCCTAGCTTTCAATTAGTAATCTCTGGTTTCCCCTTCGCAGAATCTTCGTTCCAACTTTTGGTTGGCAATCTTTGTTATTCTAACTCTTGGTTAGTAACTGTTATCCTAACTCTAGGTTAGTGGCCTTTTATTTCAACTCTTGGTTGATAATTTTGAGTGATTATCTCAACTTTTGGTTGGTAGTCTCCTGTGGTAGAGTCAGCTTCGTGTAGTGTTCCCTAGCTATCCTAACTCTTGGTTAGTAGCTTTTGTTCCGACTTTTGGTCGAGGAGGATCTATTTTTCCTGGTTATCCTAACTCTTGGTTAGCAGCCTTTATTCTAACTCTTGGTTAGCAGCTTTTGTTCCAACTCTTGGTTGACAATCTTTGTGATCCTAACTCTTGGTTAGTAGCTTTTGTTCTGACTTTTGGTCGAGAAGGATCTATTTTTCCTGGTTATCCTAACTCTTGGTTAGCAGCCTTTTATCTAACTCTTGATTAATAGCTTTTGGTTCCAACTCTTGGTTGGCAATCTTTGTGATCCTAACTCTTGGTTAGTGGCTTTTGTTCCGACTTTTGGTTGATGAGGATTTTCCTGGCGATCCTAACTCTTGGTTAGTGGCTTGTGTTCTGACTTTTGGTTAGCATCCTGGTTTACCAACTTTTGGTTGGATGTTATTCCTCGCAGTCGTTTTTCTGACTTTTGGTTGGTAGTTCCCCTTTTACTCGTTCGACTATTGGTTGGCGGTCTTCCCTCGTTATTACGACTATTGGTTGGTGGTCTTCTTCCGAATCTCCCAACTATTGGTTGGTAGTCCTTCTTTTACTCTTTCAACTATTGGTTGATAGTAGTCCTGTGGCAGTTTCAACTATTGGTTGGTAGTCCTCCTCGTTGTTCCGACTATGGGTTGGCAGTCTCCTCGTTGTTCCGATATTGGTTGGTGGATTTTATTCTACGGTTTCAACTATTGGTTGATGCTTTGATTCTAACTATTGGTTGGTGATTTTCCTTGCAGTTTCGACTATTGGTTGGTGGTCTTTATTTGATGCTTCCAACTATTGGTTGGTATTCCTGTTCCTCCATAACAGAGTTGCTTGTTTCCAACTCTTGGTTGTAGTTTTCAGCTGTTGTCAATTCATCTCCAGTCAGTAGGTCCCGTTGATTCTAACTATTGGTTAGAAGTTTTAGTTCCAGATTTCTGGTCGGACTTTATCCTCTGCAGCGTCATTATTTCAACTCTCAGTTGATAGTTTCATGATGGACGTTTCTTTCGACTCTTGGTCAGCAGTACGGGTGTTCCTTAGTGGATGTTATCCCAACTCCTGGTTGGTATTCCTTGTTTCTCCAGCAATTATAACTCTTGGTTAGCAGCTTGTGTTCCAACCTTTGATCAATGGTATTCCATGGTGATTCTAACTATTGGTTAGTACCTTTGTTTCCCAACTCTTGGTTGGTATCTGTAGTGATTTTCCAACTCTTGGTTGGTATTCCTGAGTTTGTTTTCCAACTCTTGGTTGGTATCTGTTGCACCCCAAAATTTGCCCTCACAATACAAGACTTTGTGTTCTAAGAAGATTCACAAGGTTCACCAAATTTCTCAACATCTACAAGACCTTTCATGAGGTTCATGAAGTCCATAGGTTGCTTCTTGAAGGTTCACAAGGTTCACAAAGTTCACAATTGGTCAGAAGAGTTGACAATTCCCTCAGACAATGCACCTCCTAAGCAGGGCATCCATAACTAGGGTTTTGACTTTAATCAGGCTAAATGGACTTCCAAGACTTCAAGTGAGCTTCATAACATCTTATATGTGTATAAGAACCCCCATGTCAAGTTTCAAGACTTTTCTCAAAAGTTTGCTCAGTCAGATGATCAGATAAGTCAAAAGCAGTCAACGCAGTTAAAAAGTCAAATTGTCCCTCACATGTCCCTTAACATCCAAAGTAAGGACTACCTACTCCATTATAGTAGGGATAGTCTTACTAAAGGAAAGAATGAAGAATAAGAAAGACCTTAAAACATTAGGGTAGGCTACTCCTAGATACTTGCTCATTTCAAAACTGTTTCGCACTTAAACAAATTTTCAACAAGTTTTCAAACAAGTTCTTAACACATCCTTACATGGATTATTTATTAACTATTCTGAAAATTTTCTATTCACACACTACAATTTCAAAACAATTCAAAAGTGAGCTTAAGTACCTAAGAGCCCATGGATAACCATGGATGAAAAGGATGCTAATACCTTCCCTTTTCATAACCTACCCCCCGGACCCAAAATATTCTCTAAGGTCTTTCCTGTTCTTTTATAACCTTTCCTCATGGATAAAATAAAAGTCGGTGGCGACTCTTGCTATCCGCAACATTGTTTAAAGTCAGTTCTCCCACCGTGTTACAGAACTGGCGACTCTGCTGGGGATCTATTTAAGAGGGGTACCCTTAGGAATTAAGATCACTTTAAATTGTTTGCCTTGTTTGCTTTATTATTATATTGTTGGGGTGCTCTTATGTGTGAAAGATCCTAACCCGGATCTAGTGTACCTTAGGTAAATGGCAATAGACCAAGGAAACTGTACGACGTATATCGATACGGTTGATCTGGTGGCCATAGTTAGTGCGACTTCTTGGTTGGTGCTTATATTCCTTAAGTCAAGTTGAGGATAATATTGAGGCTGCCATATGTTGTCAATGCACTAACTGACTTTTAGAACCCTAGTTAACTCATCTTGGCCTTTAGAAAGTAGTGAGGTAACCGGCTTTGGTGCAGACTGAAGTTGGTTGACACTCGATACTACGCTCATTGAGATCTTAAACTTGGAGGGTTTTGGTTGGCAAGTAAGTTGCCTTCTGAACAACCACCCTTGTGAAGGATCAATGATATTGAGATCCCTTAGAACCTGGTTACTTTTGTAGGACAGGATGAACCATCTAACTTCAGGGGAGGGTACTTGCCTTTGAACCTCATGCAAGCCTTTAAACCTAGGGCTATGGTGTGACTTGTTTGTGTGTGCCACATGTTTGTGATTGAGCATGACATCATGACATCATCATGCATCATAAGCATATCATTTTCCCTAACCATTTCAAGGACCAAAGGATTTATCTTTGTTCTTTGTTGCAGGTCATGGCTTCTGCTCGTAGAAACACCATCAGGATCAACTTTGTAGGGATACCTGCTAAGCTCAAGGAGTTGGTTTCCCTAGTGCCTGATCATTCCCAGTTCAACAAGAGACATGGTCACTTATTGGATCTAGTTACTTCAGGGTTCAGTGAAGACATGATGAGTGTGCTGTTTCAGTTCTTTGACCCTAAGCACCATTGCTTTACATTTCCTGATTATCAGCTGGTTCCAACCATGGAGGAGTTCTCTAAACTTCTGGGTATACCTGTTCTTGATCAGAAGCCATTCACAGGCTTAGAGAAGGAGCTTAAACCAGAAGTTATTGCTGCAGCTCTACATCTGAAGAAGTCTGACATTGTTCTAGAGACGAGAAGTGGAGTTAAAGGTATTCTTGCCAAGGTATTAGTGGATAAAGCTCAAATGTTCTTGAAGGCTATGAGCTACGATGCTTTTGAGGAGATCTTAGCCTTATTGATTTATGGCTTAGTGTTGTTCCCCAATCCTGATCAGTTCATAGACGTTCATGCCATCAACATATTCCTGAGTCACAATCCAGTGCCTACCTTACTTGGAGATATCCTACATTCTCTTCACACCCGTACTACAAGGGCAAGAGGAACTTTGATGTGCTGCATATCTTTACTTTCTAGGTGGTTTATTTCTCACCTTCCTCGCTCAGTAATGAAGAATGAGCAAGGGTTCAGATGGTCCAAGAGGATCATGTCACTTTCTCACTCAGACATCCATTGGTGCTCCAGATCTATGGAGAATGTCACCATCATTGACCGTTGTGGGGAGTTTCCTAATGTGCCACTTCTAGGCATAAGAGGAGGCATCACCTACAACCCATCTCTAGCTTTACGACAGTTTGGTTACGCCCGGAGCGATGGTCCACATGACATGTTGATTCAGGGCATTGTGTTTGACTACGACAACGATCTTCAGGGTTACCGTCAGAGATTCATACGAGCTTGGGGAAAGGTAAACAGGATTGACAGCAAGACACTGGAGCCTAAGTACACTATTCCTATGGAGGCTTATCTCAGATGGGTACGATCTCGTGCTCAGACACTCATGATGCCATATCCTGCCGTCCTACCAGTTACCATGGAACCTGTTGCTGAAGGAGACACAGCTTATACCATCCTTCACCCAGACATGCCTACTGATATGGAAGACTTGCAGAGATCATGGATCCAACTGAAAGAGCAAAGGGATACTTTCGAGGCTCATTACAAAGCAAGCCAAGCAAGGATCCTAGAGCTAACAAAGCTACTTCATGAGGAACGAAACCTCAACTCATACCTCAACACAAAGAGGAAACGTCCATGGGAGACTTAAAACCCCATCTTTTGTACTTATTTCGTTTTCATTTTTTGTAAGCCTAAAAGGCAAAACAAGTTATTACTAATAAAAAGTTACTTTCTTGTTTGTTTAAGAAAATTTAAATCCTGCGGTCCTTGAAAACATTGCATATGCATTCCCATATCATTGCATCACAGGTTTATAATTGTGCACAGGTTTCTCATCTTCTCGCTGTTTATTTCAGCAATGGCTCTCGAACAATCAGTTAAGGATCTCCAGGCACAGAATGCACAGTTCCAAGAGCTGATCCTGAACCTATCCAAGGGGCAGGATGAATTGAAGATACTGCTGGCCAAGAAGACTAAGAAGGCTAGAAGGTCTGCTGGGTTGCTCAACATGGGAAGAAGGTTCAAAGGTCCTGTCAAGACCAAGGAACATGTTGAAGACTATGAATCTGAAGAATCTGAGCAGGAGAGAGGCAGTCTCCACAACACTATAGGGGACTCTGATTCTGAGGCTAACTACTACCATGAGCTTAACGAAGACAAATTCAAGATGCTGGTGGATAGAATGGATGCTATGGAATTACAGAAATCATCTGGGCTGGATTTTGAGGATTTGAGCTTGATATCTGGGGTGGTCATACCCATTGGGTTCAAAGTTCCTACATTTGTTGTCTATGATGGGGTCTCTTGTCCCAAATTGCATCTGAGGTCTTATGTCAGAAGAATTCAACCCCACACTGCTGATAAAAAGTTGTGGATCCATTTCTTTCAAGAGAGTTTATCTGGAGCTCAGCTAGAGTGGTATTATCAGTTGGAGAGTGTCAACATCAGAGATTGGAATGACCTTGCTGAAGCCTTCTACAAGCAGTATCAATACAATGCTGACTTAGCCCCCACTCGCATGCAGCTTCAAAGCATGTCCATGGGTGCCAAAGAAAGCTTTAAGGAGTATGCTCAGAAGTGGAGAGACTTAGCTGGAAGAGTTCAACCCCCTTTGACTGATAGGGAGTTGGTTGATATGTTCATGTGTACGCTGAATGGTCCGTTTTACAGTCATCTCATTGGAAGCTCATCATCTGGCTTCACTGAGTTGATCATGACAGGAGAGCGAGTAGAGAATGGTATCAAGAGTGGTAAGATCCAAGTGGGCACTTCTTCATCAGGTGCTGCAAAGAAGCCTCCCACTGGGAAGAAAGAATCTAATGATGTGTACGGTCAGCCTGATCGTAACAGAAGACATCAGTCTGTGAGTGTAGTTCATATTTCAAATCCAACTCCTGCAACAACAGAGCAGCCTCAGGGCAACCAACAGAGGGCTAGAAGACAGTTCACGAAGATCAACATGTCAATGGCTCAGGCATTACAACACTTGTTGAAAGCTGAACTTATTACCCTGAGGGAGGCTCCTCAGAATCCCAATGTTACCTCTCCCAAGTACAATCCCAATGCACGATGTGCATATCATTCAAACTGTCCAGGACATGATACTAATAGCTGCTGGGTCTTGAAGAACAAAATTCAGGATATGATTGATGCTGGAGAAATTGAGTTTGATCCACCAGGTACTCCAAATGTGATTACAGCTCCAATGCCAAATCACGAGAAGACTGTCAACGCCATTGATGAAGATATTGATGAAGATCTGCATGTCTATTCAGTTATGGAGTTGAGCACACCATTGTCTGTTATCAAAAAGAGGTTAGTACAAGCTGGGATCTTTCCAGGTTGTCATGAAGATTGTCTATATTGTACCTATAAGCCGGATAGTTGCTTCATTTTGAGAGATGGGATTCAACGTCTCATGGATAAATATACTATAGTGTTTGAAAGAAGACCAGCATCTATAGAAAGTATGGTGGATCATCTGACTCAGGCTAAGAAGATTGAAGAGGTTGACATGGTTGACAAAGTACCACTAAGAATCACTTCAAAGGGTCCCATTAAAATCACTCATCAGGGCCCAATCAAGATTACTGCTGAAGGTCCTGTGAAAGTTGTCGCTGAAGCCAGAGTAGCTCCTCTGATCATTACCACTCCTGGTCCTATTTCTTATACATCTGACAAAGCTGTGCCTTGGCACTATGGGTCTGATGTTTACATCCATGGTGTCAAGCAGGAGCCTTTACCTGATATGCCTGTTGACATTGATAATATTGCTGGATCTAGCAAGATCACTCGTAGTGGAAGAGTCTTCTCTCCTCCAGTTGCTTCTAAGAGTGCAGTTACTCCTGCTGTTACTTCCACCACTGATGCTCGGGGCAAGGGTCCTGTTATTGAGCCTGTATCTACTGATGTGCCAGCTGCTGATGACCTCTCTAAGCAGATGGAAGAAGTATTGAAAATCATTCGCAAGAGTGATTATGATATTGTTGATCAGCTGGGGCATACTCCCTCAAAGATTTCTATGCTCTCCCTGTTATTATGTTCTGAGGCTCATGCCAAGTCATTGATCAAGTTTCTAAAGATGGCTCATGTACCCAGTGCAATTTCTGTGGACCAGTTTGAGAATTGTGTTGCGCACCTGACCTATGACAACGGGTTAGGATTTTCTGATGCTGACTTGACCCCTGCCAAGAGGGATCATAACAGGGCCTTACATATTTCAATTGAATGCAGGGGCACTACCCTGTCTCATGTGCTGATAGACAATGGTTCCTCTCTAAATGTGTTGCCTAAGGAAGTCCTGAACAAGCTGAGTCCTGAAGATACGGTATTGAAGCCCAGTAATATTGTGGTAAAGGCTTTTGATGGTTCTAGAAGAGTAGTGCATGGGGAAATTGATCTTCCAATCAAGGTTGGCTCTCAGGTGTTTACTGCTACATTCTATGTGATGGATATTCGTCCTTCATACTCATGTCTGCTTGGTCGTCCCTGGATCCATGGGGCAGGTGCTGTGACCTCCACATTACATCAAAAGTTGAGATATCCGGTGAATGGAAAAGTTGTTACTGTCTTTGGAGAGGAAGAATACTTTGTCAGCCATGTAAACACTTTCAAGTATCTGGAAGTAGAAGGTGAATACATTGAAACTCCATGTCAGTCATTTGAAGTGGTTCCCTGGGCTGTTAAGGATTGTGTGACTCCTCCTGCTGTGAAGAAGGTTCCTGTGGTCATCAGAAACCCTCCAACAATGGCAATGGCCTCCCTCAATGATGCAAAAGCTATGGCGGAAGAAGAGTCCCAGAAGGCTGTTCGTCGTGCTCATGCTGTTCGTATCACCAATCAAGGGGTTATCAATGCTGTGGGAGATCAAGATGAAGACCACAACTTGGAGGCATGGATTTTTCCTACTGTGGGTGCTGGACTCAATAATTGGAAAGCTGAAGATGTTATCCCTATCTCCTTTAGTCAGGAGTAAATACTATTACTGTGTTATGTTTTTAAATTTATGTGCCTTACCCGGGGCACAATGGTGTGCTTGTTACGGGTTGTCATTTCATTTGCATACTTCATTCAATAAAATCAATGGACGTTTCGTTTTCGTAAATATTGTGTTCCTTGTCTTTCTTTTTCTTTTATTTTTGCTTTATCAGCTATGTGTTCTTACACACACCCACGTCACTAAAATGCAGATCCTCATCCACTCTGGATCCAGTTGATAACAGTTCTACTATTGCCAATTACAATTTCGAGAATCCGATCTATCAAACTGAAGACGGAGACGAGGACGATTGTGAAATACCTGTAGAGCTTGCTAGGTTGTTACAACAAGAAGAGAAAGCTATACAGCCACATGAAGAGCCAATCGAAGTTGTGAATCTGGGAACTGAAGAAAACAGAAAAGAGGTCAAGATAGGGGCTGATTTAGAGGACAGTGTCAAGAGCAGGTTGGTTCAGATGCTACGTGACTATGTGGAGATCTTTGCTTGGTCTTATGAAGATATGCCAGGGTTGGATACGGACATTGTGGTTCACCGTTTGCCAGTGAAAGAAGATTGTCGTCCAAAGAAGCAGAAGGTTCGTCGTATGCGTCCTGAAATGTCATAAAAGATCAAAGCAGAGGTAATGAAACAGTTCAATGCAGGGTTCTTGGCCGTAACTTCTTATCCTCAGTGGGTTGCAAATGTGGTACCAGTTCCTAAGAAAGATGGTAAGGTACGTATGTGTGTAGACTACAGAGATCTGAACAAGGCTAGCCCTAAAGATGACTTTCCGCTTCCTCATATTGATATCCTGGTAGACAACACTGCTCAGCATAAGGTATTCTCTTTTATGGATGGTTTCTCTGGTTACAATCAAATCAAGATGGCACCTGAAGATATGGAGAAGACTACATTTGTGACACAGTGGGGCACTTTTTGCTATAAGGTAATGCCATTTGGTTTGAAGAATGCAGGGGCAACATATCAGCGTGCTATGGTGGCTTTGTTTCATGATATGATTCATCATGAGATAGAGGTATATGTGGATGATATGATAGCCAGATCTCAGAATGAAGAGCAACATCTTGATCATCTGCACAAGTTGTTTGAGAGGTTGAAGAAATACAAGTTGAGATTGAACCCAAACAAGTGTACTTTTGGAGTTAGATCTGGAAAACTCTTGGGTTTCATTGTCAGTGGAAAAGGTATTGAAGTGGATCCTGCAAAAGTGAAAGCTATACGAGAGATGCCAGCTCCCCGTACTGAGAAGGAGGTTAGAGGTTTCTTGGGACGATTGAACTACATTGCAAGATTTATTTCCCAATTAACTACCATCTGTGAGCCAATCTTCAAGTTGTTGAAGAAAGATCAGGTGATGGAATGGAATGATGAGTGCCAGACTGCCTTTGATGAAATCAAGAGATATTTGCTAGAACCTCCAATTTTAATGCCACCAGTTGATGGAAGACCCTTGATTATGTATTTAACAGTATTAGACAACTCAATGGGGTGTGTATTGGGGCAACATGACGAGTCTGGTCGAAAAGAGCAGGCAATATACTACCTTAGCAAAAAGTTTACCGACTGTGAAACAAGATACTCACTGCTCGAGAAAACTTGCTGCGCTTTGGCATGGGCTGCTCGCCGACTAAGACAGTATATGTTGACCCATACTACCTTGTTGATTTCGAAGATGGATCCAATCAAGTACATATTTGAGAAACCTGCTCTCTCCGGAAGAATTGCAAGATGGCAAATGATCTTGACGGAATATGATATACAGTATACTACTCAGAAGGCCATTAAGGGGAGTGTTGTTGCTGATCATTTGGCTCATCAAGCAGTAGACGATTACCAGTCAATGAATTTTGAGTTCCCTGATGAAGACATTATGTCTGTTACCAAAGAACCTGGACAATATAACGGACCTGAACAAGGATCCCGATGGACTATGGTTTTTGATGGTGCCTCCAATGCACATGGTAATGGTGTTGGTGTTGTGATTAGTTCCCCTGAAGGTTGTCATACCCCGATTACTGCCAGACTTTGTTTCTATTGTACCAATAACATGGCTGAGTATGAGGCATGTATCATGGGTATGCAAGTTGCTATTGATATGAAGATTCAGTTCCTTGAGGTGTATGGAGATTCAGCTCTGGTAGTAAGTCAGATTAAAGGAGATTGGGATACAAAGCATGATAATCTCACTCCTTACAGAGAACATGTGTTGTCTTTGATCCCACATTTCAAAGAGATTACTTTTGGACATATTCCACGAAGAGAGAATCAGTTGGCAGACGCATTGGCCACCATGGCATCTATGTTTGAGATCAGCTGGGATGATGAAGCTCCCAAGATTACCATTGATAGATTTGAGAAGCCTGCATACTGCAATGAGATTGACACTGAAGGGGCAGAGGAGAAGCCTTGGTTCTATGAAGTGAAAAACTATCTTGAAGCTCAGGAGTTCCCTGAAGAGGCATCTGTCAAAGATAGGAAGTTCCTGAGAAGGTTTTCTGCTAAGTTCTTTCTGAGTAATGGCATTCTGTATAAGCGTAATCATGATTCAACTATGCTTCGCTGTGTGGATAAGAAGGAAGCTACAGAAATTATGGAAGAGATGCATGATGGGACCTTTGGCACTCATTCTAGTGGTCATACCATGGCAAAGAAGATTTTGAGAGCAGGTTACTATTGGTCTACCATGGAAGCTGATTGCTATCAACACTCCAGAACATGTCACAAATGTCAAATCTATGCTGATAAAGTACATGTACCTCCATCTCCATTGAATGTGTTGACTGCTCCTTGGCCCTTTGCCATGTGGGGCATTGATATGATTGGTGAGATCAAGCCTACTGCTTCTAATGGGCATCGTTTCATCCTGGTTGCTATTGATTACTTCACGAAGTGGGTAGAGGCAGCTTCATTTGCATCTGTGACTAAGAATGTGGTGGCTCGGTTCATTAAGAATAATCTCATATGTAGGTATGGTATCCCTGAAAGGATTATCACTGACAATGGCTCTAATCTGAACAACACTATGATTACTGATCTCTGTACGCAGTTCAAGATTAAGCATCACAACTCTTCTCCGTATCGTCCAAAGATGAATGGGGCAGTTGAAGCTGCTAATAAGAACATTAAGAAGATTGTACAGAAGATGACTGTTACTTACAAGGATTGGCACGAGATGTTGCCATTTGCTCTGCATGGTTATCGTACTACAATACGTACTTCAACAGGGGCAACCCCATTCTCCTTAGTCTATGGTACGGAAGCAGTTCTGCCTATTGAAGTTCAGATCCCCTCCTTGAGAATTATGAAGGATGCAGGCTTGGATGAAGATGAGTGGATTCAGACTCGACTTGACCAGATAAATTTGATTGATGAGAAAAGGTTAGCAGCAGTTTGTCATGGCCAGATGTACCAGAAACGGATGATCAAAGCTTTTGACAAGAAGGTTAAGCCAAAGGTATATCAGGCTGGTGACTTGGTAATCAAGCGTATCATATTACCACAGGGTGATCCTAGGGGCAAGTGGACTCCAACATATGAGGGACCATTTGTAGTCAAGACAGTGTTCTCAGGAGGTGCCATGATACTGACTACAATGGATGGTGAAGACTTCCCGCAACCTGTAAACGCAGACATAGTTAAAAAATACTACGCATAAAAAGAGACCCGCTAGGTTGACAGGCCTAGGCAAAAATAAGGGCATCCCGGCAAACCAAAAAGGTTTGGGCAAAAATTAGGGATATATATATAAAAAGATGTACACCCGGCAAGTCGAAAACCTGAAAAGGCGGCTTGGGCAAAAAAGGGTATCCCGGTGGATTGAAAACCTGAAAGGGCAATCCAGGCAAAAGTTAGGGATTAAAGCGTATGACTATGTCTCGTTTGGATCACTCATGAAACTGCAACCAGTTGTACTACTTACTCAAGCTCAAACAGATAAAGCTCAATCCAATCGTTTCCGTCTCAACAGCAAGAAGATGAGATACTTGAGTGGCAATAGTAGAATTGAAACTCAATAGGATTATTTCCCACATAGCTGATTCTTTTTGTAAAACTTCATGACAAAATTCTCTTACTAGGGTTTATGTCTCCTTGTACAAACTTACCCGTGTATAGGTCACTTTTGATATAAATAAATTCCATCTTTTGAATCCAGATTTACTTTTACCCTATTTACATAAGCGAAACGTCCATTGGTTGTGTTTGAATGTATGTATGCCTTTGAATATGATTGATGTTTACCAGAAATGCATGTATGCTTTTAATATGATTGATGTTTACCAGAAATGCATGAAAATGCAGTAATAGTATTTACTAAGGACGAACGAGGGAAGGATTTCAACGAAGCTTCGCCGGTTCATCTTTACAAGACAGTTACAAACCATCAGTAGGACTAATCCATTTTCACAAAGTCTAATCTCCCCTGGAATTTATATCCATCTCTTTTATCCTCATACGGATATACGGGAAATTACTTTCCAATAAGGGCACGATGAACGAAGACGGGATGTTATACTTATCCTACTATCAAACGAAAACGAAGGTTATCCATACCCTACTATCCCCAACAACGGGAGATTATCTATACCTTGTTATCCCCAACAACGGGAGGTTATCTATACCTTGTTATCCCCAGCAGACGGAGGGTTATATATTCTTCAACAAATCGGGATTTATTTTCCTTGGCCAGCAGTTGTTATACAAGGATATCCAGACACTTCCAGCAGTGTCATATCATACATACATCATTTACATCATACCATAACATATATGTCTATAGTACATTACCTAAGTACATCATGTCATACATGCATACATAAAGCATAAACTAATGTTGTTATACAGAATGCTACCTTGTTTTCAGGTTAATTATCCAACAAACAAGCTTATGATCTTTGGGACTGCTTTATTGTAACCTCAGGGTTACTTTATCCTCCTGATGAGCTTCTTATTACTTTGGGACTGCTTTATTGTAACCTCAGGGTTATTTTATCCTCCTGATAGCCTCTCATGACTTCAAGACTGCTTTAGAGCTACTGATTGCTCTATCCTCCTGAAATCATCCTATTACTTCAAGACTGCTTTAGAGCTATTCATTGCTCTATCCTCATGAGGTCATATTACTACTTCAAGACTGCTTTAGAGCTATTCATTGCTCTATCCTCCTGAAGCCATCTAATTATTTCAAGACTGCTTTAGAGTTATCCATTGCTCTATCCTCCTGAAATTACATTATTATTTCAAGACTGCTTTAGAGCTATTGATTGCTCTATCCTCCTGAAATCATTACTTCAAGACTGCTTTAGAGCTATTGATTGCTCTATCCTCCTGAAGACATATCACATTATTACTTCAAGACTGCTTTAGAGCTATTGATTGCTCTATCCTCCTGAAGACATATCACATTATTACTTCAAGACTGCTTTAGAGCTACTGATTGCTCTATCCTCCTGAAACCATCATTATTATTTCAAGACTGCTTTAGAGCTATTCATTGCTCTATCCTCCTGAAATCATTACTTCAAGACTGCTTTAGAGCTGTTGATTGCTCTATCCTCCTGAAGCCATTCTATTACTTCAAGACTGCTTTAGAGCTATTGATTGCTCTATCCTCCTGAAGCCATTATTACTTCAAGACTGCTTTAGAGCTATTGATTGCTCTATCCTCCTGAGGTCAGATTTATCACTTCAAGACTGCTTTAGGGTTATCATTATTGATTGCTCTATCCTCATGAAGACATGCTGTTACATCAGTATTACTCCAGACTCCTGACAGTTCTCGTTATACTACTGAAGAACTTTCCCCTAGTGGCATCTTTAAGCCCACTCAATCATGTTCAACCAACCATCAATATCACTCCATGCACTGGTGAGTGCAAATTTTTGGGCTTTTGTGTTCAATCCCCTTCAACCTTCCAGGTTACGACTGGCAAATATACCAATCTAACCCCTCAGGTTTCAGAAAATTGAACAGGGGCAGCTGTTGCACCCCAAAATTTGCCCTCACAATACAAGACTTTGTGTTCTAAGAAGATTCACAAGGTTCACCAAATTTCTCAACATCTACAAGACCTTTCATGAGGTTCATGAAGTCCATAGGTTGCTTCTTGAAGGTTCACAAGGTTCACAAAGTTCACAATTGGTCAGAAGAGTTGACAATTCCCTCAGACAATGCACCTCCTAAGCAGGGCATCCATAACTAGGGTTTTGACTTTAATCAGGCTAAATGGACTTCCAAGACTTCAAGTGAGCTTCATAACATCTTATATGTGTATAAGAACCCCCATGTCAAGTTTCAAGACTTTTCTCAAAAGTTTGCTCAGTCAGATGATCAGATAAGTCAAAAGCAGTCAACGCAGTTAAAAAGTCAAATTGTCCCTCACATGTCCCTTAACATCCAAAGTAAGGACTACCTACTCCATTATAGTAGGGATAGTCTTACTAAAGGAAAGAATGAAGAATAAGAAAGACCTTAAAACATTAGGGTAGGCTACTCCTAGATACTTGCTCATTTCAAAACTGTTTCGCACTTAAACAAATTTTCAACAAGTTTTCAAACAAGTTCTTAACACATCCTTACATGGATTATTTATTAACTATTCTGAAAATTTTCTATTCACACACTACAATTTCAAAACAATTCAAAAGTGAGCTTAAGTACCTAAGAGCCCATGGATAACCATGGATGAAAAGGATGCTAATACCTTCCCTTTTCATAACCTACCCCCCGGACCCAAAATATTCTCTAAGGTCTTTCCTGTTCTTTTATAACCTTTCCTCATGGATAAAATAAAAGTCGGTGGCGACTCTTGCTATCCGCAACATTGTTTAAAGTCAGTTCTCCCACCGTGTTACAGTATCCTTCAGTTATTTCCCAACACTTGGTTGGTATCTGCTGTTGGTTTCATCCCAACTTTTGGGTTGGTATCCTTGGTTGTTTTCCGACTCTTGGTTGGTATTCCTTGGTTCGTGTCCCAACTCTTGGTTGATATCTTTGGTTGTTCCAACTCTTGGTTGGTATCCGTTGGCTCTTATTCTAACTCTTGGTTGGTGTACCTATTGGACCTTATCCCGACTCTTGGTTGGTATATGTTGATCTTTGTTCCAACTCTTGGTTGGTATCCGAGGTTTTGTCACCCCAACTTTTGGTTGGTACCCTATTTGTTTATTGTTCCAACTCTTGGTTGGTATTCCGAGTTCGCTATCCTGACTTTTGGTTGGTATTTATTGTCGGATTCGTCCCAACTATTGGTTGGTATATTTCGTTGTTTCCCAACTCTTGGTTGGTATCCGTTGGCCTTTGGTTGTTCCCACTCTTGGTTGGTGTCCTCCGGGCATTTTCCTGACTTTTGGTTGGCATCTTTTGGATGAATTTCAGATTATATTGGATTATTATCCTTGGCGTATCGGTATCCCAACTATTGGTTGGCATTCACTGCTTTGTATTCGTGCAGGTTGCAAATTTTCGGGTTTGTCGATATTCAATTGCCTTTTACTTCGATTGGATGGAGGTTCTTCACCTCTCATCCAGTTCGGTCCAAGTCATTTGAATAGGGGCAGCTGATACACCCCAAAATTTTCCCAACTTTTTGCTTTAGCTGGCTTTTGTTTCATTGCATTTATCATTGCATTCATAGCATTAGCATTTGCATACCATAGTCCATGAACAGGGGATTGAGAGGTGTGTGCTTATCAAGAGAAGGATATCAAAGGTCTAAGCCTATTCAAGGGGTTATATTCAAGCTATCAAGTGCTTATCATTATCATAAGAATGGCAAAGCTCATCAGAAGGAGTGGATTGGTTAAGAATGGTGTACCTGCTATCTTGGGGGTCTATGAAGGTCATCAGGTGGTTTTGAATCCATGGTTATGGGTGGAGAATATTTAGAGAGCTCATGGAATACGTTTAGGGTCATCTTAAAGCTTGTGTCAGTCATTATATCAAGTGTGTGAAGCCACAGTCAAGATTGGTGCAATTAGGGTTTTCATCTGGTCAACCCTAAGTCAACAGTTGAATTGAAGGAGATTAAAACTCAATTCCAAGTCTTTGTAATCATGGGATGTTGTGTTGAGACATGTCATATATTATTTCAAGATCATTTCATCAATATTCAAGAGTGTGAGAAGTTGCTAGGCTAGGGTTGTTGTGCTTGTCAGTGTAAAATCCCCTGGTTTAGTGTCTAACTTTAGGACCACATAACTCAAGATGCAAGCCTCATCTCATCTTGACATAAACATGAGACTTGTAGGACATGTTCATAGCTTTAATTTGAGTACTAGAAGTCCTTGATTGGATTTCTAGAACTCAAGTTATGAGGCAGACAAGTTATAGGTCATCAGGTGAATGTGATTTTAATCATCAAAAGTCAACCAACTTTCATGCCATTTTTGACAAAGAAGGATGTTTCTACTCAACTTCAAGTGAACATGAAAGTTGTTTCTCACAATCTTAGCTTTCCAAAAAGTCCTAGAAGTCCTCATTTTGAGTTGTAGAACTCAAGTTATGAGCTTGGCAAGGCAAGGGTATTTTGGGAAAGTGAGATTATAGGCCATTTTCATTATAAGTCCATTTCACCAATTTGCACACTTCAAAATTGCTCCAAATGGGGTCATTTGGTCAACCAAACCTCAAGGATCCATTGATATGGCTTGGATAAGAAAATGCTTGAAGAAAAATTCATGGAAGGAAGCTTTAAAGGCCTCAAAAATCAAGAATTCAAATCAATTCATTTTGGAACCAATTCATGTCATGTTGGTACATTTTTTGAGTCCAATTGATGTTTTAAGAACATTGGAAAAATTACAAATCAAGTTTGAAGACATTTACATGCGGAAATTCATGGTTTCTTCATCTTTAAGCAACAAATGCAAAATCTACCATTGGTTCAATTCCAAGGAACCAATCTCAGCCCTACATGTTCCTTTCATCATAAGGGACTAATATGAACAGAATTGGAAGCTTCCACACACCATATTCATGGAAATTACAAGGGAAAAAGTGAAGAAAAACGTGAAAATTAAAATTGGATTTTCAACCATTTTTGGGCCTCCATTGTAGCCCAAATTACATCTATATATGTTCATGAATGAGTTCATAGCAAGGTTGGTGATGGATTGAGCAAGAGGAGGTAAGAAGCACTTGAAAAAAATTTGTTAGAGGTGAAAATTGAATTTCTACTTTGGAGCAATTTCAGAGGGAATTAATCATTCAAGAAGCTTCTCCAAGCACCATTGAAGGATTTTGAACAACTTTGATCAAGAATTCATGCAAGAACACTCCACCATTGAAGCTCCGAACAAGGTTCTTACTTTTCATCCATACGCTCTGTTCTTGATGAGTTATCGCGCTATTTTTACACAATTATGATCCTTGGAGTATGTAGAAGCTTTTAGGATTAGTTTGGTTAAGTTCCATGAAATTCAAGAATTGACACCCTAGGTTGTAGTTTGATTTTCTCTCTTGTTAGTGGATGAAAATGGAAAAGAGTTTGACATTCATGATGTAGGAAGTGAGAGGAAGAGATTAGTATCATCAATTTTAAGTTTTGTAAAAGTTGGAAATTCTTGAGTGATTCTTGGATGTTCATGATTTTTGAGTTTTAATGGAGGAAAGTGAAAATAAATTACATATTTGGATTCTACACGAAAAATCATGCGAGTTTGGTTCAAAAAAACTCATTTTGGTGAAGAAATGAAGAAGCTACGTTTTCGGACCAACGAAGAAGATGACTGGCGCAAGGCCGACCACCGTCTCCGGCCTGTAGCCCCACCGCGTGCGTGCCCCCTTTCGTTTGTCATTTGAATTTCCAGTTCAGCTACAGACCGTTCGGTCGCGCTAAGTCCATGGACTTTGTAATCCCATCTTACGGCCAGGATTAAGTTTCACGAATGGCCCCATCCCATTGAGTAAAATGCTGAGTTTAATACTCAGCTGGGCTTTTAAGTGACTTTCGCTAACAGAACCCCCATTCTCACGACCCAATGTAATAACACACAAAAAACTGCTTGTTGCACCACCTTTCTGTTCCTTTTAATTTCTTTTTCTTAGTTTTGTATCTTAATGCTAGTTTCATTTTAATTCAGAAAAAATACTTAAATGCTTCAATAAATCTTAAGAAAAATCATGTAGGTAATATAACATGTCTAAAATTTTTTCATATTTTTTAATTTCAGTTTTCATGCATTTTTCAATTAATTTTATATTTTCTCTTTTAATGTGTTTTTAATGATTGAAAAATGACATGCCATGATTTGTGATTTTCTTTCATTTTCAATAATCCATATTAATCTCTGATTTCTTGTATGGTGAATGTTGATACATTTTATAATATTGTAATATTTTTCTTGCATTTTTTAGATCCCATTTGAATAGGTTTTAGAGCACATATTTAGAGCCTTCCCCATTTGAATCTCCCATAGCATACATCTCGGTTTAGCATCTGGTTAGTGGCCTTAGGATTATAGTTTGGACTTGAAAATTTAAACATAGACTCCTAACACATTTATGATCTTCTAGGATTTTTCTTAGGATTTTTAGAATTGATTTCCTATTTTTCCCTACATTTTACATTCTGACCAATGTTTACATGCTTCAACTTGCACCTTCTCATAGTTTGGCCTAATAAATGAACTTTTAGCCAACTTTAAGCATCCAATCTTCCTATTAACCTTTAGTATATAGGTTGACAAATCTTTAGGGTGATCCCTAAGTTCGTAGATTGTGTATAGATCATTTAGGTTAAGTGATCTTTAGAACTAATCCTTAGGGTTCCTCCTGAAGCCTATTAGGAAGATGATTCTCCCATGAATGGTAGAGTGTCATGGTGGATGCCTTTGGCATACACCATGCTTCCCTTAATTTCAATCTCCCATGAATGGTAGAGTGTCATGGTGGATGCCTTTGGCATACACCATGCTTCCCTTCATTTCTAATCTCCCATGAATGGTCGAATATCATGGTGGATACCTTTGGTATACACCATGTATCACCTCATTTCTTGATTATCCATGATTGGTTGAACATCATGGTGGATACCTTTGGTATACACCATGCATCCCATCATCAATTCCCTTCCTTAGGATAAATGCCTTGTTTGATTACTTGTGGAATGAATTCCTTATTTGTCATAATTCCTTTCCTTCATTCATGATTGAGTGGTGTGTTGCATTAGGGTAGCTCATGTTTAGGATAGTCTAAGTGTAGGTGCATGACTGCATTAAGAGGTTGAGTGGGTCTCCCTCTGCTTGCTTGCATTAAGGGTTGAGGTGATCCTCCCCTTGCTTGTGTGTTGTTTTTTCTCTTTATATCTGGGGTGTTTGCATCGAAAGGTTGAGGTTGCCTCCCTTTGCTTGATTGTTGCTTTTTCTCTTTGCCTGCTTGCATTGAAAGGTCGAGGTTGCCTCCCTTTGCTTGTATTGCTGCATTACATCTGCATCTGTTTACTTTCATATTTCATCTGCTTTACAATTTCAGCATTGTTTTCTCTTCCCATTCATATGCTCCCTTAGGATTCTCACTTCCTTGTTTAAGGAAGTGATGATTAGACTTTAGGCTGAAGCCTTTGCATGATAACATTTAGGAGTTCCCTGTTTCAAACTCAACCCTAGGACCATATTTCATGATAATAGTAGGATTTCAGTTTCCCCTGTAGTCTGTTCTCTTCTCTCTTCAAACCACAGTAAAATACGTAATAAAGGCAAGTTGGTACAGTACGTTACGAGCCTTAAGCCACTTAGGAAATGGTTATTGGAGGGTTTCCTTCCAATAATCAGGATGTTTAGTATGGTACCCTTTGGGTGACATGCGACGCATTCACTCCTAAGTCATAGTCTCTAGTGTTGTACGAATTGCAAACATCCATAAAAAACACTTCTTCTGTAAAAGACAAAAACAAACTCCAAACCTTCTTTTTGCCCCGTGGGCCCATAATTCGAGGAAAACGTTTTCAGAAAAAAGAGTGTCGTTAACTCTTAGTTCTACCGCAAACGGTAACGCCTAAGTCTCCAATGGTCGAGCTGCATACACCAACTGCTGGAACTGTTTGTTAACCGTACTCGGATAAAAAAGACAAACTTGTGTCCCCTTTTTATCCCGAACTACGTTAGCTCTGATCTCTCAAGCCTGTTGAGAGTACGTAGGCACAAGATGCGATATCTTAGCGAGCAATCTTCCCTTCACCCGTAGTTAGCCGAACTACGTTGACTCTGACTTTCCCATTGCACAAAGGGTATACGTAGGCCTAGAGCAGCGACGCTCTGTCGAGTCCCCTTTTCATTTTTCAGTTCTCTTTTGAGCCATCCTTTTTAGCGTAGATAGTTAAACCAACCCGTCAGATAAACACAACAAGCGTGGATCTCGTTGAGTACAACGGACATGAGGGGTGCTAATACCTTCCCCTTGCGTAACCGACTCCCGAACCCAGACATGGTTGCGATGATCTTGTCTTATACCTTTTCGTCAGGTTTTTCCGATCGTTTCATTTCCCTTTCTGTGGGATAAATAACGAAAGGTGACGACTCTTCTATTGTGTCGGCACCATATTTTCGCAGTAGCGACATGTGTCATATATAATTTCAAAACATCACATAAACCTGTCATGCTCAATAACACTTAAAAATAATTCATGCTTTTCATACACTTTCACATTAGCATGTAGCAGCAAATTTACTTTAATCATAATAGATATAATGAAAGTCTCATGTTCATCTCATTCATAATCAATACTTAGGCTTAAAATCCAATACTTCATATAATTCAAAATAACAATAACAGAATGAAGTAGAGTACATAAAGTATCTCTCAAAACATGAACCCGAAACATCCCAGTGTTAAATGACCAGAGCATGACTCGACCCAAAATAAATAAAGACACAAATCAAGCTACTCCAATATCTACCTCACGCTAGAAGCACTTCCAATCCTTGGTACCTGAGCAATGTCGTATAAAACATCATTCCAACAGAAGGGTGAGAATTCACATAATTATGGAAATTATAAGATAATATATAATTTTAAGGCATACAAGTATAATCACAATCATTCTCATTCTTCAAAGTTTCATCAACAAAATATCACTCAAGTAACCATACCATTTACAAGTATATACACACAATCTACAATTTCACCTATTTCAACAATTCACATAAATACACATCATGCCATATGGTACCAACACTTGTTATTATTTTTCGGTTTTTACATTTAAATCGGGTCTATTCCCTAGACCAATAACACACAAAACTCCCATTTCCTAAGCTTTCAAACCCCGCTCTAGATTTGGGACAAGTCATTAGCTCCCACGAAATTAACAGGCATTGCCTCTTGACACAAATGTTGCACGTGCAAGTTCACAACCATATGCAATTAAGATCATTCCCTAATCTTAACATTCATGCATATCTTCAATAATTCATCACACTTGAATTATTACACAATCACACATACTTGCACAGTTTTATCAATCATTCACACACAATTCATTTTCAATGGTATACAACACATTTTACAATACAATCACAATTGTATTATCATTAAAACAAGAAATAACTATCATGAATTTCATTTTGTCACACACAAAACATACTTATACAAGCATACACATAAGTATTTGATAAATTATCCACAATAATTTCACAACCGACAACAACAGTACAACAGTTCAATAATAAAACATATACACAATTGACTTCCCAAACATATTAGATATACAAATATTTGGCAACCAATTATATTATATATACTATGTTATAGGTCTACTCATTAGCTTTCCAACGCTTAGAACGGGGACCAAAACCGACTTACGGATCAAAAGTTATGGCCAAAATCGTCGGAACAAAAATTTTACCAATACACAGCCTTGCGCCGACCGCTACCGACGGGCCAGTCGACGCATGTAAGGCCGAAACAAAATCCAGAAAAACACATTCAGTATGCGTCGACCACTGCGACGTATGCATTGATGCAAACAGCGCATAATGCAGAATTTTCTGCGTTTTCCACCGTTGGAGGCCTTCCGGACCTCCGATTTCAATTCCGTAAAAAGCTCCAGTTTCAGAATTCGAAACCCTACCATTATATGAAAATTATAACAATCCATAATACATATTTAAGGATCATATAATCATATATCATGTAATCATAAATTTCAAAACCATGGAAATTAGGGATTTATATCCTAAATATGATACTACCCATCATACACTATCATACGATCCCAATAATCATATAAAAACCCACCCTTACCTTAGTTTCTGATGATTTCTTGAGCTCCCTCTCTTGGTTCTTCTTCTCCACCCTTCTTTCCATCTAACCTTTTTTCTTTCTCTTTACTAACTTTCTATTCTCTTTCTCATTCCTTTTTGTTAAACCCTAACAATTTAATCATTTCTATTGGGCTTTACTCAACTCACTCTCACTTTCTATTCACACACCTATAATTAGGCCCAACTAATTAATCCAGAAATTCTACACTATTCTACCAAATAGAAGAAATCAATTAATTTAATTAATTCAATAAATCACATATTTAGATTAAATCAATTAACTCATATAAATTAAATAAATCAAATAATTCATTTAAATCAAATAAATTAGTTAATTCAATTAGGCACAAAATCGCAAAAAATAATCAATTAATTTAATTAAATTAATAATTAATAAAAATTGGGGTGTTACAACTCTCCCCCGCTTAAAAGATTTTCGCCCTCGAAAATTACCTCAAACGGATAACTCGGGATAAGACTCCCCCATCTGACTCTCAAGCTCCCAAGTCACGTTTCCACCATCTGTTCCTCCCCAAGCGACCTTCACCCAATAAATCTCTTTACCACGAAGTTGCTTCAACCCTCGATCCTCTATCCGCATAGGTGATGTCTCCACAGTCAGGTTATCTCTTACCTATACATCAGCTACTAGGACTACATGAGACGAATCTGCAATGTATTTCCTACACTGAGATACATGGAACACGTCATGGAGGTTAGCAAGTGACGGCGGCAAAGCAACATGATAGGCTACCTCTCATATCCTCTTCAAAATTTGATAAGGACCAATAAAACGCAGCGTCAACTTACGCGACTTCAATGCTCTACCAACACCAGTTATCGGAGTAACTCAAAGAAACACATGATCTCCCTCTTGAAACTCAAGTGTTTTCCTCCTCTTGTCATGATAACTCTTTTAACGACTCTGAGAAATCTTCATCTTCTCTTGAATCATCTTAATCTTATCAGTAGTCTGTTGGACTATCTCGGGTCCAACCACGACACTCTCTCCTGACTCATACCAACACAATGGCGTCCTACACCACCTACCATACAATGCCTCAAATAGTGTCATTCCAATACTCGAATGAAAACTGTTGTTGTAAGTAAACTCAATCAAAGGTAAGTAGTTATCCCAAGATCCTCCCTTTTCCAACACACAAGCTCTCAAAAGATCCACAAGTGACTGAATCGTCCTCTCAGTCTGACCATCTGTCTGCGGATGATAAGTAGAACTCAAACGTAACTTCGTACCCAAAGCACTTTGCAAACTTTCCCAAAATCTCGAAGTAAACCTCGGATCTTTATCTGACATAATGGTAGACGAAGTACCATACAAGCTGACAATCCTCTCAATGTACAGCTTCGCTAACTTCTCCAATGGGTAATCCATTCACATTGGAATAAGGTGAGCAGATTTTGTCAATCTATCCACAACAACCCAAATAGCCTCATGATTACTCGGTGTTCTAGGTAGAATAGATACAAAATCCATCAATATGCTATCCCATTTCCACTCAGGAATAGATAACAATTGCATCAAACCCGAGGATTTCTGATGCTTAATCTTCGACTTCTGACAAGTCAAACAAGAATACACAAACTTGGCAATGTCTTTCTTCATACAAGGCCACCAAAATACCTTCCTGAAATCTTGATACATCTTAGTAGCACCAAGATGAATACTCAATCCACTATGATGCCCTTCCTCAAGAATACTCTTCTTCAGCTCAACAATATCTGTAACACAAACTCTATCACGACATCTCATAATATCATTCTCATCAATCCGAAAATCACCACCTTGACCTTGATTGATCAAAGTCAACTGATCAACTAGATTCAAATCAGATTTCTGACCTTCTCTTATCTCATCAAGAATGTCACTAGTAAGTTTCAACATACCCAGCTTAACTCCATAAGATGTCTCTTCACAAACTAAACTCATATCTTGAAATTGCTCAATCATTTCCAACTCTTTTACCATCATCATCATCGACATGTGCAAAGATTTCCTACTCAATGCATCGGCTACCACATTTGCTTTACCCGGATGGTAATTCAAACCAAAATCATAATCCTTTAAAAGTTCTAACCATCTTCTTTGCCTTGCATTCAGTTCTTTCTGATCAAAGAGATGCTTTAAACTCTTATGATCACTAAAAACCTCAAATCTCGAACCAAACAAATAATGCCTCCAAAGCTTCAACACAAATACAACAGCGGCCAACTCAAAGTCATGCGTCGGATAATTCCTCTCATTCACTTTAAGTTGCCTTGAAGCATAAGTTACAAATTGCTGATGTTGCATTAACACACCTCCCAAACCCATCAAAGAAGCATCACAATACACAACAAATGGTTCTTCCGGCTTCGGAAAAATCAAAACAGGAGTTGTCGTCAATCTTCTCTTAAGCTCTTGAAAACATTATTCACACTTTGCATCCCAAACAAAAGCCTGACCCTTCCTAGTCAACTGCGTCAATGGCAAGGATAACTTGGCAAATCCTTCAATGAATTTCCGATAATAACCTTCCAAACCAAGAAAACTTCTAATCTCAAAAACTGATTTTAGAGCTTCCCATTGTGATACAGCTTCAACCTTCCGTGGATCAACTGCAATACCTCTACTCAAAATCACACGGCCAAGGAAACTCACTTCCTTCAACCAAAACTCATACTTAGAAAGTTTAGCATACAACTGCTTGTCTTTCAACATTAATAACACAATCCTCATATTCTCAACATGATCCTCTTCATTCTTCGAATAGATCAAAATATCATCAATGAACACAACCACAAACTTGTCCAAATATGGATGGAAGATCCTGTTCATGTACTCCATAAATACACATGGTGCATTAGTCACACCAAATGGCATCACAGAATACTCATAATGTCCATACCTTGTTCTAAAAGCAGTCTTCTGAATATCTTCAACCTTCACCCAAATTTGATGATATCCAGATCTCAAATTTATCTTACTAAACACACTTGAATCGACCAAATGATCCACCAAATCATCAATCCTTGGAAGTGGATACTTATTCTTGATAGTCACCTTGTTCAATTGTTTGTAATCCACACAAAGCCTCATAGAACCTTCTTTCTTCTAACCAACAAAATTGGTGCACCCCATGGTGACACACTCGAACGAATAAACCTCTTCTCAAGCAGATCTTCAAGTTGTCTCTTCAACTCTTTCAATTCCGATGCAAACATACGACATGTTTCGGCGGTAAATCACTTATCTCATCAGGAAAAACTTCCGGAAAATCATAAATAATTGGCAACCACTAACTTCCCCACCTTCATTAACACTTAAAGTTTCCATCAACATAAACATCTCAGCATCATCCTACACCGACTCATCAAAATAATTTGTAAGCACTTGGCTTAACTCCAGACAATTCACTACACACACCATCTAAGCTCGCAAGACACGTCTATTCCATCCAACATAATCCCGTCTACTATCAACAAGAGATTAAGGGTGATCAGTTCCTCAATTTTTCAATAGACAGCCGACAGTCATGATGGGGCATAAACCATCTTTATCGAACTATAATAGCGTTTAATAATATATTGAGCCACCACTCCACACTTGAAGCATCTTGGAGAAGCACAAGCTTCTCCCCCACTTATTTTAATCCCACTCCTGTAGACAATGGTTAGAAAAAAAACGTGTACTGACAGTGTTTTCACACACATGTCGCATACTATGAAACAAACAACATTAGACAACTTGGTCGGATGGACCGACCTGCTCTGATACCACTAATGTAACACCCTTCTAAACCCCGCGGAATATATATATATATATATATATATATATATATATATATATATATATATATATATATATATATATATATATATATATATATATATATATATATATATATATATATATATATATATATATATATATATATATATATATATATATATATATATATATATATATATATATATATATATATATATATATATATATATATATATATATATATATATATATATATATATATATATATATATATATATATATATATATATATATATATATATATATATATATATATATATATATACATGCATAATCAGAGTAATTATCATGCATCTCACAAAAGAGTGTCACATATAATTTCAAAACATCACATAAACCTGTCATGCTCAATAACACTTAGAATAAATTCATGCTTTTCATACACTTTCACATTAGCATGTAGCAGCGGATTTACTTTAATCATAATATACATAATGAAAGTATCATGTTCATCTCATTCATAATCAATACTTAGGCTTAAAAGTCAATACTTCATATAATTCAAAATAACAATAACAGAATGAAGTAGAGTACATAAAGTATCTCTCAAAACATGAACCTGAAACATCCCAGTGTTACATGACCAGAGCATGACTCGACCCAAAATAAATAAAGACACAAATCAAGTTATTCAAATAGCTACCTCACGCTAGAAGCAACTCTAATCCTTGGTACCTAAGCGATGTCGTATAAAACATCATTCCAACAGAAGGGTGAGAATTCACATAATTATTAAAATAATAAGATAATATATAATTTTAAGGCATACAAGTATAATCACAATAATTCTCATTCTTCAAAGTTTCATCAACAAAATATCACTCAAGTAACCATACCATTCACAAGTATATACACACAATCTACAATTTCACCAATTTTAACAATTCACATAGATACACATAATCTCATAGCACAAACGTATACACAATGAGACTCAATGCAAAACTCAATGCAAGACTCAATGCAACTCATGCCATGTGATACCAACACTTGTTATTATTTTTTGGTTTTTACATTTAAACTGGGTATGTTCCCTAGACCAATAATACACAAAAAGCCCATTCCCTAAGCTTTCAAACCCCGCTCTAGGTTTGGGACAAGTCACTAGCTCCCACAGAACTAACAAGCATTGTCTCTTGACACAAATGATGCACGTGCAAGTTCACAATCATATGCAATTAATATTATTCCCTAATCTTAACATTTATGCATATCTTCAATAATTCATCACACTTGAATTATCATACAATCACACATACTTGCACATTTTTATCAATCATTCACACACAATTCATTTTCAATGGTATACAACATATTTTACAATACAATCACAATTGTATTATCATTAAAACAAGAAATAACTATCATGAATTTCATTTTGTCACACACAAAACATACTTATACAAGCATACATATAAGTATTCGATAAATTATCCACAATAATTTCACAACCGACAACAACAGTACAACAATTCAATAATAGATTATATACACAATTGACTTCCCAAACATATTAGATATGAAAATATTTGGTAACCAATTATATTATATATACTATGTTATAGGTATACTCATTAGCTTTTCAACGCTTCAAACGGGGACAAAAACCGACTTATGAATCAAAAGTTATGGCCAAAATCGTCGGAACAAAATTTTTACCAATACACAGCCTTGCGCCGACCGCTAGCGACGGGTCAGTTGACACATGGAAGGCCGAAACAAAATCCAGAAAAAACACATTCAGTATGCGTCAACCGCTGCAACGTATGCATCGACGTAAACACCGCAGAATGCAGAATTTTCTGCGTTTTCCACCGTTCGAGGCCTTCCGGACCTCCGATTTCAATTCCGTAAAAAGCTCCAGTTTTAGAATTCGAAATCCTACCATTATATGACAATTATAACAGTCTTCAACACATATTTAAGGATCATATCATCATATATCATGTAATCATAAATTTCAAAACCATGGAAATTAGGGATTTCTATCATAAACATGATACTACCCATCATACACTATCATACGATCCCAATAATCATATAAAAACTCACCCTTACCTTATTTTCTGATGATTTCTTGAGCTCTCTCTCTTGGTTATTTTTCTCCACCCTTCTTTCCCTCTAACCTTCTTTCTTTCTCTTTACTAACTTTCTATCTTTCTATTCTCTTTCTCATTCCTTTTTGTTAAACGCTAACAATTTAATCATTTCTATTGGGCTTTACTCAACCCACTCTCACTATCTATTCACAAACCCATAATTAGGCCCAACTAATTAATCTAGAAATTCTACACTATTCTACCAAATAGAATAAATCAATTAATTTAACTAATTCAATAAATCACATATTTAGATTAAATCAATTAACTCATATAAATTAAATAAATAAAATAGTTCATTTAAATCAAATAAATTAGTTAATTCAATTAGGCACAAAATCACACAATTAATCAATTAATTTAATTAAAATAATAATTACTAAAAATTAGGGTGTTACAGAAGGCATTCAGGGTAGTGAGGATAGTGAAGACAGTGAGGATAATGACTTTGTAGCTGATGGTTTATCATTTGGTGATAGTGAGTGTTGCGGTGAGAATCATGATACCAAGCTATTGATTAACTTGAATCTTTAATTCTTAAATTACAACCGGACTTTAATTTATCCAAAGGAAAGGTCTAAAGAAAGAAAAACCCTTTTCGCGATGTAACAACAATGCTAAGAGATTCGGGAATCGGGGGTTGGTTATGCCTAGGGTAGGTATTTCACATCCTAAACATTTGTAATACTCTACAGGAACCTTTTGTTTGTTTGCATGCTAAGTTGGTAAATGTTTGCTAAGGTTTGGGATTGGGTAAAAGATGAAGGTTTAAACCTAAAGATAGTTTCTAAGTTTGCTCGCAAAGACGTCGCGTCCTCTGCCTACATATCCTAACTAGGATAGAATCAGAGCAATCGTAGTTCACCTCACTAGGGATGAAGAACACTTGATTATGATCAAGGTTCAGAGGGGAGCAAACATATCCATACTTGTGTAGAGTTTAAGACAACTCTCTAAATCTATGTTGAACACTCAAAGGGGGAGTAAGTAATCATTGCTATGATTCTTACATAGAGTTTACAAACTCTATCCTAGGGTTCTAATTGACGGAGCACTCCTAGTATAGGTAGGTTTTCTAAACTTACAGCAAAGTCTAATGGTTTGAATGTTCTAACTTAACTAAGCTAGGGTTAGGATGACTTCACAAAGTCAAGAGGGATAAATGAGCTATCCAATGACACAAGGGTCAAGGGAGAGACTTTTCCTTTGGAAGGAGAGAGGGGAAGACAACTTGGATGAGAACTAGAAAGTTCCATCACTTGGGGGAAGAAGTACTTGATAAAGCAAGATGAAATAAGATTAAGACAAGTAAGCATGCATATTACAATAAGCAGATACTTTAAATGATACCAAGGGTTACAACCAATAAATCATCTTAACAAAGATTGAGGGCTTATCTTGACAAAGATTGGAACATGATGAAGGTTATTACCACATAAACAAATCACAAATTGAAGATAGGCAAGTCACAAATTCAAAACATAGCAAATATAACAACAATGCATAGACGATAATCAAACACCGTTAAATTAGTTTAAAACCTCATAATTTAGGAGGGAACATGGAAATGAAATCACTTAACCAAGTAAAGATGATGAAAGTATAAAGGTAACAACCAACAAAAGAGTATGTCATAAGTGAAAATGTATGGATGACAATCAAGGCAAGTAATCAAGCAAGAATCGCATCGACGGATCGCGCTTTAAAGTAAACACAGGTAAAAGGGATATTTTATGGTAACAACCAAATGAGAAAACCCTAACATGTTTACTAACATACAAAAAATGAGAATGAATAAATATCTTAACACAAATGATCATGGTGAAAAAGAAATTCATCTGCATACGGGAAATAACGATCTCGATACAAAGGCAACTTGCAAGCAACCAAAAGGCATGAAAATTTGAACAAACATGGAAAAAAAATCACATGAAAGTAGACTTTAAGACAAACACAATGCAAAAATAATGGGTTCAAAATGATTAAAAATGAGTGAGATATGAATTTTCAAAGATTGGATGAAAAATTGCAAAAATAAATAAAAGGGTTGCCCTCCTCAGGGGTCGAACCCAGGTCATGCAGGTACAAGGCGTGTTTTAGGCATATGGTTTTACCACTGGGGTGGCTATACATCCATTGATGTAGCCACCCCCATAAGTATATATGGCGCGCTTGGCAAAATTTCTGGGCAAGCATGAAAGAGCAAGAACAAGGCAAATTACAAGAAATGCGTTTTGATGTCAACTTGTTCAAATCTTAACCATTTTTCACGATATTTTAGTCAAAACTGATTAACTTTTGATGAGGGTTAAGATGGTAACAACCAAATTTTGAGATCATGCTCATACAGTAAAAATCGAAAGTTTATGCATCTTGTCATTTTGAGATGCAAATGAGAAAACTTAGATCAAACCAAATGCAACTTGATACAAGTGAGGGTCTATTCAAATTTTAAATGCATTCCTCAATGATTAAATTCAAAAGAAGAACTCAGTTAATCAATGAAACCACAAGTGAATGACTAGCTGCCTCCAAATCCACACAACACCAATGAGATGATATGTTGTTGCAAATAATGGCTAACTGGTATGCAAGGCTGTTGGGCAATGACAGATTTGTCACATGATAACCAAACCAAATAATTTGAAATACAACCTATACCAACAGATAAAACCAGCCCCCCTTAGATAATGTTACCAACTCAAAAATTCAGGTAATTGCATCCAAAAGTCAAATCAATCCTACAGTGAGGATTTCCATGCTTATCATAACAAAACACCAAGTTCCAATAATGATATCTCCTTAAAACCAAACTCCACAAAAATGATAATTACTACCTTAAGCATGCAGTCCAAATCTTAGCAGCCATGATCATGTAAATCCAAATTGCAACAAAGTGACTCAAGGGACAGCTGAACAAGAGTATGAAGACAAAAAAAAAAAACAGACCAAAACAAGTAATGGATGCAGACTGACCATACTCCTACAGCAGGCCTGAGTATCTAATCCTGGAAAAGAATGCTTTTGAGCTAACAAACTCAAATATTAACAGCAATTAGCTTGTAACATGAAAATGCCTAAAATTCAAATTACCAATCAATTAACAGCCTAAAGTCACAAATTTAAGGACATTAATCTAATACTAAATGGTAACTAAGGAACTGCTATCAAAAGGCCAAGGGTAACTGTCATAAAGAGTTGGCAACAACAGATATACAAGGCAGCTGGTAGCATTCAACACCTCTTGATCCAACTGAACATCAGCCCTGGAAGTGAATCTCAAGCACAACATGATCTTAACATCAATGGAATCCCAATCCCAACTCACCTAATCATATCTCCATACAATAAGATGTATACACATACAGCTGCCAAAAGACTTGACAGACCAACTATAGCAAAGTTCAGCACCAACTTACATCAGCCAAAGACTCTCTTGTCACAACAAAAGTCCAACAATAGTCTGTTGCAAGCTCAAGCAAGATTGTGGTAACAACCCTCTCCACACTTCCATCTTATGCCAATAAGTCTTCACCAGCCTACAACATCATTTAAAACAAGCAAACTCCACAACTAATCCTAAAACCAAAACCTGGCCAACTGCTAGCCCTATAGCAGTAAACAGGTCAGTTGTCAAACCCTTACAAAATGTAAGCCTTGATCATCCCCAAAACCTGCTAGCATCACACTCTAAAACAATAACGGACTACCAACTCTAAATGTCTCAAGCAAAAATGGAGTAGATGAAATCAATTTAACAACAAACCAAACACAACTTCCTGTTGACAACCTTGACCATGTGCAAATAGGTTGGTCAGAAAAATCAAAATACCTCCCCCCCCTCCCAGGTCATGTTTCAACAGTATGCCTAGTGAATGCTAACCAAAACCAAACATTCTTTCAAAAATGATAAAACATAAGCCTTGTTTAAGAACATGTAGCAGACAGTTTTGTTTTTGCAATACAATGCAAGCATACATTAGTGTGCAGTCTCCATGACAGTTGAAAAAGGATCAAAAAGTGAGTGAACCCCCCCCCCCCCAATTGAGCAAACTTAACTTTAAAAGCAAATAAGCCATAATCTTAAAACTGAATCCACACTCAGGACTGCTCAAAGCACACATGGGATCATAAGTCAAGAAAGAATCAAACAAAATTAACACATTAAGTCAAGCACATATCCAAGATTTGTTTTAAAACAGGCCTTGGTCATGAGAAACAGATTTGGCAATCAATCTAAAAAACAGTTTTTTGACAGAAAAAAGCAAGTTCAATCTTAGAGTGGGATGTGGATGAAAAGGTGGCCTTCAAGTTGCCAAATTAGTGAATTGGCTAAAAATAGATTTTGGACTTAAAACAAAAAGGTCATGGTAACAACCACTTGTTAAGCACTGACCAAGTATGATATGGTTAGAAAACTTGTTAAATCACAGACCAATCCTTATCAACAATCATATATACCAACACAAAAGGCATTATGAATAATAGCAAATGAGATACTGCTAGAAATTAGATACACCAACATATTTTTAACAGCCAAGGTTATAAACACATACTTTCAATCAAACAATGAACCAAACAGTAAAAGTACTGATGAGGCATAGGCAACATGTTTTGGACTTGACACAGATCAAGCTTTTGTTAAGAGAAAATATAGTAGGATAACAGATCACACACCCTACATTGCAAGCACTAACAGTCCAGCTTTGGGTAACTTAAGCAATGTGCATTAATGAATTCAACTTCAAAAACAAACATGAACAGCAAGGTATACTATGTACAGAATAAGAACAAATCTAGTTCAAGTTAGGCCACTACATAACACAAATCACAACACAACACGGCTACCACAAACTGGCCATGAAATCTCTGATAAAACAGCAGTTAACAAGCTACAAGAGATGACAGTCAAAAACTTTGGTATTTCAACATGAACTGCACATCTCATACACATCATAAATATGGAAAAGAGTGAGTTGCAACTCAGAAAACATGCATCTTGTAAGCCACCAAGAATTTGGTATGCTCATGGTGATTTTGGTGTAGAAATGCAATTATGAGTGTAATTTGTAAAGTGCAGTGTGACATCAAACTAGAGTGCCAAATAGTTTTAGGTCAAACCAAACATGTGCACATACTGTAAGTGTGTTATGGAAATGATTCAAACAGACATGGATGCTAGAAATAAGATAATATGGACAATGGCATTTTGATGACAATTAAAACATGATATGAGGCAGTTGGTATGTCAAGTCAGGATGAATGCAAAAATTGGGCCAGGTAACCTCATACACATCATACATACATAATATCAAGGGTGTCTAAACACCAAGAAGGGTCCAAAACAGATTGAGGTGGGAAATGGCATCCCAACTGCTACTTAGCAACATGACCAAGCATGAACAATTCCAAAATCAGCATAAAGCATATTTGAATAGAAATAGACATATACACATGCTATAGATGAGATAACAAATGAGTCTCAACTCATAGACCAACCAAAATGCCAATGCAAAATGGAATCAATATATTGATGCAAACATGTTTGCTCATGCTGTAGCAGCAGAGCAATTTTGACAAGGGTGATGTTCTAGGCAAATCAAAGCATACACACACATTAGAGGCATGATAAGGGACATGCTTTAAGGCAACAACCAAACACACTTTCATAAATGCTAAAACTCAACATATGGATCATAACAAAAACAGTGACATTGCAAATTTGATGACAATCAAAGCAAAAATCATGATAATGAAATGAGTTGAATTAGAGATAACTTACCTCTTGTAGACAAACTTGTAAGCAAGCTAAAATGTCAAAGAAAACCAGAGAATGCTTCCACACCACCAAGCCTTGGACTTGCCTTCTTCTTGAAGCAAGGTGCCAATCTTAAGACAGTTTGAGAAACAAGTGTTACCACTGACTCTTAGGGCTTTGAACAGTTGAGGTAGGATATTTTCAAGGTGTTTGAGTGTTTAGGAACTCAAGAAAATGGCTGGAACAAGTTTTGGCCAGTTTTATGCAATATGGTCAAAGTAGCTTAGCATGAGAGTTGACTTTTGTGAAAATGATATTTTTTAGAGGTTTGAGTGTATGGACACCTTTTATATGACATTTAAATATTATATGGGTGATTGTTAGAGGTTTGGAAGGGATGGAACTGGTCTTGAGCAGAGTTTTGCTCAAGACAGTTTTTTTTGTAAAAAAATGGAAGTTTTGAAGATTTGGAGATTTCTTGATGAGTGAGAGGAGAGTGAGAGTTGTGGTGTTATGATATTGCTCTGGTGTGTTTTGCAGATGGTGAGGATGCCTCTATTTATAGGAGATGTGAGGGTGAGGGCAACCTTTGTCATTTCCATTTTTGGAGGGAGATTTGGAAGAAAATCCTTCCAAATCTAGTGGCAGCCATCTTCACATCAGTTACAAGGCTCAATGCAAGCAAAGAATAGCTGATATGAAGGACTTGAGATGACTTGAAATGAAGCTAGTGAGGTAGGGGGCTGCAGCTGCCACATCTTGGGAGAAAAGTTTCTCTTTCCTCCCTTTTAATGATTATTTTAATACCAATTTGCTACAACTTGCCATGCTTATCAAACTAACTCATTTTCTAGTTTTCTCCTCATCCACACCTCACATTATCAGTTTGAATTACAATCCAAGGGTTGAGGATAGTCCAAGTTGTGAAAAACTGATTTTTGGGAAGTGTTGGAGTGTGGTTTTAAGTGTTAACAGACCCAACTTCCATGGTGCATAACTTCCTGCTCAAACATGCTATTGAGGAGTTCTACCAAAATTTGGAAAGCCCTTAAGTATCTCTACAACTTTCATGTTTTGGGAATTTCCAAATTCTTGATGGAACTAGGTTGAAAAACCCTTCAAAGTTCTGAAAAAATCACTTACAAGTGTTAAATAACTTAGAATTTTTTCTAAGTTATTTACCCTCCAAAAATGAATTTTGCTATAACTCCAATTCTATGCATTTTTTGATCATGTACCACTTTGAGGCTTTTGTAGTATTTTTCAAGAGCTTTCTAATGAGCTTTGAACCACTTCAATTGGATGTGTGGTTGAGGAGTTATGGTCTTGCCCCTTTCGAAACCCTAATTCCCGATTTTTGTAATTACTTCTCAACCCTTGATCCAATGGTCATGAAATTTTATGGGGAGGTGTAATATGATATAAGGAACATTTTTCATTCACACCTTGAAGTCAAATTCCTTATTGTTGGAGAGTTGACGTTTTGGTCAACCTTTCGATCGATCGGTGTCTACCGAGTCGCCCGTTGGTGATCCGGACATCTTGAGGACTTGAAACTCTTTGGATGGACTTTACTAAGACATAGGAGATTAATGGACCTTGATCCCACCATTGAAATACTCTTTGAATCAAAAGTCAAGCTACAGTTGACTTTTTTTAATCGAAAACCCTAATCGGGTATCTCAAATTACACTGTTCTCAATCCCTGGGTGACCACCTCAAATTGCACTCATTATTGGTCCAATGTATCATCCTTGATCTTGTTTGAAGTTGGATCAATCCAAAACATCGATTGATCAAACCCTCGAAGTTTCGATTTTGACGGTACGGAACCCTGATTCATCTGCATCTTAACAAAGATAAACTGAAAATGGGTTAAGGTTAGTTAATCAAGTGAATATGATCCTACAATGACGATGAGGATCTAAGGGGTCAAAATTTGGGGTGCAACAGTGAGGATGAGAGGGCTCTTGGGTTGGATGATTGTTTTGATGTTGTTGAAAATCAACATGAAGATAATGGTAAAAGAGGTAGGATAAAAGTTGCAGCAAGGAAGCACAAGAACATTCCAAAGAAAGTACCAATTGGTGTTGATAATGCAAGGTCAACTAGTGGTGTGATTAATGAGATGGACATTAACTATGCCAGTGATGAACTTGGTAGTAGTGACCCTGATGCTTCTGATGGAGAAAAGGAACCAAAATATCCAAGGTTTAAGATGTATGAGTTGGACAAGAACTACAAGTTTAAAGTGGCACTAGAGTTTGTATCACTTGAAGAATTTAAAGAGGCAATAACTGAATGGTCAGTATTGAATGGTAGACAGATAAAGTTTGTGAAAAATGATAAATTTAGAGTAAAGGTGATTTGCAAGGGCAAGTGTGGTTTTTTTAGCACTTTTAGGTAAACTTGGGAATACACACACATATAGAATGAAGAAATGGATTGGAACACACATGTGTGATAGGGTACTAAATAATAGCTCTGCCACTTCCAAGTGGGTTGCTAAAGTTGTGGCTGCTAGAATGGCTTCTTCAGATGGTGTTAAGATTCGAGATATTGTGACTGAGATTAGGAGTAACTTTTCAGTTGGTATAACTATGAGCAGGGCATGGAAGTCAAAACAAATTGCAAAAGCTTTGGTAGAAGGTGATGCAGTGAAACAATACAATCTTCTATGGAGATATTCTGCAGAGCTAAGGAGAGTTAATGTTGGGAACACTTGTAAAATTAATCTGACAAGGGTTGGGCCATCAATACAACCAAGATTTGGAAGCTTTTACTTTTGCTTATATGGGATTAAAAAGGAAGTCACAACCTCTTGTAGGCTATTCATTGGTGTTGATGGATGTCATCTCATAACAAAGTATGAAAGGACTCTCCTTATTGCAGTTGGTAGAGATTCAAATGACCAATACTTTCCCATTGCCTTGGTGTATGTGAAACTAAAATAAAATATTCATGGAGGTGGTTCCTAACATTGCTTATGGAAAAAATTGGTCAAGATAAGAGATGGGTTTTCATCACTAACCAACAAAAGGTAGTTGTTATGGTTTTTGGATCTAATCCCTGATTATGTCAATTTTTTTGGATTTCATTCCTAATTATGTTCATTTTTTTGGATTCCATTCCTAATCATGTTAATTTTTTTTTTGTATTTCATCCCTAAATTTGCAAGGTTTGATACCATTGTTTGAAGAGTTGCTTGAGAGGGTGGAACATAGACTTTAGCTTAGGCATTTATATGCCAATTTTAAAAAGAAGTTTGGTAGAGGTACACAAATCAGAGACATGATGATGGCAGCTGCCAAAGTCACTTATGTCAAAGCATAGGAGGCTAAAATGAAAGACATGAAGGAGCTTAATGTGAAGGCTTGGGAATGGCTAGCAGGCATACCTACCAAAGCATGGTGTAAGCATGCATTTTCTTTTTATCCTATATGTGATGTTCTAATGAATAATGTATCTGAGGCTTTTAATAGCACTATCTTAGTTGCAAGGGATAAACCAATATTAACTATGTGTGAATGGATAAGAAACTATCTCATGAATAGGAATGCAAGCTTAAGAGAAAGGGTTGATAGATGGAATCATAGGATAATGCCTAGACCTAGATGCAGGCTGGATATAGAAGTGGAACATGCAGGGACTTGGATTCCTAACTGGTCTGGTGATACATTACGGCAAGTGGAACATATACATACCAAGAATAGTTTCATTGTGGATACTTCAAATAAAACTTGTACGTGTTGTTTTTGGGAACTTGTAGGCATTCCTTGTAGACATGCAGTAGCTGCATTAGGTTTTAGGAACCAATGCCCAGAAGATTATGTTGATGATTGTTATTCCAAGGAAACCTATGAGAAATGATATAGTCTTAGTGTAAGTCCTATTAATGGCCAAGACATGTGACCAGAGGTTGACATGGAAGAGACGTTGCCTCCAGCCTATAAAAGAGGACCTGGAAGACCAAAGAAGTTGAGGAGGAGGGAACCTGGTGAAGACCCTAATAAAGTAAGAACACAAACCACTTATTGTTGCACTAGATATTGGGTGGATGACCATAATGCAAGAAGTTGTACTAGTTAAGTGGTTGACCCTGAAGCTTAAAAATGCAAGGTATTGAATTTGCTATAAGTTTGCATATCTTACTATTATCATTGATAATGTCAATTACTTGACTATGCTTTGTTTATCCAGAGAAATCCAAAGAAGCCAGGACAAGGACATAGTCAAACTCAATCTGCATCAGTTCAAGGACAAGGTCAGACTCAAACTGTTGAGATTCAAGTTGAGACTCAAATTGAACTTGACCCTGAGTTTGAAATGCTTGTTGCAAATCTTGCAGCAGCATTTGAGGCAACATAATCTTGTTGTTACTAAATTGTTGCATCATCTGCACAAAATGAACCTATTACATCATCATCACCTATTGCATCTTCATAAACTGTTACATCATCTGAACCTGTTGCAACTTTACAACATGTTACATCATTTGAACCTGTTGCAACTTCACAAACTCAAGATATATCAGATTATATTTTGAGTGCACGTGTTGCATTATCTGACAACGTGTCTGCTGCATCTGTGCCTACTGCTCCAAAGGTTCTTAAAATAGTTGATTATATTATACCATTTCCTAATAATTTGGTTTTATTCTATTGATGTATGACAACTCTAATATTGACCATATATTTTACAGAAGATGAAGACAAACAAACCACAAGTTGCAAGAAAAATTGGAGTTGAGGAGAAGTGATACAACAAGGGTTCTAAGGTGCAAAAACCTAAAAGGAGAAGGAAGTAATTCATCACAGCCTATGGATGTGAACAAGGAACCATAAGCACGTTGTCATTGTGTATTATGATGCCTTTTGGATATGTTTGTTCTGTCTTTATTGTATTGTTATACATAAGTCTATGACCTTTGGCCTTATTTACTTTTGAGACATCACACAATTATGGTTTGTGCTTTGGTGTGAATTTGGTGTAATATGTAACAAATTTATATGCCTTTTGGTTGTATGTAATTGTGAGACGTCTTTTGGTTTATGTATGGTGTGTTTTGCCTATATTTTGAGATCACTTTTCTATGCCTTTATGTTATACAATATTAACTAAAAGATTGTAAAACAGTGATGACATACAAACAAATCATTAACAACCAATGATGTAATACAATCATTTCAATAAGGCAGAGAGATACAAAACAATAAGTAACAAACATTTAGAGGTTAAATTCAAAAATAACATTACTTCTGATTATTACTTGATGTAGCATTACAAGGATGCATTTTAACAACCAATATTCATATAGGGACTAAAACAAAACAAAAAAAGACAAATTACAGACTCTATGAATCATTACCATTTCTGGCAAGCAAAAAAAACACCATGAAAGAGTCAACAACAACTTCAACATTCTGGCCTTCTTCCTTTCGTTTTCCAACTTCATTTTCATATTCTCTTTTTTCCTAGCTTCAAGACCTTTAATGATTCACCCTAATTCCTGAACTACCTCTGAGCAATTGCATCCAATTGGGTTTTTGTGTTTATTTGATGTGTTGCGTTCAAGTTCATCATCCTAAATGAAAATCTTACAATCTAATCCCAAATTTGAACACTTCTAGAATCTTCTTTTAAAGTTTTCAGTTGAGTTTGAAATGAACATTCTCATAGCTTTGTTGCAACCACAAAATGGGATTTCAGACTCAACAAAATTCCCAACAAAAGATGTCGTCATAATTGATTCTTGGTTAATTTTTGAAGTTCTTGAGAAGAAGATGAGACGGAGAAGAAGAAGAATTGACAAAATGCAAAATGTGGTTTTTTATTTATTACGTCCTCCTTTTCAAGTTCCTTTTCACATGCATTTTCACGTTTGCATCAAATAAAAATGAAAAACACACATAAGCAAATTTCATTTATGAACCATTTACACAGTCTGTGTTTTTTAACAAAAGCTGACGTCAGAGACTAAATGCAATGTAAAATTGAATTATAAGGACTTAGACAAAAAAAAAATATAGGGATTAAATTTAAAATCTCACTAACTTAAAAGAACCAAATAACTATTTAAGCCTTAGAAAAATTATATTTCATACAACTTAAAGTTTCTAATTAGTTATAAAAGAGTCTTTCTGCAACTAACAAATTCATCAATTAAGTCTTTATGTTTTAGTGTCTCCAAAAGATCATTAAACAATTAATAAATAAAATTACAAATTAAAAATATAAAAAAAAATTGAGAAATTAATAATTACAAATAAAAAGAATCAATAATCAAAAAATAAAAGAAAAAACATTAAATCTTCAATTTGATTTTACTTTTTATATTTTCTATTCATAATCATTTAAATCATTAACATTTATATAATAATTGAAAAGCTATGCAACCATATTAAAGAAAAAAATCGAACAAGATGATCAAGCCCACAACCTTTACCAATCAACATGTTTGAAATTCGTGTTTATTTGATATTTTATAATATTTAAGATAATATTAACTAAATATTTTGCTTTTAATATTTTGTTTTTTTAAAAACAAAATGAAGTCCCTTAATTTGGAGTCCTGTTCACCAAAGTTAAAGTCATTGGATGATAATCAACTGAAAGAATGTTGTGTTAAACCTCACTCAACTATTTTTATAGTAATTTATCGAATGTTGATATAGATGATTTTTCTCTAAATTAAGAATGTTACAATTTATTTTGTCAAATGAAATCATGTACGATATTGATATTTTTAAATTTATCAAACTTGTAGATTATTATTCAAATGTATCAATTGCTTATAGAACTTTCTTGATGGTGTTTGTGACTATAGCATTGACGGAAAGAATTTTTTTATTTTTAATTTAAGTTGATTAAAACTTGCTTGAAATCATCAATATTTTAAGAAAGATCAAACACTTTGGCAACTTTTAGTGATTCTTTGTGAGGAGGAAATATCTATATTGGATCAAAGACTCATCTAAAGATACTCAAGAGCACTTGGATAACATAAGATGGCGCGGATTATATTATGATCCTACAAGATTAGAGGAATTAGTCTCTCCAATTGCATAGAATACTTGAATTATACAAACAAAAAAAACTCACCTTAAAATCAAAAACTCACTCAAATAAGTGATAGAGATACTACACATTCACCCAAAAACAATAAGGAAGTTATGTATTAAGACCTAGCTGGTGCTGATATTATGTGACTGAAGCTGATATAATGTGACTGAAGTTTTAAAAATAAAACTATTACAAATGATAAATCATATTTAAAGAGATTGAATGATATACAAAAGATTTATTCTCCTACATATAAGTTATGTCTTGAATTTCAAAATCATGTAAGACACAATAAATATATTGTCATACATAAACATTCGTCATTACATGTTTACTCAATCTAGTAACTCTGTCTTTCCATTTCAACATTATGTATAGTGTATCATTCAATTTCTGCCACATCAGATATGTGAAAACCAGAATCCACAGCATAAGCATATAAATGAATACATGCATACGAGTTTAAATTAAGAACTAAGCAGAGAGATGTCACAAGGCCATAACTTTATTAATACTTTTAGAACTGATGTTCTTGATTACAGCAATTCAAAATTTATTTTATTACATAAAATGGCCGCCTCAACATTCCATTGCATGATTTTACTAAGATTGAGGCCGAACCAACGGGCCACGGTTTCCATTAGACTTAATTTGAGCAACCTCTCTGTGGCGAAGTCCGAAAGCATTTGCAAGAACATCACCAGGAGTGGCTCTAAACACCTGATTTACGTGGCTAACAGCAGCTCTATCATTTGTCTTGAACACTACATACTCCAATCCTTCTTCATTTCCTGCTTGTTGAGCCACCACAAAGTTTTGTGGCACCACCACCAATTGTCCCTTTCTCACCTTGTCGTCGAACACTGGGTTTCCTTGACTGTTCACTATTCTAACTCTTCCTTGTCCTCTAATCACGTACAAGAGGCTGTTGGCGTTGATGTTCCAGTGTGGAGCATATATACCATTCTGCATATACATACATACATAAAAATATACATATTAACCGTATTATGGAAATATACACATTGTAAAATAATTAGTACTATATACATACCCTGTAGAGACGAACATATTCAGCGCTGAGGCGTAAATTGCGGAGGATTGGGAGGGTTAAACTGTTGACAGTGCTGATGCGGCCGGCACGTGAATTGTAAAGATCAGTACGTGAAGGGCGAGCGATGTTCTCACGAATCTTTGCACTGCAAATAGTTTCTTCCAAACCATTCTTTCCTCCTTTGCTGCGTTGACGTTGTATTTCTTCCTCTTCCTCCTCTTCCTTTTCTAGTTCTTTTTCTTCTTCTCCTTGCCCGCGTGATTCTCGTTTCTTCTCTTGGGTGTGTTTTTTCCACTTTCGACGAGTCTCATGGCTGCGAGGTTCATCCTCATCCTCCTCTTCTTTTTTGCTATGTTTGCGGTCTCTTTGTTCTCGTTCTTCTTCCTCGTCCTCATCCTCCTCTTCTTTTTTGCTATGTTTGCGGTCTCTTTGTTCTCGTTCTTCTTCCTCGTCCTCATCCTCCTCTTCTTTTTTGCTATGTTTGCGGTCTCCTTGTTCTCGTTCTTCTTCCTCGTCCTCATCCTCCTCTTCTTTTTTGCTATGTTTGCGGTCTCTTTGTTCTCGTTCCTCTTCCTCCTCTCTTTGACTCTGACTTTGTTCTTCTTCTTCTTGCAACTCAGGACTGATAATTTGAAGACCGTCCTCTACTTTTACGATTTGACCCCTTTCGTCCTGTGGAGATTGAAGTTTCTTGGCTGTATCTTCTTTGGTGTTGAGTGAATGTGCTAAAAACTCTGCGCTGAAGCCACTCAGCACGCTGTTACCTTCGTTTTGTTCCTCGGATTCCTCCTCTTTTTGTTGATGTCCACCTCTACGTCCAATGGGGGAACTGTGTCTTGGTTGATGTTGTTCGTATTGTTTTTCCTGTGTTTCGGGGAACTCTGCCTCTGGATTTCCACCGAGGTAAAATACCTACAAACACATAATTCAGTAGAAAATGTTATACATTAGAAAAGTTTATAAGTCTCTTCAACAGCATCACAATATCAAAATTTGGATAATGTAACTTATAGTTATATAATTACTTACTCTGGGGGTTGAATCGAGCTGGTTTAGAGTGTTGGAAGTGTCAAGAAGACTAATGGCAACAAGAGGTTCGTGACCATGGTTATAGGTCCAGTAAGGAATTCCAGGTGGAATGGCAATGACATCACCTTTAGAGAAGCGCCGAATCTTCTGGTGGCTGTCATGTTGTTGCTGCTGCTGTCTAGATTGTGAGCGTGGTTCTTCGTAAGTTTCAGGACAACCAGGAACTGCAAGCCCAAGTACTCCCTTCCCTACATAGAAGAAAAAACATAAACAATTCAACAACTTCATATAATAATGAATATTTAATCATTGTGTAAATTTGATCATATAATAAAACCTTGGATGATGAAAATCAACTGTGGAGATGGTGAATAAGAAGGCAAGTGAAGGCCATTAGGATCAATGGTGCGTCGGATAAGAGATACACCGGCGCATTGTAGCTCAGGATGATTTGGATTCCATGTCTCAGTGAGACCGGCTTCTGACTCAACACGGTGATCTGGTTCCAATGCATTGATACTGTCAAGCTGGCATTGGTTGAACCTGTCTAACTCAGAGTGATGTGCTAAACATGCAGTGCTGAAGAGCAGCAAGCAGAGGGAAAAAAGGAAGTGTTTGGCCATTGTGATAGTGATCATTAACTGATTACTAATGAGAATGATGAAGCGAAGAACCTGCGGTGTGGTTATTTATAGGGATGGGAGAAGGGTGAAGGAGGGACACGTAAGGGTGACATTCATCATCATGCATGGTTTCCAGTTCCTAAATGATTACACCTCTCAAATGATGATGATGATGATATATGTTCACAGTGACAGCACAGAATGAATATTTGTTGCTATCCTTACATATGTAGTTCTCATCACTTCATGTAAATGGTCCCCCATGCACTCTGCCTCTATTCTTTACATATCAATACTTCTTTACACTTTAATAAAATTCAATTACACTCTTGAATTTTAATTTAAGAGCAAATGAACATTTGGAAATATGTATAAAATGAACATTCAAAAACTTACTTTTTAAAACACATGATCACCCTACATTGTCATGCCTGCATTTATGTTTCCTTTAAGTCGGTACTAATTTTATACATCATCATCCTTAAAAGGGGGAAAAATACAACACCATCAAATGCAATACATACTAATTTCTATTCAAAACTACAAACTGAAAAGATATATGTAAATCATAATACAAGCTTGGACCAAATAGCTACCATTTCAAACTAATGGCTAAATCTAGCAGAGCTTCTACTTGACGTATAGTTTGTTGCTTCTCTTGTTGTTTTAATCTATTTGCAACTGATTCAGGATCAAACTCTTGTTCATTTTCTTCTTCCTCCTGTTCCGAACGAACCTCTTGCAGCAATTCATCCACCTCCCTTACAAAGTCCACCCTCAAGAGAGTATTATCGTCGATTTCAAATGATGGTCGCAATGGCCCGTGATGCTGATATTATACAATATTGGAAACAAAAGAATCAGAGATTTCAAACAGATATGAACTCTAATCTGCAATCTTTAACTTAGATGGTATTTGCACCATCTTACCTATAGATTTGGTAATCCGCAGTATTAAAACATCTGTTGACTAATCTAAACCCTTTAATTTGGTGCAACTTACCTTATCTATGTCAAATGACTCAAATCCAGGTGTTTACCTTATCTATGTCAAATGACTCAAATCCAGGTGGAACAAGAATGCTATATGGATCCTCCCGTGGAAATGTATCATTCATGATCTTTTTACATTTATTTAGCCACTCGTTGAAATTAAAGCTATCATACATAATCAAAAGATCATTGAGCAGTCTCATTGCAGGGGTAGCCTCTCGTTTCAAGATCTCAGTCTACAATCAATACAGAAAAATAAACTCAGAACAGAAACAAAAGAAGTATCAAGGTTGAACTATTCTATAATATGGTAGAAGTATAATTGTTCCGAAAGAAGCCAATAAGAAAGGAAAAGGTCTAAAACATTCAATGTTCTAAAATAATGGAAAACAAATAAAGGTTTATGTTTTTGCATTAAAAAATACTATTCAAGGAAACAACTAAGTCATTAGAATAACTGATAATGCAAGGAACCCTTTCTTAATGGTGATGCACACAACAGAAAAACGGTCATTGCAAGAAACTAAAAAGTGAGTTGAGTCAATCATGTAATGCAAAACCTCTATATGACCACTTAAGTAAATGGGGGAGGTTTTGCTTAGAACCCGTTTGACCTTTTTGTGAATCATTATTATTTAATTGATCTCTTGAAAAAGTATTGTCCGAAAAGTGATATTGAAACAATGTAGGGCGAAAGTTTAGTTTAACTGCTTATGCCATTGCTTCCGGTTCCCAGGAAAAGCACCGTTTAAACAGCTTTCTGTTTGTGGTAAACACTTAAATTTTGGAAAATTTAGATTTCTCCCCCTTTAAGGCTCTTAAGACCTCAAATTCCAGAAAACATCAACGAAATATGTTTGTCACCATCAACGTAATAAGTTTGTCACCATCAACGTGCGTGTGCGGTGTGGAGGGAGCCAAGGTAAGTTTCTCAGTGAAATAAAAGCGGAAACTCCAAATTAAAAGAGCATAAGTATAGATAGCCATAAACAAAAGGGGACAGCTATTACCTCAACCCTTCTGTATAACAGATCCAGACTTCTTATAGCATCCTTTTCATCCTGTAAGTAGGTGATAAGATAATGTATAAAACAAGATAGTGAGAAAGAGGATAAAAATATTATGCAGATTTCTTTTTGAAATAAACACAACAAATTCTGAGATTCAATTCTAACAATCTCTTTCAAATTATAATAACCATATCAAAGATCTAAGGATGCAAAGGAGAAAACAAAACCACAATTTGTTTAGTATTTGTATCATAATAATAAACTATTTGGATTAGTATTGTCTGAATCTCGATTTCGGTATAAAATCCTGCCAAGTTACAAGGTTCAAAATTACTAAAGAGTGGAAGACTGTGCGACGACATTCTCCTCGCTGGAGCTGAGTTAGGTTTTCGCTCATTGGAGACTTAATGCTATGGGTTAAGACTCAATACATCATTCTTACCTATTTTGCAGATGGATTCACATTGAGAGTTTAGATGCATACTGGAGTTGAGTGTTACAACTATGAAGGTAACGTTGGGTGCACTAAGTGTAGCCTTATCATTCGGCTGTTGCATTTTGGATTTTTTTAAAGAAAAATACTCCACTACTATCATTTTACACGTGTATGGGGAAATAACCAGTATCTTGTAGACTTGTTCAATCGTCCTCAACCGCACGAATCTATCAGAGTTTAGACAAAATAATAATTTCTTTAGGCAAATTCACTCAATTTTGATACCTAAAGCTGTAAACTTGTGATTCTATAACCTAACTCAAGAATTTGACAACCATAGAAACCACTATGTTGTTTGTGCTGCCAAAAATCAGATAGCTAGGGATACAAAGTCATCTACAGCGCAAATGATTACGTTAAAAACTTTGACCGAAGATTTATGGTCAAGGGATCAGCTCAGAGAAAAATGTAAAGAAAAATATTACTTTCTTTTTATCAGAAAATTAAATCCAATTACCTAGAATATTTCAAACACCAAAATAACAACTTACATCACGCCGGGCAAGATCAAGGCGATTCCATATGACCATCAAAACAAGTTCAGTAAGTTCTCCTCTCTCAGCAGCTTCCTCAATTTTCTACAAGAAAAACAGTAAGTCGGTAATGTTGAATATTCATGCCATGCCAGAGACCCTTCAAAAAAAACTTATCAATGAAAAATAAACATGCACAGCATGGAAAATTAATTTAATGAGGAACTAACTATGCAGGGTGTACATTTATTACAATTTTAAGACAAAAACTTGGTCATGGTGGAATATTTTATCTGCATGACAATTAGGAATTTAGGATAGTGAATTGCATCACCAAGAAGTTACCTCTTCTACTTCTTCAACGGCTCTTATGAAGCTTGAAACCAATTTCCGTGCATTTCTAACATCTTCTTCAGGGTATCCTTTCAGCCGCATGCCAACTTCACGATACTCGTCAATCTTTCTCTCTTCTTCCTCTTCTTCTTCTCTGCGTCTTCGATGCAACTCCTTGGTATTTTCACGTTGTTGGGCTTGCCATTCCTATCCTAGAGATGGTTAATGAAATCTATCCAAATAAAATCTTCCAACAAATTTGGTTTCACAAGATAGCATACACGCACACCAAGAGACACATTGATACCGCAATGCTTTTACAATTATAACTCATAGACCAAGAAGAAAAGTGTCCAGTCATCCACTCTATATTTTGATATGATAGTTTATACTTATAAAATAGAAAACAGAATTGAAAATCACAAATTATGCCAAGCATTAAAGATATGATAATATACATTTTTCCCTAAACATATTCTGCCAAATTGGCTGACATAACAAGAATTCAAGTTTAAGTGAAGCTAAGCATTTTTCCTTCAAAGAACTAGAATAAAATATATAGATAGTATACTAAACAAACACAATTAAAGAGCTTTGAATTGACAATAGTTTTGTTGTTTTTTTTTTAAACTTGGTATTCAGCCATGAAACCGACTAATCCAAGGGGACCAATCCCACCGTCCACTGGCGGGAGCGCCATTTAAAGTCAGAGCATAACTCTGTATGGACTGGCCCAACACAGGGATTGTTTACACCTAACGGGATTCGACCTAAAGACCTTGAGATAGAAACACACTCTCAGGTCTCAAGCCTTCACCAACAGACCAACCCCTGCATAAGCTTTGTGACACTGTTTGAGAGAGTTTGTCACAACAGGCTTATGACATATAGTTCATAAACGTTTTTTAGCTTATTTTTATAAGTTCTCCAAGATAGTTTATACAAACAACTTATAGCATATAAAAAATAATTTAAATTTATTTTATCTTTTGTAATAAAAATAGCTTAAGCAAGCTCATTCATAAATACTTATTTTAATAAGCACTGTAAGAAGCAAATAAGCTGTTTATCCAAACAGGTCCAAAATAAAGTCCAATTGTTTTCACATAAGCTAATTCCAACAACCCTAAGATGTAAAGCTGTTAGACATATAGATAAAATTAAGTATAAACAAGCATGGATAAATAAGCAATAAGTGAAAAGCAGAAATGATAAAAAAGCATACATCATCATAATAGTGAGCAGGCATCCCTTCTAGAAGCACCTCTTCCTTTTCCTTGTTCACACATCTTCTTAAACCTATCAGCAAAAATCAAAATAATCGATTTTGAGAGAGAGTGAGCGCGATTGAATTATGAAGGGGGAGAGACTAACCTGCGTTGGATGTGAACTTGTATGAAGAAGAAGAAGAAGGAAATGCAGAAGCTCTTGTTACAACAATGGATGAAGAAGAAACGGGAAGGAAGAAGATAGAGGTGGAGGTTATAGCGAGGAGATTCATCAACTCGGTTGACTGAGTTAAACCCTTTTCTGGTTTGGTTCAGTGAGTCGAAAAAAGCATCAACTCGGGATAGTTACTTGCTAACAATATCAAAACAAACCAAGTGAGAGAGAGGGTTTAAGACAATGAATGAATAAAAATCTTATATTAAATATTTAAAACGACATATAAATAAATAAAATTATAAATAGGATAAATAAAAAGAAAGCTGAGTATTGAAATACAAAGAAAATACGAAATTTTAACTTCTTAGTCACAAAAACTTACCCTAAAAAGAAAAAAGACGCTTCTTCGTGATCATTGTCAAATAAAAAAATATACATCAAATAATAGTCATCAAATATATTATGAAATATTTTTTATATCTATTTTTAAAAGGTTTAGTTGTTATGTCCTGACAATGTAAAAAAGTTTTGTACTATTATTTAATATTAATATATGATTTTACCATGTTATATAATTAATTTAAAATTTTCAATATAATTTTATGGAATGTATAATCATCATTGGTTGACAATATAAAAGAAAATTATATTATCGGACCATATTTTTTTTTTCAATTTTTAAAATCTGTGAAAAGTATAAATAGTAAAAATACAATAATATGAGCAACTATTACTATTAAAAAATCTATTTGTGTATTACTCAATGCGATAATAATAAATAAATAAATAAATAAATTAGTAAGATAATTACTTCGATATAGAATACAAAAATAATAAAAATTTATAATTATAAAATATTAGACTTTTCAAGTTTTATGAAAGTTTTTTTTATTTTATAAAGATATATTAATTACAGTTATAAAGAAAGATGGAAAAGAATATTAAATATTGATAATAGAATTATGTTTAAAATTTTTATTAATTTATAAATATTAATAATTTATTTATATTAATATATAAATATAAATAAATAATATGTTAAAATTAAACTTAAAAAAACAAATTACATTAAAATTAACCTATTAGCATCTTATCCATTTATTAAAGAATTAATTTGAATTTTATTATCACATTCTCAAAGATTCTCTGAGATGCTATATATTATGTTTAATATTTTTTTTAGTACGGTATCATAATTTTGAGGATCATTTTACTCTCTTAGCTTTAAAAATATTTATATTGGTTTCTTAACTCTTCAAATATTTTATATTAGTTTTTTTTATCTAATTAGCGACAAATTTTTGAATTTTTTCGTCACTAATAAGAAAAAAAATGACTAATATGAAACTTTTTGAAGAATTAAGAAACCAATATGGACCATTTTTAAGTTAATGGACCAAAATGAACACTGAGGTTAAGATACGGGACCAAAAAGATATTAAGTCTATATACTATTATTCTAATTATTAATTAACCGATTAACTGACTAACTGTTATGGACTAGGCTGACGCTTGACCCATAGGCGAGCAGACCCAAACTCCACCAGGTTGGAAGGTCCAATAAGACCTCATCGTCGGGCAGAGACCTGTTGGACAGGACCAACTGCCGTCGAGCAGGATCCTTATATATGTCCGGCTTGCCTCTCTTCTGTCCCACGTCGGGCAGAACTCATCCAGCTCGGGAAGCTCCTCTGACCTCCCCCACGTTCTCAATGTGTCCCATACGCGGAGACACGTCATCAGGTAACTATTTGTGTCCTGATTATTCGGTTCTCCACCTCCCAGATAGTGCATAACAGTTACACTAAGGCGAAGACCACGTGCTGGTCTTCACGATGCCATGTTAGCCCTATCAGTTACCAGCATTGGGCCTGGCAGCCCAGCCCAACGCTTGACCCTGCTTTGGGGGCTCATTATAAATACCCTCTTCCACTAGAAGGTCAGAGAAGCTAACTCTTACTCATTTCTCTCTGTACTTGTTATCACTCTGCTCGTCCCTTACTTTGATATCAGAGTGTGTTTCAGGTATACCCCCTCCCCCTCTGTCCGTCAGGTCAACTGTTCGACAGCTCAGACGCGTAGCCGGCCAGCGATCTCTCTGATCGGGTACGATTAGTGGCACCATCTGTGAGAATCTAAAGCTTCTCCGTTTCTCCGAGCAGAAGAACCAAAGCTTTCAACTTCAACTTTCGAGATCATGACTAGCCCACGTCACGATGATGTTGTCCACAATTCCGCTTTCTCCCCACTCACCAACGGCGACGACCAGGCTGGGCCCTCCCACGTCCGTGAGGGTGACGTGAGGGATGGTCGAACTGTCTCCCCTTCGTCCGAGGATGCGGCACATCACGCCGCACCTCGAGCACGGAGTCTGCCCGTTCCCACGCTAGTTGGAGCGGACCCAACGATGATTGCCCTCTTCGCAGCCATCAATCAAACCAATCTGATGTCGTTCCAGCAGAACAAACGCATCGGCATGCTGGAACAGGATACCTCGTCTCGCTCTCCCCCGCGGAAAAATCAACGCGAGGACTCTCGGAGCCCCTCTCCCAATCAACGAGGGCGCCGACCACAATTGGAGAGGCCCTAGTCGGTGGCCTCCAAGAAGCGCGTCCGACAGTGTAAAAAAGGTTTAATTGTTATGCACCGACAGTGTAAAAAAAATTTACATTATTATTCAATAGTAATATATGATTTCGCCATGTCATATAATTAGTTTAAAACTTTTAATATAATTTGACGGAATGTATGGTCATTATTGGTTGACAATGTAAAAAAAAATCACATAACATATCCTTTTTTTTCAATTTTTAAAATCTGTGAAAAATATAAATAGTAAAATAAAAAATATAATATCATATTATATAAAGCAACTATTACTATTAAAAAATCTATTCGTTTATTACTCAATGCGATAATAATAAATAAATAAATTAGTAAGATAATTACTTTGATATAGAATTACAAAAATAACAAAAATTTATAATTATAAAATATTAAGACTTTTCAAGTTTTTTTAAAATTTTATAAAGATATATTAATTACAATTATAAAGAAAGATGAAAAGAATATTAAATATTGATAATAGATTATGTTTAAAAAATTTATTAATTTGTAAATATTAATAATTTATTTATATTAATATATAAATATAAATAAATAATACCGTTAAAATTAAACTTAAAAAAAACAAATTACATTAAAATTAACCTATTAGCATCTTATCCATTTATTTATTAAAGAATTAATTTAAACTTCATTTTCACATTCTCAAAGATTCTCTAAGAGCATCTTTAATGGGAGTAAACTAAATGGGTAAACTAAGATATTTTTTGTGGGTCCAAAGTGTTTTGTAGGATTTAAAAAATTTATAGTTGATTTGAGTAGTTTTTACTTTAATGATGGTTGTCTATAAGAAATTAAAACTTGACCCGTTATTTTCAAATATCATGTCATTACTTTAATGCTGTTGAAATATTTTATTAATTAAATAAATAATATTATAATATATTTCACATAGTTAACGTTAACTATATAGATGATTTCCACTAAATTTTAGTTCACTTAGAGCAACTTTAATGCAGAGTTGTTAAACCAAAATTCTTTATAGTTTTCGTTAGTAATAAGGAATTTGCATTATAGTACTGCTGACATGGCATATGGGATGCTCTAAAACTAGTTTACGTGCTATACAGAAGCAACGCACTCTAACTCATTATTTAACATAAATAATAGATTTTTATTAATTATTTAACATAAATAATAGATTTTTATTAACCATTTAATACCATGTGGGGTCAAATTTTGGTTTCTTATAGACAACTACCATTAAAGTAAAAACTACTCAAATCAACTTTAAATTTTTTAAATCCTACAAATCACTTTGGACCCACAAAAAGTATCTTAGTTTACCCATTTAGTTTACTCCCACTAAAGATGCTCTTAGATGTCATGTCAGCTCTACTATAATGCAAATTTTTTATTACTAACGTATACAAAATTTTGGTTTAACAACTTTGCACTAAAGTTGCTCTAAGATACTATATATTAGGTTTAATACTTCTTTTTAGTCCTGTATCTTAATTTTGAGGATCATTTTACTCTCTTAACTTTAAAAATGTTTATATTGGTTTCTTAACTCTTCAAAATATTTTATATTAGTCTTTTTTATCTAATTAGCGACAAAATTTTGAATTTTTCCGTCTCTAATAAGAAAAAATGACTAATATGAAATGTTTTGAAGAATTAAAGAACCAATATGAACCATTTTTAAGTTAAAGGATCAAAATAAACGTTGAGGTTAAGATACATGACCAAAAAGATATTAAGCCTATATACTATTATTCTAATTATTAATTAACCGGTTAACCGACTAACTAATACCACTTTTACCTTTGACAATGGATGATCGCCCATTGCAATATTAGTAATTATGTTAAATTCTATTAGTAATTCTCTCAAACTCTATGAAAACTGAAAAATATTCATTTTGCATTGTCTAGAGTTTAAAATTCATACGCGTCACACGCTACAACAAACCAAGTTCATCAAAAAAAAGCACTCAATATAGCGATGGCAATGGGTAGGATTCGGATAGGGTATTATAGTACCTGTTCCCATATCCACAGTTAGAAAAAATCCTTGTACCTGAGTCCATACCCACTTAGGTATCAACATTGACACTTGTTCCCATACTCTATGAGTATATAAGTGTTTGTACCTGTTATCCGCATTTCTAATAAAAATAAATATATCAATTATAAATTATCATAATATTTTAAGTTTTTAAAAACATTAAAAAGCTTTTAAAAAAATTATCGTTGAATCATGAAATAAATGATCACTTATATTAAATAAGTAATAGTTTAAAAAAATTAAATTTTATAAACATTTATTTTTATATAATAATATAAATTAAAATTTATAAATATATATTTTATGCGGGTATGGGGCGGGGTGGGTACTAAGGTGTCCATCCCCGCTTATTTAAGTGGCTAATTATCAGAGTCCGTACCAGTAACCATTTTTGTGGATTTTTATCCTATTCGTTGTGGGTAATTTTGTTGGTACCCACTGAGGATGGACCAAATTGTCATCCCTAACTCAATGCAAGGAAAAATATCTGATTACAAAATCCAGATACCTTCTTCAAAATTGAAATTCTTATACACTATTTAGAATCCAAAACAGTCACGATTTCTGCATAACCCCGTTTTAAACTCTTAGACTCGTGATCAAAGCACATTTTATCTTAAATCCTTTCTAAATTTCTTGCATTCATATTCAAGATTTTTGCTTATAAATAATTATATTGTATTTCGACATTAAAATTGTTTGGAATTTTTAATTCAAATCCTTGAAATGATTAGTACGGAGATTGAGTTTTGAATTCATTAAATGGTGATTAAAATTATCTTTCTTTTTATTGGTTCTAGGTATGGTGCACATTGATGTTGTCAACAAAGCTAATGCATCAAAGGATGGTGATCCAAAACATCTCCAACCAGGTGTTGTACATGTTGATGTTGGAAAAAAAATTACCAATAAATAGGAGGTTATTTTACATGAACATATGTTTCTAGGGGTCCGTACGAAAGCTGCCAAATTAGGTTTTGGCATTACTATCAAGAGGTTGGATTCTGGTTCTGTTAGAAGACAAGACATTTTTTATGATGAGATGTAAAAGAAGTGGTAGTATAAAGAACTTATCCAAAAGTTGAAACATGATGGCAGCGGAACAACAAAATGTGGATGTCTTTTTAAGTTGTGCGGGTACCACAAATTAAAGAATACGTGGACATTTAGTGTTGACATGTGGTATACATAAGTTTGTTGGTCATCTGAATGTTGGAATTAATTTAATAACTACGCAAATATGCTCAATGACAAAGATTAAAACTATAATCTTACTTTAGTGCGGAAACCATATGAGCACATATATAAACTAGGATCTACAACATGTTAATTTTGTTAAATATAATTCATTGTGTAAATAGATTTGATTTGATATGATTAGATTTGATTTTAATATTTTGGGCCTTTTATGTTTTGGGCTAGTGTAAACCTAAAACTATAAATAGGGTGCCTTGCTTTGTATTCTATATCACAACAGAACAAATTTCACAGTTGCAGTTAGCAAGTGAAAGTTCAATAAGAAATCCCACAGTTGTGGGTAACACATTCTCTCCAAATACTTCTTCTCTCATTCTTCTCTTTCTTGTTTGTTATTCTTCTTCTCTTTTGTTGTTCTTGATAATTACTTGTTATTACCATCATTATCATATTGTGGGTTTGTTCATCAATCTTGAGATCAAGATTGAAGGGAATTCTTCATAGGGTGTGAGGTGAATTTCCAACAAATTTATCAAGGGTTGAGATTAGGAATACCTGGATAATCGAATCATTGACATGACAACTTTATACTTTCCTGAAACACAAAGTAAAGAGAGACGAATGGCGAGCACCCGTTGGCTTGTGATTCTTTCTCAACCAGTACTCCTAATGCCTTGAATTATCTTCAGATGGGGAGAAAAGATAAATTGCTTATGTACGGTATATTGAGGACCATAACCTATATATAATATGATGGGGCAATTAGGGTTCCCATCATTTCCAAATGGGTCATCCTGATATCCCACTCATATTTGAGTTCATACCCAATTATTTATTTAATCAATTAATTAAATGATTTTCAAATAAAATCTAAATAGTCTTTTAACATTATTTGATAAAATAGCTAATATAATTAAATAAATATATTTTACCACATAATTATTGGGATATTAATATATTACAAAATTAAAAAATATTCCAATAATCTCTAACTTGGCCAATATATCTTAATAATTATATCATAATTCTTTAGGTGCGCATCCGAGTGCTGTTTATCTTTAGATTTTAACTTTACAATCTGGTCCACCTCATACATAAATAATGGGATTACCGCGGTTGTCGTCGCTAACGTATAACGTGACGGAACTCCAACGAGCACCACATCAACGTACTTGATGACATAGATCGATATGGATGAGTGGCATGAAAATTTCATGCAATGTGATCTCTAAATCATGCATATTTCTAATTGGTCCTACGAGTCTTTAGTGAGATCAAACTAAAGTTTCTTAGGTGCAATTCAAAGTTACAATATTTGCACATAAAAAAAAATGATATTGTTATAACAATAATACTTCATAAATTTTATTTCTGCATAAAATCTTAACATAAAGTCTGTATCGATATCAAAACAATATTATAAAACATAAAGAATGAGTAACTCCCACTAATCTTGGACATCTCAAAAACCAAGACCCATATGAGTAACATGCCCATAAAAAGCCTTAGGTGCTAAACATTTGGTTAGTGGATTATCTAGCATTAAGTTTGTCCCTATATATTCTATCATTCAACAACAACAACTTATAAGTTAATGAACGTTATAAAACAGTTGTTGAAACATTATCTGACTGACTTATGTCACAATATAGACCGAGTTGTCTTTTAAAACCTTTTACTATGTGCAACCAAGTGACATAAATACTTATAGTCATTTCTTAAGTTAGGATGACCATTATATATAGACATCCAAAAGGATTAGAGTCGAACATCCTGATGATCTCTAAATAATTCGATCTCTAATATGTGAGCACAAGCCTTTTTTGTTCTCTATAATAATTCTTATGGTTGCCTCATTTCAACAATTCAAAATTTTGAATTTTCGTATCTACCAAATAACCTCATTATATATACGCTTATTCCTGATGCATATACATAAGATTCCCAAAAACCGAAAAGGTATAAAAAACTTAATTTTCTAAATTTTCCAGATTCTTTTATTTTGGACAATGATTGAGATATACCCTAGTTTATTGTCTTTCATGTCAATTTTATTTTCAACTTTATTGATATATACATAAATCTTTTATGCTAACTAGATCATACCTTGAGAATAATCTCTAAGTATCTAAATACGTAATACAAAATAGATGTGTCCAAGATTTTTCATCCTAAACTTTTGTTAGAAATTTGTTGGTTTCACACAATAATCATATATCATTTCTGACTAAATAAAATAAATTCGACGCATTAAACTAGGAACATAAACTTACTCCCACTGAACTTGTAAAACCCAATAATTTTTCATAATAGACATCTCAAAACCAAACGAGACAATTACCTTATGAAATATTGTGGTATCACTAATGAGACAATTTCATTAACTCATAAATAGATTTTATTTGTTTGTAAACCATTAACTTTGTATTTATTGACACAAAATTTTCTCTGTATTTCTTAATGTCTTCATTAAGAAACACTAATTTGATATCTATCTTATGAAGATCTAAAAATTATAACAAGTAACAAGTGTCACTACTATCATAATAGAGTATTTCAATCATACCGAATATAATTTCTCTTTTTAGTCAATTCTTTATGACACTTCATGCTCTAGTTCTTGAGGATGTTGAGTTTGATCTTCAAGAATTAATTTCTTAATTTAATTGAGAGAAAGACCAATAAAATTCATATGAGGGTCCAAATTTGCTATATAAATAGCAACTGTATGAATTGAGTCAGAACCAATTATTTTCCAGTCAATTTTGTTCTTTAACCATATCTCTCCCTCAAACTCAATATTCTCAAGACACATTACAAAATTTGTCTCAAAATATTCTTTAACTTGGGAATAGAGTTTATATTTCTAAAATTTTCAAAAATTATAGACTATCACAAGTCATGACTTAATTAACTAGAATAATATTTGAATTTAAAAGACAAATTAAATTCATCATTAAAAAAGAAGAAGTTATCATACTAAAACAAAACGTTATTCATTCACCAAATTATCTTTTAAATGCAAATTTAAGCTTATAATGACAATCTAAAATAAATTAAAATAAATATCAATCTTTACCAAATTTGTGTACACGCGCTACTCACAGCTCTCCACGGGTACATCCTGGCAGAATGTATCAATTCGGAGTTTCAGAGGGGCGGTGTCTGATTCTCGAAACTGACACCCCCGAAGCCCAATGCGGACAAGTCCAAATATTGTCGGTTCCACCGGAGCCGTGGACACGTGACGGAAGATTGCATTCACCTCAAAGATGCAATCAAGATTTTAATCAAAGAAGGGCATTTGAAACAATACACCCGGAGAGAAGAAGCCTCCGACTTGAGACCCGCGAGGCGAAGAAGGTCGAAGAAGCATCAATCCCCTTCGACGAAGCGGGACTGTAGGTGGCCCTTTGCATCTCCCGACCAGAGGATTTCTTCTTCAGCGAACCCATCAGACCGTGGGAGGACTTCCCAGCCATAATGGTGATATCCAATGGGGGGCCTAGCCAGTTGTCGGTCGGGTCGGTCAAGAGGAAATTTGAAGAGCTCGTCGACAAGAGATCAAAGACGAACGCTACCCTCAATAGGTTCAAAGGGCAGTCAAACTCGATCACCTTTTACCTCGAGAAGCTTCCCAAAAGGACATCCAACGCCAACATTCCCATCCTGATCAGAGCACAGATGGCGAACTTTGATGTCCACCGAATCCTGGTCGACCAAGGAAGTTCGGTGGACATTATGTACGCCCATTTATTCACCACCCTGCAGCTAGACGAGAGCCACTTGACCCCATACGTGAGCTCTACCTCTAAGGCTTCAACGACGTGACCACCAAGCCATGGGAGCATGTGGAGCTGCTCGTCACCTTCGGGGCCGAGGAGACGGCCAGACAAGTGAAAGTCCGTTTTTTGGTGATTGAGTGTCCCTCATTGTACCAGTGCATCCTGGGATGGCCAACCTTAGCCGAACTGACTGCAGTACCACCGACAGTCCACCTGAAGATGAAGTACTACACGATCAGAGGGCGAGTCATCACCCTCCATGGAGACATTGAGACAAATAGAAGATGCTTCGAGGCGGCACTCAAAGGACTCGGCTCCATCAACGTTGCCTCCAAGCCGACCAACCGACCAATACGAACTGAGGAACCAAAGCCCCTCCCGCACGTCAACTTTGTCGACCTCGACAACTGTTTCTCTGACAAGCAGGGAGAAGGCAAGAACCCCGAAGACACGCTTCCAACGGACAACGAGAAGCTCCCTCATCCAACACTCCCCATCTCAGATGGAGACTTCAAGCTCATCATGTTAGGAGATAACCCTGAAAAAGGCGTAAAGATCAACACGGGCCTGTCCTACCTAGCAAGGAAACAACTCAAGGCCTGCCTCCGGGAGAATGCGGACTTCTTTGCGTGGAGCGCTGTCGAGATGCCTGAGCTCCAACCCGACGTGGCGTGCCACCACCTCTCCATAGATCCGGCTGTTAGGGCCATAGTTCAACGTAGGCATAGGCAGTCTCCCGAGAAAGCGGAGGCTGCTGAAAAAGTTGTAAAATACTTCCTAGAGGCGAATTTTATTTTGGAAGCCCGGTACACAACCTGGTTGTCCAACGTTTTACTTGTTAAGAAAATTAATGAAAAATGGAGAATGTGCGTTGACCATACTGATCTCTATAACACCTCAATTTTAGTAATTAATTATTTATTAAATTAATTGATTAATTGTGCAATTTTGTGCCTATTTGATTTAATGGATTTAATTAAATTATGTGATTTATTTGAATTAATTAATTTATGTGATTTATTCGATTTATTTTATTTTAATGAATCATTTGACTTATTGAATTTCTATGAATTGTTTGATTTATATGAATTATTGGGTTTATATAAATTAATTGACTTATTTAATTTATATGAGTTAATTGATTTAATTGATTTAATCTAAATATGTGATTTATTGAATTAATTAAATTAATTGATTTATTCTATTTAGTAGAATAATGTAGAATTGTTAGATTATTTAGTTGGGCTTAATTAGGTGTGTGAATAGTAAGTGGGAGTGGGTTGAGTTAAGCCCAATTGGTTAAGACAATGTTAGGGTTTAACAAAAGAATAGAAAGAGAGAAAAAGTTAGTAAAGAGAAAGAAAGAGGCTAGAGAGAAAGAATGGTGGAGAAGAAGAAGAACCAAGACAGGGCTCAAGAATCATCTAAAAACCAAGGTAAGAGTGAGTTTTTATATGATTATTGGGATTGTATGATAGTGTATGATGGATAGTATCATATTTAGGATAAAAATCTCTAATTTCCATGGTTTTGAAATTAATGATTAATTGATATATGATGTAGGATCCTTAAATATGTGTTGTAGGCTATTATAATTGTCATATAATGGTATTATTTCGAATTTTAGAACTTGAACTTTTTACGGAATTGAAATCGGAGGTTTGGAAGGCCTCCATCGGTGAAAAACGCAGAAAATTCTGCATTCTGCACTGTTTGCGTCGACGCATCCGTCACAGCGGTCGACGCATATTGAATTCATTTTTCTGGATTTGTTTCTGCCTTTAATGCGTCGACTGATCCGTCACTAGCGGTCGACGCAATGTTGTGTATTGGTAAAAAAATTGTTTCGACGATTTTTGCCATAACTTTTGATCTGTAAGTCCGTTTTAGTCCCCGTTTGAAGCGCTGGAAAGCTAATGAATAGAGATATAACATAGTATAGATGATATAATTGTTTGAACAATATTTTTATATCTAATATGTTTAGGAAGTCAATTGTGTATATGTTTTATTAATGAATTGTTGCATTATTTGCTGCCGGTTGTGAAATTATTGTGGATAATTTATCGAATACTTATGTGTATGCTTGTATAAGTATATTTTGCGTGTGACAAAATGAAATGCATGATAACTATCACTTGTTGTAATGATAGTACAATTTTGATTGTATTGTAAAATGTGTTGTATACCATTTGAAAGTGAATTGTGTGTGGATGATTTATAAAAATGTGCAAGTATGTATAATTGTGTGGTAAGTAATTCACTGTGTTGAATTGCACGTGTATGCATATGTTTGTCATGAGTCAGTTATCATTGTTTGTATTACATAAGAGATGTACAAGACTTGTACTCACTGGGGTAGAATGACTGAGATGTCGTTCCTAGTGAGGTATAAGTGATATAGTCGTATGCACTGGGGTAGAATGACTAAGATGTTGTTCCTAGTGGAGTAATCATTGGGGTAGAATGACTAAGATGTCATTCCTAGTGGGGTAATCACTGGGGTAGAATGACTAAGATATCGTTCCTAGTGGGGTATAAGTGATATATCCATAATTCCGAATGGAAATTGATGAGAATTGATGGGTTTTATATGAATCAAATGGCCAATTGCATTGAGTCGCTTGGTGTCTTTGTTTGCAATATGAGATTAGGTGTATTTGTATGAATTGTTGAATTGGTGAAATTATAGATTGTGTGTATATACTTGTGAATGATATAGTTATTTGAGTGATACTTTGTTGATAAATTTTTTTAAGTGTGAGGATAATTGTGATTATGTTTGTATGCCTTAAATTATATATTATCTTATGATTTCGATAATTATGTGAATTCTCACGCTTCTGTTGAAATGACATTTTTTACGACATCACTCAGGTACCGAGGAGTAGAGTTGCCTCTAGCGCGAGGTAGCCATTGGAGTAATTTGTTTAGTTTCTTCATTTATTTTGGGTTGAGTCGTGCTCTGATCATGTAACACTGGGATATTTCAGTTTATGTTTGAGAGATACATTATGTACTATACTTTATGTTTTTATGTTTATCTGAACTATGTGGAGTATAGGCTTTATGCCTAAGTATTGATTATGAATGAGATGAGTATGAGATTTTCATTATGCCTATTATGATTGGAATAAATCTGCTGCTACATCCTAATGTGAAAGTGTATGAAAAACATGAATTTATTTTAAGTGTTATTGAGCATGACAGGTTTATGTGATGTTTTGAAAATTTATGTGACACCCTTTTGTAAAATACATGATAATTACTCTGATTTATTTATGTTTATTTCGCGGGGTTTAGAAGGGTGTTACAATCTCAACTAGGCATGTCTCAAAGATGCTTACCCATTGCCTAACATCGACAAACTCATCGAAAATTCTACAGGTTTCAAACTCTTGTCGTTCATGGACGCATACTCGGGATACAATCAAATCCCCATGGCGAAGTCCGACAAGCAGCATATGGCCTTCATGACTGAGTCAGACAACTACTATTACAACATAATGCCTTTCGGCCTGAAGAACGCTGAGGCGACCTATTAAAGGATCATGAACAGAGTCTTCCAAGGAGAAATCGACGACATGCTCGAAGTCTACATGGACGACACGATCGGGAAGTTGCGAGACGAGGTCGACCATACCACTCGTCTCAGGAAAGTTTTTGAAACGGCGAGGAAGTGCAGGATGAGGTTCAACCCCAACAAATGCACCATCGACGTACAAGCAGGCAAGTTCCTCGATTTCTACCTAACGGAACAAGGAACAGAAGCTAACCCAGACAAGTGCATGGCCTTCTCTGAGTTTGCCATGCCAAACACAAAGAGATCCATCCAGTCACTAAACAGGATGCTTGCGTCCTTGTCACGATTCGTCGCCAAATCCGCACAGCACGCCCTCCCCTTTTTTTAAACGATTACACAAGGAAGTCGCATTTGAATGGACCGAGGAATGCGAGAAGACTATCTGCTACCTCAAACAGGTCCTCTCGAAGCCACTGGTACTATCAAGACCGAAAGTCGGGGAAACCTTATATGTGTATCTCGTCGTCGCCATGGAGGCCGTCAGCGCGATATTGATCTGCGAAACGCCGGAAGGGCAGAAGCCAATATACTTCACGAGCAAAGCTCTCTAAGGCCTCGAGCTCAGATACCAGCAGATCGAGAAGGTCGTCTTGTCCCTCATAAATGTGGCCAGGAGGTTGCAACATTACTTCCTGGCCCACACGGTCGTAGTCAGATCTGACTAGCCCGTCAAACAATCGCTCGGGCAGCCAGATATGTCGGGATGAATACTCAGATGGTCGCTCAAACAATTTGAATTCAAAGTCCAGTACGAAAGTAGAAAGGCCCTCAAAGCCCAATTCCTGGCCGAATTTTTCACCGAAATGACTTCTGCAGACTCCTTGACACCCGGGGCACACAAATGAACCATCTTCGTCGATGAAGCCTCCAGTTTGAAGGGAAGTGGAACGGGAATTATCTTAGATAATGAAGAAGGTGTCCTGATAAAAGTCTCCCTTGCCTTAGCGTTCCCAACATCGAACAATCAGACCGAATACGAAGCGTTTCTCGTGAGCCTACGTCTGGCCGAAGATCTAAGTGCCAAAAAGGTGAAGATTTTCACAGACTCCCAGCTCGTGGCCTCCCAAGTGCGAGGGAAGTATCAAGCCAAGAACGAAAACCTCGCCGAGTATCTTTCCTTGGTAAAATAAAAAATGAAATGCTTCGGTTCCGCAGAGGTAAGACATGTCCAGCGCGGACACAATACTCGAGCGGATGTCTTGTCCGAACTAGCTAGCACGGAGAGGAAGGGTGGGAACAAACTCGTGATCCATAAGGTTTTCCCTTATGTTGCATCGCTACGAAGAGGGGTCGGCAAGGACAGAAGAGTCACAACCGTTCGTTATTTATCCCAAAGAGAGGGAAAGGAAACGATCATAGAAAACCTACGAAAAAGGGAAAAGACAGGTCATCGCAACCAAATATTGGGTTCGGGAGTCGGTTACGCAAGGGGAAGGTATGAGCACCCCTCACGTCCGTTGTACTCAATAGGATCCATGCTCGTTGTCTATCTAAAAGGGTGTTAATATATCAAAGGCTGGCTCACAGGGACAAAATAAAAGAAAAGAGACTCGATAAAGCATTGCCGCTCTATGCCTACATACTCCCTCGTGCAATGGGAAAGTCATAGTCAACTTAGTTTAGAAAACTACGGGTGAAGGTGAGGAAAGGTTGCTTGCCAAGACATCGTCGTCTTGTGCCTACGTATCCTCATCTGGTATGAGAAATCAGAGCAAACGTAGTTCGGGCAGACACGACCATATATTGGTTCAAGTGTTTTAGTTGAGTAGGGTTAAATGGTGGTTCCAGTTGTTAAGGACGATGCATGTTTGCGGTAGAACCAAAACTTAACACACTCCTTCTGAAAATGATTTTCCAAACAATCCTGAAGGATAAAAAAGGTTTGATGTTTTGTTTTGTGTTTTTTATGAAGAAGTGAATTGAGTTAAGTTTGTAACTCATGTTGCACTAAAGACTATGACTTGAGAGCAAATGCGTCGCATATCGCCCAAAGGGCATACGCTAAACACTCTAGACAGATTGAGAGAAGACCCCCCAACTATCATTCCTCAAGTACTTAAGGCTCGTAGCATACAACACTTATTATCCTTTATTAGGTGTCTTAAGAGATTATGAGATGAGAAGAGAAAGACACAAACTCTAAGGGGAAACTAATCAACCCTGATGTTGTCATACAAAATGCTCCTAAAGTTGGGATTAAGAGGGAAGAAACTATCCTAATGTTATCATAAAAAGGATTGAACACCTAATATCTCTCCTACTCCCATCTTAAACAGAGGGACTAGGAATCCTAAGGGATCATGGTAAAAGAACCAAGTAAATAACAGATAATCCAATCACAAATAGAATGAAAGATAAAAAGAAGTTGATTAACTTAAACAAGAATAATGCAAACATGATATGTAAAGATGCAAAGATGAGATGCAAAACTCAATTAATGCAAACAAATGATCAAGACAAAGTTGACTTAAACAAGTCAAAAAGAGTGAGATGAAATGGGAGAAGTAACAACTCCTACAACCATTCAAACATCAATCACTTACACCAAAACTAAACAACAAGGAAAAGGGAAAATTATGATCAAAAGGAAGATGGGAGAATAGGCTTAGGCAGCAAGTAACACATAAAATATCTCAACCAAATATATCATATTGATCATGAAAGAGCAAAGAGCAAGCAAGTGCAAAAGATTGATCCATCATTCAAGACAAACTCAAAGTATGAACATGGATACCAAATTGTCTTAAATGATGATCAAAACCCAAGGGACAAAAGTGAAACCATAAGAAAAAGGTCCAAAACAAAGTGGAAAACAAAGCCTAAGCAAGAACCAAATCAAGGCAAGTGGAAGAAACAAAGTTCAATTCCATGTTCAACACTTGAAATCAAGTGGAATACCCTAACTTCCATGTAACTTGTAACATAAGTTACACAAGTGTATGTCCTAAAAATGCAAGACCAACATCTTAATCATGTCAAGAATGAGTATCAAGACTCATAGGGTGCATATGGGATCCATCAAAGTCATTTCCCAAAGGACCTAGGTCAAACTAGTTTGTATGAACTTCCTCTAAGATGACTTGACTTGCAAGCTTCATAAAAAATAGAAGAAATATTCAATAAATTCCAAATAAAATGCACAAAGTATCCAAGCCCAATGGAAAACAGAAGCCAAAGTTTCAAAGCCAAACTCAATTCAAGGCATCACCCAATAAATTGATTAACAAGGGTGCTCCACCTTTTTAAGTATTAATCAAGGGTCATGAAAAGTCAACTCAAAGTCAAACCTAAAATGGTCAAACATGAACCAAAATCATCCTTAAAGGTACCTCGGTCCATCCTCTAAATGGAGAAGAAACCTCAATCGTAGGATATTTGAATTGGAGGTTCAAATGTATGTGATCAAATGAAGGCAACATTAAAAATACCTCAAATTGCAAAATTAAAATAAAATTTCAAAATAAAATAAAATCAGAAACAAAAAATATGGGAAATCAATTAAGGTCTTGAAATGTAAGAAAAATATTTTTATGGAATTTTTTGACAATTGGAGGTGTTTTTAATAATGGAAAATGAAAACAGGAAGAAAAAGAAATAAAATAAAGTGAGAAAGCCGTGGGAGGTGTGGAAGTAAAAGCAAAATAAACTGCATGCAGGCAAAATTGCAAATGGGCTCAGAACCGCGAGAGGTGTGAATAAAAAATTTGGCCCAATCTAAACCAAACTTCAGAATTAAGTGAAACGATGCATTTCACTTAATTCAGTCAGATTCAACAACAACGTGTGGCCTGGTCAACCCAATCAAAACACGTCAAGCCAACAAGTCAAACATTCAAACCATTCCAACTCAGAACTGACCTGAGAGTGAACCAGACGCCGGAGCTAGGGCTCTGGTCGTCTTCTCCGTCCACATCGCCGGAGCTCAGTCCATATTTCTCAATGAAAATACATAAAAATGATACCAATCAAAAGCTCTAGCTACAAGGACTCAAAATCCACAAATCAAACATCCAAAATGTTCCAAATCAGAGAGAATCGAAGACATGAAGTTCGTGATGCATATTCTGTAATTTCATCAAACAGAGACAACAATGGATCAAACATGGCCTACTCAACGTAGGACTTAAGATGCAACCAACATGAGCTTAAATATGTGCCTAGCATGAGAGAAAAATGGAAGAGGAACTTACTAAACAGAGCAACTCCGTTGGTTCTTTACAAGCACGCAAAGTCCAAGTTCTTGCTTCCAACCCACTCCTTATGCTCTGAGGAAGATGAAACAAGCTTCAATTGCAGTTGGTTTTGCGAGAAAATCCAGATTCAAAAATGAAGAATATTGAGAAATTTTCTGATCTCTCCTCCTTCCTTTCACACAAGCAAAATCTTCTGAGCATTAGAGCAGATCAAAAAGCTTATATATGATGGGTATTCAGCTACCATGCAAGCCCATGTTGGATGTTTGGGGTGATTTCAAATTTTTGCCCAAAATGAAATCTTCCTCATGTACACACGTTTTACCTATTTCACACCACATGAACTCAGCAACTAGAAATGTATGGAATGTACAAATGAACTGAATTGGTTTGGGCCTTGGATTTGATCCATACCTCAAGTTTGAAATCAAAACTTTTTAAGGAAGAAACTTGAAAATGAGGCATCTCATGGCATTTCATGTTGGTCCAATTATGGTAAGTCTCCTTATGATCATGTAAAGGTGTGAAAAAGTTCAAATGTGGGACAAAATAAGACCTATAACGTACCAAGTTTATACCATGACCAAAAGTCAAGATTTCACCTTGAAAACCTCCCACATGGCCATGTAATTCCATGATTTCCATGAATTTTGAGTTCCATGATGTAAACAAAGCTCTTAGGCACACGTTTCATGTTGGCCAAAATTGGATTTGAAGTACATGAGTCCATGAAATTGACCATTGAACAAGATGACCTATAATGAACTTTTCCAAAAATACCCTTGCCTTGAAAGGTCCATAACTTGAGTTCCACACATGAGAAAGAGGACTTATAAGATTCTTTGGAAATCTAAGATCATGAGGAACAACTTTCATATTCACTTAAAGTTGAAGGGAAAATTTCTTCTAGGTCAAAAATGCCTTGGATGTGAGTTGACTTATAGTTGACCAAACTTCTATTCATCTGAGACCCCTAGCTTGTTGGCATCATAACTTGAGATGTACAGACTCAATGGATGAGTTCTTGTACTCAAAAAAAATCTAAGAACATGCCCTACAAGTCTCTTATTTTCATGAAAATGAGATTGAGCTTGAAACATAGGTGAAAATGGCCTTGAAGTTGGGCACTAAAGAAGGGGATTTTACACTGACATCATTTGAAACCCTAATTAGTAACTTCTTCCACTCTTGATTCCTCTTGATTTGATCTTGTCATGACATCTTAGATGCTTCAGAATGACTTCCCATGGCTTGTGTGACTTGAAGACCAGTTTGGAAACCTCTCAAGTCCACAGTTGACCTTGATTTGACTAGATGAAACCCTAATTCCAAGTCCTTTGTCTATGGCTTTTGCAGATGAATTAAATGATTGCACAAGCTCCATAATGACCCCTAAGGTACACAATGAGCTTTTAAAACATGTTGTAACCAAGACCAGACCTCATGAACCCTTAATGAGCCTCTGATGAGCCTCTGAGATAGGAGATAACATCCATACACCCAACTCTCTTCTCAAGGAGCTTTGACCCTTCCAAGATGATGAAACCCTTGATGGCTTGCACAAATACCTCTTGCTTGAGCTTGAAACCAAAGATACCCTTCTCTTGAATGGCACAACAACTCTTGATCCCCTACTAAGAACAATGTTATGCAAATGCAAATGCTAGAATGCAATGAAACACAAGCCAAGTTAAGAAGAAAAGGTTGGTCAAACTTTGGGGTACAACAACTGCCCCTATTCAAACAACTTGAATCTGAAGGGATGAAAAGCAAACGGCTTTCAAACTTTCAAGGTAAAAGACGGTTGAATACCAAAGAACCCGAAAATTTTCCAACCGCAAAAAATAAACTGTAACTGATAAATTATGTTGGGGAAAATGTGATAAGATGAACGCATCCATTAAAGACATCATTCTGTCGAGGTCTGGATACCATTCAGGAGAGACAAATCACTGGCCGGGGTCGGGATACCGCACGGGCTAAAGGGAACGATTGTAATCTGCCGGGGTCTGGATACCGCTCAGGCAAGATATAAACCAACATTCGTTGGGGTCTGGATACCACACGTGCCAATGGAACAATCACTAGCCAGGGTCTGGATACCTCACATGCCAATAAAATCAAATGGTGTGAGTCGGGGTCTGGATACCACACGGGCAAATAGATAAACCGGTGGAAGCCAAGGTCTGGATACCACACGGGAAAATAGATAAACCATCACTAGCCAGTGTCGAGATACCTCACATGCCAATAAAACCAAACGGTGTGAGCCGGGGTCTGGATACCACACGGGCAAAAGAAATCATCGTAATCTGTCGGGGTCTGGATACCGCACAGGCTAACAAAATGAAACCAGAGGAAGTCGGGGTCTGGATACCACACAAGCTTAAGCCAAATAAAACTGGTGGAAGCCAGGGTCTGGATACCACACGGGGCTCAAGAAATCACCATCACTAGCCAGGGTCTAGATACCAAGTCGGCTGATGACATAAACACTAGCCAGGGTCTGAATACCACACATGCTAATGGAATAAACCGGTGTGAGTCGGGGTCTGGATACGACACAGGCTCAAGAAATAAACCGTTGTTAGCCGGGGTCTGGATACCACGCAGGCTAAAGAGATAAACCATCGTCTATTGGAGATACACCTGAAATCAAGAGGTAACAACCTGACTTATGTTTTGAATGCATATGTTTGAATATGACGTAATGCTCCATACGAAATGGAAATGCTACGCGTTTGGGAGGATGTTATGCACAATGTAAATGCAAAGGAACCGCTCCAGCAAAATAAATACTGAAGAGAGGAAACCAACTCCAGTGGGGATGTCTGGGTGTGACAAGTACAATTGGACTTATGCTGGGAGAAACAAGCCCTGGACGGCTTCCTGGAAGAGAACTTTCCTGGGTAAACCGTTCTGCTGAGAATAAAATTCACTCGGCTAGGGATCATAAAATCAACTCTGCTGAGGAAAGTGGCCCTGGACGGCCTACCAGAATACAACTCTTCTGGGGAACAAACGACTTGGCTGGGGAAACGAATCCACTCTACTGGGGGAAATCATCCCTGGACGGCCTTTTAGAATACGAATCTACTAGGGAAGTAAAGCAAACTGCAGGGACTTACTCCACTCTGCTAGAGATTCCGCTCTACTGGCAATTTAAACCTACTTTGCTAGGGATAATGAAGAAGATTTACTAGGGAGCTATCCCAAACTCTCTCTGCTGAGGATGGAGAGTAAAAATTCTCCGGGTCGATCCCATTTTATGGGGAAGAAAACATTCCGCTGACTCCTCTGGGGATCTGCAGGGGATGAGAATTACCTGGGGAAACATCCCGAAAGAAACTCACTCTGACGCATACCAATGACCAACTGGATTTTGCTACGGATAACAACTCCGCTGGGGGTTCAGATAATGAGGGAATCAACATCAACCTCTGCTTGGGGAAATGAGCAATAAACTCAACAATATCAACCTCTGCTTAGGGAATTGAGTCCCTGACTTGAACTCTGAGGGGAAAGTAGTCACAGATTTAGACTCTGTGGGGGTAACGACACTGCACTCATCCCACTGTTGGGAGAATAATCCCAAATACCTGTTGGGGATAACCAAGAACTCAACCTGCTAGGAAGAAACTAGTCATAATCCGCTGGGGATAAATTTCTGGAATAACCTCAAGAATGAGAGTCCTGCAACAAATACAAACAAAGTATCTTGTATACAACAAGAGCTATCTCGATTAATTTCCATGACACCGTTAAAGCAAATCAAAGTTTTAATCATGGCTAGTGGAGCCCACAAGTTTATGTATGCAAAATTTTATCAAAAACATCAGGCATTTTTTTGCAAACAAAACAGTAAAAGCTAAAACGAGCACGAAAGCTTTCTGAATAATATATACTTCATTGATAAATGGTCTGTAAATAGGAAAATTTACAACTGATGCAACTCCTGAAAAGTGAAAGTTGCGCAAATATTACAGAAATACAACAGATATATAAAATTTTGGCAATATGGTACAGAAAACCACCGTGTGTCGACTCATCTATGACTCACATGACTTCGATGCTTCTCCAATGCTTCGTCCTCTGAAAAGACTGACTCGATTAGTTGACCCTCGGGTTCTCCCAGAATCCACTGTGCTCGAAAGCTCAATATGCAGACCGCAGCCATTTGCTTTTCAAATCTCTAACTTTTTCCTGAATCGCCCTTGCGGGTTTTTAATTCACCGGGATACACATTTTTGCCAAAGTCGCCTTTTCAGGTTTTCAACTTTGCGGGTTTACATATTTTCTTTTTATCCCTAATTTTTGCCCGAACCCATTCTTTTTATAGTTCGCCGGAATGCCCCATTTTATCCTGGATTTTCTTTTTCTTTCTAGCGGGTCTATTTTAAGCAAAGTATTTTTTAACTGCGTCTGCGTTCACAGGGGATGTGAAATCTTCGCCATCCATGGATGAAAGTAATAAAGCTCCTCCTGAGAAGACCTTCCTTAAGACATATGGACCTTCGTAGTTGGGAGTCCATTTGCCCCTGTGATCTGTCTGTGGAGGGAGAATCCTCTTTAACACTAAGTCACCTGCCTGAAAGCTCTGAGGGCGCACCTTCTGATCGAAAGCTTTCTTCATCCTACTTTGATACAAACGACCATACACAATGGCTACTAATCTTTTCTCGTCCATCAGGCTGAGTTGATTCAATATGTTCCTCACCCATTCTACCTCATCCAGTTGGACGTCAACCAAAACTCTCATAGAAGGAATCTCGACTTCCAATGGTAGGACAACTTCCATACCATACACTAGCGAGAAAGGAGTTGCCCCAGTTGAAGTACGTACCGAAGTACGATATCCGTGTAATGCAAAGGGAAACATCTCGTACCGATCTTTATAGGTCACAACCATTTTTTGCACAATCTTCTTTATGTTCTTATTGGCCGCCTCAACAATGTCATTCATCTTTGGGCGATAAGGAGAAGAATTGTGATGCTCAATTTTGAAATTCTGGCATAGTTCCTTCATCATCTTGTTATTCAAATTTTAACCATTGTCAATAATGATTCTTTCGGGCACTTCGTAACGACAGATGATGTCCTTCTTAATGAACCGGACCACAACTTGTCTAGTCACGTTCACGAAAGAAGCTGCTTCAACCCATTTAGTGAAATAATCAATTGCCACTAAGATGAAGCGGTGTCCGTTGGATGCAGTCGGCTCAATATTACCAATCATATTAATGCCCCACATGGAAAAGGGCCAGGGAAACGTCATGACATTCAGAGGATTCAGCGACACATGCATCTTATCAGCATAAATCTGACATTTATGGCATTTCTTGGCATATTTGAAACAATCAGACTCCATAGTCAACCAATAGTAGCCTGCCCTCAACAGTTTTCGAGACATTGCATGTCCTCCTGCATGCGTTCCAAAAGCACCCTCCTGGACCTCTTCCATAAGCAACCCTGCTTTTTTTTCGTCCACACATCTCAACAGAACCAGATCAAAGTTTCTTCGATAGAGTACATCATCTTTGTTCAGATAGAAATTTCCAAACAGTCTTCTCAAGGTCTTCTTATCCCGGCTCGATGCCCTAGGAGGATATTCTTGATTCTTGAGAAAGTTTTTGATATCATGGTACCACGGCTTCCCATCTGAAGCTTCCTCTATTGCAAATACGAATGTTGGCCTATTAAGGCGTGAGATGACAATTCTCGAAGCGTCGTTCCAATAATTCACCATGTACATCAAGGATAAGGTAGCCAAGGCATCCGCCATATGATTCTCTGCTCTTGGCACATGATGAAACTCTACCCTGTTGAAGAAAGGTAGCAACCTCCTTGCATAGTTCATGTAGAGGATCAGGTTAGGCTGACGAGTCTCCCATTCTCCCTTGATCTGATTTACCACCAAAACTGAATCACCATAGATATCAAGGTTCTTGATTCTCAAATCAATCGCTTCTTCAATACCCATGATACATGCCTCATATTCAGCTTTGTTATTGGTGCAGGGAAAGGTTAACCTGGCAGTAAATGGCATATGAGAACCGTGGAGAGTGGTAATGATTTCCCCAATTGAGTTAACAACACCATCAAAGATCATCTTCCATTGGGAGTCTATCTCAGGACCTTCATCCGGTAGCGGCTCATCACAATCTTTCATCTTCAAGAACATAATATCTTCATCAGGAAATTCAAACTTCATCGGCTGATAATCATCGATTGGTTGCTTTGCGAGATATTCTGACAAAACACTTCCCTTAATAGCTTTTTGGGAGACGTATTGAATGCCGTATTCTGTCAAAACCATCTGCCATCTGGCAATCCTCCCCGAAAGTGCTTGCTTCTTGAACACGTACTTAATCGGATCCATCTTTGAAATCAGCACGGTTGTGTGATTCAGCATATATTGCCTTAGGCGTTTGGCAGCCCAAGCAAGTGCACAACACATATTTTGTAACAATGAGTATCTAGACTCACAATCCGTGAACTTTTTACTCAAGTAATAGATGGCATGCTCTTTTCTTCCTGTCTCGTCGTGTTGACCTAGAATACAACCCATGGAATTCTCAAGAACTGTTAAGTACATTATCAATGGTCTTCCAGCCACTAGAGGCATCAGTATCAGAGGCTCCTGCAAATACTCTTTTATTCTTTCAAATGCCCTTTGGCAATTTTCATTCCAGACCACCGCTTGATCTTTCTTTAAAAATTTAAACATTGGTTCACACGTGGCTGTGAGATGAGATATGAACCTTGCAATGTAGTTCAATCTACCTAGAAAACCACGAACCTCTTTCTCAGTCTTCGGTGCTGGCATTTCCTGTATAGCTTTTATTTTTGCAGGATCGACCTCGATTCCTTTTTCACTAACTATGAACCCCAATAGCTTTCCTGACCGTACACCAAAAGTGCACTTGTTCGGATTCAACCTTAGTTTGAACTTCCTTAACCTCTCAAACAGCTTCAACAGATTCACCAGATGCTCTTCCTCTGTTTGAGACTGTGCGATCATGTCATCAACATAAACTTCAATCTCGTGATGAATCATATCATGAAACAAACTCACTATTGCCCGCTGATAGGTTGCCCCTGCATTCTTCAATCCAAAGGGTATTACCTTGTAGCAAAAAGTCCCCCCACGGCGTGATAAAATTTGTTTTCTCCATGTCCTCTGGGGCCATCTTGATTTGGTTATATCCAGAGAAACCATCCATGAAGGAAAACACTGAATACTGAGCAGTATTATCAACAAGCACATCAATGCGGGGGAGCGGGAAATCGTCTTTCGGGCTCACTCTGTTTAAATCACGGTAATCTACACACATTCTGACCTTACCATCTTTCTTTGGTACAGGTATAATGTTAGCGACCCACGGAGGGTTGTTCGTCACGGCAAGAAATCCGGCGTCCAACTGCTTCTGGACCTCTTCTTTGATCTTAACTTCCATGTTCAATCTGGTTCTTCTTAACTTCTGTTTCACAGGTGGACACTCTTCTCGAAGAGGCAAGCGATGAACCACAATATCCGTATCGATTCCGGGCATATCTTTGTATGACCAAGCAAAGACACCTTTATACTTTCAGAGCATTTCTACCAGTCTTTGTTTGACATCGTCCTTTAAAGTAACCCATATTCTAACTTCCTTTCTATCTTCCTCTGTTCCCAGGTTGACGAATTCAATTTCTTCTTGATGAGGCAGAATAACCTTCTCTTCTTGTCTCAGCAGCCTGGCGAGCTCTTCAGGTAGGTCTTCGTCTTCTTCAATCTCTTCTTCAGCTTGAAAGATTAGATTATCAAAGTCATACCGAGTCGTAGACGAGTCTGAATCGGTGGCATCTGCTATGTGAAACCTGCAATGATGATGATTTGATGCTTAAAATGATATGCAAACAACACAAACCGCATTGCCATTTTACTGTTAAAAATAGAAACAGGAAAAACAATGATCACAATATTTGAATGCAAAAACGCCCTTATTGTTTAAAACATAAACAAGAGTAAGGCCCTACAGACAAATACCACTATGCTCCGGGTAGAACATAGGGCTGCGCATAATCAAAAACAAGATAATTACTCTTCATGCGTCACTTGGATAATTTCTTCGATAGTCCAGTTGTTCAGGCTTCGGCCGGGAATACGTGGTTGAATCCATGCATCCATATCGCAGTCAATGTCACCTTCATCCTCGGACACAACGTTGATTCGATCAAATATCACCCTACCACTTATAAACTGGACTGACCCTCTGTAGCGTGGCGCGCTCTATGAAGAAGACGACGACGGGTTGTACCCCAACCCAAACTTATCTTGCTTATTGGGGATACTCAACACCTGCCCCCAACCTTGAGATGATTTAGACTTTACCATAGCTTGCGCTTCCTTGAATGAAGACATAGCAACCTCAGGAACACTGCCTACAACTGGCGCCTTCTCTCTGACCTGGACTGTCTCAAATGCCTGACATAGAGTCACATGTATCTCCCCATTGACTTTCACATATTTGAACAAGGACAAATGGCTGATCATAATGTCCTCCTCACCACAGACAGTGACAATGTTACGCCCCACCATATACTTTAATTTCTGATGCAAGGTCGAGGTCATTGCCTCTGCCGAGTGAATCCAGGGCCGACCTAACAAGCAACTATATGGTGGTTGGATATCCATTATGTAGAAGACGGCATCAAAAACCTCAGGGCCAACTTGGATAGGAAGAGTTACTTCTCCAAATACGGACCTCCTTGTCCCATCAAGTGCTCTCACAATAAGATCACTAAAGTGCATATTATTCCTTGGGTGTCCAGCTTTATCAAAGCCTTTTTGGGAAACACATTAAGTGAAGACCCAGTGTTCATCAGAGCATGAGATAATACAACCCCTATGCACTCAATGGAAATATGCAGGGCATGATTGTGGTTTCTTCCTTTAGGGGTCATATCCAGATCAGTAAATCCTAATCCATTTCCAACGTTCACATGCGCCACCACTCCTTCCAGTTGGTTCACAGATATCTCTTGTGGCACATACGCATTGTTCAGTATCCTCAAAAGGGCATTCCGATGTGCCTCATAGCACATTAATAATGATAAGACTGATATTTTTGATGGGGTTTGTCGTAGATGGTTCACAATCTTGTAATCTCTTTTTCTAATTAGACGCATGAATTCCTCAGCATCTTTTAACAAAGCATTCTTCTCAGCCCCTTGGGAACTTTCTTCAACAACAGCTTTCCCCTTTCCCTTATCTTGTCTTTTAGCATTAACCTCTAGAGGTGCGAATACTCTCCCACTTCTCGTCATTCCGCTTGTTCCCACCAAATTATCCACCGAATCAGACGTCGCTCCTTTCAGCTCTTGTTTTTTTACCGTTACAAAAGACTTCAGCGAAATAATTCCACGGAATTGTCTTAGTGCTTTCGTAAGGTACAGGCCCTGACTTAGTGATTATGACGGTAGCTGGCCTCGGCGGCGCATATATATTAATGGTTCTAAATGGAATTGAGATTGTAGCAACCTTATTCTGCTCTTGACCAATCACCCTTTCAGCTTTTTCTTCACCAATTCTGTCAAATTGTAGTACACCTTCATTCATTAATCTTTGCACGTGATTTTTCAAGTCCTCACATCCCTCAGGATGAGCCAAACAACCTTCACAGTTTTCCATACAACTAGGGAACACTCCACCCTTCAACAACCTGTTTTTAACAACACTCAAAGGAGTTTTCTTCTCATCAACACTGCTCACCAAATTCAAACTCTCTTCCTCCACAATAGCATTTACCCCAGCCGCTCCATGGTTAGGCATAGGATTTTACACAACATTGGGCACATCATTCGTAAAATTGATCGCCTTGCTATCTATAAGGTCCTGAACCTTATGCTTGAAGGCTTTGCAATTGTCTATGTGATGGCTGGGAGCACCTGAGTGAAAGTCACATCTGGCATTTGCATCATACCCTGGGGGAGGTGTGCCAGTCAAGGGTGCCATCATTCTCTTCTGAACTAACTGTAGTTGTATCAAATATTGTAACAATTGTGAGTATGGTATTGGCGGTGCATCAAAATGTCTGTTCATCGTCCTCCTACGATCTTGGGACTGCCGCGGAGTGTAATTTTGTTGTTGTTGCTATTGTGGATGTTGTTGTTGTTGTGGTTGTACTGCTGGAATAGCAATACTCGCAATCTAAGGTTGTTGTTGATGGTACTGTTGATTTCTGTTGTTACCTTTATAACCTGAGATTGTGTTTGTCTCCCCTTCTATTTTCTTGTTACCAAAGTTCTTTCTACCTCCTCCAGACGAGGACCCGTCTCCCACTTGGATCTTTCCCAACTTAATCCCATTTTCAACTTGTTCTCCTGTAATGATTAAGTTTGAAAAGCTACTAGACATATTTCTTACCAATTTCTCATAGTACACACCAGGCAGTGTAGCTACAAACAAATCAATAAGTTCCCTCTCCTCCATAGGAGGTTGAACCCTTGCAGCAAGTTCGTGCCACCTCTGGGCGTACTCTTTAAATCCCTCATTATCCCGTTGTGACAAATTCTGCAACTGCACACAGTTAGGCGCCAGATCACTATTATACTGATAGTGTCTGACGAAAGCTTCTGCCAAATCTCTCCAGCTTCTGATGTTGACTGGCTCTAAACCCATATACCACTCCAAGGACGGACCAAACATGCTATCTTGAAAGAAGTGCATCAGCAGCTTCTCGTCATCGGAGTACGCATACATTTTTCTATAGTAAGAACGGATATGCACCCTGGGACAGGTCGTCCCCTTATACTTATCAAAGTCTGGGACCTTGAACTTTGGTGGGATCCTTAAACCTAGGATCAGCCCCAAGTTTGACATGTCCAGACCAAGCGAGTTCTAGTTTTCAAGGTTCCTCATCTTCTCATCTATCAGTTTAAACCTCCTGTCTGCATCCGGTTGTAGTCCTGCTCCCAGATCTCCCATGGAGAAAATATCATCTTGCTCGTCCTCCTCCCATTGAGGACCAGCGTTTCCATGTACATCACATGTTGGTGCGGGAATATGGACTCCAGTCTGATTACCTCTGCCCAGAGGGATAACAACTGTTGGAATGGCAGTGTCATGAGGGGTGACATTTGTCGCAACCGCGAAAAACAACCGGCAGAAAAACAGAAGAGTTGCCACCTTTCGTTATTTATCCCACAGAGAGGGAAAGGAAACGATCGGAAAAACCTGACGAAAAAGGGAAAGACAAGGTCATCACAACCATGTATGGATTAGGGATTCGGTTACGCAAGGGGAAGATATTAGCACCCCTTACTATAACACCCATTCTAACCCAACCGATAAATGAGAAAAACAACAGTCAGAGTGTACGAAATAAGGCAAAGTGACGATCGCAACGGGACTGTCACGACCGTGGTGGTCATGACGATCGTCAGGGAACCGTCACGACCGTGATAATCATGACGAGCGTCATGGAGTGGTGACGACCGTCACACTCACAAAAACTAGGCGCATTAGAGATGTCACATATTCAACTCGAAAGATAACACACCTGCAGCAGATCAGTTAGCAACATCCATAGCACCGATTCGGATGAACAGACAACAATAACTTGTTAGAACACATATTGGTGTTTATATATATATATATATATATATATATATATATATATATATATATATATATATATATATATATATATATATATATATATATATATATATATATATATATATATATATATATATCATTGTTTTGATGATAACACTAATGAAATTTTGTATTAAGAAAATATATACTCTAATTTTGTTCAAGTGTTTTTGTTTCAGATATTAAAATTGAATATCCTGATAAAGGCAAAAATACATCTGAACATTCTCTACGCAAGGCTCTGAAGCATCAGAAGCAACTCATCAGAAGATTCTGAGCGCTGCCAGAAGACTCTGAAGCAGAAGCTACAGAAGCATCTGAAGCGTAGCTGAAGAATTTGTATGAAGAGTTTCAAGCACTGTTTTCAGAAGACTCTGGAAGTACTTCACTCTGCAAGTACAGAGGCTCTGACAAACAAGTATGCTCTGATCAGATCACTCACGCTTAAAGCACTCTGCTGCAACTCTGATATCATTTGAATCTGATCTGAAGAACAAGAAGCACATCATAGGATCTGATGTTGTTTACATTTGAAAAGATGTCACGTGAATAGACTTGGTACTATTCTCAACGTCCTCTCCAACGGAACTATTCCTTATTTGTGATAGACACAAGGATTCGGGCAAAAGGCATTTCTCTAAACATTTTACTTATGAGAAAGGAAAAGTCATGTGAAGACAAAAGGCTACAGCTACCCTATTTGCACAGTCTTCAAGCATTGGACTCTTAGCTCTATATAAGGACGTCTTCATCATCTCTTCAAAGCTAACGAACTATTGACAAACTCATAGAAATTATTCATACAATCTTTCTTATTCAAAGCTGAATAGTTTTATTTGTTCTTAAACTTAAGTGTAAAAATCACAGTTTGTGATATAGCTTTTTAAAAGCATCAAACACACTTGTTAGTTTACATTCATTTGTAAAGGTTCCTTAAGAAGACCAAGTTGTAGTCAGTAGTTCTTGAGAAGACTAAGACAATTGTTCTTAGTGTTTGACACTGTAATCAGTTTGACTATAGTGGATTAAGTCCTTGTGGAGAAAGGGAAATCCCTCTTGATAGGGTGGATTGGATTAGTTGAGTTCAACGAACCAGGATAAAAATCATTGTGTTTTTATTGCCATAAATATTTTCTAAACCCTTATTCACCCCCCCCCCCCCCCCCCCCTTCTAAGTGTTTTTCTCACCTTCAGTTGGCATCAGAGCTCCGGTTCTGTTAGTGCTCTCACTTCACCGTGAACAGAAAAGATCCAGTTGAGGAAACTCTTGATATATATTTTTTGGTTGATATATTATGGCTAAAGCTTCAACATCCAACAATAACAGATATGAAGAAAGGGATAGAATCAACACAAAACCCCCTGTGTTTGATGGGGAGAAGTTTAACTATTGGAAAGACAGAATAGAGAGCTTCTTCCTTGGATATGATGCTGATCTTTGGGACTTAGTCATTGATGGTTATGTCTACCCCACTGATGGGGATGTCAAGAAAATTGATAGAAGATCTATGACTGAAGCTCAGAAGAAGGAGTTTAGAAATCATCACAAAGCAAGAACTATCTTATTAAAGGCTATATCTCATACTAAGTATGAGAAGATTACCAACAGAGAAACAACATTTGATTTGTTTGAGTCTTTGAAGATGACTCATGAAGGGAACTTACAAGTTAAAGAGACCAAGGCTCTGGCGCTGATCTAGAAATATGAAGCCTTCAAAATGGAAGAATCTGAATCTATAGAAGCTATGTTCTCTAGATTCCAGATCCTCACAGCTGGATTAAAAGTGCTGGACAAAGGCTACTCCACTGCTGATTCTGTAAATAAGATCATCAAAAGTTTGCCAATCAGATGGATACCAATGGTCACTACTCTGAAGCTAGCAAAGGATCTGAACAAGATCACATTGGAAGAACTGATCAACTCTCTAAGGAGCCATGAGATTGAACTTGAAGAAGAAGAGCCTCAAAAGAAAGGTAAGTCAGATGCTTTAAAGTCTAACAAATATGTTAAAGCGTTGCAGGTTTTAGAAGAAAGTTTTGAAGAGTCTTCTTCTAAAGAAGAAGATGAATTATCCATGCTGTCCAGAAGGATCAACAAACTCTGGAAGCATAAACAGAGGAAGTTCAAGAACTTCAAGAAACCAGATCAACGCAAAAAGTCTTCTGGACACAGAAAATCTGGAAAGAAGGAGGTTGTCTGCTATGAATGCAAGGAACCTGGGCACTACAAGAATGAATGCCCAAAGCTTCAGAAGGAGAAGCCAAGAAGGAAGCTTGAGCATAAAAGAAAGTTCTGATGGCAACCTGGGATGATTCAGATGCATCTGAATCTTCATCAGACTCAGATGAAGAATGTGAAAACATGGCACTCATGGCTGATGTAGAAGACCATGCAGAATCATCTGGATCAGAATCAGAATCAGACTCTGAGGAGGTATTTTCTGAACTCACTAGATCTGGACTTGCTGAGAGTTTATTAGAAGTCCTTGAAAACTATAGCAAAATTAAAATCAAATACAAGAAGCTTTTAAAGCATATTGCATTTGATAGTAATAAGCTTGAATCTGAAATGGCTGAGCTTAAAGCAGAAAATTTTAAATTGAAAAATGATTTTGAAAAAGCTCAACAAGATTCTAAATATGAAATTAAGTCAAATTCTAAAAACATTTTAGAAGAATATGACTATAGTTTTCAGAAGTTTCTGTCAAGAAGCATAGATAGAAGCAAGATAGCTTAAATGATCTATGGTGTTAGCAGAAACAATAGGAAGGGAATTGGATATGAATCTTCCTCTAGAAAGGATTTAAATCCAACACCTGTTGATAAACTCATCATTAAGCATACTCCTTTATATACTCATTTTAAGTTTGGTCACCTTAATGATATTAAATACACTAGTTCTTATCAGAACATTCCTGTGTTTAAACCTAAAGTTTGTCAGAACAAACCTGTTGTAAAAAGATAGAAGTTCAGACAAAACTTTAAGGCAACTAACCCAAAAGGACCCAAAAATATCTGGGTACCTAAGGACAAAATAATATATGTTGCAAACATCTTTAGCAGCGCAGTAAAGACACCAATCATGGTACCTGGACTCTGGCTGCTCATGTCACATGACGGGAGAAAGGTCTATGTTCCAAAGCTTGGAACTTAGATCAGGAGGAGACATCAAGTTTGGAGGGAATCAGAAGGGCAAAATAATTGGCTCTGGTACTATTGACAATGGTAACCTTCCCTCAATATCTAATTTTTTACTTGTAGAAGGATTAAAACATAATCTATTATCCATAAGTCAATTAAGTGACAATGGTTATGACATAATCTTTAATCAAAAATGTTGCAAGGCTGTTAGTCAGAAGGATGGCTCAATCCTATTTAATGGAAAGAGGAAGAACAACATTTATAAAATCAATCTTTCAGAACTTAAGGTTCAAAAAGTAAAATGCCTTATGTCTGTTAATGAAGAGCAATGAGTTTGGCGCAGAAGATTGGGCCATATTAGTATGAGACATATATCTTAGATTAATAAACTCAATCTGGTCAGAGGACTTCCTAAGTTGAAGTTCAACTCAGATGCTTTTTGTGAAGCATGTCAAAAAGGAAAATTTTCAAAATCTTCTTTTAAAACTAAAAATGTTGTTTCAACCTCAAGACCATTAGAGTTACTTCATATTGATCTGTTTGGACCAGTGAAAACTACATCCATCCGAGGCAAGAAGTATGGATTAGTCATTGTGGATGACTATAGCAGATGGACATGGGTGAAATTCCTAAAACACAAGGATGAGTCACACTCTGTGTTCTTTGACTTCTGCAAACAAGTCCAGAATGAAAAGGATTTTAAAATTGTTAAAGTCAGAAGTGATCATGGTGGTGAATTTGAAAACAAATATTTTGAAAAATATTTTAATGAAAATGGCATTGCTCATGATTTCTCCTGCCCTAGAACTCCACAACAGAATGAAGTTGTAGAGAGGAAAAATAGAACTTTGCAAGAAATGGCCAGAACCATGATCAACGAGACTAATCTGGAAAAACATTTTTGGGCAGAAGCAATAAACACAACTTGTTATATTCATAACAGAGTGTCTGTAAGACCTCTTCTGGAGAAGATTCCCTATGAATTTGTGGAGGAACAGAAAGCCCAACATTTCTTATTTTCATCCTTTTGGATGTATATGTTATATGTTAAACACTAAAGAGAATCTAAACAAGTTTGATGCTTGGATATTCTGAACGCTCTAAAGGCTACAGAGTATACAATACTGAGACACAGATTGTAGAAGAATCAATTCATGTTAGATTTGATGATAAGCTTGACATTCAAAAGCCAAAGCAGTTTGAAAGTTCTGCAGATAGAGAAGTAATTCTCACAGACTCTAAAGATTCAGAGGCAGATAAAGCTAAAGTGAAAAAGCCAGAAGCAACGCCAGATGCAACTCCTTTGGCTACTCAAATGAACAAATTAAATATTTCTGAAGAATCAAATGTTAAAGGATCATCCGGAATCAAGTATTCCCATCCAGAAGAAATGATCATTGGGAAGAAGGATGACCCTATAAGAATAAGATCCTACCTCAGATCATCTGAAGCGTCATTATTTGGTTTGGTGTCAGTTATTGAACCAACTTCTGTGGATGAAGCTCTGCAAGACAATGACTGGATAATTGCCATGCAAGAGCTCAATCAATTCACAAGAAATGACGTTTGGGATTTGGTTCCAAGACCAAAAGGATTCAACATTATTGAAACTAAATGGGTCTTCAGAAACAAGTTGAATGAAAAAGGAGAAGTTGTAAGAAAAAAAAGCAAAGGTTGTTGCTCAAGGTTATAGCCAGCAAGAAGGAATTGACTACACAAAGACTTATGCTCCTGTGGCCAGGTTAGAGTCTATACGTTTACTCATTTCTTTTGCTGCACAAAATAACATCACTCTATATCAGATGGATGTTAAGAGTGCCTTCTTAAATGGTATTATAGAAGAGGAAGTATATGTTCATCAAACTCCTGGTTTTGAAAATGAAAAACTTCCAGAACATGTTTTCAAACTTAAAAAATCTCTTTATGGTCTAAAACAAGCTCCCAGAGATTGGTATGAGAGATTAAGTAATTTTCTTCTGGAAAAGAACTTTATTAGAGGCAAAGTGGATACAACTCTCTTATGTAAAACATTTAAGAAAGATTTGTTAATTTGTCAAATTTATGTAAATGATATTATATTTGGATCTACCAATGTTATGCTGGGAAAGGAGTTTGCTCTTTCTATGCAGGCTGAATTTGAGATGAGCATGATGGGAGAACTTAGATTCTTTCTGGGCATCCAAGTCAATCAAACTCTAGAATGCACTTACATACATCAGACTAAGTATGTGAAGGAGCTTCTGAAGAAGTTTAACATGACTGAAAGCAAATCAGCAAAGACTCATATGCATCCCACAAGCACTCTGGGTAAGGAAGAGGTAAGTAAGAAAGTAGATCAGAAACTCTACAAAGGTATGATTGTCTCTCTTCTGTACTTAACTGCTTCTAGACCTGACATTCTATTCAGTGTATGCTTATGTGAAAGATTCCAATCAGATCCTAGAGAATAACACCTAACAGCTGTTAAAAGGATTCTAAGGTATCTGAAAGGTACTTCTAATGTGGGTTTGTGTTACAGAAAATCTGATGAATTTAAATTAGTTGGATTCTGTGATGCTGATTACGCTGGAGACAGAGTTGAAAGAAAGAGTACTTCTGGAAGCTGTCAGTTTCTGGGAAGAAATTTAATCTCCTGGTACAGCAAGAAGCAACCTACAATTGCGCTGTTAACCACAGAAGCAGAATACATTGTTGCTGCTGGATGTAGCACACAGATGCTCTGGATGAAAAGTTAGGTAGAAGACTATCAGATCTTTGAGAGTAATATTTCTATATTCTATGATAATACTTCTGCTATATGCTTGTCTAAAAATCCTATTTTACACTCTAAAGCTAAGAATATAGAAATTAAACATCACTTCATTAGAGACTATGTTCAGAAGGATATTATAAACTTAGACTTTGTTGATACAGACCATCAATGGGCTGATATCTTTACAAAACCCCTTGCTGAAGATAGGTTCAAGTTTATTCTGAAAAATATTGGTATGGAATTCTGTCCAGAATAATATTTATCAGAAACAACTTTCTCAGATGCAAAATGTTTAAACTCTGAAGTATTTCATCTGTCATTTATTTAATTTCTTGAATTATTATTTCTGTGTGTATCTGAACTCACAAGTCTCAGAGGATCTGAACATTGGCTAACATTTCATTTCTCAAAGAGTTTTCAGAAGCACATGCAAGCAAACACGTGTAACTCAGAATCTGAAAAGATGGAGTGCACAATAATGAAAAGACGTTTGAGGTACTGTTTGAATATTTGGTTTCTCGTTTTCCCCCCAAATTGTCAGAATAATTAATGCTTGAAATGATTATATTATTTTTATTAAATGCAATTAAATGCTAAGTGTAAATCGTGCTGATCGTGTGACCTTTTATGCCCTAATTTTTTATATAAATACCACAACTCAACACATTTCACACTTTTCACTCTCACGAACAATTGTTTATGCATTTATATTTGCTGCATTCGTTCATCTTCTCCTCCAAACCCAAACATCTCAGTAACCCTAAATCTTCAAGAACTTCCATGGCTACTTCTTCATCAACATCTGCTCAGTTCCAATCTACAATGGCTGTTGTGTCATCTTCCAACATGGGTGATGTCCCATTCAAGGAACCAGTTAGAACACTTCTCACACCTGTGAAAGAACTTGAAGTATTGTGTGAATCTATGGTGGACTTTGAGTCCATGGATGACAATGGTTTTGATTTAAGGTATATTGTTGATGCCCAAGGATGGACCAAATACTTTGATAGCTTGGGTGGACCAGTTTATCCCCATTTGATAAAAGAATTTTGGATTCATGCTTCTGTTTGCCCCAAGTTCATAATCTCTTCTATTCTGGGTAAAGAGATTATCATCACTGAGGATCTAATTAGGAAGCTGATTGGATATGAAGAAACTGATTGAGTTTCTCATTTGCCAGCTAGGCGTGTTAACATGGAAGAAGTGTATGAGGAAGTGATGTCATCTGGACACGCTTCTAACAAGTTCAAAGATCTGAAGCCTAATTACAAGATCTGGGCTAAAATCTTCATGGGTTGCATCCATCACAGGAAGTCCACAAACTCTCCTGACTACGTCAACAACGAACAGATGTACTATATGTTCTGTATAAGTCAGAGCATAAAAGTGGATCTGCCTCATCTGCTCTTCTCTCATCTGTGGAACCATATCAAGATGTCTAGAGAAGACATGAAGACTAAACACAGCAAAGTCAGTAATTGGATTCCTTATGGAAGATTAGTCTCAGATATTCTGGCTGAGAATGGCCTGGTGGCACATCTGCATGAAGCTGGTGTAACAGAAGAACTTGATTCTATCATAGGCAAACCTCTGAACGGAAAAAGTCTATAGAGGATAAAAGTCATAGATGAACTTACTTATGTACTTGACAAGATCAATACAACAGAAGTAAGCCAATGGAGAATTCCTCTAGAAGATTTTCCAAACTTCTTTGCTGAAGAACCAAAGGAAGTTCTGATCAAGTTTGTTGGTTCTTGTCTGGAGCAAGGAATTCTACTTCCAGAAGGATTTCTACAATGTCAACCTATGCCAGATCTCTATGAGGAACATAAGAGGCAAAGAAAACAAGCTTCAAAAGAAGAAGCTGCATGCATACAAAAGAAGCGGAAAACTTCTGAAGTGCCAAAACAGAAGAAGATCAAGAAAAGAAAAGATTTTGGAGAAGCACCTTCTGTCAGAGTTAAGAAAGTAAAGACATCAGGTAATTCTACAACTTTACCTCTTATTTTTGAATCAGTACCAGTAGTATCAACATTTAACTCTGAACCGTTACCTACTTCACAAACTTGCTATGAACCTACACACTCTGAACCACATCCTTCTGTAACTCTAACAGAAGAATCTATTCCTATTAACCCAGAACCAGAACAACCAGAAATCTCTCAACCAGAACCCACTCAACCATCTGAATCAAATAATGTTGAATCAGATATTCTGAACATTCAACCTCTGAAAATTGTGTTTACAGTTTCTTCCACATCCGTTAACTCCACAGATTCTAGTGATTCCACTGAATCTGATACCACCTCTTCATCTGAAACACGGCCCATTCCATCTGAACCTCCATATGATCCTATTCCATCTGAAACACAACCTTTTCACTCACAAAACACTATATTCACTCCATATGATCCCAAACCTTTTGATATTGTTACCTCTAACTACAGAATCAAACATTATTTATTTCCCAGAAAACCTTCACCTACAGTTACCACTCCATCTGATCCATCTCCTTCCCCAACTTATCCTCGTCCTTTGTTTATTATCCCCACTTTCACCATTCCTTCAAAACCTTCTACATCTGCCAACCCTGAATCTTCTCTAAAAACATTCTTAGAAGAATTGTTTAAATCTAAACCTAGATTAAACATTGGTACTCTGCTTGCTGGTTTTGAAACTGAGTTAAAAATGTGGATATCATCTGTTGAGAAGGAATGTCTCACTGGCCTTGACCCAGATGCTTCTGGAGCTATTTGGACAAGATTCAAAAACAGATTCAACTCTGTAGCTGATAATCTCCAGAACATCTATGCTGAAGATGCCAAGATCAGAATATCTGAAGCTGTCAGAATTTCTCGTCTGAATGATCTTCTGAGTGCTCCCAGAACTTCCACTCTGCTTCTGGATCCTCCACCAGCAAAACCTGTTGTTCTTGTCGCTTCAGAAGACTCTGCAGCTCTGATAGATAATCCCTCTGCCCTGATGATTTTAGACAAACCATCTGCATCTGTGCCTCCAGAATCTGCATCTGCAATGGTTATTGACTCTGCTCCTACTCTTGCATCTGTCTCTGCTCTTTCTGCCTCTTCTGAAGTTAAGAAAGAGAATCTGGAACTAGAAGACAAGATTGCTATGCTGGAAGCTGGTCAATCTGAAATTAAATCTTGGATGGCAAAACAAGATGAGAAAACTGACAACATATAGAAGTGGATGGCTAAGCAAGAACAATCTTCATCTGAAATTACCAACCTTTTGAAGATGCTTTTATCTAGACCATCTTAAATCTTGTTTTCTTATCTGATGTTTATGCATATGATCATGTTTGTCTGATGTTTTGGTTTTCTGAATGTACTTTAAATATCTTTTATAAATGAATCTTTATTTCCATATCTGTTTATATCTTTTCTTTTGTTATTCCTTTATGTCTTTAAAAGTTTTCTTTTTGATTATGACAAAAAGGGGGAGAAAAAGAAATTCTGAATGTTCAAATAAACAGTTACTAAAATGGAATTCAAATATAATAATCATAACTAACATTGAATTTTAGTATTTCAGAACTTCAATCTTTCATCTGACAAAATTCATTGAAGGTATCCTGAGAATCCCCAAATCAGAACTAATTCAACCAGACTCTGTTTCTGAAACATTAATTCTAATCAGGCTCTGATTCTGAAACATTTAATCAGACTCTGACTCTAAAAAGTTTATCCAAACCAGACTTTGAATCTGACAAGAATACTTATTCAAAAAGGGAAGTTTTCTATTCCATTAGAGTATTCATTTCAGGGGGAGATTATGTATCTCAGAGGGAGTTATATATTTTTCTCCATTTATTGAACAAAATTTCCTATGTTTTTGTCATCATCAAAAAGGGGGAGATTGTTAGAACACGGATTGGTGTTTATATATATCTCATTGTTTTGATGATAACACTAATGAAATTTTGTATTAAGAAAATATATACTCTAATTTTGTTTAAGTGTTTTTGTTTCAGATATTAAAATTGAATATCCTGATAAAGGCAAAAATACATCTGAACATTCTCTACGCAAGGCTCTGAAGCATCAGAAGAAACTCATTAGAAGATTCTGAGCGCTGCCAAAAGACTCTGAAGCAGAAGCTGTAGAAGACTCTGAAGCAGAAGCTACAGAAGCATCTGAAGCGTGGCTGAAGAATTTGTATGAAGAGTTTCAAGTACTATTTTCAGAAGACTTTGGAAGTACTTCACTCTGCAAGTACAGAGGCTCTGACAAACAATTATGCTCTGATCAGATCACCTACGCTTAAAGCACTCTGCTGCAACTCTGATATCATTTGAATCTGATCTGAAGAACAAGAAGCACGTCAGAGGATTTGATGTTGTTTACATTTGAGAAGATGTCACGTGAATAGACTTGGTACTTTTCTCAACATCCTCTCCAACGGAACTATTCCTTATTTGTGATAGACACAAGGATTCAGGCAAAAGGCATTTCTCTGAATATTCTACTTATGAGAAAGGAAAAGTCATGTGAAGACAAAAGGCTACAACTACCCTATTTGCACAGTCTTCAAGCATTGGACTCTTAGCTCTATATAAGGACGTCTTCATCATTTCTTCAAAGCTAACCAACTATTGACAAACTCATAGAAATGATTCATACAATCTTTCTTATTCAAAGCTGAATAATTTTATTTGTTCTTAAACTTAAGTGTAAAAATCACAGTTTGTGATATAGCTTTTTAGAAGCATCAAACACACTTGTTAGTTTACATTCATTTGTAAAGGTTCCTTAAGAAGACCAAGTTATGGTCAGTAGTTCTTGAGAAAACTAAGACAGTTGTTCTTAGTGTTTGACACTCTAAACAATTTGACTATAGTGGATTAAGTCCTTGTGGAGAAAGGCAAATCACTCTTGATAGGGTGGATTGGATTAGTTGAGTTTAACGAACCAGGATAAAAATCATTGTGTTTTTATTGCCATAAATATTTTCTAAACCCTTATTCAACCCCCCCCCTCCTAAGTGTTTTTCTGACCTTCATAACTTGCTTAGCATCTTAATTATAAGACAACCTATTATTTATGCATCTAAATTCCATTAAAATTCAGCAAGTAATAATTTTACATAACGACACTAAAACAGCTAGTTTCAACCATAAAAATCAGCACTACCGATTCATCGGTCTAGCGCGTACAACCAACATTTGGCACTATCGAAAGCAACCAATTTTAAAGAAAAGTACTTAATAAAATTCAGCAACAAAGAAAATCAACTAAAGCAATAAACTTAATCGTTCATCCCCCCAAGAGTGCTACGTATCAGAGCGACCCACGACACCTTAAACGAAAAGCGACACTTTATTTCGGGTTACCTGCAAATTACCACCAGCGGGGGTAACATACAACGTAAAGGGTGAGATATCAACAAGATAACATAAGGCATGATAAAATTCATCCGAGGATCATATCACAGCATTAATAATCCTCGCAGTTTTCTAAATATTATCGACAACGACTACCAGGGAATTCATCATTCATAACCACAAGAATTAGCAAGAAAATTCAGCAACTCATCATCACTTGCAAACACATAATGACGTGACACTATGCGACTCAACTATGCATATGCATGTGGTACCAATTTGGAGCAGCACTCCACAACCAATTTATTTGCCCTTATAGGCCGCCAATACATGCACAACCAACGCCAATACAGGCACAACCAAGGATGATATGCTATGGGATGCATCTATTATGGACTACAACACAACCACAACAACTATGCAACAAGGCATTAAGCCTACAACCAAATTGTCCATAACTGAAACATCGCAATTTCACACGCATCATATAACCACAATTTTCATATCAAATCAAGTAAGAGTATAATAACAAGATTCTCTCAACAAGTAAAGATTAGCGCGTGTCGGCACCGTTTCCAAATATTATTACACAGAATTAATGACATAAAACACTAATTCAGGCACCGACGAGCATTATCCCTAATATTATCAACTCGCAGAAATTAACCCCATGATTCAATTCCCGTCATGAAATTGATCATACCAATAGTTATAGAATTGAACCTCACCCTTACCTTTGGATTGAGTACAACTCTAAACTCCCGGTTCCGGTTTTGCTCTCTAGTGACTCTTCTGCAACTACCTTGAATTCTCTCCGGCGGTTAATTCCTCTGTTCTTAATTTCTCCACAACCATGTTCTTTTCCTTTTGGTTTATGTTTCCACTGTTACTAGTTTTTCTCCCACTTAGGTTACTATTAGTTAAATTATTTTATTATATTATTGTTATTATTATTATTATTATTATTATTACTTTTGGGCTTACTATTAGTACCCCACCTTTACTATTTTAATCACTAATATTTGGCCCACTTAGATAGTTGTTCATAAAAATCAACTATTATTATTTTTCTCGTCCCTTTTATTTAGTTTTGCACTAACGGTAAAATATCCCGACTAAAAGAATTTTACCCGATACGCCCGAATACTACTACAATACGGCGGTTACGGCCAACCATTCATAAATAATTTAATTTAAAATAACCGGGCGTTACAACTCCCCCAAACTTAAAAGAATTTCGTCCTCGAAATTACCTCGATCAAACAGCTCGAGGTAAGATTCCCGCATCTTGCTTTCCAGTTCCCACGTCAAGCTCTCGCCAACAGCTCCCAACCAGACCACTTTCACCAAGGCAATCTCTTTTCCTCTTAACACTTCACCTCACGATCATCAATTCTCACAGGCATCATCTCTACCGTAAATTTGTCACGTACTTGCACATCATCCATAGGAATGACATGCGACGAATCTAAAATATATTTTTTCAGTTGCGACACATGAAATACATCGTGCAGATTCGACAACTTAGGCGGAAACGCCACTCGATATACAACCTTTCCAACTCTGTCCGAGATCTGATACGGACCAATGAAACAAGGGGTAAGCTTCTTAGATTCAAAGCTCTACCAACACCAGTCACAGGCGTGACCCTCAAGAATACATGATCTCCAGCTTCAAATTCTAAATCCTTTCTACGCTTATCATGATAACGTTTCTGCCTACTCTGTGAAGCTTTCATCTTTTCTCGAATTAACTTCACTTTCTCAGTCGTCTCCCGAACGATCTTCGGTCCAAGTACCACACTCTCCCCCGATTCATACCAACACAACGGAGTCCTACACCTCCGACCATACAAAGCTTCAAACGGTGCCATTCCGATACTAGAGTGGTAACTGTTATTATAAGTAAACTCTATCAATGGAAGATAGGTATCCCACGAACCACCTTCCTCGAGAACACATTCCCTCAAAAAATCTTCTAAAGATTGAATAGTTTGTTCAGTCTGACCATCTGTTTGAGGGTGGTATGCTGAACTCAACCTCAACTTGAAACCCAAAGCCTCTTGTAGACTCTTCCAAAACTCAGAAGTAAACCTCGGATCTCTATCCGACATAATACACAATGGAACACCATGCAACTTAACAACCATTCAGACGTAAATCTCTGCCAACTTCGACACCGGAAAAGTGATGCTAATAGGGATAAAGTGAGCTGACTTTGTAAGCCTATCAACAATCACCCAAATAGAATCACCTCCTCTCAAAAATGTTCGGCAAACCCGTTACAAAATCCATCAAAATGCTGTCCCATTTCCATTCTGGAATCTCTAACGGTTGCATCAACCCAGCAGGTTTCTGGTGCTCAACTTTCAACTTTTGACAAGTCAAACATGCGTAAACAAATCGTGTCACATCACGCTTCATACCAGGCCACCAAAACAGATTCTTCAAATCACTATACATTTTCGTCGCTCCTGGATGAATGCTCAACTTACTCCTGCGACCCTCTTCCAGGATCGCTTTCTTCATATCTGCACTATCAGGAATACAAATACGACCACAGAACCTCAACACGCCATGCTCATCCAACTGGAAATCCTTATTTTCCGAATGATCCACCCCGGGCATTAAATCTACCAACTTCACATCTAATTTTTGAGCTTCTCTGATGTTGTCCAGAAAGTCATTATTAATCTTTAACATGCCCAACTTTACACTCTTCGGTGTCACTTCGCAAACTAAACTCAGATCTCTGAATTGCTCAATCAGTTCCAACTCCTTGGCCATCATTGCCGACATATGCAAAGCCTTGCGGCTTAAGGCATCAACTACAACATTGGCCTTTCCCGGATGGTAGTTTAAACCAAAATCAAAGTCTTTTAACAATTCTAACCACCTTCGCTGTCTCATGTTCAGTTCTTTTTGGTCAAACAGGTACTTCAAACTCTTATGGTCACTAAACACCTCGAATCTTGAACCATACAGATAATGTCTCCAAATCTTCAGCACAAAAACAACAGCAGCAAGTTCTAAGTCGTGTGTAGGATAATTCTTCTCATGAATTCTCAACTGTCTTGACGCATGAGCAACTACTTTGTTACCCTACATGAGTACACCTCCCAAACCAAACTTAGAAGCATCACAGTATACAACAAACAGTTCTTTTGTGTTAGGCAAGGTATACACCGGAGCAGACGTCAACCTCTTCTTTAACTCTATAAAACCTACTTCGCATTGAGCATCCCACACAAAAGTTTTCCCTTTACCAGTCAACTTAATTAACGGAAGGAACAACTTAGAAAAACCTTCAATAAACCTTCTGTAATAACCAGCAAGTCCCAAAAAGCTTTTAATCTCAGTTGCCGACTTCGGAGTTTCCCATTGCAACACCACATCGACCTTAGATGGGTCTACAACAATTCCACTACCTGATATAACATGACCCAGAAAGCTAACCTCTTTCAACCAGAAGTCACACTTCGACAGTTTCGCATACAACTTCCTTTCTTTCAAAACTTCCAGTACTAATCTCAGGTGTTCCACATGCTCCTCCTTCGACTTAGAATATATTAAGATATCATTGATGAATACTACCACAAATCGATCCAAATAATCGTGAAAGGTACGGTTCATGTATTCCATAAAAACTCTCGGCGCATTAGTAACACCAAAAGGCATTACCGTATACTCACAGTGTCCATATATGGTTCTGAATGTAGTCTTTTGAACATCCTCATCTTTTACCTTAATCTGGTGATACCCCGACCTCAAATCAATTTTGCTAAACACCCGCGCACCAACCAACTGATCCATCAAGTCATCAATTCTTGGGAGCGGATATTTATTCTTAATTGTCACCTTGTTTAGTTGTCGGTAATCAATACACAACCTCATACTACCATCCTTCTTCTTTACTAATAATACCGGAGCTCCCCACGGCGACACACTCGGTCTAACAAACTTCTTCTCAAGTAAGTCTTCCAACTGTTTCTTCAACTCAACCAATTCAGATGCAGACATCCTGTACGGTGCCATAGACACAAGTCTGGTACCAGGTACAAGGTCAATAGAAAATTCAACTTCTCGTTCCGGAGGAACTTCAGGAATTTCATCTGGAAACACTTCAGGAAAATCACGAACAACTTCTAACTCATCAATTATCGTTTGATTCTCAACGGATAATGATGCCACCAACGCAAACACTTGAGCATCTTCTAGCAGTATCCGCCTCATATGTTTTGTAGTTACTAAACGAGCTCCCTCCTCCTCAGGAGTAGAAAACATCACCGACTTATCAAACCAATTAATATGAACACAGTTATACTCTAACCAGTTCACACCTAAAATTACGTCCATCCCACTTAGTGGCAAACAGACTAAGTCAACCAGGAAATCTCTGTTAAACATTGACAGAGGACATTTCAAACATACCAGAGATGTAGTCACTGATCCCTTAGCTGGAGTCTCAACTAACATCTCCCCATTCATGTGAGATAACACAAGACCCAAACGTTCAACAAAATAAGCAGCAATAAAACAATGAGAAGCACCAGTGTCAATAATAGCAAGTAAAGGAGTACTATTAATGAAACAAGTACCTTCAATGAGTCTGTCATCGTTGGATGTCTGAGTCCCAGATAGAGCGAACACCCTTCCACCAGTCTTTTCTTTCTTAGGCTTCTGACACTTGTCACGCAGGTATCCCTCTTCACCACAGTTGAAACAAACCATCCCCTTGCGTTTGCACTCAGCAATAGCGTGTCCCAGCTCACTGCAACGGTAACATCTCACTGGTCCAGAGTTACACACATTAATCTTATGACCAGGTTTCCCCCACTTATAGCAAACAATACCAGCAGGAGCATCTCCCCTACTATTTTTCTTGTCATAAGTTGCTCTCTGTTTCCCTTTGCCAACTGGAGGGTCATAAGGCTTACCGTGATTCAGCTGCGACTTGCCTCTCCTCTCACTCAACAACTTGTAATGAGCATTGCTATCTTCTTCATAAATTCTACAGCTTTCAACCAACGCATCAAAAACACGGATCTTCTGATACCCAATTGCCTTCTTGATTTCCGACTTCAATCCATTATCAAACTTGATACACTTAGAGAACTCATCGGTTTCTGCATTGTAGTGCGGATAAAACTTAGCCAACTATTTGAATTTCGCAGCATACTCGGTAATAGATTTGTATCCTTGCTTCAGTCCAAGAAACTCAATCTCTTTCTTACCACGGACATCCTCCGGATAATACTTCTTCAAAAATTCCCTACGAAATACAGTCCAAGTGACCTCCTCACCTGCAGCTTCCAATACCGGATGAATATATAGCCACCAGTCATCAGCTTCAACTGCTAGCATATGAGTCCCATAACGAACCTTATGTGTTGGAGTACAATCCATCACAGGAAAGATTCGCTCCATTTCCTTCAACCAGTCCAGTGCACCATCAGGATCGTGCCTACCCTTGAATGTAGGTGGATTCTCCCGCTGAAACATTGCCAAACTGCGAGACCCAGCATCTCCAACAGGATTCGGCTGATTTTCCATAGTATTAGCTATAGCTTGCAGAGCAGCAGCAATTGCAACATCATTCCTTCCAGCCATTTCAACTTAGACTGCTACAAACAACAATCAGATTTCACAAACAACAATACTCGATTGTTAGACACGATGACTGATTCGATAACTTGGTCGGATGGAACGACCTGCTCTGATACCACTAATGTAATACCCCATTCTAACCCAACGGATAAATGAGAAAACAACAGTCAGAGTGTATGAAATAATGCAAAGTGACGACTGTAACGAGACTATCATGATCATGGTGGTCATGACGATCGTCAGGGAACCGTCACGACCGTGATGATCATGACGAGCGTCATGGAGTGGTGACGACCGTCACACTCACAAAAACTGGGCGCATCAGAGATGTCACATATTCAACTCGACAGATAACCCACCTGCAGCAGATCAGTTAGCAACATACATAACACCAATTCGGATGAACAGACAAAAATAACTTGCTTAGTATCTTAATTATAAGACAACCTGTTATTTATGCATCTAAACTCCATTAAAATTCAGCAAGTAATAATTTTACATAACGGCACTAAAACAACTAGTTTCAACCATAAAAATCAGCACTACCGATTCATTGGTCTAGCGCGTACAACCAACATTTGGCACTATCGAAAGCAACCAATTTTAAATAAAAGTACTTAATAAAATTCAGCAACAAAGAAAATCAACTAAAGCAATAAACTTAATCGTTCATCCCCCCAAGAGTGCTACGTATCAGAGCGACCCACAACACCTTAAACGAAAAGCGACACTTTATTCCGGGTTACCTGCAAATTACCACCAGCGGGGGTAACATACAATGTAAAGGGTGAGATATCAACAAGATAACATAAGGCATGATAAAATTCATGCCAGGATCATATCACATCATTAATAATCCTCGCAGTTTTCCAAATATTATCGACAACGACTACCAGGGAATTCATCATTCGTAATCACAACAATTAGCAAGAAAATTCAGCAACTCATCATCACTTGCAAACACATAATGACGCGACACTATGCGACTCAACTATGCATAAGCATGTGGTACCAATTTGGAACAGCACTCCACAACCAATTTATTTGCCCTTATAGGCCGCCAATACAGGCACAACCAACGCCAATACAGGCACAACCAAGGATGATATGCTATGGGATGCATCTATTATGGACTACAACACAACCACAACAACTACGCAACAAGGTATTAAGCCTACAACCAAATTGTCCATAACTGAAACATCGCAATTTCACACGCATCATATAACCACAATTTTCATATCAAATCAAGTAAGAGTATAATAATAACATTCTCTTAACAAGTAAATATTAGCGCGTGTCGGCACCGTTTCCAAATATTATTACACAGAATTAATGACATAAAACACTAATTCAGGCACCGACGAGCATTATCCCTAATATTATCAACTCGCAGAAATTAACCCCATGATTCAATTCCCGTCATGAAATTGATCATACCAATAGTTATAGAATTGAACCCCACCCTTACCTTTGGATTAAGGACAACTCTAAACTCCCGATTCCGGTTTTGCTCTCCAGTGACTCTTCTGCAACTACCTTGAATTCTCTCCGGCGGTTAATTCCTTTGTTCTTAATTTCTCCACAGCCACGTTCTTTTCCTTTTGGTTTATGTTTCCACTGTTACTAGTTTTTCTCACACTTAGGTTACTAGTAGTTAAATTATTTTATTATATTATTGTTATTATTATTATTACTTTTGGGCTTACTATTAGTACCCCACCTTTACTATTTTAATCACTAATATTTGGCCCACTTAGATAGTTGTTCATAAAAATCAACTATTATTATTTTTCTCGTCCCTTTTATTTAGTTTCGCACTAACGGTAAAATATCCCGACTAAAAGAATTTTACCCGATACGCCCGAATACTACTACAATACGGAGGTTACAGCCAACCATTCATAAATAATTTAATTTAAAATAACCGGGTGTTACACCATTCATCATAGGACCCTTTATGGAAGAGGAAATATTCTATGTTGTGCACCCTTGTTGTATAAATGGTTTGTCAATCATTTACCAAGGACGGACGCTTTCAAGGAAAATCCTAATGGTTGGAGATGGTCTCAAAGGACTATGTCTCTAACTCAAGCAGATATTCACTAGTACGATCCCGCCTATGATCGGGGGGTCTAAATTAATAGTTTTGGTTGCTTTCCAAGCGTACTACTCTTGGGAGTACAAAGGGGAAATAACTACAATCCTATTTTGGCCAGACGTCAATTTAGATTCCCAATGAAGGATAAACCTAGCAACATCTTATTGTCTGGTTTCTTCTACCTTAACACCAAAGTAGAAGAGAGTTCAAGGAACAGTATGATTGATGCTTGGGAGAACATCCAGAAGAAAACTAAAGCTGACCTTAGGAAAATGAATTGTGTGGCCTTTGAGCCATTCACTCAGTGGGTTCAATCTAGATCCCGTGATCTCAAGATGCCCTACCTTCCTAAAAAGAATACGCAGATTGTCATCGCATCATCTTCCGCCATCCCTATTGAAAAGATGGAAGAATACCAAGAGATCCTTGAGGGAACCAAACTTGAAAGGGACACTTGGGAGGGCAAGTACCATACTTTTTATTCTGAGATGACGGAATTGAAGAGAGAGTTAAAAGACAAGGATGAGTTGATTGAGTGGCTCGAAAGTAGCTTGATTGGTAAAGATGTGACGAAAGATAATTTATTTTTCTCTAGAGTCAAGCATACGTAAAGTACTCATGAGTATTCAAATATCCCACCAACTTCTGGCGCCTGGAAAGGAATAGTAGATAAATTGGTGATGGAGAATACTGTGCTGAAAAGACTGAAGAGAACGCGCAGATAGAACTCTTGTCAGGTTTCTTGACCATAGGGCCTAGTTTTCTCTTTTGATGTAACCTCACGTTTCTTGTGTTGTAGTTCAAAAGTTGTAACTTTTCCCAATATAAATGAAACTAGGGTTTTGCTTCAAGTTGCATCTAGCATCTTAGCATTGCATTTTTCATCTTGCTAACCATTCAAGGAATTCAAAATCTTTTTTGCAGACATAGTAATGGATCAAAGAAACAGGTTCACATTCCCAAGCCCGAGGTTGGACAACTTAAGGATCTTAAGAGGCCTATCTGCTGCTTTCATCACCAAGTATGAAGACCTGTTATCTTTACTGGACATACAAGTAAATAAGGAAATGTTGCTAGCTCTCATAAAGTTTTATGACCCTCTTTACCATTGCTTCATATTTCCGGACTTTCAGTTGCTGCCGAAATTGGAAGAATACTCTACACATCTGAAGATTCCCATGACTTTTACACCTCACTATGGAAGAGAGAGAAGACCAAACAGGAGAGATATTTCTGAGGTTCTAAATCTAGAACCCACTGACCTTCCAACCCATTTGGATATTAGAGGTGGATTTACTGGAATGGAAGCAAAACCATTTATGGAAAAGGTTGAGTTTCATTATGATCATGGAGATATGGGAACCTTTGAAGCTATATTGGCTTTCTTAATTTATGGCTTATATCTGTTTCCAAGTAGACCTGAGTTCATCAGCTTAGAGGCCATCAAGTTATTTATAGTCAGAAATCCTGCTCCTACTTTATTGGCTGATACGTATTAAACCATTCATCGGTGGAGGGTGTGTGATCTCGGACAATTTGATTGTTGCACGACGCTTTTAAGCAAGTGGTTTATTTCGCATTTTTCTAGGACATTCTCTCTATGGAACCTAGAAGACAGTGATGCATGGGTTAGAAAGTTGGCCTCACTCTCTCACTATGACATCAACTGGTATGATCTTACTCACGGAGGAATAGTAATGATACATAGCTGTGAGGATTTCCCAAATGTAGCTCTGATTGGCACCAAAGGATGTATCAGTTACAACCTTATCTTGGCCTGCCTCCAGTTAGGATATCCAACTGAGGAAGAACCGGATCCAACCTTGTTAGAGACTTGCTTCTATGAAAAAGGTAGTGACTCGGATTTCGAAGCACAAGTCATATTTTTTTGGCGTCATCCCAACTTACAAGGAATGGTTGCCTTAGAAAACCCGAGTTGTCTCGTGATCCGCTATCGCGTGCGGATCATAAACGAGTATTTGAAAAGAACGTAGTTAAGCGACAATGACTCAGATGTCGATTCACAAGGATTCTTGTTGATGAAATAACCAATTGAAAAATATTATGGGGGGTTGTTTTGGTTTAGAATTCGGTTAAGATAATAAACAGAGTAAAAAAGTGACTATTAAAATAACTGATTAAAACAGGTTAATTTGCCGGTTCGACTACCAACTTATCATCGGTCATTACAATTCCAATTCCCTAAGCGGTTCCAATCCTTATTCGATTGTAATATTGACAAAGAAGCATCGACAACACTACACGAGTTATATTCCTAATCACCGAATTAAGCAGACGGTTCACCGAATTAAGTAAACTGTTAAAGATGGTGCAAATTAACGAAAAAGCTAAGTTAACCGCGATTAAAGTAAGGAACATAGATCAACCGAATTAAATCCAATACATTCTATAAGTAACGAATTAAGAAAACGAAAATTATAAAACGAATTGGAAAGGAATTAAATTAAATTAAAATTTATAATAAAATCTCAAAGAATTACGGAATTCGAATCCGGTAGATTTCCCCTCGGGATTAGTTCGCCATGGAATACGTGAAAGCAAAAAATAAAATTCGTGAAAAGAAGGTAGGTTTACTGTAGCACGGCAGAAAACCTTATAAACAAAATAAGATTTTCATTACACGCTAAATTGGGTCGAAAACATAAACCAGGCCCAAAAGGGATGACCCGAAACGACTTAATTATTACAGTCAAAAACTTCAATGAATTATTTGAGACTTATTCCGAATCAGATTCTTCGTGCAACATGAAAGTTGTAAATCTTTTTCTTAGCTTTCCAACGAATAGTAGAACACCTTGATCTGATTCTTGTAGCTCCAGTTATGATTTTTTTTATTAAAAGCTGCTAATGCTGAAAATAACAAACGAAAATCAAATAAGGCTGAAAATAAATTGAATTGTAAAAACATCATAAAATAGAAAAATAAACAAACCAAACTATAGAAAGGTTTAAGTATAAACATAGAGGAATATGCATTAAAATGCACTGATCATCTTGCTTCAAAGGCATATCTGCTTTGGTCAAAGAACATAGCACTGAAGATGTTCTACACCCGCTCTTATGACATTTCGCCAGTCCCAGAAGAACTTTTGTCTAAAAGAGAGTTGAGGTTCGCTTTAGTCAAATCCAAATGAGAAAATGAAGAACTCTGGGAGCTACTTCGTCAAGACCAGAGGAGGACAAGGCTGCAAGAAGGAGAAGGATCATCTTGTTAGAAGATCTTGGACTTTTAATTTCCTTTTGTTTAGTTTGTACCCCTAGCTTTTGGGAATGTGTAACCTTCATTTTGTAAAATTTTGTAAAAGTTTCATTCGTTAATGAAAACTTAATGTTTGTGAGACTCCATTTGTTAATGAGAATTTGGTTAAGCTTTCATTTGTTAATGATAAGCATCGCGTTGTTACGTGTAGATCCATTAATTTTGTTTGTAAACAAACCTTTTGGTTTTCCTTGAATGTGTGGCTTGTATTTGCATTTGCATCCTGCATTTCATTTGCATTGCATTGCATCTGTTCTCCAGCTCATCATGTGCTCTATTGCTGTCAGAAATCACACTGGATACCCACCGATACAATACCAGAGCCAGCACTTAGAGAAGAATGGTTGATCAAGACCAAAGAATCAATCAAATCAACAACGACCTCGAGGGGTTACGCGGTGACGTTATCCAGATTATGGAAGTCCTTCAAGTGATAAAAGCAAAAATGGACACGCAAATTCTGGTGGTATCTGAAATCAATACAACAACAACAAATCCTCCGCCGATAGTGACCTCAGCAACTGAACATCTATTTGGTATCGCCAGGGATTTCATGCCACCATTCAGTAATGCCCAGCAATTTGACCTTCAGCAGTGCCCTAATCCTCAGAATGTTTTGTTAATGATAGAATTCCAAAATTCTATCTAGACTCAGGCAGGTGCTCAGGCACAGGTCTGACTGATCTTTAACAATCATCAGCAAATATTTGATATACCTGATGGGTCTGAGGTCGAAGATGAGAAACATGAAAAATTAAGGGTTGAGATGGATATAATGGCAAGATGGATGAGGGTCATAGAAGGAAACGACGTCTTTGGTTCCGATGCTAAGGACATGTGCCTGGTTTCGGGTTTGGTATTTCCTCCTAAGTTCACGATGCCCACATTTGAAAAATATGAAGGAGCGACCTACCCAAAGATTCACTTGATCATGTATTGTCGGTGTATGGTCGCGCACATTGAAAATTACAAATTATTAATCCATTGCTTCCAGGACAATCTTAAGGGTGCCTCTGCCAAATGGTACCTAAGTCTGGACCAGTCAAAAATCTATTGCTCCCAAGACTTGTCCGACGCATTCATTCAACAATACAAGTATAACATAAACTTGGCGCCAGACCGCAGTCAGCTCCTCAGCATGACACATAAAAGCTTATAATAATTTAAAGAGTACGCATAGAGATGGATTGAAACTGCCGCTCAGGTGGAACCTCCCCTGATAGAAAAAGAATTAACTGATTGGTTCGTAGATACAGTCAGGCCCAAATTCTACGAGAGGATTATTAGTAGCGTCACATCAAACTTTTCCGATATTGTGGCCGTAGGGGTGAAAGTGGAGGCAGGTTTGAAGAATGGCAAAGTAACGAGCTCATCTAGTAGTACCAGCACTAACACAACGAAGAAGCCACAGAGAAATTTTCATAAGAAAAAAGAAGGGGAGACTAATGATGTAATGTGTGATTAGAGGGTTCAGAGCCGAAGGAATCGCCTACAAAATCAACAACTATCTCGTCTATAACCACAACGAAACTATCAGTAGTACCAACAACAACAGCATATGGCCGCGGTCACTCCAGTTTTTTAATCGCGACCAAATCAACAAAACTTTCAACAACAGGAGCCCAACGCCTACCAGCAAAATCATAATCAACAAGTACAACAGCAACAAAGAGCTCTGGCTCCGAGGCCCACTTTCCAGAATAGAAGGCCAAGGATTCAACCCATTCCTATGAGTTACACTGAGTTGTACCCCTTAATGGTGCGACAAGACCTGATTCAAACAAGGAAATTGAGTCCTCCTCCAAATCTGTTGCCACATTTCTATAATCCAAACGCACGTTGTGCTTTTTATGAAAATGTTGTGGGACACGACCTTGAAGGTTGTATAGCACTTCAACACATTGTGTGCGAGTTGATTGAAAAGAAGATTCTCTCCTTCGAGGATAATCAACCCAATGTGGAAAACTATCCTTTACCAAACCATGGTGGTGTCTATGCCGTAGAGGAAGATTATGATATGAGAGTGATTTCCAGGGTTTCTGAAGTTAAAACTCCATTGACCGAGTTACATAAGAAATTGATAAAGGCAAGTCTGATCGAAGACTCTCATGAAGACTGCAGTAACTATTATCACGATTCGCAAAGTTGTGACTTAGTGTGGAGGAATATTCAATCGATGATTGACGAGGGTCTACTACAAATATGTGGGAAAAAGAGAAAGGAAGATATCTCAGTGATGGAACCTATATTCAATTTACCAAAGAAGTCTAAAAAAGCGTCGGTATTCAACACTCCAAATAGCAAGTCCGCTTCTTCTGCTGCTGTTAGGCCTCTATTCTATAACAACCCAGTACCGACGGTTGGCCGGCCTAAGCCAAGTTCTGATCCAAGAAGAGGACTAGGTCCCAATCCAAAGGTTGTATCCTGGAAATATGATTATTCTTGGTACGATATGAAAGCTGGGAGAAAGCATGAGGATGTAACAAATATTTCTGGGTCAAGCAAAATGACCCGTAACGGTCGTATATATTAACCCAAAGCAACTGTTACCATTCCCAAGGAAACTATTCCTAAGGAAACCATCTCAAAAAGCTTGTTATTATTGAGAAGTCAAAAGGAAAAGAAGTCACGAAGGAAGATGAAAAAGAGTTCTTGAGAACAATCTGTCGAAGCGACTATAGGGTAGTAGACCAGCTCAATCTGACGCTGTCAAAAATCTCATTCATGTCTCTGCTGCTAAGTTCCCCTGCTCACCGACAAGCATTGCTGAAAATACTGACACAGGCCCACATGATAAAAGATATCAATGTGAGGCAGTTCGATTTCGTTGTTGCTAACATCATGGCTTGCAATACGTTGAGCTTCAACAACAATGATTTAACCACTGAAGGTCACAAGCATAATCGTGCCTTGCACGTATCCGTCAAATTCGAAGATGATACTCTCGCTAGAGTACTTGTTGATACTGGGTAATCTCTCAATGTGATGCCCAAGAGAACACTAGCCAAGTTGGCATATAAAGGAGCTGTGATGAGAGCCACGTCTTTGATCGTGAAAGCCTTCGGCGGATCAAGAAGAACAGTAATAAGAGAAGCTGATTTGCCTATTATGGTGGGACCACAGGTCTTTGAGGTCACTTTTCAAGTAATAGGTATAAATCCGGCATACAGTTGTTTACTGGAAAGGTCGTGGATACATACTGCGGGTGCTGTCACATCCACATTACATCAAAAAATGAAGTTTATTACTGAAGATTAGTTGGTCATAGTACACGATGAAGAATATTTAATGGTGAGAAATCTATCATCCTTCCGGTACATCGAAGCTGATGACGATGCATTGGAAACAACTTTCCAAGCATTGGAAATTGCACACGCTGTATTGATTGAGAATGCTGTTGTCATACGTGGGCTGTCTTTCGCCTATGTCCAGAGTATCAAAAGTGCCATGAAGGAAGGTATTCCTCAAGGTTGAGGAGAAGTAATTAAGGTCAACGCTCGGGCAAATAACAATCGACAAGGGTTAGGTTACAAACCAACTCTAGCTGAAGGATCAGAGATCGACGACAAACGCCTAAAGACCCTGAAAAAAACCTTTGTGAGTGAAGGTATTCAAATAAATGCCATTAAAGAAGACACTGAAGCAAGCTGTATTGATAACTTGGTATTCTGAGATGAATCCGTTTTCTGCAATTGGGAGGCCGTTGAAGTTCCCATCATGTTACCACTTTTAGAGTAATATGTTTAAAATCCATGGTCACGCCCGAGGCCAATGGATCATTTTGTATGTGCCATACTTTTGCAATTAAAGATCAATCAATGAAAGAGTATTTTGTTAAACTTCCATTTGTTGTTCTTTTTTTTTTTATTGTTTTCACTCTTTTGAAAAAGGAAAATGGAAATCTTTTGAAAATATAAAAAAGGAATTCATCATCTGCATCTCTTTGTGTGTGTTTGATCATTTAAACCCGTTAACATATGCAGAGAACCTCTATCACCCGCTAAATCCGATGATCATCCAGTTCTTTCTGACTTTGGTTCACCTGTATTCCAAGCTGAAGATGAGAGTGATGAGTATTTTGAAATTCCTGAAGAACTGCTAAAGATGACTGAGTACGAGGATGCCTATCTCCAACCTTACAAAGAATAGATCGACATTATCAACTTGGGCTCTGAAGAAGTAAAAAGAGAGGTCAAGATTGGGGCATCGCTTGAGGTAGAGGTTAAAGACAGATTGGTAATGCTTCTCAAATATTATGCAAATGTGTTTGCTTGGTCCTACCAAGATATGCATGGGTTGGACACCGACATTGTAGTTCAGAAGCTCCCTCTTAAACCTGAGTGTCCTCCAGTTAAGCAGAAACTTCAAAGATCCAGACCCGACATGGTTCTTAAAATCAGAGATGAGGTTAAAAAGCAGATCAACACAGACTTTTTGGCAATTTCTAAATACCCTGAGTGGGTGGCTAATATTGTACCAGTACCTAAGAAGGATGGCGAAGTTAGAATGTGTGCAGATTGCAGGGATCTTAACAAAGCTAGTCTAAAGGATAATTTCCCTCTGCCATATATCAACACTTTGGTGGACAATACAACTAACTTTACAGTACTTTCATTCATGGGTGGCTTCTCCGGCTACAATCAGATAAGAATTGACCCAATTGATATGGAAAATACAACCTTCATCACATCCTAAGGAACTTATTATTATAAAGTTATGCCTTTTGGTTTGAAAAATGTTGGAGCCACATACCAACGAGCCATGGTGGCATTATTTCATGACATGATGCACCGAGAAATTGAGATTTACGTTGATGATATGATTTCCAAGTCTCAGAGCAAAGAAGATCACCTTGATCATTTGTTGAAGCTATTTGAAAGACTCAAGAAGTATCAATTGAAACTAAATCCTGCCAAATGTACCTTCAAAGTTAGATCTAGAAAACTATTCAGCTTCATTGTTAGTCAACATGGAATCGAGATAGATCCTGACAAGGTACGAGCCATCCAGGAAATACCTGCCCCATAAATTGAGAAGCAGATAAAAAGTTTCCTTGGCAGATTGAATTATATCTCCAGGTTTATCTCCAACTTGACTCCTACTTGTGCTCAGATCTTTAAGTTGCTACGAAAAGATCAAGCAGTTGTGTGGAATGAGGATTTCCATTCGACATTTGAAAAGATCAAAGGATACCTCCAAGAGCCTCCAATGTTGATCCCTCATGTTCCTGAAAGGCCTCTCTTCATGTACATGACTGTGCTCGAGGAATTGGTGGGTTGTGTCTTGGGCCAAACGGATGAGTCGGGGAAGAAGGAGAATGCGATTTACTACTTGAGCAAGAAATTCACCAATTATGAAAGTCATTACTCTCCATTAGAAAAAGCTTGGTGTGCTCTGGCTTGGGTAGCCAAACGTCTGAGGAAGTACATGATTTGTCACACTACTCTGTTGATATCTAAAATGGAACTGATAAAGTACATATTTGAAAAACCTGCTCAGACGGTTCAATATACTTGCAAGATGGCACATGCTCTTATTAGAGTATGACATTCAATATGTTGCTCAGAAGTCAATAAAAAGAAGCGTCTTGTCAGACTACCTCGCTGATCAACCTGTTGAAGATTATTAGCCGCCCAAATTCGACTTCCCCGATGAAGATGTCATGCTTCTTTACAAAGCCAAAAAGAGCCTGGCCCTGAGGAGGGTCCTAAACCTGGTTCTCGTTGGAAAATGATGTTCAACGGTGCCTCAAACAAAAGAGGTCATGGTGTTGGTGCTGTTCTCGAAAATCCGACTGGTGACTACACTGCTGTTACTGCAAGATTGTGCTTCAAATGTATCGAACAACATAGTTGAGTATGAAGCCTGCATCCTGGGTCTTGAAGCTGTCATTGACCTTTGTATTAAGATTCTGGAAGTAATTGGCGACTCTGCCTTGGTAATTTATCAGCTCAAGGGTGAATGGGAGACCCGAGATGAAAAATGGATTCCTTACAAAGACTATATTTTGGAGATGATCGAGTATTTTGACGAAATCACTTTCAAACACGTCCCAAGATCCGAAAACCACATAGCAGATGCTCTGGCTATGATGCCTGCTATATGGAAGGTTCAGTTTGTGAATGAAGCTCCCCTAATTAGCATTGAAAGAAAGAATGTGCCAACGTACGTCTTGATGGCTGAAGAAGACTCTGATGGAAAACCTTAGTTTTATGACATGAAAAATTACCTTCAGAGTCAAGAATATTCTGCCGACGCCTCTAAACTTGATAAGAGAGATTTGCGAAAATTGTCATCCAATTTCTTCATTAGCAATAATGTTCTGAACAAGAGAAATCACGACATGGTCTTACTCAGATGTGTTGACAGTAGAGAAGAAGACATGTTGATGACCGACATTCATGAAGGTGCCTTCGGTACTCATGCAAGTGGCCATGCCATGGAAAAGAAGATCTTGAGGGCTAGTTATTACTGGTTGACATTGGAGACCAACTGTATCCTATTTGCCCAAAGATGTCATAAATGCTAGATTTATACGAACAAGGTGCATGTGCCACCACAGCCTCTGAACATATTGTCATCACCTTGGCCATTCTCAATGTGGGGCATTGATATGATTGGTGCAATTGAGCCTAAGGTGTCAAATGGTCATCAATTTATCCTAGTCGCCATCGATTATTTCACTAAATGGGTGGAAGTTGCCTCTTATGCGAATATAACGAAGTAGGTGGTTGCCCGGTTCATTAAAAAGGAGATTATCTATCGTTACGGAATCCCTAACTAGATCATTACAGATAATGGGACGAAACTGAACAGTAAAACAATGAAGGAGCTATGTGACAGTTTCAAGATTAGACATTACAACTCTTCTCCTTACCGGCCCAAGATGAATGGAGTTGTTGAAGCTGCAAATAAAAACATTAAAAATATTGTGCAGAAAATGGTAGTAACTTACAAAGATTGGCATGAAGTGCTACCATTTGCTTTACACGGATATAGAACATCTGTTCGTACTTCAATAGGGGCAACTCCTTTCTCCCTGGTTTACGGGATGGATGTAGTACTACCTATTGAGGTTGAGATACCTTTGTTAAAGGTCTTAATGGAAGCCGAGCTCGAAGAAGATGAGTGGGTGAAAGAAAGGTTTGATACACTGAATCTCATTGACGAGAAAAGGATGACGACAATGTGTCACAGTCAGCTATACCAGAAGAGAGTTAAAAGAGCCTTCGACAAAAGAGTCTAGGTCAAAGAATATAAAGAGGGTGAGTTGGTACTCGGGAAGATTCTACCGGTGCAGCGAGACATGCGTGGAAAGTGGATGCCAAACTATGATGGCCCATTTGTTATGAAGACGGTTTTTTCTAGAGGCTCTCTTATCCTTGCAATGATGGACGATGAACAGCTCCAACATCCCGTGAACTCAGATACAATAAGAAAATATTATGCCTAAAAAACCCGCTAAGTTGAAAACCTGGAAAGGCAACTTAGGCAACAAAAAAAAAGGGCATCCTGGTGGATCATAACCTATGAAGGAGATCCGGGAAAAAATTAGGGATAAAAGAAAGAAAATCTCGCTAAGTCAAAAACCTGAAAAGGTGGCTTAGACAAAAAATGAGTGTCTCGGTGAATTGAAAATCCGAAAGGGCGATTCAGACAAAAGTTAGGGATAAAGGCATTTCACTGCATCAGAAGTTGTCACTACTGCAGAAGGTCGCCAAAGAGGCTCACTTTCCTCTACTCTCATCAAAGGCAGTGATTCAGACAGACTCTTAGCTAGTTAGGACTGGATTATCGTTGGATTTTGTAACCTTTTCCCATATTGCCATTTTTCCAAATTGTAAATGTTCCATGGGACTTTACCTTTTGCAAGTCTCCATCTTTGAATGAAATCAGATTTGGACCAATCTTTGTTTATGCTCTATTGATTGCCTTACCTTTTTGTTATGCAAAACTATCACTTATTCGTTAATAATGATTTTTAAAGGCAAAAAAATTGTTTTGAAACAAAAATTGTTTTGGAGAAAGTTAATTAACAAGCAAGTCGTAACTTTGATTGTGACATGACGGTGTAAAATTAGACTCCTCTCATAAGGACAAAACGATTGAAACCTTGATACCATCATTTCAGCAATATAAGGTCTATAGAGATTTCTTTCCGCATACGGCCACGCTACGAAGTTTTGATATCTCTAAGTAGTTATTTGTTCGTTGTATTGAAGTTGTGACCTCTCTCCGACAAGTTTGTAAGAACAGGGATCGTTTCCTCTCTAGAGGATTAAGACCATTCTCCAGCGTTGGGATTCAGTGTGATTTTTTTTGCCTCCGGTGTGAGATCGTTATCTATGTTTTGTTTCCTTCTCCTGTGGAGTCGTTCGACATTGCATTTGCATCATACCTTTAGCATATGCATTTTTTAACATACCTCTTATTTTGGTTTATTCTGGTTGTGGTTATTGCGATCCAGTTGAATGGTTCTCTTTATCAAGAATTTGTTGGGTGTTCCTTCCCCAATAGTTACTGGATACCATCTTGAGATCCTTCGGTCGTTACCAAACTCCTTTTCTTCGGACCAGTCGTCACAGGCTTACCCTTTGGTTGTTACCTTAACTTTGTCAAGTTATCCGACTTAGGTGTTATTGTAATAAATACTTATATCCCCGGGAAGTCTAGTTTTGACTAGCAATAGGCCGGTCGCTGACCCCTATCTGATACTGCTAATTGGTGGTTACCAAATTTTAGTCATTACTAATGTTGTAGTTTATCCTTAAGATCTAATGTTTACCTGAATCTATTCCCTCAGTCGATGTCCCGTTTGTTAACTGACTTTGCTGAAACCCAATGTTTACTAGTGTTTTTTAAAATCCAATCGTTATTGGTATCGCTGATTTGGTCGTCACCATATATGCTAAAAGTCCAGTAGTTACTGGCGTTTTTTTAAATCTAATCGTTATTGTATCATTGATTTGATCGTCATCATATCTGCTGAAAGTCCAGTAGTTACTGGCGTTGCTTAAAATCTAATCGTTATTGGTATCATTGATTTAGTTGTCACCATATCCTCTTGGAAGTCCAGTAGTTACTGGCATTGCTTAAAATCCAATTGTTATTGGTATCACTATTTTGGTTGTCACCATATCCTCTTGGAAGTCCAGTAGTCCCTGGCATTGTTTAAAATCCAACTGTTATTGGTATCATTGATTTAGTCGTAACCATATCTGCTGAAAACCTAGTAGTTACTGGCATTGCTTAAAATCCAATTGTTATTGGTATCACTGATTTGGTTGTCACCATATCCTCTTGGAAGTCCACTAGTTACTGGCATTGCTTAAAATCCAATTGTTATTGGTATCGTTGATTTGGTCGTCACCATATCCTCTTGGAAGTCTAGTAGTTACTGGCGTTGCTTAAAGTCCAATCGTTATTGGTATCACTAATTTGATTGTCACCATATCCTCTTGGAAGTCCAGTAGTTACTAGCATTGCTTAAAATCCAATTGTTATTGGTATCACTATTTTGGTTGTCACCAATCCCCAAGAAAGTCCAGTAGTTATTGACATTAATTGAAAACCCATTGCTATAGATAGTAGAGTGTTTGGTCGTTACCTGTCTCCTCTCGGAAGTTTAGTAGTTACTAGCATTGTTAAGTCCAATGGTTATTGACAATTTCATCCAACTCTGTTGTATTCATTAATTGTTGGTTGTTACCAATATCTACCCATGAAGTCCAGTAGTTACCGGCACTGTTTGAAACCTAATTGTTATTGGAATGTGGTTGAAATCTACATCTTTTTTCCCTTGTAAGTCCAGTGGTTACTAACATTAATCAATAATTCAAATTGTTATTGGCATGTAGTTTGGTTGTCACCAATCCCCGGGAAAGACCAGTGCTTACTGACATCGTTTGAAGCCCAATGATTATTGGCAGGGTGTTTTTTTGTACTTTTAGGATAGTTGGTTGTGACCAACGTCCCTAGATGTCCCCAGCAGGTCTTGGAGGTCTAGTAGTCACTAGCATCCTCGACGAGTCTGGTCTTGTTTCTAGTCTTTTTCTGAAGATCCCGTTTGAACTCTTTGTTGAAAGGAAAGTCCCCATTTGGTTTGTTCCCTAATAGGGACTGTGTCTCTTGTCTTTTGAATCCCTAGTTAGAATTCGAGTCTGTTGACTTTTGTTCCCTCGTGTGGATTCTTATCCTTGTCTCCTTTGATGCATCTTCCGGCTGGATTTGCATTTCCCCAGTGGAGATTTGTCTTCCCTGGTGGAGTTTTTGTCCCATGTCCCCTGTGTGGAGGATCCCCTCAAAGTACCGTTATTAGTCATGCCTGAACTACTGGTTGGTATGCTTTGGATCTCCCCTCAGTGTGTTTGTGTTCCTAGTGAGTGGTTACTCGTTGTTTTGTTCTTCTTTTTTTTTTGCTCGTGTGTCAGCATTTTCTTACACTTAAGCATCATTCTTAGAACTCATTTCATGATCATCATTTGTCGATTTGCATACCATCATATCTAAGGGCAAAATTTTCGATTTTCTATATTTAAATACCTTTCACCATGATTCTCTGGAGATCGTTATTTCTCATTGCCATCTGGTAAAGATATTTAAATAGGGGAAACTGTCATACCCCAAATTTTGATTCCTAGATTCCATTATCATTCTATATACATCAAGCATATGTTATTTAACCCTAACCAATTTCAAGTTAGTATTTGTCAAGATGCAGATGAATTAGGGTTTCACACTGTCAAAATCAAGAATCTTGTGGACTGATCAATCAAGGTTTTGGATTGATCTTCTACATATAAAGCCTTCACATCATTAAGAGGTTCATATCTTACAAATGACAAGTTCTATTTGAGGTTGTTACCAAGAGAATTGAAGCAGTACTGTGCAAAACCCCAATTAGGGTTTCTAGTTGAAAAAGCCAATTGTGGTTTGACTTTTGGTCTAAATGGATTTCCAAAGCTTGAACCATGGTTCATGATGTTTCTATGACTTATTGAAGTCCCCTCAAGAAGTATGAGAAGTTAAAAAAAACCCAGAACACTAAGGATCGATCCTGAAGATTTCAATTGTTCGGTTCGCCTATCTAGAAAGTCAACTCTTTGAATTTTAGGGTTTTGACCCTAAATTGAAGAAATAAAGGTTTCCAACATCATGTTATGCCTAACTAGTGATTTTGGTGAAGATTTAATCAATAATTAATGGATAACTTGTGAATCAAGAAATTAGGGTTTATGAAAAACCCTAATTACAAGCTTATTTGGAATGGTCATAACTCTCAAACCACACATCCAAATTGAGTGGTCCAAATCTGGTTGGAAAGCTCTTGAGAAATCCTTAAAAAGTTTTTGAGAGGGTTGATGTCCAAAAATACATAGATTTTGAGTTACGATCTCATCAAGTTGTGAAGGATTTCCACACAGAAAATTTCTTGTTTTTTGACCTGTAAGTCAAGTTTTGCAGCCAACTTCATGAAGATTTTTGACCTAGTTTCCTTTGAAATCTGAACTTTTGTTAAACATGAACATTATAGATCATATTTAGGGATTTTTAAAAAGTGCAAAATAATTTTCATAGCCTTTATGGTTAGGGAGAATCAAAGAGAGCAAGTTAGACATTTTTCATGTCACAAAACCAAGTTCAGCACTTGCATTTTGATGCATAAACCACTCAAACCTCATCTAATCACTTGTTTAACTCATTCTATAATGTTTAAGGACTTAATTGATAATATTAAAATGGATTACCACGAGCAAAAACCAGAGATTAGATTTCTTGATTTGTTTATTTAAGCAAGTGGATGCAAGTGGCAGGGAGAGAGAAACTTTTTGCATTTTCTGCTATACCTCAGCTACTGCATCAGCTAATCTCTTTCCTTCACTTCATGTCAAATATTTCCAGGCTATTGGTGATATTGAAACACATAAGAAGGTTGCTCATGCTCAGAAAAGAAATTCCAGGTTGGATTTGCTCATTTTGCCTCCAAAAAGGGCAAACTTGGCAAGTTGGCACATTCTGGCCATACCTCTCATTCTCCAAGATTTCCTATCAATAGAACACACTCCTAACATCCAAAGAACACTAGAATCAACTATAAACCAAGTTGAATCTCTCTCATTTCTCTGATCACCATCTTCTTGCAAGTGGTAGAAGTTGCTTCCTTGTGAAGAAAAAATCTGCCTTGAACAAAGTCTGCCACAACTCAATACAACCACCAAACACTTGAACCAACACCTCAAACACATCACATATGATGCATTGAAGCTATCTAAACCCTCACATTCACCAGATAACCTCACATTCCAAAAGTCAACTCTCATACCTTAGAAATTTGACTTTTCTACATCTTCATATACCAGAACCAAACCAACCCTTTTTCCAATCATTCTAACACTTCAAACACTCTCTATATAAGTTTTTTGAATTTTCCATGGCATCCTAAAAGTTCTGTAACACCATTTCCTAGAGTTTCACTTTGAAGCTTTTGGTGTTTTCTTGCATAAGAAGGCATTGTCAAGACAGTGATGTTGGAGGAGTTCTCATCATTTGAACACCATATTTGGAGCATATTGGAGCTTCTTGGATCATCATCCATCAACTGGTTTTCTTATTTGGTACATTGACTTGAAAAAGCTACAAGAGGTAAGTGTTCCAACTTGCTACTTTTAAGATCATGATGAATATTGATGTACACTGATTATGAATATGTTAGATACACTTTATAGGTCATGTTTGAACCATTTCTTGCTCATAAACTTGGATATTCATGACTATCCCTTTGGTTTGGCTTGTTAGCTTACTTTAAGTGCCATTTCAATATGCAACTTGTTGGTTCTGTTTAGGCATAGATGATTGGTGTTTGTAAACATCATTTATAGGTCATATATGATATATTTGATCATTTAGTTGATGATGAATTGGTACATTTCTGTCTGTTGCTTTGCTCTTGCACAAGCTTACTATTTTTGCCACTACACATTCCATCTATTGAATTAGCTTGTCTATTGATGTATGATTCTTGTAATTGCTCTCTATATGTCTCATATGTTGTGTTTGAATCATTACTTGCTGCTTAGAACATGTACATTGGACTGTCACATTGCTCTTGCACATAACATGCCTTTTTAAATAATGCTATTGAATTTTTCACATGGTACATGATCTGAGAAAACCACCACCACCATTAGATTCCTTGTGAAAAAATACACAATTTTCTTTTTTATTTCATCCAATTTGATTAAGTTTTGAGTGAGTTATGACCCTTCTTGCAAAATCTGCCTTGCCTTGGTCTATGCTTGCCTTGCTTTTTGCCCTACTTGCCTAGTTTTGTGCCTAGTTTTCAAATGTGCATAAATTATTTGGATTTCTATCATTTTTATGCCAATCTTTTTGAATTATACTCCTTAATATGTCTAGTTTAAATGTGTGAAGAAAGAATTCAAAATTTTTTATTTTTGAAACACTTTGGTCCACTTGAATGACATGGTCCTTTTTAGGGTTTCCTTTGGTTTTCATGAACTTTCTTGACATGGTACTTGATTTTTCTTGTAAGATTGATCTTTTATGAATCATTTTTGAATGTCTAGCATGTTTATATGTTTGAAAACACTTGGTATTTTTGCTTTACCATGATTATACTTGCCTTTGTGAATGCATGAATGTGAAAAATATGACTTGAAACTTCTTTGTGAACCATGATATGTTTCTTGATGTTGTAACCTCATGAACATGATCCTTCACCCTCATATTACTTTTTTATATGTATTTTTATAACCATAACATATTTAGGGTTGTTTCTTTCCTTGAAAGTTACCATGAATCTTGTTTATCTTTCCCTTTGTGAAGTTTGAATCCATGCTTGAACTGTTGTTACTTTTCTTGCCTATCCATGATTGATTGTCATCAATATATATTGAATATGATTAAATGTGTTACATTTGTATTGAATTGATTCATATACCATGTTTGATTCAAGTTGTAACTTGTTTGCATGAGTTTTGTTTAAATACCATTTTTGAAAATGTTGGTGTTACATATGTTTGATGCTTGCCCTTGTTGGTTGTCACCTTCATGATCTTTGAACATTGTAATTTTAAATCATAAAACTTTAGTTGTTACCATTATATTTATGTTCAATTTTTTAATTGATCGTACTTGTTTATCTTTATCTTTATGAAGTTTGTTTCCCCAATGATGGAACTTGTCCGTTCTCATCAAGTTGCCTTGTAATCATCTTTGCTTAATATTATCACAGGCTTGCCCTTATCTTTCTTGGTTGTTACCATGACTTTATATCTTCATCATTTTTGAATGAATGTATATGTATGTTTATGCTTTATTAAGTTTCCCCAAGTGATGTAGCTTGTTAGCTCTCATCCAGTTGCCTTGTTATCCCTTATTCTAAAAGAAAGTCTCTCTATTGACTTCACTGTCATAGATAGCTCATTACCCCTCCCCTTGACTTGGTTAAGTCATTAGGTCCTTTAACTTAGTTAATTTAGAACCTATATCCATTAGACTTTGCTTTAAGTCTAAAGACCTACCCCTTGTTAGGAGTATCCTTCAATTAGAACTTTAAGATAGAGTTTGATAACTCTATGTAAGGATCATTGTCATGATTACTTACTCCCTCCTTGGCTTTTGTCGAAGTCAAGCCCTTGAGTTTTAAACTTAGATATAGAGAGTTTTGTCAAACTCTATACAAACATTGTTATGTTTGTTCCCCCTTGGGGTCTTTACCATAGTCAAGTATTCCTCAACCTTAGTAAGGTGAACTACGGAGGCTCTGATTCCATCCTAGTCAAGATATGTAGGCACAAGATGCAATATCTTGTCGAGCCCTCTAACCACTAACAACTAACACTTATCTCCCTCCTTTTGGTCTAGTTAGAACCAATTAGTCTTGCAACTTTGAATTAGGTTTAGAGTTGGTAAACTCTATGTGAGTATCATGGTTATGAATACTCATTTTCCCCTTTGACTTTGGTTAAAGTCAACCCTAGTTAGGATTTTCAACTTAGACTTAGAGAGTTGGTTAACTCTGTGTAAGTATCATGGTTATGGATACTTACTTCCTCTCTGGAACCTTGATCGTTATCAAGAGTTCCTCATCCCTAGTTAGGTTAACTACGGTTGCTCTGATTCCATCCTAGTTAGGATACGTAGGCACAAGATGCGATATATTTGCGAGCAAACTTAGAACTATCCTTAGGTCTTTACCTCAAACTTTACCTTAACCTTGACCCCATGAACTTAGCAAACAACAACTTAGATAACTTAGCATACATATACACAAAAGGTTCCTGTAGAATACTACAGATGTCTAGGATGTGAATAACTCCCCTAGGCATATCCAACCCCCGACCCCCGAAACTCTAGCGTTGTTGTTACATTGCATCAAATATTTTTCTTTCTTTAACCATTCTTTTGGATAAATCAAAGCTCCGTGGTGAATTTCAATGAATTAAGATTCAAGTTAATCAATAGCTTGATATCTGATTCTCACCGTAACAGAAATGGCGACTTCATTGGGGACAGATTGAGGGTTTAACCCACTTTGTGTACTTGTATGTTATATCTCTGTATGTTTGCCTATACATGTATTTTTGTGAATATATAAATGTATGTTTGCATTGGATAATTTAGGTGATATCTTGAGTGGTGAGATAAGTCCTAACCCGAACTTGAGTGTACACATATGATAGGATGTGGTATGATCAATAGTTGAATGTTGGGAGTAGTCCTAACATGTTTGACATATGATGTAACCTTGCTCAGTTGAGACCTCCTTGAGATAATTAATGGTGTATGAATAGTCATGCATTTCATTAGTTGTTTCAACCTGAGAGTCCATGAAACTAAGGACCTTTAGTTACCACTTACCCCACTTGGCCTTTTTAGGACGTAGTGCGGTGACTATGAGGGAGTAGTCCCGAAATAGTTTTTATGCGATACTACACTCAGACGAGTTTATCCCGAGAATATTTTTGACCCACGTAAGTAGTCATGTTGGTTGATAATATCCGAAGGATTTATCTATGACTCTAGGAACTCTTGATATAACTCGTTCTGTAGGTATAATGAACACCTTAGTACATGTCCTTTGGGAGGGTATACCCTGGCTTCATGCTCATAACCCCGAACTAGGACCCTTGCTTGTTAGCATATGCATTTGTGCATTGTGTATACTTGTATATGTGTTATATGTGCATCATGGCATCTCATCTTGTTGCACTGGTTTTGTGAAACTCAGTTGTCTTCTTTTTGCGAAACACTAGATATCATGGATTTTGGGAAAAGAAACACTAAGAAATAAATTTTCAATAAATGTGATACAACGAAGTTGAGAGAGCTAGGAATGTTGGTATCCGAAGATTTTGGGAAAATGTACGGGAAACTCATGAGTATTGTGAAGACTAGAATGGAAGAAGGGGTTCTTAGCACTTTGGTTCAGTTTTACGATTCGCTATACCACTGTTTCACCTTTCCAGATTACCAATTGATGTCGACACTAGAAGAATACTCTTACTTCATTGGAATCCCTATGACAGATAAGAAACCATTCAGCGGTTTGGAGAAGTTACCCTCACCGAAAGAGATTGCTGATGCACTTTATCTAGAAGTATCCGAGATCAAAGCCAATTATGCTTCAAAGAATGGAGTTAAATATTTTCATTCTGATTACTTATTGGAGAAGGATACTTACCTTGCCAAGGAGGTTAATACAGACGCATTTGAAGCGATTTTGGCTTTATTGATATATGGGTTGGTGTTGTTCCCTGAGATAGAAGAATTTGTCAATTCAACTGTTATCACTATGTTCTTGAATGGTAAGCCGGTACCCACTTTTCTAGGTGATGTTTATCATTACATTCATCATAAGACCCTTTATGGAAGAGGAACTATTCTATGTTGTTCCTCCTTGTTGTACAAATGGTTTGTCAATCATTTACCAAGGACAGACGCTTTTAAGGAAAATCCTAATGGTTGGAGATGGTCTCAAAGGATTATGTCTCTAACTCAAGCAGATATTCACTGGTACGATCCCGCCTATGATCGAGGGTCTACATTGACAGCTGTGGTTCTTTTCCAAATGTACCACTTCTGGGAGTACAAGGGGGAATCAACTACAATCCCGCTTTGGCCAGACATCAATTTGGATTCCCAATGAAGGATAAACCTAGCAACATCTTATTGTCTGGTTTCTTCTACCTTAACTCCAAAGCAGAGGAGAGTTCAAGGAACAGTATGATTGATGCTTGGGAGAACATCCGGAAGAAAACTAAAGCTAACCTTGGGAAAAGGAATTGTGCAGACTTTGAGCGATTCACTCAGTGGGTTCAATCTAGAGCCCGTGATCTCAAGATACCCTACCTTTCTGAAAAGAATACGCAGATTGTCATCACATCATCTTCCGTTATCCCTATTTAAAAGATGGAAAATACTAAGAGATCCTTGAGAGAACCAAGCTTGAAAGGGACACTTGGGAGGGCAAGTTCCATACTCTTCACTCTGAGATGACGAAATTGAAGAGAGAGCTAAAAGACAAGGATGAGTTGATTGAGTGGCTCGAAAGTCACTTGATTGGTGAAGATATGAGGAAAGAGAATTTATTTTTCTCTAGCGTCAAGCCTATGCAAAGTAATCATGAGTATTCAAATATCCCACCAACTTCTGACGCCTGGAAAGGAATAGTAGATAAATTGGTGATGGAGAACACTGTGCTGAAATGAATGAAGAGGACGCGCGAATAGGACTCTTGTCAAATTTCTTGACCATAGGGCCTAGTTTCCTCCTTTGATGTAACCTCACGTTTCTTGTATTGTATTTTAAAAGTTGTAATTTTTCCCAATATAAATAAAATGAGGGTTTTGCTTCAAGTTGCATCTAGCATCTTTGCATTGCATTTTGCATCTTGTTAACCATTCAAGGAATTCAAAATCTTTTTTACGAACATAGTAATGGATCAAAAAAATAGGTTCACATTCCCAAGCCTGAAGTTGGACAACTTGAGGATCTTAAGAGGCCTAGTAAGAAACTTTGTTGTTTTCGTTTCCAAGTATGGACACCTGTTATCTTTACTGGACATGCAAGTAAATGAGGAAATGCTGCTAGCTCTCATAAAGTTTTATGACCCTCTTTACCATTGCTTCACATTTCCAGACTTTCAGTTGCTGCCGACTTTGGAAAAATAATTTGCGCATCTGAAGATTCCCATGACTTTTACACCTCACTATGGAAGAGAGAGAAGACCAAACAGGAGAGATATTGTTGAGGCTCTACACCTGGAACCCATTTACCTTCCAACCCATTTAGATATTAGAGGTGGATTTACTGGAGTGGAAGTAAGACCATTTACGGAAAATTATGGGAACCTTTGAGGCTATATTGGCTTTCTTAATTTATGGCTTATATCTGTTTCCAAGTAGCCCTGATTCCATCAGCTTAAAGGCCATCAAGTTATTCATTGTCAGAAATCCCGCTCATACTTTATTGGCTGATACGTATTACACCATTCATCGATGGAGGGTGTGTGATCTCGGACAATTTGATTGTTGCACGATGCTCTTAAGCAAGTGGTTTATTTCACATTTTCCTAGGACGTTCTCTTTATGGAACCTAGAAGACAGTGATGCATGGGTTAGAAAGCTGGCCTCACCCTCTCACTATGACATCAACTACTATGATCTTGCTCACAGAGGAATAGTAACGATACATAGCTCTGAAAATTTCTCAAAGGTACCTCTGATCGACACCAAAAGATGTATCAGCTACAGCCCTATCCTGACCTACCGCCAGTTAGGATATCCAATTAAAAAGAAGTGTATCCATTTATTCCATATTAATTAATCTATTTTTTTAATTATCCACCATTGTCCATATTATTTCCATAAATTCCTATCCATAAAAATCCACTTCTTTTTTATTATCCATCATTGTCCATATTATTTTCATAAACCCATAATTCAAAAATTATTTAATATCCATTTCCCATTACAATATCATCACCAAAAATCATTTAACAAAAAAGCCCATCAAAAGTTTACAAGAAAAATGCAAAAAAGACAATGCTTCATAAGCCCATATACCGAGCCAATTCCATCACAAAAATTATTAATAAGAAAAACCATCATTCACATTATTACAACAAAAATTAAAAGAAAAAAACATAATACTCCGACTCTGCATCAACACAAAGCCTACTACCACTACAATGCATAACGTACTGCACATGCTACAAGTAGAAAACAAAGCCAATACAACCAAAATGTTGCGTCACTTCTATCACAAACATAACAAACAATAGCGAGTGAATCATACATGCTACTACGCAGGGCACCAAACATGTTTTTATCAAGTTGCAACAAAACTCCAAAGACCTCTGCAATAACACATCCTGCAACATACTACAATTACACAACCAAGACCTGCAACATACTACAATTACACAACCAAGACCTGCAACGGGAATGTAACTTTATACAACATAACAACAGAAATAAGACAAATTTAAATGTACTCTAAACTTAGGGCGGGGGGATTGATGGCCGAGGAGGAAGAGCAGACAGAGGAGGTAGAGGAGAGATTGTCAGGCACACTCAGTAGAAGTCTATTATTATTTTGATGTAGTACTATGATTTGTATTTTTTTTTCTGACATTGTTACTACATTTTGGATTTTGTGTTGCACAACTATTTACTATTATATTGCTATATTATTTTGTATGTCTGTTATTTTATTCGACATTGTTCTTCATAATTCATCTAAAAACAAATACATAACTCGTTATAAAAAAAACTTGTTCGGATACACTTCAGAAATGTATCTCCAAAAAATTCTCATAGATACATCTTCAAAAATATTCAAATGAAAATGAGTTATAGGAGATATATTGTGAGAGTTTAAGGTTTAAATAGTTTTGTAGATATATCTCCGGAATATGTTATGAGTGACCCTTTTGGAATAAAAGAGTGTTCTAAAATGAATGATCCATTTCAATTTTCAATGCATCTTTTTCAATTTTATCCTCTAATTAATATTACTTTCACCATTTCCAATATATGATAAGGGGACTTTAGTAAAAATATCATTCTCTCTTCCAATTATTCATTTTTATTAATCTAAGTGAAATGGTCAACTGGATCATTCATTGTGGGATGGAGGGAGTAACGTTTACTAGAAAATGGAGTGCGTCCAGAGAGATATCTCTGGAACTTAGAGGCATAATGGGAACTCTACACAGTGGATAAGAAATGCATAGTGTGAAAAAAGAAATTCTCGTGTTGAATTATCTATGCAGTTAAGAATATCTCTGACAAATTTTTGTAAATACATCTTCGAAAATATTCAAATGAAAATGAGGCATGGAAGATATATTGTGAGGGTTTAAGGTTTAAATAGTTCCGGAAATATATCTTCAAAATATGTGAACGTTTGGTCAAAAGTGGGGTGTGTCCGGATATATATCTATGAAACCTGGAGGTATAATGGAAACTCCACAAGATGGATAAAAATACACAGGATGGAAAAGAAATTATCGTGCTGAATTATCTATGCAGCTAAGATCTCAAATGCATGGCCTTCAACACCTGAATAGCTTGAGGCAATAATCCAAGCAGACTCCACAAAACAAGCCTCGTAGATGTGATCAACATACTCTGCTATATGATCAACGGACAAGCCACGTTCCTTCCATAACCAGATGTATTCACCGCCGAGGGTGCTAATATCGGATAGCTCATACTCATTCCGAGAGAGGGAAATTTGAGGAAAAAGATCACCCCTTTGACCCATGATGGATCATGGATGGAAAAGGACTTCATTAAGTAGAGTCACCATAAAGTGACAACCCTACTGAGTAAGAGGACTCAATGTTCTCTCCAGGCAATAACTGGACTTGTTGTATATAACAGCTTTGCAAATCCAACTTTTCGCTCCTTCTTTTGATGCGAGAAAAAATCACAAGTTCATGAAGGAAGTAGGGTCTTGTATTAGCAACAACCAGTATCCAACTTCCTCCGGCTAGCTGTTTCATTAATACACTACCCCTTGTTCCCAAGTCAAATGAATTCGAATATTCCGGGTGTCTCATTTTGGTGAAAGTGTATTTGTCATTTGAATTTAGGTAGCTTTTTCTCTACAAATGAGTATTCGGTGAAAGAGGTTTACATGAATTTATCGTTTGAAAACCAACATTCTTCCAACTTACAATGGGAGAAGGTTTGGAATAAGGCAATACCGTTAAAAGCGTCGTGTTTGGTTTGGAGATTGTTACAAAACAGTATTCCTACCAAAGAAAATTTAGCTAGCAGAGGTGTCTTAGGCCAGGTGCAAGTTGTTTGTCCAGGTGAGTGCGGGCGAGAAGAAACAGTTTCTCACATTTTCTTTGAGTGTCCAGCTTTTACAGGTGTGGGGGGATCATTTGTAAATGGATTGGAGTTCGATCGGTTCTGCACAACGAAGGTTGACAACACTTGGAGCAGTTTGAAAGTCTCCTAGGAAGAGAAAGATCCCTAACTAAGAAAATGTCCGTAATATGGTCCGCGTGCATTTGAAACATTTGGAAATCAAGAAACTATAAATTATTTCGAAGTGAGGAAATTTGCACCAAAAAAATAGTAGAAGAGGCTAAAATCTTGGCTTGGAACTGACTCAATATTAAATCTAACTATAAATTATTTCTAAGGGAGGAAATTTGCACCGAAAAAATAGTAGAAGAGACTAAAATCTTGGCTTGGAAATGACTCAATATTAAATCTAACATGATATCAGATAATATTGGTGTGTGGGGCTTGAATCCCGTTTCCTGTCTCGGCATTGTCGACAATTAATCGCTTTGCAAGTGTTTCGCTAGTGTTTCGGCTTGGAGTCTGGGTGAGTTCATGCTGGTTTGAAGTAGTTTTAGGCTAAATCATTTTTCAAGTTTCATCTGATGTGAGGTATGCTGCTCGTCTGAATTTCTGGGAAGTTGCTGCAACTGTCGGTCTTTAGTAATCAATTGAGGAATCTATAATTGCAGTTGATTTTCATTCTTTGATGTGCTGTTTCTTCTGGTCAATTTTTTCCTGAAGATGGAGGAGCAGGCCGTGACGTGAGGTGGTGTTTCGGCGTTTAGGAGCAGGCCGTGACGTGAGGTGGTGTTTCGGCGTTTAGGAGCAGCTTTGTTATTGAGTTTTTTGAGTTCTGTCAGCATGCGCCTTTGTTTGGTTTTTATCTTGTTGTTGAGTCTTGGTTTCTGCCTAGGTGTTTTTTATTGTGGAGCATGTTTTGGTAGCAGATTGTTTCAGGTGTTTTTTTTTTTTCATTTGGCTTCTGGTGTAATTTTAATATGTACTTTCTGATCTAGCATTTCTTATGCTAGTTTTATTTAATATCAGTTTTCTTTGCCTGTTTCAAAAAAAATCCAGAACTTCTAAGGATTAGAGAATCGGCAGTGGATTTGTATTTCTCCACTTGAGTTTTAGACTTTCTTGGACCATAAGTCCCCAGGACATTCCAAGTAATTATGCAGAATCTACACTTATTTCCACGCACCCACACAAGAACATTCTAATCTCTGTTTACACAAAAACTTGGCTTCTTTCAGGTAATTAGTAATAATGTAGAAATACAAATCAAACAGCAAATGGTCAGAGTCATCAATAATTTTCATTTCAGAAAAAAGTTTTAATACAACAGAGAACACAATGTTAGAGAAAGTGAGAAACCTATCGAAGACAAACCTGCAACAACACCGAACACATCACATTTACACCTAGACAGGAGTAAGCTACGACAAATAAAAATTGCCACTAATCCTATAAATGCTTATCATATCCCTCTATCCATGGCTCACTGTAATTTTTTAATGTGAGTGGAACAGGGTTCTTCGATGACCTGGTCATTTTTCACAGTATAGTCTTTGCTTCACCCGCCTTCCATTTACATCGCTGCCATCGAGTATTCCTTCGTTCCTATGCTTGCATAAAAAATCTGAATGCTCGGTAAATCTAGCCACATACTCCAAAAGCTCAGTCAAAACAGATGGGCAACTTTCCTTCAAGTACTCAAAACCATCAGTTTGCATCACAGCTGAAAAAAAAGAGAGGAAACATAAAACTTCAGTTGATAATCACAGTTCTGGATGAAGAACAAATAGGTACAAACAATTCTTTTGTTGTTATTCTACCAGTATAAATTTACCAAAGATATAGGTAGAATTGTAAAAGCCATTTTCTATGGCATCATAATTAAGAGTTTAAGAATTACCCCCAAAGTCACTAAACTTGATTTGCATAAGAAAATTAGTGGTAGTTTTGATATTAAAAAAAATACATTAAAAAAATTCCTTAATGAAAAATCATTATTAGTCCTCATTAATGAGTTTAATTGGCATTGATAGCAACATACTGACTTCAGGCCTTGAGTTTAATGATGTTTGTGACAAAATAGAAGTTGAATTAACTAAAACAAACCTCTTAGATTTTCAGGCCTTGCAATGAATTTCAGACAGACTGCTTTCAGCTGGAAACAATGGTGCTGCTCTGCTAAAGCTAAAGTTGTAGCTACAGTGTTTATTGCAACATCTTCACATAGACTTGCTTCACACATGAGCCTAAGTCTATCTAAGCCATATCGATCAGCTGCTGCTAGCAGATGCTGAGCCATCAAGGTAGTTGCCCATTTTGAGTTAATCCCAGTAAACTCTTGCATGTCAGGCAGTGAGTCCCAATATATGAAATGAAGCATTGCCTGCAAAATAGGAAAATATGGCATAGCACAGCAGACAAGTTGCACATTCCATATGCATATTATTAAACTTGTAAACAAAATAATAACACAAATAAACACAAGTACAAACTGCATAAAGTCAAAGGCTAGTCGAAAGTACAAGATTTAATGGTGTATAAACAAGAATTTGATAAACCAGCTAGAACAACTTGAGAAACAGGAACCAAGCAACAATGGAATCAAAATCAGAAAGGAGCTCATAACTACAGTCAGTTTATACAAGAACTTTGGGGGTGTCTTTCAAAAAGGTGCACACATGTTTCTTCCCAATCTCACATCTCAGTAGACTGCCTACATTCTTAAAAAAATATGAATCTCACATTATTATTTTTTTAAGACATAAAAGCGGGCAGCGGGCAGAAAGTGTTGGCAAAAAATTAGACATTCTTCAACAAAGTACCGTGTTTTCTACTGTTGTGTTCTGCTTGAACCTTCAAAATCTGTTCAGAAACATCCAACAGTAAATAATACTCGCAATTTGCAACCGGCAAGAGTGGAATTTTCCAAAACTCAAAAGTGACCATTTCTATGAAGAGAGAGAAAACTGACACAGTGAATTTGTGTTCACCTCTCGTTAGATCCAACTAAAGCCAAAAGCGGGGAGGATTGGACATTCCGGTGGTTGCAATGCTATGCTTAACAATGATAATAAGGGGAACACATAGGGAAAGACTCCAAGTCCAAACTTATATGAAGTGCAAAGTCTATATCAGGACAGAGACAAATAGAATAATCGGAACATTTTTACGACGCTACATATTTTACAACATCGTCGCAAACATAAATTAAACAGAAAAAAGAGAAAGCACAGAAAACTTATGTGAACCTTGAAAACCGGAGCTTCCATATCTTCAACTTTAATACACCGGGTATTCTGATCTTTCATAGGACCAAAAAGCTGAGCTCTAAAAACAGCTGATCGAGCTGCTAGTACCAATTTATGAGCCGCAAAAGTCTCACCATCCACCTCAAAACTCACATCACTGCCTTTTCCACTTTCTAGTAGCTTCCCAAACTGGTGACCAATATTAGAAGGTGATATTGCAATAGAAAATGTTTTAGGGCCCTCTGTGTGTGACTTCACAACCCCAACGCTACAATTAACACTAAGACAGTCATCTTTAAGGTAATCTGATGTCTCTAGTGATGTTCTCTTAAAAAATCTTTTGTATCCCCTGAAAAACAAAATTTAGCACAATTAGCCTTGACCGAACTGTACAACTTCCATCGTCACAACCAGTTCCCCGAATTCAATTTACCAGGAAAATTTTGGCCAAACCATAATCAAGTAATCAACAAATACATTCAATGGGAGACATCAAAATTTCAATACAAATCAGAATTTTAAGCAACAAGAAAAACTTCAGAATTTTCAACGCATAAATATGTACACATATAACACAAATTTTCATCTTTCTTAAGAATAAAAACCACACGGGTAAGTATAGGTATGCATCTAAACCTTGAGTAAACACTCCCCCACCACTCCAAGTGTCCAGCATTGCATATTCAAGAACAAGAACATGAAAATCAATCATTCAAAATTTAAACAAAATCTGAAAAATTCATCAGATGTGAAGCATAACAAGCACTAGCCTCAAAAACAAATTGGGATCAGAACATGAAGAAAAAAAAACTAAATTTTAAATTAATCAAAATTTAAAAATGACATTTTTATCCAAAACGAACTCAATAAGGACTGATAACTAACCACATGCTACCACGGTATTTCAAGGTGTACGGTCCACTCTCCAACGTCCTCTCGAAATGGCTATGAACCTTATGCCTCTCTTTCCCACTCTGATCCAAAAGGGTCAATTCAAAAAGAGCCCTAACATCAGTTCCTTCGCTTGCAAGCGCGATGAAAAGTGACACATACGTAGCATTATCTTCCACGCTCTTCCCATCAGGGTAGAAATAGATCGCCCAATCGTACCCTCCCACCGAGAATATCTCCGACGCTATGTACTTCCCAACTCCAATCCCTTTCGATAACGAATACCCCGTTATCTTGAACCGGTGGGAGCCTTTAACCGTTTCGGTTATCGATGTCGACGATGTAGTTGCCGGACCGGAAGAAGGTGTTCCCGGCGACGAAGTTGAGGAAGGCCTCGATGTTTCTCTCAGAATCTTACCCATGCGAGAGCAACAATGTGTTGAAATCAGGATGAGATTGAGATGATCCAAAATCAAAACCCGATCTGTAGAGAATTGGATCGGACGAGAATCTATATCTCGAAAAGGAGAGATTTTGGTGAGAAAATTTAGGGTAAGATTGTGAGATTATGAAAGATGAAATTTCTAGGGTTTGGATTTGGAGTTGGAGAAAGAAAGAAAGAGATAAAGGAAGATAAAAGTCGAAGAAAAAAATTGAATGGTTGTGATAGAGGCTTTATAGTAATTTTAGTTTTTCGGACAATAGAACAAGAAAGATATAGTCACGCGCTGTTTTTCGCGCGTGGGTTTTATAATTTCTTGGTTAACTTGCTGTGGTTTTGGACACGTGGCAGTCGATGATAAGCAGATCTCGAAAGTAAATAAGCTGTAAAACGGCGGTGAAAAAAGTGATTTTTTTTAGTCACATTTGACGGCGCCTCAGTTTCACACCGTTTTGAAGGAAACCAAACACAAAAGTAAGCACGTTTTTTAACGGTAATAAATAAACTAAACAGATTTCAATTTTATTTTATGAGCGAGATTTCAAATTGAGTTTGTGACCCTATTTTTTTAGAACCTAAACAAATCATTGTAACTTTAGTTTTAAACTACAATAAGATAAGATCTCATGAATACAACAAAAAAATTATGATCTCATGGTTCATTGAAATAGTTACTAAGTATATTATCCGTTCACTGTATTTGTTTAATTAAATAAATATTTTTATTATTTTTATTATTTAATTTACAAAATTAATTTTATTATTTTAAATTCAAATGAGTTTGATTTCTCTTTTTTATAAAAGATTGATGAGATTTTTATTTTTTAACTTATGTTTTTATTTATAAGGTCAATAATAAATTTATATGTGATGAATTATTATGTTTTACAAGAAATTTAATATTTTAAAAAATTAAAAAAATATATAACTTTAAATATAAAATATGAGTGGCAATCAAAATTATTTAAATTTAAAATAGAAAAATTTATTTTGTGAATCAGATTAAATAGAGTGATAAAAATGTAATTAAATCTAAAACATATTATCATATTAAAATATTTAAATTAATTTAAAATTAATCATATCTTAAATAAAATAACTAGATTAAATAATCATATAAACTAAATGATTGACACATTTTCTCAATTGTATTTTGGGAGGCATTTATTCACATGTACATGCATTAGCATGAAAATAATGTTCTTTTTTTATTTCACATGTTTTAACATGTGGTTTATAAATTATGATCTATTATTGACTATATCACTGTGTTTAAAATATATGATTAATTATTTAATTAAAAAAATTATTTATTTTATTATTTATTTTGATCACTTATGAAAGCTCTAAAATTTGATTAAATTTTGGTAAAACGTGATGTAGAACAAAATGTTCTAATATGAAAAATTCTGTAAAGAACAACATGTCAGACAAGATGTTCTATCTTGAGGACTCGACATCTTGGTCTAATACAGCAGAATTGTTGCAGATTTGTTCAATAATTTAAGGCGCAAACAGAACATGGATCAAAGAATGATTAGACAGAGATTTTGAAGCTTATGGACAACTGAAGATTATAAAAGGAAGACCAATACCTAAGACAAATTACTAGTCCTTGTTAAGACTTTTGTAAAGTAAAAAATAAGGGTTTACAATTTTGAGAGTCGAGTGCTTTTCTTGTATTATAAGTCACCCTTTGTATCGGTTTGATACATTGTGGTAGACATAGTTTTTCATATTCAGAAACCTGTAGGTAATGAATTGTATATTATTTTTGGATGAAGCTTTTAAGCTAATTCAAGTATTAGTGTTAGGCAAGAGTATTGACTGAATATTATGTTCAAAGGGTTGTCTTTCAATTGAACAGTTTGATGCAGTCACCGGAGGTTGTGACTGTTAGATATCACTGAGGTGATTTAGGAATTGAGATGGGTTTCTGGTAGAAGTTGCACTGGGTAGGGAATTAAGTGATAAGTTACCGGAGGTTGTATACTTAGAATTAATACTACTGATAGTGAATTTTATTCTTGGCTTGGTAGCCTTCAAATGTATGTGTTGTTGTACACTGAACTGGGTCATCATATCTTGATGCTATTTATTATTTTGTTATGCATAACTCAATCTATTCTTATGCTCTAAAATATATGTCTTAACAGATGTTTAAACATCAGTCATGACACAGTTATAACTTTGAGATATTAGAATGCTCCTTCTTATCATTATGCAGAGATCAAGTGTCTCAACATCTCTTAGGACATCTGAGATCTGCTTAACAAAATTTCAATTAGAATCAGAGCAGGCATCATGTTTTGCTTCTAGATGAGTTATAAGGAATATACTTTCTGGTCTTTTGAACAAGGAAGGAGATTGTATGATCAGACCATCCATTATTGTTATGTTCAAAGGGATTGGAAGCTATGATGATAGCTTTTTGAATCCAGCCAGACAACTACTGATGGTTGACTGTTACTTTTGTGAAAATTCTACCACTGTTGCTGATAATGATGTTATTTTTACGCATGGTGCCTTATAAGATGTTCTGACATCTTAGCGCTTGTTGAAGATGGTGTCAGCCTCTCTAAACGTTCATGCCATCACTAGCTGAGAGTAATATGAAGGAGAGAGCATTGTGATTTGGCTTCCGCCAAAGGATAATCCTATGTTGCTTGAGAGATAGTTTCAACCAGTTATCATGAAGGGTAATAAGAGAAAAAATGTTGAGTTAAGGTCCTGTTTATCAAATTCAAGATCTATGGATTTGGCAAACACGACTTGAGTTTTCTCTCAAGTCCACTCATAAAGGCACTTTTGAATGTATTTGATAAATAGAGTTCAGAAGAGAAGATGGTCAAGAAGAAGATCCACGAGTACATATTTAAGAAGTGTGACATGAGAATGTCATACCATTGAAGAAAGACAAGAGCAATTTATTTTTGCTCCCAACCCTATAAGAGAGTTTATATGTTTAAGGATTCCCTATCAAAATTCTTGGAAGGTCGTCTATTCTATAATAGAAAAGAAGGAACGATATGGTTGTTCAAATGTCAGCACACTTGTACTGACACTCAACTAGGCCGGTACTGGAGTAAAAACTGATCAATGTCAAACCATTCTTATCAATGTGAAGACATTGGATATTTGTGGAGAAATTTTTCCTACTGATCTCAAGAGCAACTACACGAGGTTTCTAACTCTTAGAAAGTGATCCTGATTATCCAAGCATATTACTGGTTTGTCTGAAGATGGTCTTCTAAGGAAGATTTATGGTTTAAAAATTTCTTCCTAAGGTGTGTTGGATGTCTTATCTTGTAGCTAGAGTAAAGAGGTGTGTCAACCTGAAGAAGCATTAGTCTATAAGGACTAAGCAGTTGTAGAGGGCTCATCTAGCGAGTAGGGCTTTAAAAGATTCACGAGGATATGGTTTTCCTAGTCTGAACACTAAATTGTCAAGAGGTTGTGTATCAAGAAGCAAGTTGAGTCATGGATGTTAATCATAATGTCTTAACATTCTGATCATCATCGAGATTCTCTAGCTAAAAGGGACACTAATGACATTTGGTGACTGAAGAATACAAAATTCAGATTTTAAATCAATTGTTAAAGCATTTAAATGTTGCTTGGTGTTCAAGAAAGATGATGTCAAAATGTCACACCAGAAGGTGCAGCTTCAGACAGTTGCAAGAACTCAAGAACCTTTCTATGTATCTGATTTGACTTGAAGAATGGATACAGTCGATATCATCTGTGAAGTTCTCAAAAGGTCATTATCTTGCTCTTACATGTAACCAAGGTGTGTAATAGCTTTAGCACCAATTTCAATGTTCTGTTCATTGGAAAAGGAACTGATGTTGAAACATCATTCCAGGAGAGTGTGTGCAGAATCTTGTTGATCCAATGAGTGAACTTCTTGGACAAAGGAGTGATGCATCATATGTTCTGGATGCTAAACAAATGTGTGTTAATTAAAAGTGTTGGGAATCTTCTTCAGATTGGACTTAAAGAGACATTTGGTTTGCAGTCTATGGAGTCTCTATCCAAGAAACTTGTTATGGATAGGTGTGCTGGTGGAAGTGAAGATTAACACATGATCATTTTGATGAACATTTCTTGGGTCAGTTTATTTCTGATCTAAGCGCATATGGGTGCAGAAGTTATATTCCAGTATCTCCTATAGATGTATGTGCCCTAATTCCTAGTGGAGGACTGATAAAGGCATCTCAACCAGACTATTTAGAGGTGAAAATCTAATATTCAAGACGTTTTCTCAAATATCTTGAAGACTCTTCTTCTCTTAAGAAGCCAAATTTGTGTGAACCTGCTTGTGGATACTCTTTTCAAATAGAATATTTTCTGATATGGATTATTATGTTGGAGAAGGGAACTTAAAGAAGCTATTAACCAAGATGGTTTTTTAAAAGACTGGTTGTTATTTTTTCTTAAAACAGGATGAAGGTTGTTTACTCAAACTTGAATATAAGTTTCAAGTCTATAAAAACATTGAACTCTTGTTCTGTTGAGGTAGTGAAATCTTTCAAGTTGGGATGAGCTTTTCAAGAATTATGTATGGAGCAAGGAGGACTTAGAATTGGAAGATCCAGTTTCTATGGTGGATCAAAATACCACGCTTTTGGAACTCTGATTGATTGAACTTATAGGGAGTTGTGTCAAATAACCATAGTTATTGGTCTATGCAAAAGGGTAGTAGACAAGAAGCTAAAAGAGAAACCGTTCCTGTCCATGCCTTGGTGCGTGTAGAAGAAATTCCAAGGTGCTTAAGGATGATTGATGTCTCTAAAACATCAGATAGATTATTTACACGTTCTGTTTCTAGTAAAAACTTCATGAGATGTATGAGAGTTTATTTCCCTCAGTGGTTTTTTGATAAGTGTGAAGATTAAGCCGATATAAGTGTGATTTTAATGTGTACCTTAACATGGTGTAAGAATTACTATGCAAATGGTAAGTCATGTGATTATTGTTTCAAGAATCAAAGTACATGGATCCTTTGATTGAGACTGATGTCCTAAATGATATTGGAACATCATTCCTACTATTAGTTATTCTTGGAGGATGACTAAGTTTTTTTCCCATCTTTAGAGCTATATATATTCATTGTGGAGTATGGTGCAGAGCTATTAGTCAAGACTGTGTGGATTTTGAATATTTGTGAGTAGATAATAGGTTCTACTAGAAGTATCTCTAGAAAAGATTGTATCAGGGTGAATCTTGCGAAGGAAGCAGGCCGAGGATATATATTTCTTCATAAGGAGAAGGAGCTTGATGTCTTCCAAGTATGGATGACATCTTGGCTAACCAAGGAGTTAAGAGAATTTGCATGTCTCTTTCAGGGATGTGAGCATTCCAAGTCTGATTAGATTTATTCTCATGAACAAGGTTGTCTATGTCTATAAGATTCAATATGGATCTATACAGTGTATGGAAGTGTTCAGAGGGAGAATGGTCAATGGTGTTATTTGGTATAAATCCAAGAGTTTATTGGTTATGGTACAAGTATTGTGATCCTGGTATTTTCTCACTTATAAGCATGAAGATGTTCATGTGAGGTTGTGATGTCATACTAGATGTTTGACATTGTATAGAGACCTGAGAAATAGGATTGGATATTGTCTGGGAGTTTTTTTCTTTGCAGATTGGGATAAGGTTCATGGGAGCTTTTGCTGATAAATGAGAGATGTCAGACATAACGTTTGGACATCACAGTCAAGTTTTTTTCTTCTAATTTTGGCTGAAAGGAGTATGCTTGGAGTTCATCAGAAGGCATTGTGACTATGCTTCAAAGTTTACAAGAGAGAGCAAACAAGGTCTAACTAGATGTCAAGACATTGCTTAGGACTCGTGTTTGTTTACAAGTGGCTCTATATGGACGGTGTTCTTGGACGGTGGAAATGTGTCTTAAAGAAGGCATGCAAAACATGATTATTCGATACATGCATTTTCTTTGGATGGTTCTCATTAAAGAAGAGACAGTCAAAACTGAGTTGGAAGGTGCACATTCATTTTTGCTGAAGTTATCTTCCTCTACTTACGTTCTCATTGAATTGGTCTTCAGTTATATCAATGGCTCGTTAATTTCTAAGGAAACTACTCGGGTATTTAAATAGGTTCTCTGCTTCTTTTATCTCAAGTTGTGTTTTTGTTGTGTCGTGATTTTATGGCATTTGTCCGAGTTTGGGTGAGTATTGTTTGGGTATGAAATTGTGTTGGATATTTTTGTTAATTTTTGGCTAAAATGGGGGAGAAGGATTATGCGTCTATCTCATTTGTGTGTTGTTCCTTGCAACACATGACTATTATTCATTTGTGTCTTGAGTCTGTTTTTGTAGTTGTTTTGCAAGGATGTTGGATAGGATGTTTTAACATCATGTATGTGTCTTAGTTCTTTTTGTTCTGAGTCTTCTCTTTATGTCTTGTGATCTGAGCTATGAACACAATTGTGTCTTATGTTCTGAGTAATCAGGAGTTGGGGTCAAGTCCACTGAGCCTTGATCTGGATAATGGAGGATGACAAATTGGGACTGGTTTTAAGAGGGAGTGTCTTTTATTTCCCCCTCATGTACACCAGGACAAAGGGTGCACATCATACAACAGATGGTGTGTGCTATTTAAATCATCTGAACAGCTATACAGGAAGAATGAAAGCTTCCAAAACTCACATTATTTTCTGCTAAAATCATCATAAACTAGCTGAAATGACTTCAAGACTTTATATTCCTTTTACTCCTTGATTTCCTGGGTTTATTGTACAAAAGGAGTTTTAGTCAAATTTTGTCAAAAGGGGGAGATTGAAGGCTCTAAGATTTGACTAAATTTGGGAGAAATGTGATGTTGAACAAGATGTTCTAATATGAAGAAATATGTAAAAAAATAATATGTCGGACAAGATGTCCTATCTTGAGGACTCGACATCTTTGTCTGATACAACACGATTGTTGCAGATTTGTTCCTAGATTTAAGGCGCAATCAGAACATGGATCAAAGAATGATTGGACAGAGTTTTCGAAGCCTATGGACAATTGAAGATTATAAAAGGAATACCAAGACCTATAGCAAATTACCAGTCCTTGTTAAGAATTTTGTAAAGTAAAATAAGGGTTTAGGGTTTTGAGAGTCGAGTGTTTTTCTTGTATTATAAGTTACCCTTTGTATCAGTTTGATACATTGTGGTAGACATAGTTTTTCATATTCAGAAACCTGTAAGTAATGAATTATATATTGTTCTCGGGCGAAGCTCTTAAGCTAATTCAAGTATTAGTGTTAGTCAAGAGTATTGACTGAATATTGTGTTGAAATGGTTGCCTTTAAATTGAACAGTTTCATACAGTCACCGGAGGTTGTGATTGTTAGATATCACTGAGGTAATTTAGGAATTGAGATGGGTTTCTCTTATCTATATGGGTTTCTAGGTAGAAGTTGCACTAGGTAGGGAATAAAGTGATAAGTTACTAGAGGTTGTATACTTAGAATTAATACTACTGATAGTGAATTTCATTCCTGGCTAGGTATCCTTCAGATGTAGGTGTTGTTGTACACCAAACTGAGTCATCATATCTTTGTGTCATTTATCATTCTGTTACGCATAATTCAGTCTATTCTTATGATCTAAAATATATGTCTTAACATATGTTTAAACATCTATCATGACACTGCTATGACTTTGAGATATCAAAATGCTCCTTATTGTCATTATGTAAAGATCAAGTGTCTTAATATCTCTTAGGACATTTGAGATCTGCATTAAAGTGGACCTTGTAAAGGAGTTTGTCCAGTGTGTTGGGCCTTTCGATACCAAATGTCCTAACAACCTGAACTCAAGAAGATATAGATTAAGTTGATACCTTATGCTTCATCCATCCCTCTTTAATGCATGCAGAGACAATATAGATCATATATCTCATAACATAGTATCCACATGAATGGTCGTCGGGTTGCTCTCGCCACTATAAATAATTTTCATATATTTATATCACACTAATACATATAAATAATATAATGTGAACAAATACACAAGTAACATACTTACTTTTGGGAAAACATAGTTAGGTCTTTTACCAAGTACATTATGTTTGAATGCATTATACTCCTTCATCGCTCTACACATGTCGGTTAAAATTAAATATAAATAAAAACTATACTACTCCAAAGTTAAAAATAATACCACTTACCCATTCAAAGCGTTAACCGCTTCTTTGGACAGTTCAGAGTGTAATGAGCAAAACACAATTATAGTATTTCTCTTAAGACATATAACAATTAGTTGCAAATGTTCACTGCATAAACATTCATAATAATTAATATGTGTAAAATTTATTTATAAATGGAAACACAAATTAATATATACTTACTTGCGGTAAAACAGGGCCAAATAACAATCTTTGATGTTCCCTTTCGATTTATCTTTTAAGTAACTACATATATTATCCTGTCGAACTACGCGTGAGAGCAATGAACGCCAAATCTAAGACACAATACTTGTTTTGAAGTTTCCTTTCATTACATAAGTCATGGATGTACCTGCAAGATAAAATATTTATGTTAAAGTATGCATATAAATAGAGATCAACATAAAAACTATACTTACGAGGACCAAATTTGTAAAACGAAGTTGTCTAGGTACACATTTCCCGACAAAAATTCATAGACAAAATTCCTAGAAAGTACGAATAACTGATCTAGATCATGACTTAATTTAATACCCAAGCACATGTCTGGATATTGTTAACAATCATTATTAGTCTCTCAATATTATTTACTCTTAGTGGTGTGGGTTCAATACTGCCCTGGTTGGAAAAAAACTTTCTTTCACGCTTGTACTACCCGTAACTTTCAGAACTTCATTGTCTGGAATTTCCAACTGATTTGAATTTGTGAAGCTTTATAGACCCAAAAAATTCAATTTTTGCATCATAAAAACAACATAAATACAATCCAAAATTAAAATACACAGACAATAATAACAACAACATACAACTTATACCTCAATCACATCGCGGATACACTTCTCGTACACCTTCACCTCAGTCATCCTCTCTCGCTTCTTTTGTTGCTCCTGGACACTCTCCCCCACCGTTTACAACAACCTTTCCCTGTCTTCCTCTAACTTCTTATCCTGCTCATCCCTCTACCTCTTCTTCTCCTCCTCAAACTTCTTCATATCCTCCACCAACTTCCTATCATGCTCCTCCCTTCACCTTTTCCTCTCCTCTTTAAACTTCTTCCTATCCTCCTCCAACTTCTTATCATGCTTCTCCATTTCCTTTTCCAAATCAACAGTAACAATCTCTTTAATCTTTCTCTTACGGGTTTTCCCACTAGATAATTTAAGTGGTCCAAAAAAACCTTGAAGACAATGCCTCATCCAACACCACGAACACATCCAGGATGCTCTTCGGTTCTAATCATTTATACCAAGATGTCATGATATTGTGAAGTGAAGAAGCCGACTTTGGCTTGTTCAACCAAATCATCCTACAATACATATGGAATTTCATATTTAACAAATTGATTTAACCAAAATAAATATTGTTGAAAAAAGTATTTACTTACAATCATTTGAGCCATTTCGTGCGTAACATCTAATATGAACTCATCATCTTTTCTTTGACGTGCCCTCTTCTATTTCTCGTAACGTGATGGTGAGTTAAAGTGCGGCAAAGACTTACAAAACTTCCCAGATCTTCCTTCCTTTGTTTTCTTTTTTATTCAATCATCGCCTTTTCAAGTTTATGATATCTTCCACGAGGCAATCTATGTGGATAGATATTTATAGCTCAATTTTCCTTTCCTTTTTGTATCTTTACTAAGAACTCAGGAGTGGTGCAAGACTCTAAAAGTTTCTCCCAAATAACTTGATCAATAAATGGATAAACATTGTATGAAGGATTTTCTTTATCTTCTCTGTCTTTAATATAATTATGGGTGAGTTGTATCTTAAAGCCCTTTTCAATGCTTACCATGTCGCCGAGGTAAATACTAATAAAAAAATGATAAAAAAGGAACTTGGAAAGGCGTCAAGTGAGAAATACAAACTAAACAACTGGAAAAAAAAACATAAAATGTAAAGGCTGGGTGTCGAAGCAAGCTCCCTTATTGATCTATTCCCTCGTTTTTCTAAAAAACCGAGGTAAAGAGTTTTTAATTTCTTAAAAATAAATAAAATTTGATGCTCTCAATATATATTCCCTTCTTTTTCTATTGTTCGAGGTGTCAGCTTCATCATAAAAAGTGTTATTTATTGTAGTGTCTTCTTACTAATTCAATTGAGAAACCTATATCAGGTCGACTATTGCACACATATCTCAGATATCTGACAATTTGTTTGAACAAAGTGACATCAACTCTATCTTCCTCTTCGTGCTTATCCAACTTCAAATTTGTTTGGACGGGTGAGGATGCAGGATTCGAGTCTTCCATCCTGAATATTTTGAGTATCTTTTTTACATACCTTCTTTGATGTAGCATTATACCTTGCTTCAAAATTTAAAATTCCATGCCTAGAAAGTATGACAACTTTCTCAGATCTATCATTTCGAACTCTTTCTTCATCAGCTATTTGAACTTCAACAAGATCTTTAAGCTATTTCTAGTTACTAACAAGTCATCGACATATAAGCAAATGTTTTTATATCTTGCGCCACAACCTGAACATGGACATCATACTCAGATTTGCATTCGATGAATCCCAATTTGTCCAAGTATGAGTCGATCTTCTTATTTCATAACCTAGGTGCCTACTTGAGACCATAGAGGGATTTGGGCAACTTGTACACTTTACTTGCTTCCTGTTGTATCACAAACCCATAAGGTTGTATAACATATACCTCTTCATCTAGAGGACCATTCAAAAATCCAGATTTCACTTTAAGTGAAATATCGACCAACCTTGCTTACATGTCATTGCTACCACCAATCAAATAATTTCTAATCTTGCTACTAGTACGTATACTTCAGAGTAGTCGAGTTTTTCTCTATGAAGAAATCCTCGAGCTATTAATATTTCCTTACGTCTTGTTACTAACCAGTCAACATTATGCTTCAACTTAAACATCTAATGCACTTTGATAGCTTTTGTATATGTTAGTAATCTGACTAACTCCCACGTGTTATCTCCTTTTACCGCTTGTAACTTTTAGAACATAACTTCTTTCCATTGATTATCTTTGAAGGCCTTGTTATAATTTATTAGTTCAATACTTGTAAGTAAAGCAAAATGGACCAAATATCCATCTGGTATGACTTCATCGTCACCAACCACGTCACAATCTTGAAGCCTTGCTGGGAGTACTTTGGTTCTTTCAAATCTTCGGCTTGTGCTAGCCACACCTTTTTAATTATATGCTTTGACTTTGAATCTATGATCATTTTTTACTTCAATTGTTATTTGAGTGTCATTAACTGGAATTTCTTCGTGCTCATTAATTTCTCCATCAACACCATAACTCATCAATAGCTTGTTAGTTGCATCACCTGAGTTCCAATCCCAGGAAGAGCTCTCACCAATCACAGTGTTTCAACTCATCGCGATCTTATTGTTCATTGGATTGAATAGCTTGTATGCTTCAATTTTGTGATATCCTACTATAATCATAGGTTCACTTTTATAATCAAGCTTCCTTCTTCTTGCATCAGGGACATGCTTGTAGCAAATAGAGTCAAACAATTCTAGATGACTCACTAATAGTCATTTGCCACTCCACAATTCTTCAGGAATTTTGTTCTTCAGCTTCTTGGTAGGGCACCTGTTCAGAATATAAACATCAATGGTGATAGCTTCACCCCATAAGGATTTTGGCAAATTCTTCTGCTTCAACATGCATCTCACCATACTTAATAGTATCCTGTTTTTTATTTATGTTTTTCCATTATGTTGAGGTGTGTAAGGAGCAGTTACCTCATGATCAATACCATGTTTTACACAGAACTCCTCAAATATCTTGGATGTGTATTCACCACCTCCAATTGTTCACATAACCTTATCTTTTCTCACTCTGGTTTTTGACAAGCATCTTGAATCTCTTAAAGATTTCAAATACTTCGTCCTTTTGCTTGATCACAGAGCTCCAAAGCTTTTGACTGTACTCATCGACAAATGAGACAAAATACTTATTTCCACCAATGGAATTGAATGTTCCACATACATATGAATCTATTACTTCTAGTATGCAGTAGGACCTCATTGGCATATTTGAAACAAATGAATTTCTGGATTACTTCCCAACTAAGCAAACTTCACAGAGTTTGTCGGGCATCTCAAGACTTGGTATACCAGTTACCATATCTTGAGTGACCTAAAATTTAGATGGCCAAATCTTAAATGCCATAACCAACTGTTCTTGTAGTCGATAATTGTGTTTAGGCATTGTACCTTAGTCGAATTGATCATGGTCTTAAATGTCCTATTTTTTGACAGATGAGATTTTAAGACCAAATTATTCCAAGTCTCGAAGAGTTCCAAGGCTCCACCTTTCATAATCAATGAGAAACCTTTTCCATCCAGTTTTCTAATACTTAGCATCTTTCACTTCATTATAGGTACATATAGTACATCTTTGATAATAGCTTGCTCCATTTTTCCTTTGAATAACTATGTTACCACTGCCTTCTGCTTGCAACGAACTATTATCAGCAAGTTTGACATTTCTCTTTTCTGACTCGTTGAAATCTACTAACCATACTTTTCAACGAGACATGTGATTCGAACAGGCTGTGTTGAGAAACCAGATCTTGGTGTCAACATGCTCATCTACAACTGCAGCCATAACCACCATGTCTTTAAAATCATCTGAATCTTGGTGCGCAAGGTTTGATCATTCATTCTTGCCTTTCTTGGCCAAGTAACCTCATTTTTCGCAGTTATAGCACTACACACCTTTTTCTCTTATTTCTCTTTCTAATAGGAGTTTGCTTTTCCTCTTTTTAAGGATTTAGAAGCCCTATCACCAACCTTATGCTTTTGATGGTTTGACCAATGCTTCTTGCTCTAAGTCTTGTCTCCTTTGACATTAAACTTGTTAGAACCACCATGTTTCTTTCATGCCTGAGCCTTTATAGCTTGTATTGAATCTTAAACACCTTTCCTTTTGAGAATTCTCATCTCATGTGCCTCCAACGAACCAACTAAATCTTCCAATTTCAATGTTTCAAGATTGATGGATTCTTAAATACCAACGATAATATGATCAAAGCGAGAGGTTAATGTACACATTACCTTCTCAACTATCATCTTATCAGTTAGGATTTCACCACAACCTTTCATGAGATGTGTCGCTACTGCGAAAATCGGCACCGGCTTGACAGGAGAGTCGCCACCGTGCGTTATTTATCCCTCAGAGCGGGAAAGGAAACGCTCGAAGTAAACCTCGCAAAGACGGAAAAAAGGTATGGCCATCGCAACCAAAACCTGGATTCGGGAGTCGGTTACGCAAGGGGAAGGTATTAGCACCCCTCACGTCCGTCGTACTCGACGGGATCCACGCTTGATGTTCATAGGTAAAGGGTGTGTTATCTATCTACGCTAAATGGTCGGTCTGAAAAGAAAAGAAAAGGACAGGACTCGACAGAACATACGGTGTTCTGGGCCTACGTATTCCCTCGTGCAATGGGAAAATCAGAGTCAACGTAGTTCGACTACCTATGACTAAACGGGGGAGGTTGCTCGCCAGGACATCGCGTCCTATGCCTACGTACTTCCATCTGGTATGAAAGATCAGAGCAAACGTAGTTCGACTAACTACGGGTAAACTGGCGCTCTCACACAGCGGTGAGAAAACAAACTGATTCTAAAGGCTCGGGGACCTACAACTACGATCGGGTCTCAAATGCACTCGGGCAATAGAAAGGGATAACAATTAGTCGTTAGCGGGAAAGTCTCGATCGCACAGCCGCGAGAGAACAAAGATTAGTTGTTAGTGTGCTCGCTAGGACATCGCATCCTATGCCTACATATCCTCGTCTGGTACAAGGAATCAGAGCAGCTGTAGTTCAGCTAACTACGGATCAAGCTACTCAAAAACTCCTACTGAAAGGAAAGGGAAAAGACACCCTAAACTATAGCTGGAAAAGGGGAATCTACCTACTGCTATCATGCCTGGTTGACCATCCTAATGTCTATCATAACAACTCCGCAGCGGAGAAGTCAGAGCTCCTAAGGGATCATGGCAACAGGACTAAACTACAAAACAAGAATTAACTGCAAAGCAAAGAAATACTGAAAATATGCATGAATGCAACGTCTAAACAAACAAGGCACAAAGGCCGCAAACCACAAAGGCAAGGGAGCTCAGCTCTACCAAATACCAACAAGCAAAGCCACTCAATAACAGACAAGCAGAAGGAGGACCACCTCAACTTCTCATGCACACAAAGTCTACTTCTAAAATGCACTATCTCAGAACTATCTAGATGAATGCCTAAGTCTAATGCAACATAACATCACGCAAGTCAAACAATACAAAGAGAAGGCTAGCTAACCTGACAAGCCTCTATCTACAAAACAAGAAACTACTCCTGGGCAAGGCCCCTAACAAACCTGGAACAATCTCCTAATATATCTCTAAACAAAACCCTATATAACACCTTAAGCAAAGATCTAAGCAAACATTCTAATCAAACCCTAAGCAAGAGGAATCAATCCCAGTCTCCAAGCTTCAGAACAAGCTTACCAAAGAAAGGGAGCTAAGCAGACAAACTCATAGTGCCTTCCTCAGGAAAGTACCAGGAGGTTACTACTCAGGAGTCATATCCTATGCGGCTCAACAACTGTGATCAGTTTATATTCCTCCTCAGGAGAAATTAAACTCACATGAAGGCTCCGGCATCATTGGATATTTAAGAAAGCCTATATGCACTAAGGGAACTAAGTGAACAGACTCATAGGACCTTCCTCAGGAAAGTACTAGGAGGCTAACACTTAGGAATCGTATCCTACGTGGCTCAACAACTGTGATCAGTTTACATTCCTCCTCAGGAGAAATTAAACTCACAAGTTGGCTCCAACATCATTGGATACTTAAGAAATCCTAGATGAACTAGAGGAACTAAGTGAACAGACCCATAGGACCTTCCTCAGGAAAGTACTAGGAGGCTTCCACTTAGGAATCGTATCCCATGTGGCTCAACAACATGTGATCAGTTTACATTCTTCCTCAGGAGAAATTAAACTCACAAGTTGGCTCCAACATCACTGGATACTTAAGAAAGAGGTGAGAAGAAAGAATGAAAGTCATTCATAGTGCCTTCCTCAGGAAAGTACCATAAACTCCCTTCAAACTTCAGGATCTCGAACCTCACAAACAGGGAACAAGCTCCTAGACTAAGCCTCAATCCAATGCATCCTTGCAAGCTCCAACAGGACTTCAACCAGCTCCCATCCTCAAGAAGAACCCGCAGGCCAACAAACCACAAGAGACTATCTCTGAAGTTCGACCACAGTTGAACTTCAAAGTCAGAAGTCATCAAGACTTCTTCTATCTTCAAGCTCATACTAATCATATCATAACATCCTACAAAAATCTATCAAAAATCTATGGGGAACCTACATGGCTCTATGACAACATACTAAAAAAAACAGAACAAAATTCATTACCAGATGAAAGAACTAAAATCAGCAACGCACACATATCCACAAACCAATTATTCAATATCACTGACAATACAAAAAATGCAATTAAACGGAAAATGCATGATTAAGCTAATATTTCTGCACTATAAAATTCTACATTGAATTACGAGTCTACAGGAAAAAGAACGGAATTATTTGACTAAACCTACTATTTTTTATGAATTTTCTAACAATATGTATGCACTAAAAATATTAAAAAAGTCAATTAAATGGAAAGAATATCAAACAAAAATAAAATGGCATTTTTATTTTATATGATTTTCTAGACATTATTATAAAGTGGTAGAAAAAAGAAGAATTGAAAAATCAATTGTCTTTATTTTGTTATGAATTTTCCAAGAACAAGAAAATAGTAAAAGAAACAAAATTTGAATAAAACTGGAGGGGGGTTTCAAACAGCAATATTCTAAGTTCATTTTGGCTGGGCCCTGAAGAGGGGTGGTGCGCATAGCAGGTTTTGCGCTGGCCCAATGACATCCAAAAAAATCAATTAAGAAAAACAGAAAAACGCACAGGGGGGGGTGTAGCCAGCAAGGCTTTCCAGTTGACTCTTATTGGGCTGATGCCCAAGGGGGTGCGAATAGCCTTAGGGCCTAAGGCCCACATCAATATCACTCAGTCTCTCACACGAGGGAGGGGAAAATGAGTAACAAGGGGGTGCCTCAGCAAAACGTGTTTGGGCTTGGCCCAAACCTAACCCTAACCCACACACAAAACCCTATCTACCTTCCCCCAACCCCAAACACTATTCACCGTAACCCTAGCCGTCTTCAACCTTCATCTTCCTCACCCTCTCTGTAACTTATCTCCAGAAAACCCCAAAGAAACATCTCACATGAAATCTCCACTAAAACCTAACCTCAAATCCCAGATCTCACCAAAACCCCCTTCGTTAAACTATCAACAAGACCTAATCCCAAATGCTAATTGACATCCCAACGGAAATCTACATTCAGCAATCATCAACAAATCAGAGTGGAAGAACAACATACCTGGCTCGAGGTGTGAACGACGCCGCGAATCCTCGAAGTTCGTTGGAGGAATTGAAGAAAACCTGGAGAATCTTGAAGAACGTGGGCGAAGAACTTCAAAGATCTTTACAGGTCTTGAAGTGGTTGGGGGTAGACGAAGACCTATGAACAACGATGAAGACGCGCTGGGGATTCTCTGGCGATGAGACGAATCTGGGAACGTGGAAGGAGATCTGGAGGCTGATGATGATTGTATGGAGTTCTGGAAAGGTTGTTCTGGGGTTTGAGTGATTTCTGGAATTTCCTTATGAAGATGATGAATATTAACGCGTTCTGGAAAAATCTTTGGATGAGGATGAACGCTCGAACATGTTCTGTCAAATCGTGCTTGTAGAACAATGAAGATGGAAGGAGATCTGGAGAACTGTTCTTGACACACGCTGAAGACTGATGAATTCTGGAACGGTTCTTGAAGTTTCCGGCGAGTATGTGTTTTCCGGCGAGGGGACGATGGAGGTGGACGGAGGAAGAAGATGAAGCTCAGAGCGTTTCTGGGGATTCTGGGTGCAAAACGAACTCCGGCGAGCTGTCGCGGTGGCCGGAGGACGTTGGGGTGACCGGCGGTGGGAGGTTATGGCGGATGCATGGCCGCCGGTGGGTTTTCTGGCGAAGCTCCGGTGAATGCTTAGACGGTGACAAGTGGCGAAGGGGAGATCAGCCTGAGCAACGCGTGGCACGCATGCACAGAGAGAGAGAGAGAGAAGGTGGTGGCTGAGTGGGACGCGTGGCGTAAGCTGGGGAGCTTCTGAGTTGTGTGCTGGGTCCCTCCAGAGTGTACCGCGTGGCTTCTTTTATACGCTGACAAGTGTCCTTTTTTGGCCAAAAACCTGCACAAAAAATGCATTTGGACTGATAGTATGCTGGGCCTCAAAAACTGCACTCTAGCCCACACGAAAATGTTGGACAAAACCTGTACAAAACTGAATTAAAAACAATTAAACCTAATTATATCTAATTAAAATCAATTAACACCTAATTAAACTAATTAAAATCAATTAACACCTAATTAAACTAATTTCCCTAATCAACTCTAAAAATGATTAAAACCTAATTGACTCTATTTAATCTCTAATAAACCACAACTAATAAAAACCTAATTATATTTAAAAAATTCAATTAACCTAATTAAACTCTAAAAAGTGATTAAAAATCTAATTAACTTTATATTATCCACTAATTTCTATTAAAATTCTACCATTATTTAATATCTATTAAAATCTATTATTAATAAAAGAAAAACTATATTATTTTCTATATTATCTAAAAACAATTAAAACTATTTAAATTCTTTTATATTCTAAAAAAAAAAGATTAAAAACTATTAAATCTATTTTAAAATCTATATAAAATTCTAAACTATTAACATCTATTATTAATAAAAGAAAAAACTATATTCCCCTTTTTCTTTATTATTCTAAAAACAATTAAAACCATTTAAACTCTTTTATATTCTAAAAAAATCTATTTAAAAATCCTATAAAATTCTAAAAAGAGAATTAAACTATTAAAAAATACAAAAACCCTATTTAAATTCCAGAAAAATCTATAAAGCCTATTGAAAATCCACAAAAGTCTATAAAACCCTAAAAATGCAGACAAATGCAAATGACCCCATAAAAGAGCGCACGAGACCAGATCGAATCGAACAGAGAGCCCCGGGCATCAAAATATCCCCAAAATCACTATGCAAGCTAAAAAATCACCGAGGAGCGCACAATTTCCCGAAAATAAAAACCCTGGTGATCTGGACTGGATCTGCCATATCTGATAGACGAAAATCAAGCTGTAACCCTGATATCCTCCGTTTGTGCACAAATATCCTGCGTCTGATTTGCGAATATGAATTTAAAACCACGAGTCAGACAGGAGAATCGGTTGGTCAAATTTTAGGGTGCAACAGCTGCCCCTATTCAAGCGACTTGGACCTGAAGGGTTTGAAGAGCGCTCAGCCTTCAAACATTCAGAGGTACGAGCCGGTTGAATACACACAAAACCCGAAAATTTGCCAACCGCGAGCAGATACTGTAAACTGCTTGGGGAATAAAGTCCTGAAAACCGAGTCCAGTCATTACGGCAACAAACTGGTCAATCATCCGGTAAAGAACTCCTGATTTGAATACCCATTACTTGTGATACCCCATGTAACAAACCCTGAGGGTTGCAACAAAACACCTGATCCTTTCACATTGCCTACTGATAGACAGGAAGAGAAATATACTCACATCGTCCAACGATGGACGGGAAGACACCATAATCTCCAAACTCGCATCGTCTAAGGGTAGACGGGATCATCCTGATTGATGGCACAAAACAATTCACATCGTCTAAGGGTAGACGGGATCATCCTGATTGATGACACAAATCGATATTCACATCGTCTAAAGATAGACGGAAAGACACCATTGATCTCCAAATTCGCATCGTCTAAGGGTAGACGGGATCATCCTGATTGATGACACAAAACAATATTCACATCGTCTAAGGGTAGACGGGATCATCCTGATTGATGAAACAAAACAATTCACATCGTCTAAGGGTAAACGGAAAGAAATTCTTAATCTCCATACTCACATCGTCTAAAGATAGACGGAAAGACACCATAACGCAATTCAACACCATCCTTTGAATTTCAGAATCCTTCTGTCTACGGGAATTGATGGAAAGATCAACATCCTTGAAGGGGCCACATCGTCAGTATGGACTGACGGGAAGAAAACCACCTTTTAAGGAACCATGTCGTCAATAAGAATCGACAATCACGAAAACTGAACATTCTTCGAAGAGCCTCGACATCAATAAGGATTGACGGTCAGAAAAGTCCCTCTTAAACGTCATCATATCCAATAACCAGAAAGAAAACCAATATCCAAAATCGTTTTGAAACCCCTCAACAACCAAGGATAGCCGGAGAAGACTCGCTGGGGAAACACCTCATCATACGTATGATCTGGCAATAAGAAACCCGCTGAACAGTAACTCGAAACTTCACATCGTCTGCTGACAGACGGAAAGGAAAGCCACTTGCTATAGAAACTCTATTTTGAACCCCATTGAAAATCAACCAAAACTTCACATCGTCTACTGATAGACGGGAAGGAAAGCATATCCTGGGGGAAACCCCTTCTTGAAACCCTACTGCGATCACCCGCAACTTGACATCGTCTAAGGATAGACGGAAAGAAAACCACATTCGTACTCAAGACGTCTAATGATAGACGGAGAAATCCACTTATTGGAGGAACACATCGTCAATATGAATTGACGGGAAGAAAAGTCTGTCGACATCAGATGACTGCTTGACCAAAGCACAGCTACTGTATGATCAGGAATACAAATAATCTGCTGAACTGTCTGAACACTGCCGCTGGATAAATGCCCCTGAACTGATCACAGAGTAATTCACGCGCCATATGAGGCTGGTAGAAAATCTGACCTATGCTTCGTATGCATATGCGTATGTTTTAATCTTTCTACGGCGTAATGCTCCACTCTAGATGGAAATGCTACGCATTTTGACGATGATATGCAAGTATGATGCAAATATGATAATGCATGCAATATGCCAATGCAGGCTCGAGCTGCCGGAGAGAGCTGGGTACAGAACCACTTCAGCAAAATAAATGCTGAAGGCGAGGCCAACTCTGCTGGGGATAAACTGGATATCACTAAATTATCCCAGCGAAATAAATGCTGGGAGAGTGAAATCAACTCCGCTGGGGATATTGGGAACTTAACCGAACATCATCGACGAAGTAACGCCCTGCTGGGGATCATAACTCCGCTGTGAAATAGCAGGTGTGCCAAGTATGATTGGACTTCTCTGGGAATAACTTACCCATATCAATGACTAATTGGACTTTACTGGAGAAAATGGAGGGAGTCTTCCCGCGTACTGATGAAGCTCGGATCTGGAAACCGATGCGCCAACACGGATGGGCTTCACAGTAATCGCAAACATGGATTTGAGCCCTTAAGCTATCTTGCTGGGTTAGGTCCAACTGACGCTGGAAAATATTCTTCCTGAATACACAGCCTTTCAGTGAAGAGTCAAGGGATAGTAACACGACTTCCCGCATTCATCTCGCTCTCAAAAAATCGACTGCATCTGCTCGAATAACTCCGAATGACCCTGTAGGTACGGAGAACAACAATCCTTTCGCTTATGGTATGCCCCAGCCTGCGGGACCTCTGTGGGGCTAGTCCTCGAAAGGAAATCTGAAGATCTGTACCCTGATGGTCTGATATGACATGCCCTAATATTCTGAACTTTGGAAGGATACTTCACATCGAATGCTCCTCGAATAACTTCTGCGTGCTTAAGATGGTCTGCCCCTGACTGCAATGACCTTGCTCCTGATTATTTGATTCAGAGTAGTGCCCTTGACTACGCCGTATTTGCCTGAATCTCAACCTGATTGCCTCAGGATAACTGATTTCGAAAGGCTGACCTGACTGGGGATCACGGTAATAGCTTGTCCCTGCTCTCGGAACATTCGGGCGTTCTGCATTCTATCTTGACCATGCTTTCCACTGTAGGAAGCTTTTCTGCTGTCAAGCGCTTACTTGCAAGTAAAACAAGTTGTTCTGCGTAAAAGATGTATTAATGCAACATATATGACAGCTTTGACATCCAATCTGTTCACTGGGAAAAGGAAAAACAGTTTATAGCATATGATGCACAAAACATTTATCAACATTGGTATCAACATGGTAAGAGGAACCCTTTTAAGAGTCAGAATCGACGCGACCTTTACCGGAGTATGCTTTCGAAACAACCTGCTTCAATTAGGACTTTTGAAGGTTGTAACGTGGTCAGGTTCGTGGTTTTGAAGGAAAGGATAGAGGCTCAAAGTTTATTTTAACCCCCCCATTCTCCTTGATGTTCTCCCATCCTACGTTCAGCTAATTCAACCTTAGCGCTCACCTCTCGGAGGCTGAAAGATAGGAGTGATCGTTCGAGGAATTATGATCGTTGGGAGTGACAGCCACTTATTTTTCGTCTTTGACACTTGAGGTCACACGACTCGTATTTCCATCGAGGATTTTTCTTTTGATCCTTTTCATCTTTTTCTTTTCATATCCCTAACTTTTGCCTGGACTGACTCCTTTTGAGTTTCTTTTGATTTTTTTAAGTCCAGCGGGATGCCCTCATTTTTGCCTAAGTCATTTGTTTTGAAGTTTTCTTGACTTAGCGGGCTTTTGATTCCCTTTTTTTTTTCGAACAAGTCGTGTGACACTGGTTGTCTGACTCTTTGGGAAGTGATGTGGCTGTCCCACTCTTGATTGAACCATTGTGGTCTTTTAGGCACGACCTCTAGAGGTGTGATTGATCCTCGAACGGACACTCCTTTTGCAATTTGGACGCTCGGTCGAATTAGCTAACACCTACCCTGCCCCAGGTTAAGATTGAGGGTTTTTTCATTCACAGAAAGAACTCCTACTACAAGGCTCGAAGGGGTTGACAAGGGATGATCTTCCTTATATCTCCGGTGTTTAGGGATTTGAAACAATGCCTGTACATCATCAACAGGTTTTATTTCAAAAGCATACAATATCGGCAGTTGCATGTCGGTCATTTTCGTCATCCTCCCCAAATTCTTCTTAACCAAGCGTTGGACATTTGTAAAAACAGTTAGTGAACACGAATGGATTTAATCAAAACATGCACATCTATTTCATTATCATCAATTGAAATGAAAACAACAAGTTTTACAAACAAGATTACAAGTTCAAACAGGAAAGCAACTACAAATGTAAAGAAATGACAAGATAAAACAAAGAAAAATGCTAGCTTCCGAGAGCCGGGCTTTCACATCTGTCCCGCTGCTGAACCAACTATCTTTATTAGAGACAATTTGATGCTGTCCTGATCTGCTTTCAACGACTCAACCAAATTATAGAGCCCTTCCTCCTTCGTTCAGATGATTTGGGGACCTTTCTGCCCGAAGCTGATTGCTGCACTATCAAGTAGATCCTGCACTTTGTGCTTAAAAGCTTTACAATTCTCAACCGTATGGCCTGGTTCCCCAGTATGGAACTCACAAGTAGCATTGGCATCATACCCCGGTGGTGGTGCCCCTGTTAAAGGAGTCATCGTCCTCTTATGAACCAATTGGAGCTGAAGCAACGTTTGCAGAAGCTGTGCATATGGCATAGGTGGAGTATCAAAATGACGGCTTGCCAGAGGAGCCCGATTCTGATATCTCTTACACCCCTGATTATTCTGCTGTTGAGGCTGCTGCTGCTGGTATCGGGTTGACTCTTGAACACCCTTCGTATCAAATGCAACATCGGTTTCTTGACCTTCAATGTATTGATTAACGCCCTCCTTATGCTTAGCCATTTTCTTTCTTAGATCTGCCCCAGGAATAGGCAACAGTTGTGGGCCTGGAGACTCTGACGCCATGGAGTCCAGGATACGTTTCTGACCCACTGCCGCTTTAGAAACATCCATCATCTTAGCATCAACTGGGATAGGAGCAATACGTACAGCTACGCCGCCCGGCGTGAATTCAATATCGTGCGAGTCAATCAGGTCTTGAACATTGTGCTTAAAAGCATGGCAACCCTCGATGTCGTGTCCGAATGCCCCAGAATGAAACTCACATTGCCTACTGGCATCGTACCCATGAGGAAACGCTCTCGTTGGTGGTTCCAACGTTCTTTTCTCAACCAGATTAAACCTCAATAAAGTCTGCAAGAGCTCAGCATATGTCATAGGCGGTGCCTCAAACATTCTCTTTGGCTTCCCTTCCTGGATCCTCCGTTGAGCCGGATGTATCTTCTGTTGCTGCTGCTCAGGTTCCACATGCACGGGTGGCGCGAGCTTCTTCATTGCGGCTTCAAATAGTTGATCGTCTTCTTTCCTAAGCACGTTCTTGACTACCTCCATGATCAAGCTCATTTGGGTCTTCAGCTGACTGTTCTCCTCCTTGAGAATCTTCTGCTCCAAACGCATCTCTTGCATGTCTCTCATCATCTGCCCCAGCTGGCTTTGGACTTCAGTCAATTCAAACTGATCCTGTTCCATATCTCTGAAGGAGTTCCTGCAACAAACTGGATGATGAGGAAATAAGGCCCACGGTTCTGATATACCTGTTAAATGATAATGCAGCGCAGAAAGCAAACACATATTCATAACGAGATAAAGAGAAACTCAAGCTATAAGCATACAGACGAACATCTCCCACATATGTACAACCAACAAAATCAGCAGGTAAGCACAAATGAGTACGAATACAATGACCCCAGCCAACAATCCTGGTGGTGGTCGGCAGACACTAGTGCACAAAAGCTAAACGGATTAAGCAGAGAAAACAGATGCGACATCCGGCGCAAAAACCTCTAGAAACTTCTCCCATACAACCGAACTTTCTGATTGACAATCTTCAGAGCACACACTTCCTGTGGAGTCTTCCATGATATTAACTGACGAACCCACACAACTAGAGGATGGAAAATCATTAATCTGAACAAAACCCTGAGGAGTGATGCAAATACGGTTAGAGTCTAACAGATCCTGAATCTGGCTTCTAAGTACCTTACAATCATTTGATGAATGCCCCTGTGCCCCAACATGGTACTCACAGCGGGCGCTGGTATCAAAACCTGGAGGATACGGTGGAATCACCGGCTTAGTCTCTTTCGGCACTATCAATCCACTTCTGACCAGCTCTGGCAACAACTGACTGTACGACACTGGTAGCTGAGTAAACTGCCTTTCAGGTTTCCTTGGTCTTCGTGGGGCGTGCTGACGCGATCGGCGATAGGATGATCGTTGACTTGAAGTGTCTGAAAACTGATCCTGAGATGCTAGAGATTCTGAGGTGGCGTCATCTCCTTCTGCCCACTCTTCTTGAGAACTGACAACTGACTTAATCTTATCAACTGGGACGTAAGGAACATCTCGAAACTTTCCACTCCTGAGTCCTCTCTCAACAATCTCTCCCAGTCTCATCAGGCCCACAAAGTTTGTGCAACTGAACAATTTGTCAAAATAATGGCCTTTCAGAGTACCCAAGAAGATGTCAACCAGTTCTCTTTCCGGAAGCGGTGGTTGAACACTAGCAGCCAATTCTTTCCATCTTCGTAAATACCCTCTGAATGATTCATTCTCCGCTTGAGACAATTCTTGCAGATCTACGAGACTAGGAGTCAAATCCAGGTTGTAATCGTACTGCTTCATGAAAGCTCTGGCTAAATCCACCCACGATCGAATCTGATTACTCTCTAATTGCACATACCATCTCAGGGATGCCCCAGTCAGGCTATACTGGAAGCAATGGATCATTAGTTGGTCATTTCGCACAAACGAAGTCATCCTTCGACAGAACATCATCAAATGCAACTTTGGACAGCTATCTCCCGTGTATTTTTCAAATTCCGGCACTTTGAACTTGTACGGCAACACCAGGTCAGGAACCAAACACATGGCCACAGCATCCAGGTTAACGGCATCTTTCGTTTCTAAGGCTTTTATACTTTCTTCCAATGCTCGGAGTCTTCTATCCTGCTCGTGAGCTCTTGGATCTACCATCCCGGCCATTGGAGTATCTCTCCGGTAATTCATCACAGGGAAAGTGACACCTTGATTGTTAATAGGAGGATAACGTTCATTTTGGGCAACGAACTGCTCATGTCGATCTCGGTTCTCAACAGCAGGCTGTACAACTTGGGCTGCAGTAAGATTGTTCGCTGGCGGGAAGCCTTCCATAGAATCATACTGATGGTTGGACGCCCTGGTAAACCTTGCCAAGGTGTTAGGAGCCTGGAAATTGCCTTCAGACATAGCTACCAATTACCTGTAACGGACTATGCTGCTTGATTCTGCTCAAATCTGCTTCAGCCCCTTGGTCGTCTTCAACACTCCACTTCTGCCTCAACCAATTCCCCGAGAATCACCCTCTGGTGAAAACAAAGGTTGGATAAGTGCTCTGACCTGCTAGAGAAATGCTATGCAGTATGATTTATGCAAACAGAAATACAAAAATGCTAACGTGCATGTGTGCATTGGAGATATTTTCCCTCCAATTCCAGTGTCAGTGGTAGCAAGACGAGATAAATCATAAAGACAATATTTGGAAAAACCCTCATATATTGATTAGAATAACAGTCTTGTCAAGAAGTTACATAACTATGCTCCATACAGCTGATATGATAAGGAGGATCCCAGCCAACATGCCTGGTGGTGATCTCAACATACAGAATACAAGAGAGAAATCAAGTACGGGTACGGTTGCGGAAGTCCTCGACCATCTTCTTTGTCTCTGCGTGATCTGGTTGATAAATCAAACCTTCTATCAGCCGATCCCTCTTCCTGACCGTCCCTTGGATGTCTCTGACAAAGTCTTCCCAAGCCTTATCATTGGCACCGCCCCCAGGTTTGGGTCTCTTGGCATCTGCTCTATGCTGGAAATCTTCCAAATTCTTCATGGCATCTGTCAGCTTGCGCTCGGCCTCGTATCGGCGGCAGGCTTCTTCTTCAAGCTCTTCATTCTTCACTTCGACCTGTTCTTCTAACCGAGCAATCTGTGTCTTCAGCTCTTCTTCTCGCTCCTTGCGCTTGGTCATAGTGCGATCCCAGTGCTCTCTGAACTTGGCTAGCTTTGTGTAGGCCCTTTCCAGCTCTTGCTTCTTAGTGGCCAACACACTACTAACTGAGTCTACATCTAACTCCAGACGCTTCTTGGTTTCAGTCAATTCCAATAGCATAGTCTTCAGATGTTTCAGAGTTTCAGCCTGTTGCTTGGAAAAGTGTCCTGTTTCAATTTTTTCATGACGAAGCTGGGCATTCTCCTGCTCTAGAGCCTCTTTAGCCCTTGCTAGCTCTTCTTTCTCCGCCATCAGCTGCTTGAATACCTGAATGTCCACTGTGGTAGGCTCCTCCACCGGAGAAGGATGCAATGGCTGAACCGCTGGATAAGGCATCAGGAACTTCACAGCTCGCTCACGAATCCATTCCATATACGGGCCAAGAACTCGAGTATCCCCTCTGTTACCTGAAAGCTTCCCTCTCTTGTGCAAGTTTTTCCAGGCTTTCTCAAGTTTGGTCAGCATCTCTTTCCCTATTGTCCCAGTGAGATACAGAGATTCCTGTATCTCCTCGGGTTTTGGCGCTCCCTGAGGTATATACCCAAATTGCCTGATCAGTAAGGAAGGGTTGTAATTGACGCACCCCTTCCTTCCTATTAACGGGACATTTGGGAATCCTTCGCATTTGAGTATGACTTCAGCTCCGAATACCTCTTCATTGACCCATACCACGTCCTTAGAAGTCAATCCCATTAAGCGCTCGGGCCATTCCAGAGAATCAATAGAGGTGACAAACGGGCCTGACTTAGGCAAATGACTGGTGAACCACCGGCACAGGAGAGGTACACAACAAGACACATTCCTTCCTCGCCGCTTTTCATTCTGGTAGTGGGTTGAATGGTGGATATCTCCCAGCAAAGTAGGGACTGGGTTCTTCGCAGCCAAAATATAGAAGGCATCTGAATCAACAAAATCAGGAATGTTCGGGAACAACACGATGCCATACACACATACAGCAAGGATGACGTCAAAAACACCCCAGCTACCCTTCTGGGCATATTCTCGAGCCTTCTCCACTAAGACATCCAACGGAAATCCCCATGCGTCTCCTCTTCTGATCATCTTCCCAGACAGCTCAGACTCTTTCAAGCACAGGATGGCAGAAAGCTCAGCCAGCTTAGGCTCAGCGTCCGTACGATAGAAAGGCATCTGCTCACGGATCGGTATATCCAGAAGTGCAGAGTACTCCTCCAGGGTAGGAGCCAAAACAAAGTCGGGGAATACAAAACACCTAAGCTCCGCATCGTAGAACTGCAACAGAGTATAGATGCCGCTGGTCTCGTAGGCTGATGGCTGATAAACGTAGGTCAGAATCCTCCCATATCTCTTTCTGAAGTCACCCATTACCCTCTTCTTAGCAATAGCAATCAACTCTAACAATAGACTGATATTCGGCGACGGAAACTTATAGGGCAATACTCTCTTCAGGTTTTCCATGTCTTGCTAGGAACAAACACCGGAACTGGAAGGGAAAATATGTACCTGCAATACACACACGTTAGTTGAATGCAGATGGTGATGCGATGATGCAATATGATAAATAATGCAGTCTGCGAAAACAGGGGCTATGTTGTAGCCTGAAGAGGAATATCTCTGTGATCAAGAACAGAAAACCATCACGGTCATCAGAACTTCAGGACACTAACTATCATCTGATACTCAAAATATCAATCTCCTGGTAAGAAAACCATCTGAACCTCTGTATCTGACGAGAAAACCATCTGATAATAGCATCAACCTCAGATAAGAAACCTATCTGACCCAGACAACACACCTGGAGATGAATCAAGAACACCATCTGATAAAGGTACTGAATCATGGTTTCTGAAGGCCAGTTTTCTTGCAATAACCCGATCCCTCTCACAGGTAGGATAGACCTAATCCACGGACAAAGGTACGACATCCTATGCGGTCATCAGCGTCACAGACTTTCATGAGTGACGATACGATTCCCAGAAGGAGTGGCATCATCAAATCATGAAGAGGCCTCACTTGGCTGACTTCCAAATGATCGGTCCCCAGAGTCGACAATCCTCACGTCTGGACTCCCCTCAGATCCTCAGGACCGGAAAGGAGCACCTCTGCAAGAATCTTGTCTGAGCGCAAATTTTCGTAGGGAACTGTGCCTGCTCGGCAGACAGGTTCGTCTACTACTTCTCCGCAACTATATCTAGGTGTGTACTCAAGCCCAGGTCCGGCTTTCACTCACAGTAACCTCCCTTGCCCACAGCAATAATCACAATAATATAATGCTGGAAAATAAATGCGGAAAGGTAAAGGTACAGAAAAGTAAAGTACGAAAAAGTAAAACACAATATGCACAACACCCAACAAATAAACATCCAAGCGCTAGGATTGACTCGTGTAGGGGATGGGATACGGTCCCAGCATAAGGGATGGGAAAAGTCCCTAGAAGCTATTACCGTGATCCCCAGCAGAGTCGCCAGCTGTCGCTACTGCGAAAATCGGCGCCGGCTTGACAGGAGAGTCGCCACCGTGCGTTATTTATCCCTCAGAGCGGGAAAGGAAACGCTCGAAGTAAACCTCGCAAAGACGGAAAAAAGGTATGGCCATCGCAACCAAAACCTGGATTCGGGAGTCGGTTACGCAAGGGGAAGGTATTAGCACCCCTCACGTCCGTCGTACTCGACGGGATCCACGCTTGATGTTCATAGGTAAAGGGTGTGTTATCTATCTACGCTAAATGGTCGGTCTGAAAAGAAAAGAAAAGGACAGGACTCGACAGAACATACGGTGTTCTGGGCCTACGTATTCCCTCGTGCAATGGGAAAATCAGAGTCAACGTAGTTCGACTACCTATGACTAAACGGGGGAGGTTGCTCGCCAGGACATCGCGTCCTGTGCCTACGTACTTCCATCTGGTATGAAAGATCAGAGCAAACGTAGTTCGACTAACTACGGGTAAACTGGCGCTCTCACACAGCGGTGAGAAAACAAACTGATTCTAAAGGCTCGGGGACCTACAACTACGATCGGGTCTCAAATGCACTCGGGCAATAGAAAGGGATAACAATTAGTCGTTAGCGGGAAAGTCTCGATCGCACAGCCGCGAGAGAACAAAGATTAGTTGTTAGTGTGCTCGCTAGGACATCGCATCCTATGCCTACATATCCTCGTCTGGTACAAGGAATCAGAGCAGCTGTAGTTCAGCTAACTACGGATCAAGCTACTCAAAAACTCCTACTGAAAGGAAAGGGAAAAGACACCCTAAACTATAGCTGGAAAAGGGGAATCTACCTACTGCTATCATGCCTGGTTGACCATCCTAATGTCTATCATAACAACTCCGCAGCGGAGAAGTCAGAGCTTCTAAGGGATCATGGCAACAGGACTAAACTACAAAACAAGAATTAACTGCAAAGCAAAGAAATACTGAAAATATGCATGAATGCAACGTCTAAACAAACAAGGCACAAAGGCCGCAAACCACAAAGGCAAGGGAGCTCAGCTCTACCAAATACCAACAAGCAAAGCCACTCAATAACAGACAAGCAGAAGGAGGACCACCTCAACTTCTCATGCACACAAAGTCTACTTCTAAAATGCACTATCTCAGAACTATCTAGATGAATGCCTAAGTCTAATGCAACATAACATCACGCAAGTCAAACAATACAAAGAGAAGGCTAGCTAACCTGACAAGCCTCTATCTACAAAACAAGAAACTACTCCTGGGCAAGGCCCCTAACAAACCTGGAACAATCTCCTAATATATCTCTAAACAAAACCCTATATAACACCTTAAGCAAAGATCTAAGAAAACATTCTAATCAAACCCTAAGCAAGAGGAATCAATCCCAGTCTCCAAGCTTCAGAACAAGCTTACCAAAGAAAGGGAGCTAAGCAGACAAACTCATAGTGCCTTCCTCAGGAAAGTACCAGGAGGTTACTACTCAGGAGTCATATCCTATGCGGCTCAACAACTGTGATCAGTTTATATTCCTCCTCAGGAGAAATTAAACTCACATGAAGGCTCCGGCATCATTGGATATTTAAGAAAGCCTATATGCACTAAGGGAACTAAGTGAACAGACTCATAGGACCTTCCTCAGGAAAGTACTAGGAGGCTAACACTTAGGAATCGTATCCTACGTGGCTCAACAACTGTGATCAGTTTACATTCCTCCTCAGGAGAAATTAAACTCACAAGTTGGCTCCAACATCATTGGATACTTAAGAAATCCTAGATGAACTAGAGGAACTAAGTGAACAGACCCATAGGACCTTCCTCAGGAAAGTACTAGGAGGCTTCCACTTAGGAATCGTATCCCATGTGGCTCAACAACATGTGATCAGTTTACATTCTTCCTCAGGAGAAATTAAACTCACAAGTTGGCTCCAACATCACTGGATACTTAAGAAAGAGGTGAGAAGAAAGAATGAAAGTCATTCATAGTGCCTTCCTCAGGAAAGTACCATAAACTCCCTTCAAACTTCAGGATCTCGAACCTCACAAACAGGGAACAAGCTCCTAGACTAAGCCTCAATCCAATGCATCCTTGCAAGCTCCAACAGGACTTCAACCAGCTCCCATCCTCAAGAAGAACCCGCAGGCCAACAAACCACAAGAGACTATCTCTGAAGTTCGACCACAGTTGAACTTCAAAGTCAGAAGTCATCAAGACTTCTTCTATCTTCAAGCTCAGACTAATCATATCATAACATCCTACAAAAATCTATCAAAAATCTATGGGGAACCTACATGGCTCTATGACAACATACTAAAAAAAACAGAACAAAATTCATTACCAGATGAAAGAACTAAAATCAGCAACACACACATATCCACAAACCAATTATTCAATATCACTGACAATACAAAAAATGCAATTAAACGGAAAATGCATGATTAAGCTAATATTTCTGCACTATAAAATTCTACATTGAATTACGAGTCTACAGGAAAAAGAACGGAATTATTTGACTAAACCTACTATTTTTTATGAATTTTCTAACAATATGTATGCACTAAAAATATTAAAAAAGTCAATTAAATGGAAAGAATATCAAACAAAAATAAAATGGCATTTTTATTTTATATGATTTTCTAGACATTATTATAAAGTGGTAGAAAAAAGAAGAATTGAAAAATCAATTGTCTTTATTTTGTTATGAATTTTCCAAGAACAAGAAAATAGTAAAAGAAACAAAATTTGAATAAAACTGGAGGGGGGTTTCAAACAGCAATATTCTAAGTTCATTTTGGCTGGGCCCTGAAGAGGGGTGGTGCGCATAGCAGGTTTTGCGCTGGCCCAATGACATCCAAAAAAATCAATTAAGAAAAACAGAAAAACGCACAGGGGGGTGTAGCCAGCAAGGCTTTCCAGTTGACTCTTATTGGGCTGATGCCCAAGGGGGTGCGAATAGCCTTAGGGCCTAAGGCCCACATCAATATCACTCAGTCTCTCACACGAGGGAGGGGAAAATGAGTAACAAGGGGGTGCCTCAGCAAAACGTGTTTGGGCTTGGCCCAAACCTAACCCTAACCCACACACAAAACCCTATCTACCTTCCCCCAACCCCAAACACTATTCACCGTAACCCTAGCCGTCTTCAACCTTCATCTTCCTCACCCTCTCTGTAACTTATCTCCAGAAAACCCCAAAGAAACATCTCACATGAAATCTCCACTAAAACCTAACCTCAAATCCCAGATCTCACCAAAACCCCCTTCGTTAAACTATCAACAAGACCTAATCCCAAATGCTAATTGACATCCCAACGGAAATCTACATTCAGCAATCATCAACAAATCAGAGTGGAAGAACAACATACCTTCCCCTTGCGTAACCGACTCCCGAATCCAGGTTTTGGTTGCGATGGCCATACCTTTTTTCCGTCTTTGCGAGGTTTACTTCGAGCGTTTCCTTTCCCGCTCTGAGGGATAAATAACGCACGGTGGCGACTCTCCTGTCAAGCCGACGCCGATTTTCGCAGTAGCGACAAGATGGAGAAGCTTTTGCACCTTCGATACATAGAATGTGATCATCTCTTGTTATCCCATATATAGTAATTCAAATTACCTTCACAACATATGAAATTTGATGACTTTAACCTTCTCGTCTTCTTCGTAATACTTGACAAGAATATCCCATGCCTCCTTCATTGATTCAACATAGGAAATTCGATCAAAGTTCGTTGTGTCTACCAGCGATCGAATATAAAAAGCAACCTTGTAATTATTCTTCTTGGCCTCTTTGATCCAAATTTTATCGTAAAAAATTAGAACATAATTTTGAATATCAATATTACCATTAATCTTTGTAGGAAACGCGAAAACACGATTAACAATCCATTATCCCGAAAACAGGATCACTGACATGTGATTCTTAAAAACATGATCAAGAGACTAACCACAACTTTGATACTAATTTGTTAGTGTGTGAGGCATTTTTAGTGATGTGTGTGTGTGTGTGTGTGTGCGTGTGTGTGCGTGTGCGTGTGTGTGTGTGTGTGTGTGTGTGTGTGAGAGAGAGAGAGAGAGAGAGAGAATGAAGAATAAGGATTGTTATTATTGAATGTTATTGTTAATTGAATTATAAAATATCTATTTATATACAACTAAATGACTTGACTACTAAGTAACAAACCCTAACCGTAACTAACTTGGGTTTGGGCCATAATTTGGATTATATCACGATAATAATAACTTTGAGAACTTTATTAATGGAAATAATTATAACATAAAGTATGTATCGATATCAAAACAAAATTATATAACATAAAAGAGTATAGAATCTCGTTAATCTAAGACGCCCTTAATGACAACAATCATATGAATATCTTATTTGTTAAGTCTTTAATTGGAGAGAGTGTTAGTATAAAGTATATCTTTATATTTTCTATCTTCATCGATGATATCCTACAACGTACATCATAAAATTTGTTGTTAAAACACCATATGATTGTCTTATGTCACATTATAACTTGAGTTGTCATTCAACTTTTTATATTGGATTGCAACCAAGTGACATCGGTATTACGATGTTTATTTTATGAAAACATCTAATAGATCAGATTCAAATATACTATTAATATTCACATTGTTAAATATCTTATTTTTGAGCAAACACTCTTCTGTTATCTTTAACAATCCTTATGACTTCCATTTTTTCAACAATTCAATTTTGAATTCCTCAAGTATTTGTTGAATGGTTTTGTATTTGTATATTTGGACATAAAATTTGGTTATGGCAGAATGCCTTCAACATCAACAATGGATAACATAACGAGTTACAATTTTAATGTTCACATCAACAACCACAAAAATAATAATAAATAATAAAACATAATGTTCGCTCGCCCAGTGTTACATATCAGAGCAACGAAATCTAAATATCGCATAAAAAGGACAAGAAGAACAACCTCAACACCATGCTTAAGCTTTTAACAACTACTTATTTATGTACTCGTCTGTACCCCCAGAACGAGCACATAACCACACAAACAAAAAGGGTGAGAATATGCTCAAAATATATAATAGTGCAAAAGTATGCAATGGTAGCCTAAGTAAACATCAACAATCACATATCTCATTCATATCATTTCAACATAAATCATTCATATTCATCGCATAAGTATTCTCAATCACCAATATCAACATAATCATTCAATTACTTATGCAAACAATGGATTCAGTGTACTCAACACTGTAGCACCCCAAAATTTACCCTCTCGTTTTAACCGTAACTGGCTTTTGTTTCTTTGCATTTTGCATTTCCACATATCATAACATTGGTTCTCGAGACATGGGATCAAGGTGTTTCTATGGCTCAGGGTTCCCATTTATCCCAATAGTTTAGACAACGAGCATCAGATGCTCCAACATTTATTTTGCCCAGTGATCGAGCGATCGATTTTATTTTATTCAGCAGGATATTTTCAGCTCAGGAGACGGTATGCAGACTATCCCATGTATTCTCATAGTTGTAATATCCAAGGGCAAGTTTCAGAGGCTTAGAGCAAGTGGCAACGAGTGATTATACAAGATTTCCTCCATTTGGCGCCACTTTTGGAAATTTTGAAGGTGGTAATCGGTTACCACATATGGGTAATCGGCTACCCTGGGCGAAATTTGCCAAGAAATTTGAATTTTCAGCATTGTAAATTTTCCAATCATTTTCAACCATTGATTTCACATGATCATCATTGGAAGGATCTAGAATTGTTTCAATTTTCACCATTTCCCTCCAAATTTCAAACACTTCATTCCTAGTTCCACTCCTAATTTCCATTTAAAATGCTAATCCATATTCCAAACCATATTTTGATTCCAAACCTAGAGCTTATTTAATTGAATTTGCTCCAAACCTCACACAATAACCTTCATTTTCATATTTCACCTTCAGTCTTGAGAATTTTCTCTCAACTTTTTCATTCCCAAAACCTCCATTAAAGCTCTTTCCACTTGAGTTCATTGATTCTTCATTGGAATCCTTGAATTCTAGAGCTAAACCTCCATTATTCATCTCCATTATCTTCAATTCATCATTCAATTTTCGTTTAGTTTTGGATCTGAATTCGGAAGCTAGATTGGAAGTGCTTTTTTTGATCATTTTGGCTTGATCTTGGTTGTTCTTCATTTCTACCATATGGAAACTCTTGGATCTTGAAGATTCTCAGGGTTTCTAGCTTGAATCTCTTAATTTAAAGTGAATCAACACTCACCAAAGCAAATCTCAGCTTTGAAGGTTGGTTATTCTAGATCTAATTCAGTTTTGAACTTATTTGCATAATCACAATGTAGATTCATGGCTTTTGATGCATTTTGATCCATTTGGATTATTTGGATCTTTGTGATTTGTGATTTCAATGTTTGATTGTGTTTACATGATGCTTGATCACTGATTCTTGGTGTTAATTTCGTGCTTAATTGATAACATGTTCATGTGATTGATTGGATAAGTTGTTTGGTGCTGAAAACTGATTTTGGAGGTTGTGTTTCTGTTTTTGGTTTAGTGGTAATTGGTTACCACATATGGGTAACCGATTACCCTTCATAAATTTCACGTTCCAGACTGTTTTTACAACAGGTAACCGATTACCTGATTACAGTAACCGACTATCACTAACAAAGTGCCTTGTTTTTTTCATTTTTCTTATTTGTTTGGGATCCTTTTCCCATGTAAACGTCATGATATGATATGATGCATTTATATGGATTATTTTTTACATATTTCATCATTCTTAAAGGTTTAATCTCGATTCTTCGACATGTAACATTCGGTTTCCCTTTGAATGCATAACATGCTAATGTTGCTTGATTGATGAACGATCACATGATTTACTTGCTTATATCATTTTAGTTGGTTATCATGAATGTTTTCTTTGTTGGATGTTTGATGCACGTTTTCATTTATTTCCAATTCCGCTTTGTTGTGCACTTGTTTGATTGTTCGATCGTTCAATGTGAATTGAAGAGCATGTTAATTTTGTTGATTTCTTATAGATGCAATATTGTTGATTAATTACATTTGATTGTTGAAGCATGTCCATACTTGCATAATATCTATCCATGATTGGTGTTTGCTTTTGATTAATTGCATTTATGCTTACTTGCTGCCCAACTTTCCACAACTGTGGTTGTTTTGAATTTGCATGTTGTCCTTGCCTTACATGCTTACTGCCTGCCTTTTTACACCTACTTTTATGCTGAAACATGTGTTGTTATAGACTGTCTTGCTTGAATCCTAGATTTTACTGCTGTCTTGTGCAGGAGGCGTTGTTGTAGCTGCTATTTTTACCTTGTTTCCTTGCTTTTTGCCTTCCCTTTGCATGTTCCCTTAGGTTTCCTAGTCCAATTTAATTTCCAATTAAATCCAGAGTAGGATAGACATTAGGATTGCAACCCAAGCATGATAACAAGTAGGCTAGTCCCTTCTAACCTCAACCTTAGGTCCATCTTTTGCATGCTAACATTAGGATAGAATCTCCTTTTGCATCCCGACTTTAGGACCACTTTGCATGACAATGTTAGGGCCAAGCTTTCCTTAGACCTTCTGTGCGTCTCTCTTCTCATCTCAAAACGCATTCTAACTCATATAATAAAGACGAGGAGCGTTGTATGCTGCGAGCCTTAAGCACGTGGGAAATTTTGAGTGGGGTGTTTCTCCTCACTTGCCTAAAGTGTTCAGTCAATGCCCTTTGGGCGATATGCGACACATTCCCTCATATGTCATAGTCTTTAGTGCAACGTGAATCTCAAACAAAATAATTCACTTCACTAAAACTCACAAACAAAATTCAAACCTTTTTATCCTTCGGGATTTGTGTTTCAAAATCATTTTCAGAAAATAGTATGTTACTTTTCCGTTCTACCGCAAACAGGCATTGATCCTAACTGTTGGAATGAGAGTTTAACGTCACTCATAAAGAACTCTTAACCAACCTATGGTTTCGTTACCTAAACTACGTTTGCTCTGATTTCTCATACCAGATGAGGATACGTAGGCACAAGACAATGATGTCTTGGCGAGCAACCTTCCCCCCTTCACCCGTAGTTTTCCGAACTACGTTGACTCTGACTTTCCTATTACACGAGGGAATACGTAGGCATAGGGAGGTGATGTCCTATCGAGTCTCTTTCTTTTTCTTTTGTTCTCGTTTCTATTTAACAGTAGCTTTTAGATAACACACCCTTTGATTAGACCACATGCATGGATCTCGTTGAGTACAACGGACGTAAGGGGTGCTAATACCTTCCCCTTGCATAACCGACTCTCGAACCCAAGATTTGGTTGCGATGACCTTGTCTTTTCCCGTTCTTCAGATTTTCTTCGATCGTTTATTTTCCCTCTCTTTGGGATAAATAACGTTCGGTGGTGAATCTTTTATTTTTCCGCCGAGTGTTTTTCGCAGTTGCGACAGCTGGCGACTCTATTGGGGATGGTGATTCCCTATGCGAGTCAATCCTAGCGCTTGTCTGTTTTGTGTCTTTGGGTGTTTACTTTTGTGTAGTTATTTGCTTTATGTATATTACATGTTGTATATTATTGCATTTGAATTTTATTGTTATCATATTATGCCGTTGTTGTTGTGCTGTTGAGTGGGTTGTTCCATGAGAGGTAAGCCCAATACCCAGGCTTGAGTACACAACTAGGATTAGTGTGGAGAGTAGTATGGACTTATGTGGCATCTTGCCACGCAAGAGTCTGCACGAAATTCGTGTCCAGACGAGGTTTTCTTTGAAGACATTCTATCCTGTCCATCTTGGACAGTTGAGGGGGTGTTGGATCTGAAAGCTAAAGAATCTAGATACCGTTCATTGGGAAGTCAGTTGAAACCTCCTCGATTGACCATGATGCCAAACTAGAAATAGTGAACATATCATCGTTTCTCGACCTGAGAGTTCATGATACTGATGACTTGCATAGGATGTCGTACCTTTCAATACTAGAACCTACCTGTGAGAGGGATGGGTTTTGAAGGAAACTTTGACCTCCAACCAACCCGATTTTATGGTTTTCTTGTCAGAGCAGACATTTGACCTTGGATATTATGGTTTTTTGTTAGAGTTTCTGGGTTTTCTTATCAGAGCATAATTCTGATTCAGTCAACAGCACAACAACGATTTTTAAGCATTAGATACCTTGATCCCATGTTTGCATTTGCATAATCATCCTGCATTTAACATTGCGTGTTTGTATCTTTTATAGGTTCTCGTCTTTCCCTTGATTCTGGTCCTGGTTTTCTGTTAAGATGGAAGCTAAAATGAAAAAGAATATCATTTATAAATTTCCATTACTAGATCTTGGACCTTTATTTGGTCTTATTTCTATGGTTGATCCTGGAATTCTCGAAGATTTCAGAAGAGATTATGGGAGAATTTTAAGCCTTGTTCGCAAAGTTACAAACTACGAGCAAGGGGATATCCATGCTTTCTTTCAGTTCTATGACCCTCCATTACACTCCTTCACCTTTCCAGATTATGTCTTGGTTCCTACTTTGGAAGAGTTCGCTTTCATTTTGGGAGTTTCGGTCTTAGAGGAAATGTCATTATATCATTCAGAGGAGGAGCTTGACCTCGAGAAGTTTGCTAATGCTCTTTATTTGAGCAGGTCTGACTTGGTGGATGACGTAGTTTGCAGAAACGGAGCTTTTGGCTTCACCTTGTCTTTCTTGGTGGGTAAAGCCCGGAAGTATGCAAAAGAAGGTTGTTGGGTTGTTTTCAATGCTATTCTGGCTATGTGCATATATGGAATTATTTTGTTTCCCAACATACCAGACTTCATTGACATGGATGCTTTCGGCATCTTTGTTTCAAAAAACCTGTGCCCATTCTCCTATGAGATTTGTATCATTCAATACAATACAAAAACGAAAATAGGAGAGGAAAAACCGTTTCTTACTGTACACCACTTTTTCACAAGTGGCTCGTAGATCACCTTCCTCATGTTAGAGCTTTTGTTGATACCGAGGTTACGTTTGAATGGTCAAAAAAGCTTATGGGTTTAACAGAAAAGGATATCTCCTAGTTCAACCGAGATCTGCTTGGTCGTGAGCTTATATTTAGTTGTGGTAATTTCCCTAATGTACCCTTGATAGGAAGAAAAGGCGGTATTAATTACAACCTTTCTCTTGTAGTTAGACAATTTAGTTATGCTTTGAGGGGACCCCCGAAAGAGGAGGAAGTGCAGGAATCTCTGTACTTCACAGGTGTAGCTGATTATGATATTCTAGCCATAATAGAAGAAGCATGGAGAAGAGTTCATAAAAAGGGAAAGCTTTCTTTAGGGAAAGGTGATTGCAAAGCTTATGACCCTTACTTGGATTGGGTTTAGAAGAGAGTTGAAAGGATACTATTGTCGTTTCCTATTGAAGAACCATTGTATCCCCTGATGGTTGAAGAGCCTACAACAATCGACATCCTGAAATATAATAAGCTTTGGGCAGAGAAGGAAGAGCCACGCAAATAGAATGAAGAGTTAAAGCAGGAGATCATTCAGCTGAAGCACGATAAAGGGAAGTTGTTTATTTGGCCAAGACGAAGTCAGAATCGGTGACCAAGTTGGAGAAAGACTTATCTGAGCAGATCAGGGTACGAGAGCGGATCTGTCATAATCTAAAGAGCTCCTGCAGCATTTTGAAGCACAAAAAGGAGGATTTAGACAGAGCGTGTCTAGAGATATCCAAATTCAATGAGCAATGGAATGCTACTTTGACCTCTAACAAGAACAGGGAAGACCAGCTTCGTACTCAGATTGTTAAGCTGAAGGTGTAACTCAAGGTCAAAGAGAAGGAAGTAATGGTAGAATCATCCTGTAGGTTGTCGCGGTGAAATTTGGATACCAAGCTATTGATTAACTTGAATCTTTAATTCATTTGCAACCGGTCTTTGATTTATCTGAGGGAAAGGTTAAAGGAAGGAAAACCTATTTTGCATTGTAAACACAACGCAGGGAGAGATCTAAGGTTCGGGGGTTGGTTAAACTTAGGGAAGGTGCTAGCATCCTAAGTTTCTGTAGTACTCTACAGGAACCTCTGGTTTTATGTTTGTTTATTGCTATGGTTTATCTGCTTAAGGGTAATGCTAAGGGTTAAAGGTAAAGAGAAGGACCTAAAGGGGTTAGTCCTAAGTATACTCGCCAAGACGTCGCATCCTGTGCCTACATATCCTGACGGGAATAAAATCAGAGTATCTGTAGTTCCCCTAAAGGGTTTGAGGAATTATTGACTGTGAGTCAAAGTTCCAAAGGGAAATAAGCGTTCATATGGAAACGCTTACTTGGAGTGTGAAGACTCCTATCTACGTTAAAAGTTAAATTGAAAAGGATGAAGGTATGTCTACGACGAGACGCCTAAAAGGTGAGTACGGAGACTCGAATCCTAAGGCAAGGATAAATGGAGAATGTCCACGGAGGGATGCCTAAAAAGGTGAGTACGGGGACTCAAATTCTAAGGTTAGGATAAACGGAGAATGTCCACGGAGGGACGCCTAAAAGGTGAGTACGGGGACTCAAATCTTAAGGCTAGGGTGAGGGTAAAGGCATTGACACGGGGGTCAAGCATGTGGACCTTTCCTTTGGAGGGGAATATCGGTAATGGAGAATATTGAATGGATAAAAGCGATGATGTGATTGATAAGCACGAGGTAATGAAATGTAGGTAATGTGTACGACAAAAAGTGATTAGAGATTAAATGTAAAAGGATAAAACTGAGAAATGAAGTTAGATAGTGAATTATGGTTAAGTGGATTTAGAGATTAGCAATGGTGAAATTATTGATTTGAAAATTAGGAGTTTAATTATTTTTGTGATTTTTGAGAGTATTTCATAATTAAGTTTAAAATACGTTTAGAGATTAAATTAAATTGCAAAGATGAATTAAATTAATCAAAAATTAAAAAAGAGTTTATTTATTTATTAAGGCAAGCAATTAGTTAAAAAACCAATAACTTAAGTTCTAAAACTAAAATAAATTAAATTAAACTAAGTATATTTTTTATGGATTTTTTTAAGAAAAGAAATTCTAGTTTTAAGAGAAAGACTAACCTAATTCTATGATCCTAAAGATTAAGATCAAGGGGGAGATTATGCTAATATTATCGTACAACGAAATACCTTAACAATTACGGTCGATGGCGATCATGAATGATCGACTTACAAGGTATGAAAATGGCTTGATTAAATCAAGAATTAGTTTTAAAACAATTTAAGTATGAACAAGAATAAAATATATACACAATATTAACATCATACATCAAATAACTCAAAATAAGTTGAAATGAAAAGTGCACGGATTAAAATCAAGAGGTAAATACGCAATTCCAAGTCGCGTATGCGAAAACGTGCAAAGACTATCACAAGAAATTAGATTCAATAATAACGATAGCGATGTGGAATTATTAAAAAAATACGAATTAAAAATAGCAAATTGCTACCGCATTAGCGGTCATCGCAAGCTAGATCAAGAAACCGAGATGATAAAATTAGATAAAATCATAATTAGCGAATCAAAACGCGAATAGGTAAGCGCAAAAAAAAAATGGATTATTGCTTTGCTAAACCATCAGACACGTATAAAATTGAAACACAACAATAGATCTGCACATAAACCAATAAAATTTACTACTAATTTGCTACACTCAACGTGATCATCGCAATAAAGATCAAAATTGTGCATATCTGAATTTATAAAAAAACGTAAAGCAAAATAACTTTTAAAATATTTTAAAATAATAATGTTGCTAACGCAAAAAATGTGATCATCGCAACCGGATCAAACTAACGTAAATGTCACGCACCATACACATAAATATGCAAATAGCGTATCGATATAATTCGATCCAAACAATATAATTAAAACCAAAATAAAATAGTGATTATATATATATATATATATATATATATATATATATATATATATATATATATATATATATATATATATATATATATATATATATATATATATATATATATATATATATATATATATATATATATATATATATATATATATATATATATATATATATATATATATATATATATATATATATATATATATATATATATATACGCCGTCTACAAGCCGCCACTAGCGCCTCTACACCCACGCCCCCGGATCCGGTTCCGGAGCCGGAGCCAGTGTCGCCGGTGGCGACACCGGCGAGGGGTGTTTTGTATGAGACAAGTGACATAAGTTTTGGCACCACCACATATGACTATGTGGCACTTTATCCTTTTTGGCTCTTTTGGAAATTACATTGTTCCAAGTGCCTTATAAATGCTATTTAATTTTACTCCTCTTCCAATGTGGGACTAAGCATTTATTATAACACCCACTTTGTCATTTTGGAACAACTTTAATGGAAATAAATTATTATTTCCAACAATCCCCCACTTGTTCTAATAATGACAAAATAATAATTCCAGAAATGGGACATAAGAAGTATTAATACAGTTAAGTATCTTTCGATTTTAAACTTAACCTTAGTAAGAATAACACAAGGTTTAATCGGGATATTAGGTAGCAATGCTTTTAAACCATGAATCCATATGAATAGACCGGTGTTACCTTACACACACTCCTTAAAGATTCTTCCTCTGCATAACTCGCTTAGCACTTATTTATGGCCATGTGCTATCCTGTTTCATGAATTTTTCATGAGAGAAACTCCAACTCTCACTTTGAGACGGCACCATCTCATAATTCACATAGGTGAAGTTCATATAGTATCTGTTTCCAATAGATACGTACCCTCGGTATTGAACTTCATTAAGAGTTTAAGATAAAACTCAACCCTCATTTCTAATGTCAACATAATTATGAAATGTTAGACAATTATCCAAATCAATGACTTATTGTTACCCATTGAAAATCTTAACGTTAATGTTCTGTTAACTTAAGATTGGGTTGCCGCCATTGTCGGAACTCTTACTCAAGGAGTTTCAATCCCATACCTCTCGAGGTTGTTCTTACTAAGTCTCTGGCCAGTGGCTTAGTAAACGGATCAGCCAAATTATAGCTTGTTCGTATATACGTAAGTGAAATGATTCCATCCTTAATCAGTTTTCTTACGAACGAATGTCTAAGTCCTATATGCCTGGACTTTCCATTATACACTTCGCTAAATGCTCTTGCCAAAGTGGCCTGACTATCGCAGTGTATCATTACCTTTGAAACATTGTCTTTAGCCAATGGAACTTCCAAAAGAAGATCCCTCAACCACTCTGCCTCTTGACTAGCGGAAGCGAGAGCCACGAATTCTGATTCCATGGTCGAAAGAGTAATGCATGTTTGTTTCTTGCTCTTCCAAGAAATTGCTCCTCCAGCTAGTGTAAATATCCACCCAGTTGTAGATTTGTGATTTCCCACGTCAGAGATCCAACTGGCATCGGTATATCCTTCTAATATAGCAGGAAACCTACCATAATGAAGGCCAAGATCTTTGGTTTTCAACAAATAACCAAATATCCTCGTGATTGCCTTCCAATGTTCATTACTTGGATTACTAGTAAATCTACTCATTTTACTAACTGCAAATGATATATCGGGTCTAGTACATTGCATTAAGTACATAAGACATCCGATCGCACTTGCATATTCTTATTGAGCCACTGCTCTTCCATCATTCTTTTCAAGTTTGATTACATGATCAAATGGAGTAGTTACTTCCTTGAATTTCAGGTGTTTGAACTTATCAAGCATTTTTCAATATAATGTGTTTGATTAAGTTCATAACCCCCACTATTTTGCTTAACTTTTATTCCTAAAATTGTGTCAACAAGCCCAAGATCTTTCATCTTGAAAGTGGAAGTTAGAAACCTTTTTGTTTCTAAAATTCCATTAAGTCTATTGCTAATTATTAGCATGTCATTAACATAAAGACACAAATATTACAGTGTTATTATACACTTTTGTATATAAACACTTGTCACAAGAATTAGGAATAAATCCATTTGACATTATCGTAGAGTCAAACTTTTGATGCCATTGTTTTGGTGCTTGTTTTAAGCCATATAGAGATTTGACAAGTTTGCACACCTTCTGTTCATTTCCAGGAAGGACGTGTCCTTCTGGTTGTTCCATGTAGATTTCCTCATCGAGGTCTCCGTTTAGGAATGCTGTTTTAACATCCATTTGATGAACAATCAGATCATTTAAAGATGCTAAAGCAAATAACAACCTTATAGTGGTTGTTCTCGCTACAGGTGCATAAGTGTCAAAATAATCTATACCTTCCTTTTGTCTAAATCCTTTTGCCACTAATCTTGCTTTATAAGTGTTTAATGTACCATCACTATGATATTTCTTTTTAAACACCCACTTACATCCAATGGGTCTTGATCCCTTTGGTAAATCAACAAGTTCCCAAGTGTGGTTGGACATAATTGAATCCATTTCATCTCGGATAGCATCTTTCCAAAAAGAGGAGTCTCTTGAAGCTATTGCTTCCTTATAAGTTTTAGGATCTTCCCCTACTTGAAGAATTACCGGAATGCTTTTAATAAAATTTGTACTATTTCCTTCAACCAGATAAAATGAAATGGATTGAGAATCAATTTCGTCTGGTCCTAGGTTCTTTATTTTCCGGACTCTTTTGCTTATCCTAGGTTCGGGTCGTGGTTCATTTATTCGAGATGTGTCTTCAGGTTGTATTTCTACAATCCGAGAAGAGTCTTTTTCACAAGATTCTTTATTTATGGCCGACTCTGATTCTTTATCCTTAGTTATAAGGTTTTCAAAGAATTCTACATCCCGGGATTCAACAATAATATTAGACTCTAAATTTAACAGTCTATATGCTTTGCTATTTTGTGCATATCCTACAAATGCACATCTTATCCCTCGAGGACCCAACTTGGTTCTCTTAGGATCCATGTTTTTGTAATATGCCACACACCCCCACACCTTAAAATAGCCAATATTTGGTGTCATGCCCTTCCATACCTCATATGGAGAAATTCCACTTTTCTTTAAGGGAATTCTATTTATTATGTGGCAAGCGGATAATAAAGCTTCGCCCCAAAAATTGAAAGGTAGTTCGGAATGCAATAACATGGCATTCATCATTTCTTGATATGTTCGATTCTTTCTTTCTGCTATGCCATTTTTTTGTGGTGTTCTAGGTGCCGAACATTCATGTATTATACCATGTTCTTCACAAAATGCATCAAATTCAGTAGAAAAGTATTCACCGCCCCTATCACTCCTAAGGACTTTTATACTTCTACTTAATTGATTTTCCACTTCTGCTTTGTAACTCCTAAAGGCATTAAAAGCCTCATCTTTATGCTTTAAGAGATATACATAAGTGTATCTAGAACAATCATCAATAAATGTAATGAAATATCTATTTCCCCCACGGGTCAACATGCCATTAAATTCGCACAAATCTGAATGCACAAGATCAAGCAGATTTGTATTTCTTTCAACACTTTTGAAAGGTTTCTTAATCATTTTTGATTTAACACATAATTCACATTTATTGAAATCTTTGATATTACATGATATCAAGCCAAGTTTAATTAGTCTCTTCATTGAACTAATACCAATATGTGCTAATCTATTGTGCCATAAAGTAACTGAATCAAGCATGTAAGCAGAATTAGAAATTTCATTAATCATGTTATCAGTAATACATAGTTTGATCATTCCTTCAGCGGAATATCCTTTTCCAACAAACACACCATTACGGGTCAAAATAAGTTTGCCCGATTCATACACAGATTTAATACCCGGTTTTCCCAATAAATCCCCACTAACAAGATTCCTATTCATGTCTGGGACATGAAGCACATTAACAAGAGTAACTTTCTTTCCAGAAGTGAAGTTGAGTTCGACCGTTCCGGTTCCAACAACTTTGGATCGCACTTCATTTCCCATTTGTACTTCTTGTCCATCATTTGCCTCAGAATATGTTTTGAATGCAGCCCTGTCATATGAGACATGAACCGTGGCACATGTATCATACCACCAGCCTTGGACTTTGCCTTTGATTGCCATAATTTCGCTCACAGTATCAATTATATCATCATTAGCATTCACTGCATTGACCTCCTTTTTTGATTTATTATGCCTGCAATCTCGAGCATAATGTCCAGGTTTTCCACATACAAAGCATCCATTTTTCGGACCCTTCGGACCACCGAAGTTCTTGAACTTGGTATGTTCCTTTTTTGGTGCGATGTGACTTTTCTTGACATCATGTTTTTTCTTTTCCTTTCTGGTCACAGCATTGGCTTTGGAAAGACCCGCAGATTCTGATTTTTCCCTCTCCTTCGATTCCTCCTCGATTCGAAGATGCTTCTGGATTTTCTCCAAGGAAAAGTCATCAGAACTGTGCAACAGTTTCTTTTTATAGCCTTTCCACGAACTTGGTAACTTCGCAATGATTGCACCAACTTGAAAGGTTTCAGGAATGTCTATTTTCACCGCTTTGATTTTGTTCACCAGGACTTGCAATTCGTGCACTTGAGGAAGTATGGGCTTGGAATCTATAAATTTAAAATCAAAGTATTTAGAAATTAAGAACTTTTTCGTACCTTCTTCTTCGGCTTTGAATTTAAACTCCAGTGAATTCCATATGTCTCTAGCGGACGGATTGTCTGTGTATAGGTCGTATAAGCGGTCAGACAGCGTGTTCAGAATATGCCCACGGCATAGTAATTCGTCCTCCCTTCGCAGCATGCGCTTCTTCTTGAGTTCGTCAGAATCATCTTCAGTTGGTTCTAGAATTGGTGTCAGATCGGGATCCAAGACGTAGTGAACCTTGAGTGCAGTAAGCAGGAACGTCATCTTGTCTTGCCATCTGGTAAAGTTGTTTCCATCGAAGCGATCCAATTTGACAAGATCCTGATTCATGACTTTGATACTTGAAACAGCAGCGTCGGAATCCATGATACAAATACTTTTAAGATTGTTAGATAATCCTTCTATGTCGAATGGATCCAGACTGAATCGTGAACGAAATCACTTTCCTTAAAAGTATTTCAAGCACACTCTCAAATTGTCTTAGAGTTGGAACGGCCTGAATACCCAGGATAAGTCAGCCTTTTTCTCGAAACTGCACAAGACTGGTGAAGTTTCGAATGCAAGGAAGACGTTGGAATTATATGGAAGAGGATTTCAGAATTTATTAGTGAATGATTTCGAATTATGAAGCATATATTTATAGCCATGCATGTGTCTTTTCAGAAGTTTGCAATTCTTCATAAACACACTCTCTAATGAGCATTTGCAATGGTTCAAATAAAATATCATGCACCACTTCGTCAAGTGTCATGTATTTCAAATTCAAATTCAAAATCAAACTCTAGGCTCATTAACGTCGCGAATAGCCCGATTGCTCCGATGCGTCGTGCCTAAGTGCTCAAGTGCCGTCTACAAGCCGCCACTAGCGCCTCTACGCCCACGCCCCCGGATCCGGTTCCAGAGCCGGAGCCGGAGCCGGTGTCGCCGGTGGCGACACCGGCGAGGGGTGTTTTGTATGAGACAAGTGACATAAGTTTTGGCACCACCACATATGACTATGTGGCACTTTATCCTTTTTGGCTCTTTTGGAAATTACATTGTTCCAAGTGCCTTATAAATGCTATTTAATTTTACTCCTCTTCCAATGTGGGACTAAGCATTTATTATAACACCCACTTTGTCATTTTGGAACAACTTTAATGGAAATAAATTATTATTTCCAACAACAGTAGCGGCATGTTAGTAACAAATGAGAAAAACGAAATTGGAAAATCAATATGTACGTATGTGTTAGTCAATGGCAAATACTAGCAGTAATATATTGGAACTATAATATATAGTAGCAGCTTCTTACACTGGGAGTCACACAACTTTTCTATCCTTCCGTCTCCTTATCAACAATACAACTTAGATATATATAAGGGTCAAATTAGGGTTACTCTTAATTGTCAATAATATCCCTAAAACTCATTTTAAAGCTCAAATCAAATAATTAGTTAAAATAAAATTTAAATAGTTTAAAATAAACTTAAAATTCTATTTATTTATACTAAACATTTAAAAAGAACAACATATTTTCTAATATTTTATTTTTATGTCTTTTTGGATATTTTTATGAATAATTTAAAAAAAAAAGTGAAAAAATTATATTTTAAAAAATGATTTAATTAAAATACGAAAATAATAATTAAATAATAATAAAAAACTATTTTTGTTATTTTTTAATGAAAAATAGAAAAAATTAGAGTAAAAATAATAAAAAAAAACAAAAAGTGACAAAGGTGAGATTCAAACTCTCAACCTCTCACACTCACAACTTCTTACACATGCCCTCTTACCAATTGTGCTATTTTATTCATTTGAAATAAAGTGGCACTAGAAATCATGTAAAGGTAGGACAAATTTGGGGTATTACTTGAACAATAGTGATTTCAATAGCAAGGAGGTGGGATCTTAAGGTCAAAAATTAGGGTGCAACATAGGTACACGATTGAGCAGAAATTTCATGAGACTTTATCAGCGCTTGAAGAGCTCAAGATCCGAGCAGAGGTGAAGAAACCCAGGTTGGAAGATGCCTTTGGCGAAGATGCTTGGGAAGATTATTGCTATTGTCTCTAGGATGTGATATGCAAAAGGGACATCCTCATTAGAGAATTGGTTGTAAGACCAGACCATCCAGATACGAAGACGATGCTTAAGGAGGCTCAAACCTGGAGCAAAAAGCATGATTGCTGGGGAGGATTATCTTCTGATATGTCATAGTAGTTTCTTTTCTTCTATATCTTGATCATCGCCATATCTGTTGGATGAGATCAATGCCTTTTTGTATTTGGATCTTACTGTTTCAGCTTTACCTGATATATGAGAAGATTATTGTGGTGTTCTTATCCATCACTATTGTTTTTTTTTTTTTTGAAACTGGAATCAAGGGGGATATCTCCCTGTAAATACATAGACATGTTTGCATTTTGCATTTTGCATTTTCATTTTCATCGCAGGTGTTCTCAATGTCCTTTTATTCTTATCTCTGCTTAGTTTTCTTCAGTAACAGGATTGAGGAGTTCAGTTTCAATAGATATCCAACTCGAGGGAATCAACAAAAAGTAATGGATCGGGTTCAGGCTAAATTGCAGGAAGTCAGAGCTTGCATGGCCCAGTTTATAGAGTTGACGCAGAATGTTGCTAGTGGGCAAGAACAATTAAGAACTATGATCCAGCTGTTGATAGCATGGGTCGATGAATATGGTGTTTTGCATTGAGGATCTGACATTATTCCTCTACCGGTTGGTTTGTTCCACAGGGTATTCCTATCGTTGTTTTACCTCTAGGCGGAGGTGTTGTAAATGAAAATGGTAATGTTGCTGGTGTGAGTGTGTGCGTTGTGCACGGGCCTGCTGGTCCTCATTAGAAAGCTCACCAGGATGACGTCTTTTCCATGAAAGATATGGAGGTTGGTTTTCCAACTGAAGTTGACAGGAGGTTTAAACCGATATGTCATATATTAGTCTAGCTCCTGGGATCAGGATTCCCTCAAGTTTAAGGTGCCAGATTTCAACAAGTACAAAGGAGGGAAGGTTCCAAATGGCTGGTGAAAGAGTCGAAAGTGGGATTAAGTCCGGGAAGATTCCAAATGGTGGTGGATCCTCTTCGGGAGGAGCAATGAAACCATGTTCAGCAAACCCTAAAAGGAGGGAAGGGGATGCCAATGCTATTTCTCACAAGGGTAAAGGTAGAGTGCAGTCTCGTTATCATCAACAAGTTGCTACTGTGGCTATTCCGGCTGCACCTCAGCAACAAGTTAACGCTCTGCGACCTTACGCTGTTAGACCAAGGATGGTTGGCTGGAAGTTTGAGACTCCTCCGATGCCATATTCTCAGTTGTTATAACATTTTTTGCAGTTGCAATTGGTTCAGAAGAGGACTTTGGCACCTCTCACTGGTACACTGCCCTCCTGGTTATGATGCGAATTCCAGATGCGATTTTCATTCAGGCGCCCCGGGCCATAATATTGACAACTGCAAAGCCTTCAAGAACAAAGTTCAAGAATTACTTGACTCAAACGCTATCAACTTCACCAACGAGGGGCCTAATGTGAATCAAAACCCGATGTTGAATCATGGGGTGGCAAGAGCTAATGCTGTTATTGAGGGAGAAAAGTTGAATATGATAACTGATGTTGGGGATTTGAAGACTCCGTTGAGTTTCGTGAAGGCTAATTTTTTGAAGAAGGGAGTGTTTTCGGGGTGTTATACTGACTGCCCAGAATGTGAAGCACAACTTGAGGGTTGTGATCTTTTGAAGAAGGGTATTCAGAGAGTGATTGATGAGGTTTGTTTACAATTTGACAAGGTTGTACGAGAAGAAGTTGAGGATAAGTTGAGTAATGATGAAAGCGAAGTCATTACAATCTCTATTCTATATCGGACAATCAATATTTCAGCGCCTGCTAGGCTAGTGACGGTTATAATTACTGTTTCTGGACCCGTGCCATACGAGAGCACTAAATCCATCCCATGGAACTATGGGACAGAGGTGTTCTGTAATGGGCAGAGATAAGAATTGACAGGATTTTCATGTGGGGATTCTTCGGTTGAGAATATAGTTGGAACCGATGGTATCACTAGAAGTGGCAAGATCTTTTCCCCACCGGAGGTTAACATTGGTAGGAATGATAAAGGGAAGGGTAAGGCAATGACTTAGGAGAACATCCAACAATAGGTTGGTAATGATGTTTCTTCGAAAGACTCGGAGGAATTTATGAGACTCATTCGAAAAAGTGACTACAAGATTGTGGATCACTTAAATCAGATTCCTTAGAATATTTCCATTATGTCATTATTGTTGTGTTAGGAGGCACACCACAACGCTTTATTGAAAATATTGAGTTCAACATATGTACCCTAGGAGATTTCTGTTAATCAGTTGGAGGGGGTAGTAGCTCATGTAAACGCTGGTAATGGTTTGGTTTTTATTAATTTGGATTTGACTCCTGCCCGGAGAAACCATAACCATGCTTTACACATATCAATGGAATATAGAGGGTCTCTGCTATCGCATGTCCTGGTTAATACATGATCATCCCTTAATGTGTTGCCTAAGAAGGTGTTGATGAAGTTAGATACTCAAGGTTTTATATGCATGCCAAGTGATTTGGTTGTGAGGGCTTTCGATGGATCTAAGAGATAGGTGTTTGGGGAAATCACCATGCCCGTTCAGGTAGGACCGGAGATTTTCGATGCCGTTTTTTACATTATGGATATCCAGCCAGCATACAGTTGTTTGCTTGACTGACCTTAGATACACGTTGCAGGAGCAGTTACTTCAATGTTACATCAGAAACTAAAATATGATGGAAGGGAAAGTTGTTACAGTATGCGGTGAAGAGGATATCATGGTTAGCTATTTGTCATCCTACAAATATGTGGAAGTGGATGGGGAGATCCACGAAACACTCTACCAGGCATTTGAAACAGTTCAGATTCAAGAGAAGTCTCCTGTAGAAGCCAAAAGCCCAGAGGTTTCCATGTCATCATTCAAGGAAGCCTATGCTATCGTAGAATTTGGTTCATTACAGAAGTGAGGCCAAGTTCTTAATGTTCCCGTGGATACAAACCCTCCAGTTCTTCTCAAGACATTCCGAGGTACAGGGGACTTGTTCACTTCACCAGCGGTGGTGTGATATTTGATAGGATTATGCCATTGAAGATGATGAAGGTGACAGTGATTTTGATATGGATGCCTGGATTCGTCCATGTACTTTCGGCCATAAGCTATGCAACTAGACTACTGAAGAAGTCATTCATGTTACTGTTATAGAGTAATATTCATTGTTTTGATTATGTTCAGTCATACGTTATGCCCAAGGCGTAGTGACCCAATCTGTGGGGGCCTCTTGTTATTTGCACTTTGTCATAAATAAAGGACGTTTTTCACATTCAAATATTGTGATCCCTGTTTTTCTTGTTTTTGCATTATATTAAACAGAAAAACAGCAATGTGTTTTGTTTGTTGCATCACATAATAAACATAAACATCATCATACAAGTCTTTTCTATCAGATACCATTGATTCTGATTCAGCTATGGCTTCATATGACTTTGACAATCCCATTTATCAAGCTGAAGAAGAGACTGATGAACACTGTGAACTATCCAAAGAGTTAGCTAGACTTCTCAAGCAGGAGGAAAGGGTAATTGTGCCTCATCAGGAGGATATTGAAGTTATCAATCTGGGCACCGACGACGACAAGAAAGAGGTTAGAATTGGGGCTGCATTGGAAGAGAGTATCAAGAGAATATTGGTTGAAATGCTCCGTGAGTATAAAGATATCTTCGCTTGGTCTTACCAAGACATGCCTGGGCTGGATACATATATTGTGGTACATTGGTTGCCTCTCTGAGAAGACTGTCCGCCAATCAAGCAGAAGTTGAGAAGGACGAGACCTGACATGGCAGTCAAAATCAAAGAAGAAGTTCAGAAGCAGTTGAATGCTAGTTTTCTTGCTGTCACGAATTACCCTCTGTGGGTCGCTAATACTATTCATGTACCTAAGAAAGATGGAGAGATCAGGATGTATGTTGACAACAGAAATATGAATAGAGCGAGCTCAAAAGATGATTCCCCGCTCCCCCACATTGATATGTTGGTTGATAACACCGCTCAATATTCTGTGTTTTCTTTCATGGATGACTTCTCTGGATATAACCAAATCAAGATGGACCCAGAGGACATGGACAAAAATACTTCCATTACACCGTGGGGGAAATTTTTTTCTATAAGGTGATGCCCTTTGGATTGAAGAATGTCGGGGCAACTTACCAGTGGGAAATGATGACTCTCTTTCATGATATGATTCATCATGAGATTGAGGTATATGTTGATGACATGATTGCAAAGTCACATACGGAGGAAGGACATCTGGTCAATCTTCTGAAATTGTTTGAACGGTTAAGGAAGTCCAAGCTGAGGTTGAATCCTAACAAGTGCATATTCAGGGTGAGATCTGGAAAGCTACTGGGGTTCATTGTCAGTGAAATGGGTATTGAGGTAGATCCTGCCAAAATAAAAGCTATACAAGAAATTCCTGAGCCGAGGACGGAAAAAGAGGTTCATGGTTTCCTAGGGAGATTGAACTACATTGCAAGGTACATATCTCATCTTACAGCCACTTGTGAACTAACACTCAAATTGTTAAGAAAAGATCAGACGGTCAGGTGGAATGAAAATTGCCAGAAGACGTTTGAAATAATAAAAGAGTATTTGCAGGAACCTCCAATACTCATGCCTCTAGTTGCAAGGAGACCTCTAATCATGTATCTCACCGTTCTTGAGAATTCAATAGGATATATGCTCGGTCAACAGGAGGAGTCAGGTAGAAAAGAGCATGTCATCTATTACCTGAGTAAGAAGTTCACTAATTGTGAGTCGAGATACTCAATGCTGGAAAAAACATGTTGTGCGCTCGCTTGGGCTGCTAGGCGTTTGAGGCAGTACAAGTTAAACCATACAACCCTATTGATTTCAAAGATGAGCCCGATTAAGTACGTCTTTGAAAAGCAAGCACTCTCCAGAAGGATTTCTCAATGACAAATGGTTTTAACAAAGTATTATATTCAGTATGTTTCCCAGAAAGCCATTAAGGGAAGCGTTATGTCAAAATATCTTGCTGAACAGCCGATTGAGGATTATCAGCCGATGAAGTTTGGTTTTCAAGATGAAGACATCATATTTTTTAATATGAAAGACTATGGTGAGCCTTTAACTGAAGAGGGTCCTGAGATTGGATCTCAGTGGAAAATGGTTTTCGACGAAGCCGTTAATTCATATGGTAATGGAATCGGGGAAATCATTATAACTCCTCACAGTTCCCACATACCGTTCACTGCCCGATTGACATTCACTTACACCAATAATGAAGTTGAGTACGAAGCGTGCATTATGGGTTTAAAATAGGCTATTGATCTGAGGATCAAAAATCTAGATGTGTATGGCGATTCAGCGCTAGTCATCAATCAAATCAAAGGAGAGTGGGAAACTCGTCAGGCCAACCTGGTGCCTTATAAGAACTATGCAAGAACACTACTGTCGTTCTTTGATAGAGTTGAGTTCCATCATGTGTCTAGGGCTAAGAATTAGATGGCGGACGCCTCGGCCACATTATCATCGATGTACAAATTGAATTTCTGGAATGAAGCTCCAGCTATCACCATCATGCGTCTCAACAGACCCACCTTTGTGTTTACAATCAAGAAGATATCAGATGGAAAACCTTGGTACTTTGATATCAAGCATTTTCTCAAGACTCAAGAGTACCCATCTGGGGCATCCAACAAAGATAGGAAGACTCTGAGGAGGTTAGCTGGTAATTTCTACCTGAACAAGAATGATGTGCTCTACAAAAGAAACTTTGACATGGTCTTGCTGTGTTGCGTTGACGAACATGAAGCAAGCCTGCTGATGGATGAAGTCCACGAGGGTTCTTTTAGTACTCATGCCGGTGGACATGCAATGGCTAGAAAATTGTTGAGAGCTGGGTATTATTGGATGACTATGGAATCCAATTGCTTCAAATACGCCAGCAAATTCCATAAATGCCAGATTTATGCTGATAAGGTGCATGTTCCACCGACCTCTCTGAATGTGTTAACATCTCCTTGGCCCTTTGTTATGCGGGGCATCAATATGATTGGAAAGATTGATCCGACTTCTTCTAATGGGTAAAACTTTATTCTGGTTGCCATTGATTACTTTACGAAGTGGGTAGAAGCAATTTCCTTTGCCAATGTCACGAAACAAGTGGTCGCCCGATTCATAAAGAAGGACATCATTTGTCGTTATGGAATTCCGGAGAGAATCATTACTGACAATGGTTCAAATTTAATTAGTAAGATGATGAAGGAACTATTCCAGAGTTTCAAGATTGAGCATCACAACTCTTCTCCATATCGTCCAAAGATGAATGACGTTGATGAGGCAACTAACAAGAATATCAAGAGGATTATGCAGAAGATGGTAGTAACCTATAAATAATGGCATGAGATGTTGCTTCTTTCTCTTCACAGTATTGTACTTCGACGCGTACATCAACCAGGGCAACTCCTTTCTCACTAGTGTATGGTACGGAGACAGTCCTACCATTAGAAGTTGAGATTCCTTCTTTAAGGGTATTGTCCAATGTGAAGCGTGACGAAACTAAATGGGTGTAAAACAGATTGAACCAGATGAGCCTGATTGACGAGAAGAGATTGGAAGCCATTGCTCATGGTCGGTTGTACCAGAGTAGGATGAAGAAAGCCTTTGATCATAAAGTGTGTCCTCGGTGCTTCTGGACAAGTGATTTGGTGTTGAAAAGGATTTTTCCTCCCCAGACAGATCACATGGGCAAATGGACTCCCAATTATGAAGGTCCATATTTGGTAAGAAAGGTTTTCTCTGACGAATCCTTATTACTATCAACCATGGATAGTGAAGATTTTATGTCCCCTGTGAATGCAGACGTGGTTAAGAAATACTTTGCTTAAAAAGAGACCCGTTGGACAGAGAAAGAAAAGTCTAGGCAAAAACGGGGCATCCCGACGAACCATAAAAAGAAAAGGTTCAGGAAAAAAATTAGGGATAAAAGAAAAAAAGAATGAGCCCACGAGGTTGAAAACCTGAAAAGGCGACCTTGGCAAAAAGGGGTATCCCGGTGGATTGAAAACTCGAAAGGGTGATCTAGGCAAAAGTTAGGGATTTAAAAGCAAACAACTACAATCTATGTTCGATCTATGAGCTTATCCGATATATGGTTATCCCGAAGGAAAGGAATTAGTCCAATTCGTCTTTTCAGAAGGCGAAGCATGGGGAACGTCAAAGACATATAGCTCATAGCTGAACACATGGTGGTTTTCTGTTTCCATATTGTTGATATTTGTATATATTCTTTTTGCTTTTTTGCGTAATGACCTCTTTTTAGAAATTGCATTTGAATAGTAATTTGCCTATTTACAATCCTTTTACCAATAAAGTATTCATTTCAGTCAAAGAGAGCTTTTCATTCCTTGTTTTTACTTTTACTATTTTGTTTGCAAAAAATGTCCGATATTTTTGATAAACATTACAGGTGAAAACATGAGGCTTTTACAGAGTATAATGAAAGCAATGAATTTACTTGAACGATGAGTGTCATGAATGGTAACCTAGGTAACCATTTCGCACAGGGGGCATCCTATTGTTTCTAGTTTGTTTCAGGATAGCATGGTCCCCTCCCCAGTAGAGATTTTTCTCCCTGACGGTGAAGTTCTAGCAGTAATGCATGGTGAATTATTCCTCCCCTAGCAGGAGTTCAGAGTTGTATTTCCCAGTCGAAGTGGATTTGCACTACCCAGCGAGTGTATGAAGGGTTGACTATTGATAAAATGCAGTCAGGCATTTGTTCAACAAAGATTTTTGTTTCCCACAGTAGAGATTTTGTCTTCCTCACAGAATCCTATTATCGAATCAGAAGTGGTGTCATCAGCAGAGGTGTATATCATAACTCCAGCAGAGCAGAGTTTTTGTCTCCCCACGAAGGCTAATCCCTAGCAGGTGGATTTGTTCTCAGCATATTCCCAACAGAATAAGGTTGAAGGATATTCCCTAAGTAGGGTGGATTTCAATTCAATGTTACTCTCCAACAGAGTCGACGCTCTGGCGCCTCTCCTCAAGAAGATCAGTACTCGTGAACTTCTTTCCTGAGCAGAGGTTAGTGTTGATTCCCTCGACAGGTACGTCAATGGAAGATTTGGCATCTCCAGTAAAGTCCAATAGTCATTGGTATCTTTCAAGGTCAGTTTTCGGGACAAGCTCCCGAAGGATGGTATTCTCATTTTCCTCAGGGAAGATGTTTATGCAGAGTTTGTTTATTCCCCAGTAGAGTGAAGTTCTTTGTATGTGATCATTACATTCCCTGTGGAGGGGAATCGTTAACAAATTTTACTTTCATCTCTTTGTCAGGATGGAATCTTCAGTAGAAGTTTCTAATATCCATAGCAGGGCAGATTGTTACTTGTATATCCCTAGCAGGGCAGGTTATTATTCTGGTATTCCAAGCAGAGCGGAACCTTCAGCAGGAGCTTGTTATCCTCACCAGGTCGGATTTCTCCGTGCTGTTTTTGATTCCCCGGTAGGGTGAAGTTTTTCAAGAAGGCCATCCAGGGCGTATTCCCCAGCAGGGTGAAATTTTTAAAAAGCCATCCAGGGCGTTTTCCTCAGCAGGGTTGGTTTGCTGGTCTTCTCAGCACTCCTCCGGGTTATGTTTCTTTGCATTTGCATTTTGCATAACATCCTTCCAGATGCGTAGTATTTCCATTTCGTATGGAGCATTGCGCCATTTTCAAACATATGCATCTGAAGCATAAGCCAAGTTTGGTACCTTTGATGCAATTGTCTCTTTCGTAAAAGCTTGTTATCCTCATCAGGGTGTATTTTTTGGTTGTTAATCTTGTTTGGGTTTTCCCCGACTGAGTCATTTGTTTAAACGTCTTTTCCTCAACATAGTTGTTTGTTTAACTTCTTTTTTCTCAGCTGAGTCGTTTGTTTAAACGTCATTTTCCTCGGCAAAGTCATTTGATTAAACCTCTCTTTCCCCATCGGAGTATTTCTTTGCAGGTTATGAGTCGGTTAATTCTATTTCTTGCCTATTTTGGGTGTGTCATTCCAACTCTTGGTTGGTAACCCTTAGCTTAGTTTATGAATTCTGTGGATGTTATCCCAGCTTTTGGTTGGTAACATTTGCTTCATTCCAACTTTTGGTTGGTAGTCCATTGGTGGTTGGATGTTACCCTAACTTTTGGTTGGTAGTCCTCTTCTATTCCCCGACAGAGTTGTTATCTGTAACGGAGAAATTTGTGAGTGTAAGCTATTGATTAACTTAACTCAAAAATGCAAGAGTCGCCGCCGCACTTTTATTTTATCCAAAAAGGGAAGGAAACAGAGCGAACAAAACCAAAGAGTTCTAAAATAAGAACAAAAACAGAGATTAGGGTAAGGGGGTTGGTTACACAATGGGAAGGTGTTAGCACCCAAAACGTCTATAGTACTCTATATGAGCTATTTGAAATATTTGCGCTTTTTGGTTTGAAAAAAGGTTTGTTTGAAAAGAGATTGGCGAGATGAGAAGAGAATTATTTTTAAAGATTTTTTGTGTTTGGAGAGACTTATCGCCTCATGCATACATACCCACAAAGTGCAATATAGGATCAAAACCTCGTAATTCGTGGTACAAATAACAAAGATTGGTTGGTTTTGATTGATTTTAAATGTAAAGACAAGTCGTCATTTTAAGGAGAAAACGACGACTAGTAACCCACAAGTATAAGACAACATTTGCATCACCTAAAGATGGAGGATTTTTCTTGGATTATCAACAAGTCTATCACTCAACATCTAAGTGGAAAATGTCAACATCTTAATACTATGGAGAATAGGAGAATTATATCTCAACTATGAAAATGACTCATGTCTAAACTTTATGAAATGTTTTAAAAATGAAAAATGCACAAAAGCACAAAAAGTTTGAATGAGGTAAAGTTTTTTTTTTATATATTTTTGAAATTGGTCAAAATATGATTAACATTGATTGACATTTATTAAGAAAAACAAAGTTTGAATGTCACTTGACAAAAAGTTAAGGTTTTATTGTGAAAGCGGTTTTAAGTTTGAAAACAAGAATGTTTTTGAAAATAGGGAGAAGCTTTTGAAAATTTAAGAAGGGGAGAAGATGAAGTGACTACTCTAAAAAGCAAAATAAAAGCTAGAGATAAGAAGGATATAACCAACTTGTAGCACACTCCATAGCAAGCCAAATAAGAATTCCATATGTCTTGAAGCATAGCAAAAACTAAGTCAAATAAAGGCAAAGATCCATAATATTCCAAGCATAAGGAAAGGGTCCTAATTCTAAGTTCAAGGGTCCAAGAATAGTCCAAGAAATCCAAGGTCTAAGAATAATCCAAGAGCATAGCCATAAAGTTAAGAGCACCAAGTTTTTTAGAGGTTTAATCCTTTATTAGTGGTTTCAACAAGATATGGACCAAGTGGACAAAAGAAAAAAAAAGCGGAAACATAAACATGTGTCCAACGGACAAAGGAAAAATAACGGAAACATAAACAATAATATGATATCAGATGATAATAATGGAGCATAAAGTTAAAAGATAGATAGGGAGCAAGAAGGAAACATAAAAAAAAATTAGTACAATGATATCATTAGTGAGTTAGTAATTAGTCGTTATAGCAAATGATCAATGATGGTTAACTCATGCGCTTAAGCCAAAGTTGATGAAGACTCATTAGAGGATTGATAAAATCAAAGCCTCCTAACAACAAGCTTCATAGGTGATGGACCTAAGATGAATAATCAACCATACTTGGACTTTCAAATGTAAGTTTAAGTCACGAATGATCACTTTCCGATTACGGGATAATTTAGCGTTATGTTAAGCAATCGTAATCAGGTTTATGTAGAAACCACGACTATCTGAGGCCGGTCAATAACAAGTTAGTGCTAATGTATGCTAGAGAAGTAATATGTAGATCACTCTCCGAAAGCAATGCCGCACAAAAAGAAAATAGGTAACGATCTCATCTTCATCAAAAACTTGAAATAAGTTCAAACGATATCGAAGATTTTCATCGATCAAAAGAAAAATGAGAAGGGGAAAGGGAATGCCAAATTGAATTACAAGTTCAAAATCATTCCATCTTTAAGTTCATCCACTCATCTTGGTGGATTAAAGCACTAAACATATCATTAACTCAAAGCACCTAAAATGAATTGAACAATTCACTTTAAAGATAGATTTGAATTAATGAATGTTTATCCAACTTCATCTACACCCTAAGTCCAATGAATTTAAAGAGGAAAGGGACCTTTAAAAGTGCATTCCAAGGAAAAAAATCAAAAGGGAATAGAAGAAGAAGAAGAAGAAGAAAGAACCAAAACAGTCCCAAAACAGATCCAAAAACTCAAAACGAACACTGGGTAACCAGTTACCCAAAACTGGTAACCGGTTAGCACTGCTAAAACAACAACAAAAAGGAAAAATAACACTGGGTAACCGGTTACCACTGCTAAAACAGCAGCAAAAAAGGCAAAAAAAGATGCAGAAACTTGATCAATCATTTCTTCAAACACCTCATGATCAAGGATGTAATTGAGCATGAAAATTCAAGTAAAATAACAGCAATCAACACCAATAGAATACAATTTGCAATATCCAAAGATCAAGCAACAAGAATCAATAATGGATCACATTGTGGAAGATGTATCAAGAAATTATCACTCCAAATTTGGAAATTCTTCAAACTATCTCCACAAACCACACTTCAAAGCTTTGATCTACTAGAATTGATGATGAAAAAGTGAATGGATGAAGGTTTAGCTCAAATATTAGTAAGTTCTAGTGATGAACTTACTAACTTTCAAAGGAAGAAAGAGCTTTGGTGAATTTGGTAATTGGAGAAAATTGAGAGTCAAGAAGGAATTTGACAAGGTGATTTTGACTATCAAAAGCTTATCAAATGAGAGAAATGGGGCCTCTATTTATAGGATTTAGGCTTGGAAAATTTGGTGGATTGAAGTATGGTTTGGAATCAAAATTAGGCTTGGAATTTGAATTTGGAGGGAAATTAATGATCAACTGGTGATTAGTGAAGGTGTATGGTAGGAATTAGTTATAATGAGGTAGGGGATTTAAAATGAAGTGATCTAGAATATTCTCATGTTGCAATATTTGAATTTGGTGCCAAAAATGCTGCAGAATTTAAATTTGCCCAATTTTCACAAAATTCATATAGGGTAACCGGTTACCCAATATTTGTAACCGATTACCACAAACAAAAATGGTGAAAATGGCTTTTTGATGTGTGTTTTTGGCTCTGGCTCAATTCTTTTACTTGTCAAAGAAGGCATAGAAATAAACACATGAACCTTGAAGTCTCTTGAATAAAAGTCAATCAAATCTTGGGAGACTCTTGATCAGATGATTTGAATTATTTGTGGATTAACTTTGAATTTTCTCAGATGAAATTCACTTGAGCTGAGGGACTGATATTTTATATCTTTGATCCAAATTCTTCCTGAAAAGTTAGTAAAGGAAAAACAAACATTTTTTTGGACTTTAATCAATGGTTAGTAAACATAAACATAAACAAATATCAAGCAAACGAGAAAACGAAGGTGCCCAGTGATCTCTCAAGAACAAACCTACAGAGGAAGGCAAGAGAACCAAAGCTTGCGGTCTTGTTTGTGGGATGAGATGCAAATGACATGTGGGATCTTAGGGGTAAAAATTAGGGTATTACAGCTGCCCCTACTTAATTTTCTTCTATCCGGAGATATGAAGATTGACATCTTTGTCTCGACCAGATAGAAGAGACTTAAATATAACAAATAAACCCAATTTTTAGCTCTAAGAGGCCACAAAATAACATGATTATGCGAATGGTATGCAGACGCAAGACCTCTGTGAGGAGAAAATGCCACAGGAGACAAACAGACACTAGGGAGCAAAAGGAGAAAATAGACTCCATAGAGGAAAACAAAAGAGCAAGATCCTATTCCAATAAAGGAAAGGAAACAACTCAACAGGGAAAAGAGATACCATCTGCCGGTTACTGGGAGAAGATAATCAAACCAAAGAGAACAAGTAAAATACTTTCTACTGGTTACTGAGTAGAAAATAAGTGCAATAAACACAAGATAATTGTTATCTACCGGTTACTAGGTAGAAAACAAAGAGATGTATTACTTATTACCAGTTACTGGGTAGAAAGTAATCCACTTGTTGAGAGATAATCAACTACCTGTTACTGGGTAGGGAAAGAAACAATGCCAACTACTGGTTACTGAGTAGTTTAATAAGGGTAATAAACCCGAAGCAAAAGGTTACCAACTACCGATTACTGGATAGGGTAAACAAAATATCAACTACCTGCTACTGGGTAGGAAAAGGAATATCACCACAAGGAAAGATTATCAACTACCAGTTACTAGGTAGAAAAATATGACGGTAACTGACCAAAAGAGAGACAAATGTTACTTGTTACCTGTTACTAGATAGAAAAATAAAGGCAACAAAGCTCTGGAGGAAGGATTACTTTTTATCGGTTACTGGGTAAAAACAAAGGATAACCAACCAAAAGAGGTGAGAAATATTACCTACTACCTGCCACTAGGTAAAGCAAAGACAATTTACTTAAAAGGTAAAGAAACATTACCAGCTACCCGTCACTAGGTAGAAAAATAAAAGTAATGAACTCACAAGGAATACCTGCTAGTAGTCACTGGGTAGGGTATTAAAAATGTCAACTACCTGTCACTGGGTAGGACAAACATACTCGACTACCTGCCACTGGGTAGGAGAAGGAAATAAAGGTCAACTACCTGCCACTGGGTAGGAGAAGGAAATAAAGGTCAACTACCTGTCACTGGGTAGGACCAAGAAATAAGGGTCAACTACCTGTCACTGGGTAGGAGAAGGAAATAAAGGTCGACTACCTGTCACTGGGTAGGAAAAGGAAACAAAGGTCGACTACCTGTCACTGGGTAGGACAAAAACAATCGACTACCTGTCATTGGGTAGGACAAAGAGGTACATTATCAACTACCTGTCACTAAGCATCTCAAATCACACAACAAACTTCTCAAATAAAGAGACAACCATTTGTTAGGGATGAAATATCAATAACTCTGTCAGAGATCTTCAAAAGAGATACAGGTAGGTTAAATCATACAACAAAATTCTCAAATAAAAAGACAACCATCTGTTAGGAATTTCACAAAAAACTTCTCATCGAGACCTCTTCCAAAGAGATGCCAATTGATGGAAAAGATGGTTGGACAAGGATCCATCATTTCATAATAAACTTCTCTGCTGAGGATGAACTAGAGAAATGTCATTCATTGCGAAGGTACAAATAAATTTATGTAGATTACATAAGCTGCTCAAATAAAGAGGCTTTCATTTGTTACTAGGTGAGGTTTATCTTGCTGAGGAATAATTCCATCCAGATAAAAGATGGGGAGGAAAGATAAAACAAACATCTTCCACAAGGTATAAACTCAGTGGGGAATTAAAAAGGATGGGCATTTTCTGCTTAGGGGTCAACACTCTAATGGAGAGAGGACCCGCGCACTCCACGGGGGTAACAACACCGAAGAGCAAAGAAACACCAACAAAAATGCAGGATGCACAATGCAATAAAAACATGCTATGCTCACCAAAAATGAATGTGCATGCAATGTATATGCGTATGAATATGTTGACAAAATAGACAAAAAGGATAAACAGAGGGTGAACAAAACATCACAACACCACTTGAAATACTCGGCTAATCTCTACAAGCTGAAGACATCACTGAAGGTCGTGCTGGGGATTAGTAAAAGAAATCCTGCAAGAGATAAACAAAAGCCATCAAAGGAAAATAAATCCTACTACAAGACTCAAATCTCGCTGAGGAAATGAATATGTTGCTTGGGGAGAAAACCTAAAAATCACTCTTCAAACATCGATAATCCAATAAGAGGGAACAACAATATGAACTCCGCTTCGAGAGAAAGATCTATTGGAGAAAACATAGCAACAAAAATCTTCCAACTTTTCCTAGGGATAAGAAAAAATCCATATGAAATCTGCTTCAAACGGATAAAGAGATTTGCTGCAAAATATAATGGATTTGCTGGAGGATTGTAATCATGTGAAGAACTACACAACTCCACTAGGGAACAATACAACTCTTCTGGGGATATCAAAAAAAGTTCTCTGAAGACTATCCAACTCTGAGAGAAGCATCCTGGACTTGCCAGGGAAAATAAGAAGTTAAAAATCTTAGCAAAAAGTCAAGCTGTGGGGGATTTTAAATCAATACCCAACACAAGGTGAGAGAAAAACTCAACAGGTGACTGCTATATCAACACTTCTTAGAAGAAAGCAAAATTGCTCTTTGCTTGGGGAATAATCTAAAGTAAATATGCATAATCTCTACTAGGAATCAACAAAGACAAATCTCTGCATGGACAATAACATCAAAGAAATATGGCCTTCAAACTGCTCAATTGTCTGATCATAACCTGACTGGATGAAGGAAACATACTCAGCTGAAGAAAATTTAAATCAAGACTTAGCCGGGAAAACTGAACAACACTCGTCTGGTTATCCTTAAGAACAAAACTATGCTAAGGGAGTATCAGCAAACTCTTTTGGAGAAATCTCAACACAACTCTACCGGGGAGCTGTCAATAAATTCTATCAGAGGAGCAACAAAGAACCCTGCTGAGGAAAACATCAACAAACTCTACTGAGGAGAAAATCAACAAGAACAAACTCCGCTGGGGAAAACACTAAGCTTTGCGCTTCGAGATTTTACCATTCTTGGGAATACTGTCGACATTCCTCTTTATATTCATAAATCAAAGAAAAATGTTTTTTAATTTTCAAAATTTTAAATCAATTATTCACATTTGTTTCAAAAATCATCATCAAAAATAAAATGAAATTCTATAAACAGAAACAAAATTAGAATTGTAAACAAAGGGACAAAGGCCCGAATTTTATTGGTAGAATGGTAATCCGCAAAAAGGCGTAACTCCACGGATTATTACAAAGTTTGAAAAATGGTAAATATAATGGAAAGGGCTACATTGAAATACAATGATCACTATTCTCTCTAACAACTTTGAATTCCAATTGTGCTTGAGACTTCATCTGAGAACGATTGAAGTAAAATCCTTTATAGAAAATGTTTCTTCAAGCGATCAAGACTGGCCAGATGCAGTTACTTGCCATAATCCCTAAATTTTGCCTAGATTGTCCTCTCGGGTTTTCAATCTACCGGGATGATTATTTATGTTTTTGTCTCTAATTTTTGCCTAGATCGTCTTTTCAGATTTTCAATCCACCGAGATGCTCATTTTTTCCTAAGCCTCCCTTTCGGGTTTTCAACTTAGCGAGTTGTTCTTTTATTTTTTAGGCGAAATATTTCTTGACTGCATCAGCATTCACATGACGAGTGAACTCTTCACCATCCATAGTTGTAAGAATTAATGCACCGCCAGAGAAGGCTCTCTTAACAACATACGGGCCTTCATAATTAGGAGTCCACTTGCCCCTAGAATCATTAGTAAGAGTCAAGATCTTTTTGAGCACGAGGTTGGTTTCTATGAACACACGAGGTCGAACCTTCTTGTCAAATGCTTTCTTCATTCTCTGTTGATACAATTGGCCATGACATAAAATTGTCATTCTTTTGTCTTCAATCAAATACAACTGGTCGTATCTACTTTGACACCATTCAGCCTCAAACAATTCAGCTTCTATCAAAACTCTCATAGAAGGGATTTCAACTTCTATCGGAAGCACTGCTTCCAGACCATAAACAAGAGAGAAAGGGGTTGCCCCTGTTAAAGTGAAAACGGATGCACTACGGCATTTTACACTTTAGACCATGGAACTATAAACAACATGTTAAAACGCGTAGCAAAAAAGAGTATAGGCCGCGCTTTTTTACATGTTGACAACTTTCCAATATTTTTCAATAATGCGTTGCCTATTTTCTTTAAGTTACATTTATGAACCGTGGTCGTTACTTAACCGTCGCTAGATATGAATAAACAACATACTATAACTGTAGGTATTATAAGCCACAATCAATAATCGTTGCTTGTGTGGCATAGCCATATAAACCACAGCTAAATGGCGTTGCCTTGTGTTGGACTAAAATAAAAAAAAAAACATTTTTTTTATCGAAAATGTAATTAAATTATAAACTTATTTCACTATTTAAAAATTTGAGATTAATATGACAACAAAAATTATGTTGTGGGATTTTTTTTATAATGTGAAAAACAAACATACTAAATGAAAAAATCTACATAAAATGAATTTTTATTTTGTTTATTATTTTAATGAAAAACTCACTCATGAAATATATTTTTTTATAAGTGTGTTTATATTTATTAAAATATTTAAAATAAATATTAAAAATATCAAATATCAAAATTAATTTTTTAATTTATTATAACAAATAACTAAATATAATTATTTTAATTATTTTTGAATAAGTTTCCTAAAAATTAATTTTAAAATATAAAATTCAAATTACTATTTTAAAAATGTAACACACTGTTCTTATTAAAACAAAACAAAAAACACTATTCTTATATTATATTATTTATTATTATTAAAGGGCGATTATGAATTTTAATGCATCACGATACATTGATATTCTATATGATAAAAAAATATGAACTTATGTTAACAAATTAAAAACTTACATTAATAGCATTATTATATTAAATTATATTCATTGGTACTGAAAGGTCAATAACTTAAAATAATTAAAATTAGAAAAGTACAATAATAATAAAATGTTCACTTGAACCAATTAGGTTTTGGCAACCATTCACAATATTGTAAGCTTTCTTTCTTTCCACCGCCGTTTTCTTTCTTTCACAAAGTCTTCACTCTTTAGTTTCAAACCCCTTCGGTTTCAATATTTGAGTTCATTGAAAATTAATATCATTATTTTCCTCTTCAGTTTGAAGTTTAGTCCAATCGTATTGAAGTCCCAGGGGCGTCTCCTCAGTTGATGTTATGGAATATACAAAGTATTGATTCTCTGTTCGCCTCCTCAGTTTTCAAGTAACGTTTTTTGATTGAATTGTTTTACCATCTGATTCTATGATATGTTTTTATGCAAAAATACATCTTTAACTATACTAACTCTTGAGATTTGCATTCCTTAAACTAATTAAATTTTTTATTCAATATCCTTTTTTCTATGATTTTGTGTTGGTCTTATTAGCAACACATGAATTTTATATATTTTAAAGGGTTTGAGAAATCAATAAACTTTTGAACTCTTAAACTATTTAGACTTCAACCCATGGATTTATATTTTTTTTCTGTCTTGGCACTTGTTTTATATTCTTTTATAATCACAAAATATTATATACAATTTTTTTAATGAATTTCAGGTATGGCATGTTTTGAGATTTAGAAGAGATCATGGTACAATTACCTTGGAGAATTATAGTATTTGTGTAGTGTTGTAGTAAATTGATATGATCCTGATTCTTTAAATAAACATAGAAATTTAGACTAGTAATAAGAAGTTTCTACTTCCTAGAATTCTATTGTTGGTTAGAGCTGAATTTTATTGTTGTATATTTAGTTTTAATGAGTAAACTTAATTCACTATTTTATTTCCTGTTAATTCACTATTTTATATTTTTTTTGACAAGAGTAATTAAATATATTTTATTTTAAGTAAATCTTCTTTATAGGGTTTAAAAAGTATATAAAATAATATACCAGTCTAAAGTATAGGCAACTGTTTATATGAGTGGCTTAAAGTAAAACAAAATGGTTGAAAGTAGCTTTAACTGTGGTTTAAAACAAACCGTTGCCAGAAGCTAGTAATAGAAACCGTTGACTATTGATATACTTTAGGAGGCGGTTATAATAATTTGTGGTTGAAAGTGACAAAACCATCGCATATAAAAATAGGCAACGACTGTTTATTCTACACATAGAAAACTGTAGTTTAAACATTTAAAGGGCGGTTTTTCTATAAACAACTACACTTTCACGCCGTTGCCTAAACTTAATTTTGTTGTAGTGATGTACGATACCCATGCACAGCAAAAGGGAGCATATCATGCCAATCCTTGTATGTAACAACCATCTTCTAAATGATCTGCTTTAATAATCCCATTCATCTTAGTCCTGTAAGGAGAATAATTATGATGCTCAATCTTAAACTCATCGCATAATTCCTTCATCATCTTGTTATTCAAATTTGACCTATTATCAATGATAATCTTGCTCGGAACACCATACCGATAAATGATTTGGTTCTTGATAAACTGGACCACTACTTGCTTGGTCACATTGGCATATTATGCCGCTTCAACCCATTTGGTAAAATAATCAATAACAACTAATATGACTTGGTGTCTGTTTGACGCTTTAGGCTCAATCATTCCAATCATATCAATGCCTCACATGGAGAAAGGCCATGGATAAGAGATAACATTGAGAGGAGTTGGAGGTACATGAATTTTGTCAGCATAAATATGGCATTTATGGAACTTTTTCACATATTTACAACAGTCAGATTCCACCGTTAACCAATAGTAATCTGCACTTAACATCTTCTTAGCCATTTCATGTCCATTGGCATGGGTACCAAAGGATCCTTCATGAATTTATTTCATCAACATATTTGATTCGTGTCTATCCACACATTTGAGCAAGATCATGTCATAATTTCTCTTATACATCACATCATCATTCAAAAAGAAACTACCAGCCAATCTTCTCAAAGTTTTCTTATCCTTCTTAGATGCCCCAAGTGGGTACTCTTGATTCTTAAGAAAACATTTAATATCATAATACCAAGGTTTATCATCAACAATCTCTTCAACTGCAAACACATGAGTTGTTCTATCAAGACGTATCACATCAATCTTTGGCACATCATTCCAATGATTTACCATAATCATGGAGGATAAAGTCTCTAAAGCATCCGTCATTCAATTCTCTTCTCTTGCTATAAGGTGAAACTCAACCTTATTGAAGAAAGTTGACAACCTTCTTGCATAATCACGATAAAGAATCAATTCAAGTTGACGTGTCTCCCACTCCTCTTTAATCTGACTAATCACCAGAGCCGAATCTCCATATACATCAAGGATCTTGATTCTTAAATCAATAGCTTCTTCCAAGTCCATAATACACGCTTCATACTCAGCCGCATTTTTCGTGCAAGTGAAAACCAACCTTGCAGTGAAAGGAATATGAGAACCATGAGGGGTAACAATAATTGCTCTAATACCTTTTCCATATTCATTAACAGCTCCATCAAAAATGAAACCCCATCAGGATCCAGGCTCATGTCCTTCTTTAGGTAATGGTTCCTCACAATCTTTAACCTTTAGATACATCACATCCTCATCAGGAAAGTCAAATCGAATAGGTTGATAATCATCAATTGGTTGGTGTGCCAAATGATCAGCCAAAACACTTCCTTTTATCGCCTTTTGAGTTCGGTACTAGATATCATATTTTGACAACAACATTTGCCAACGAGCAATCCTCCCAGTTAAATAAGGCTTTTCAAAGATATACTTGATTGGATCCATTTTCGATATCAACCAAGTTGTACAATTTAACATATACTGGCGGAGGCGCTTGGCAGCCCAAGCTAAAGCATAACATGTATTTTCAAGCGTTGAGTACCGAGACTCACAATCGGTGAACTTCTTGCTCAAATAATAAATGGAAAATTCTTTTCTTTCAGATTCATCTTGTTGACCCATAACACATCCCATAGACACTTCTAGCATGGTCAGATACATGATCAAAGGTCTTCCTTCCATGAGAGGAGACAAAACAGGAGGTTCAAACAGATACTCTATAATTATTTCAAAAGCTTTCTAAAAATCTTATGTCCATACACAACCTTGATCTTTACAGAGTGTTATACCCCAAGTTTTGACCCCTATATTCCATCATCATTCTAGGAGCGTCATCATTGTTTATCTAACCTTAACATGTTTCAAGCTTGTCTTTATCAAGATGCAGATGAATTAGGGTTTCTGTGGGGAGACTAGTCAATATCTTGGATTGATTTTCCATGAAGTAACTCCCTATATCATCAAAGATGCTACATTGGATCAAGTATGAATCCAATTTGAGGTTGTCACCTAAAGAATAAAAGCAGTGCAGTCCAGGACCCCCGATTAGGGTTTATGATCAGGAAAAGTCAACTGTGGTTTTACTTTTGATTTAAATGGTATTACAATGATGTAATAATGGTCCATGAAGCTTATATGACTTATTTAAGTCCACTCAATAAGTTTCAAGACCTCAGGGAACCCAGAATACCAACAGTCGATTCAGAGTTTTTTCTATTATTCGGTTCGTCTGACTGAAAAGTCAACCCATTGATCAACAGAGCTTTGACCCAAAATTGAAGACAATTATGTTCTTAATTTTACATCATATCTATTCATGAATTTTGGTGACCATTTGATCATGATTTGAGGAGTAATCGAAAAGTCTGGAAATTAGGGTTTTTAAAGGGGCAAGACCATAACTTCCTAACCACACATTCAAATGGAGTGGTTCAAAGCTTGTTGGAAAGGTCTTGAGGAGTCCTAAAAAAGTGAAAAAGTGACCTATGTGCAACAAATGAATAGATTTGGAGTTATGATCAAAATCAAGTCAAGAGGGAAAAACACTTAGTGAAATTTCATGATTTTGGCACCTTTTAAGTCATGTTTTCAGCCAACTTCAAGAGGATTTTTGATCTAGTTCCACTTGGAATTTGAAAAAACTTAAAACATGAAAGTTGTAGAGTATGATGAGGGATTTCCAAAAGGTATAAGAACTCCTCCATAGCATTTGTGAGCTAGGAGTTTCGAAGGAGGGAAGTTGGGGTCCAAGAACTTGAAATGTATAACTTTAACTTGATGTGAACCAACATACCAACTATCCAATTAGTTCTCAACCATTGTTTAGCCGTTGATCTGATATCTAGGAATGTGTGATGATTATACCAACTATTAAAATCAAAACAATTACAAAAGGTATAAGAGGAAAGAGAAACTTTTGAGAGGAAATCTGATGCAGCACAAGGAATCCTCTTTTTCCATCCCTATGGTCACTTCCTACAGCTTAAGCACAACTGGCTTTGAGGCTAGGTTGCATTGAAAATGAGCCAAAGGTCTGCAAAAGAAATCACAAGTTGGTTTTGTTAAGATTCTCCCTCCAAAAGACAAAGGGTAAGCCACATTTTTAAATCTGTCCAAGCATTCCCTTCCTCTATAAATAGAGACATACTCTAGTTATCAAAGACAAGAACAAGCTTTAAAAACCAGAAGAAACCCACCATTAAATCATGTTTTCCACTTTTCTTGTAATTCAAGCAAAATCACTAAGAATCCTCAAAATATGTCTTGGACATATTGCAAGCTAAATCCATTTCCAAACATTGAAACTCACTATAAACCCTCTGCACAACCTACAAATGACATTTGTAAGTTATTCCAACCATTATACCAGTCCAATACCTCATATCTCTAAAAGTCAACCTTCAACCTTAGTGAACTTTGACTTTTTACACAAAACAAGATAATCATTTGCTCAAGCTTGTTTCAACAATCTTGACACTTCAAACACCTTTGGTTTGAAGTGTATTAACTGTCTAAAACATCGAAAAAACCTTTGCATCACATGTTGTTAGATCTGTCACAAACATCCCTTTGATTGCTTCAAGTATAAGAAATCTGTTAGTTCACCAAAACTTGCTTGAGAGTAGTTGGATCAGCTTTTCAAGGTATTCTCAACTAAATAGCCTGCCTGGAAGTCTACAAGAGGTTAGTAATCACTACCTTATTCATAAACTATCATAAGTATGATTAGTGTGCATTAGTTGAAATATGTTTGAATATAAGTGCAGCTCATGTATGAATTTGCCATGATTGTTTGTTTTGCTCATCAATATGTTTAGTACCCTTTTTTCATTATAAATTTTTGTGATGCTATGTGTTTGCTCTTTGAGACTCCTTTAAATGTTGCCCTATGTCATGTGTGAAGCTAAGAAGGAGTGCCTACAACTGTCATGTAGAGTGATGATGAGTTTGTATTTTGGTTCTTCCATTGATGAGCTATTGATTGCTTTTATTTAGGATAAGTTTGTTCTCTTTTTTTAGAATCAATTATAGGTCACTCTGCACTTGAGAGACCTTTATAGAATGTGCTTGACACTAATTGTATTCCCTTTCCATAGGAGTAGTTTGTTTAGTTTCTATTCAGACCAACATTTATATTAATTTGAAATTATATGTGCATGCCTATGTCTTGTTGTAATATGATGTGAATGGTGAGTGGACCTCTGTCACAAACTGTTATTGAGTTGCTTTCACAGGACTCAGACCTTGGTTTCTAGATTCAAAGGCATTTTGTATTTGCTATCTATATTGATAAGATCATATTGTTTTGGTTTTTTTGCAAGAAGCTTTGAGGGATGTCATGACAGCCTCATAGATCTTAAGTCTTTTTGCTATCAGTTTGAATTAGAGGTCCCTATATGTCTAGCTCATGTTGTGTTTGCTTTGACTAAATCTATGTTGGCTTGGTCCTGCTACTGTCTGTTCTTGAATTTGCTATAACAATTAATGTGCAATGTTACAACTCATATATCATTTTCTATTCTGGAACAATCTTGAGGATTACTTGTGTGTGGACTTTTCAAATAGCACATTTAGGGTGTGTACAAACTTTCAAATTTGTACAAGCATGTTAGATTTGAACTCCAACTTTGAAATTGCATTCCAAACCCTCATTATGCAGTTACCATTGGGGTTTGAGTTGTGTACATATTTTGAGGAAACCAATAGCACCATCAAATTACTTATTAAAAATCACATGAGATAGACCTTAAGTTTGCTAAAATTGATGTTGTTTTGACAAAGTTTGAAGTGATCACGTTTTTGGCATTTTGCACTTGTTTGGCCTGCTTGGAGTTTGCCCATATTTTGCACTTTGAGGTATATATTTCACTAGGGTGGGTTGATACATTGGATGTATCACCACCCCAGTGGTCATGGCCTACACACTCATGGCTTGCCTTGCCTAAATGTCCTGAGTTTGATCCGTGTGGAGATCAATTCTTTTTGGCTTTTGAATTTTATTTCATGTTTTAGCATTTAATATTTTTTCTCCATTGAGTATTCACATGCGCGTTATGGTTGGGTTGGTGGAATTTTGGACTCATGACCCAAAGGTTGTGGGTTCAACACATGGAATGTGCAAACTCTATTTTTTATCACTTGGTTTTTTATGTTTTATTCACAAACTTAAAAAACTCATAACTTTTTCATTTTTTAACATTTTTGATCCATTCTTTTTAAAAAATGTTCTTTATCATGTCTACTTTCACATAGTCAGAAAATAATTCAAGGATGCCCATCCTATAAATACTTTAACCCACTTGAAAGTCATGTTGCCTTTTAGGGTTTTTTACCTTGTTTCTTCTTGAAACTTTTCTTAAACTATTTCTTGAGCTATCTTATGAGATTGTTTGTATTTTATCCATACATGTTTTTTAACATGCTTGAATGATTTAGTTTGCTTGACTCAAAGTCTTGTCATGATCAAATCCTTGTTTTTGAAAGTGCATCTAGTTGGGTGACACTGTGGACTATGTTTGTGAATCTTGCTTTGTCTCTTGATGTGTAACTTCTTGAGTGCACCCTTATGTCTTTCCTACTTATTTAGATGTCTTGTTATAACTCTAATATGTTAGGACTTTCTTTTATTGGTTGTTACCATAAACTTGTATGTTTCCCCATGAAACTTTGAATCCATTACTTGATTTGTTGCAACACTTCTTGTATGCTTACTTGTACTTAATTGTCATCAATGCATGATTGTTGGTCTTATGTTGTTACATTTGACATCTCTTGATCTTTATATATGCTTGCCTCAAGTTGTTACTTGCTTGCATTAAACTTGTTTGAATTACATGTTGTTGTTTGTCTTGATGGTTGTTACCATGTTTCCCTTCATCTTTGTTAAGATGCTTCAAGTTGATTTTTATCTTATATGCTTGGTCTTGTAAGAACCTCTATTATATTCTCTATAGATATTGTAATATCTTTGTGCTTTATTTGGTCGTAACCATTTGATTTGATTGTAATCCTTGCTTAATGTTGTCACATACTTGCATCTCTTCTTTGGTTGTTACCATGCCCTTTTATATGTTCATCATGTTTGAATGAATTCTTATGTATGCTTCTAACTTTGTTAAGTTATTCCCCAAGTGATGGAACTTGTTAGTTCTCATCCAGTTGCCTCATTCTTTTCCATTCCAAAAGGAAAGTCTCTCTATTGACCCTTGGGTCATAGATTGCTCATTAGCCTTATAGGCTTTGTTAGAGCCATTTACCCTTTAGAACTTAGGTTTAGAGTTCTTCTTCCTTAGTCATGTCTGAACTATGGACGCTCTGATTTCTTATTGGCTAATGGGAATACGTAGGCACAAGATACGATATCTTGACGAGCACCCCCCTGACGCAGTCAGAGTCAATCCTTGTAGGCCTTGTTAGAACCTCCTCCCTCCTTTTGGTCTGGTTAGAACTAATTGGTCTTACAACGTAGAATTAGGTAGAGTTGGTTAACTCTATGTAAGAGTCATGCATATGATTACTTACTCTCCATTCTTGAGTATTCAATACAGATCTAGAGAGTTTGGTTAAACTCTACACAAGCATTTTTATGTTTGTTCCCCTTTGAACCTTGATCATAATCAAGAGTTCTTTATCCTCAGTGAGGTGAACTATGGTTGCTCTGATTCTATCCTAGTTAGGATACGTAGACAGAGGACGCGGTATCTTTGTGAGCAAACTTAGAACTATCCTTAGGTCTCAACCTTAACCTATACTCAAATCCCAAGCCATAACAAAAATTTAGCAAGTTTATCATACAGACAGACAAAAGGTTCCTGTAGAGTACTACAAATGTTTATGATGTGAAATACCTACCCTAGGCATAACCAACCCTCGATCCCCGATCTCTTAGCGTTGTTGTTACATCATGCAAAAGGTATTTCTTTCTTTAACCTTTCCTTTGGATAAATCAAAGTATGGTTGTGAATTTAATGAATTAAAATTCAAGTTTATCAATAGCTTGACATCTGATTCTCACTGCAACACGGAGAAGCTTGAAGATTGACACACATGTGGCAGTTATATTGGATATAAATCGGGAGATATAGTTCAAACGTCCCAAGAATCCTCTTACTTATTTTTCTGTTTTAGGTGCAGGCATTTCTCGAATAGCTATAACTTTACCAGGATCAACTTTTATGCTTTTCTGACTGGCAATAAAGCCTAACAACTTTCTAGAACGGACATTAAAAGTGCATTTATTAGGATTCAGATGGAGCTTAAACTTTCTCAAATGTTGAAACAACATCAATAAGTATTCAATATGATCTTCTTCATTCTTCAACTTACAAATAATATCATCCACATAGACCTCAATTTCTTTATGCATTATATCATGGAACAGAGTGATCATAGCTCTCTAGTACGTTGCACCAGCATTTTTCAAACCGAAGGGCATCACTCTATAACAGAATGTTCCCCAGGGTGTAATGAATGTTGTTTTCTCCATATCCTCAGGCGCCATCTTTATTTGATTATAACCAGAAAATCCATTCATAAATGAAAAGATATTGAACTTAGTAGTATTATCTACCAACAAATCAATGTGTGGCAGTGGAAAATCATCTTTCAGGATTGCTTTATTCAAATATCTATAGTTAAGGCACATTCGGACTTTTCTGTCTTTCTTTGGAACAGGCACAATATTGGCCACCCATTGAGGATACTCAGCAGTCACAAGAAAACCAACATCAATCTACTTCTGAACCTCCTCTTTAATCTTCACCGCTATGTCAGGATGAGTTCTTCTCAATTTCTGCTTCACAAGTGAGCATTCAGGCTTCAACGGCAAACGGTGCTCCACAATCTCAGTATCAAGACCAGGCATGTCTTGATAGGACCAAGAAAGTACGTTAACATATTCTCTAAGAAGCTCTACCATTCTTTTCTTAACATCTAACTAAAGCAGTGCCTCAATCTTGATTTCTTTCTTATCATCTTCAAAACCCAAATTAACCAATTCCACCATCTCTTTACGAGGCTGAATGGTCTTTTCCTCGTGCTCAAGCAATTGGGAAATTTCATTAGGAATTTCTTCAACATCCTCCTTTTTCTCTTCAAACACAGGGAACTCAAACTTGGGAGAGGGCATAGGGTCATTATTTTCAATGGGTTTAACAATTAATCTGCACAATGATTTATGTTTGATTTTAGAATATGAACAAGGAGTGCAACTATCATGCAGATAAAAGTGATCATCACATTATTATTTTTTGGTTTTTTATGTTACCATTTTTCAGAAATAAAAAAAAAGGGAAAACAAAATAGCATTTTATTGATGATGATAAAAGTTGAAACAAAGCCCTCACAAATTCACTTTCACCTTGGGCAGAGTGAAAGGATTTTTGAAAGAAACTAAAACAAATTACTTTGAAACATGAACAACGGTAGGAATTTCAACAGCGATCCAATTCTGGCATATCAACCCACGTGTCACAAAGTTGGGCATTTCTTCCTCTTGATCATCCTCAATGATAACACTGACTTTATACTCAGGTCTCTTAAGTCTCGATTGAGGAGAGTATAAGGGTACATATGCATCTTCTGTCTCAAAATCATATCCCAGATCTTCCAAATAAGGCTTCCAGTCTTCAGCAGGAACGGAATCATTTTCAGAACCATATGAGACGTAACCTTTAGAGTCATCTTCAACAATTGCGTCTGTAGAATGATCTTTGGTATGGATGTACCCAACACTTCGAAAAACATCATGAATACTCTTTAGCTGTTTACGGGTTGAACCATATGTAAAACCCAAACCAACTCTATCTCTTTTCTCAGCAACTTCAATAACTCGGCCCTATCTATCAACGTGGCCACTCTACAACACATGTTGTGCATCTTTTAGAGAAGACATGGACACTCCATTCTTCTTAACAGTATTATCAATCCCAGAAAGAGCCTGGAACAGAGTTCCAATATCCTCGCCAGCATCAATATAGGAACAAGATGAAAAATTGCTTACCAACATAGCCTGTTCTCCACCACCAACAAGTTTTCCATTCTGGACAAATTTCAACTTTTGGTGGAGTGTCAAAGTGACAGCTCCGGCTTCATGAATCCATGTGCGTCCTAGAAGACAATTGTAAGCAAGATGAATATCCATGACTTGAAAAGTAATCTGGAATAAATACGGACCTATCTTGATAGAGAGATCAACCTCTCCAATCACAGTTTTCCTTGAGCCATCAAAGGCTTTCACAATGACCCCACTGAATCTCATAGGAGTACCCTCATAAGACAATCTGGATAAAGTATATTTTGGCATCACATTCAATAATGACCCGGTGTCAACTAGCACATTGGATAGAGCGTCCTCCTGGAAGTTCATGGAAATATTGAGAGCCAAATTATGATTTCTTCCATGCTCGGTCAACTCTTCATCACAAAAACTCAAGTTTTTACATGCAGTGATATTGGAAACAATTCTATCAAACTGGTTAACAGTCACATCATGATCTACATAAGCTTGTTCCAATATTTTCTGCAATGATTCACGATGAGCCTCAGAGCTCATTAACAGAGATAAAACAGATACTTTTTATGGTGTATGCAACAATTGACCTACCACACTATATTCACTTTTCTTGGTCAATTTTAACACCTCATCATTATCTGATTTTTGGTTCACGTCACTTGATTGACCGGATTCAACAGAAGTCTTTAACTGAGTTTGCTTACCCACAACATCTTCACTTATCTTCGAGGGTACATTAGCAAATACTCGACCGCTTCTGGTCACGCGTCCTACATCAGCAATAGTCACTTACCTTATTCATACGGTACTCGCCCATGAAAATGGATGACCAAAGGCGTCACATCAAATTTCTGACTACTGTAAGAAATTACAACTCGTTCCGGGATGTTGAAACGTGAAACTATGACATTCACCTCATTCTCAACTTCATTTCTGTTTGCAGTAACCTGAATCAAATTCTGATCAATCATCTTTTATAAGTCCCTCTTTACAATCACCCACCCACGAGGGTTCACCGAACAAATACAACAAGTAACATAATCATGTTTAATATCATGGAATTCACTCAAAGTAGCATGCATCTCAACAAGCGACCTCCAAATCCAGCAAATGTAAAAAATGCGGTATGTACCAGGACACCCATATACCATATTGACAGTCGGGTTACCATGATTAGGAAATAGATTTGATTGCACATTAGGGTTGGTATCTTCAAAAGACAAAATACCACTTTTTATGAGCTTTGCAACTTCATATTTCAGAGGATATCAATTTTCAATATCATGCCCAGGGGCACCCTGATGAAATGCACAATGGGCATCTGGCTTATACCACCATGGAATATCAGTAGGAACATCCGGACAATCACGAGTCTGAACCAAATTCTCTTTATCAAAGCTGGAAATAATTTAGTATACGACATTGAAATAGGATCAAATTGTGCTTTCCTCTGCATACGACCTTGCTGAGTTGTTTTTTGTTGGAAACATGGTTGATAACTTGAAGTATCTTGAGAAGTAAAAGCAACATTGATGACTGGCGTAACAGATGCTACATGTTACTGACGACGACTACCATTGGTGTTTATAAACCTGCGTCTTCTAGACCTCTCTTGAGAGGTGGAATTAGTTTATCTATCTTTTTTCTTAGAAAAACCAGCACCAAACTTCTTCGTATTTCCAAAACTACCTTCTTTAGTCAGGCGTCCCTCACGGACAACTTCCTCTAATCTCATTCCCATATTAACCATTTCCGTGAAATCACTAGGAGAACTTGCAACCATCCTTTCATAGTAAAACGGACCCAAAGTCTTCAGGAAGATCTTAGTCATCTCTTTCTCTTTAAGCGAATGGCTTATCTGAGCTGCAATATCGCGCCAAATTTGCGTGTACTCTTTAAAAATTTCTTTCTCTGTCTGAGACATTGCACGGAGTTGATCACGGTCTGGCGCCATATCCATATTGTATTTATACTGACGGACAAAAGCTTCACATAGATCATTGAATGTATTGATTTGGGAACTATCAAGTCCCATATACCACTTAAGTGAAACACCAGTAAGACTATCTTGAAAATAATGAATCAGCAACTGATGGTTGTTAGTATAGGTAGACATCTTTCTTGCATACATGACCAAATGGCTTTGTGGACAAGTATTCCCTTTGTATTTCTCAAAATCTGGAACTCTGAACTTGACAGGAATCTTCACATTTGGAACAAGACAAAGCTCGTGAGCATTCTTTCCAAATAACTCTTTTCCCCTTAAAGCCCTGATTTCTTTCTACATCTCAAAAAACTAATCTTGAAAATCACCCATACGATCAATAACATCCAAACTCTCGCTTGGAGCAGTGTGGAAAATTTTCTCTTCAGTATAAGGCGTAGTGTGAACCACAGGCGGTGTTACAGGTACAACAGTAGGAACAACATTAACCACGGGGGTGGGGGGGTGGGGGGTGGGGGTGGTACAATCATAACAGTAGGAATTCTTGGACCTTCAGAATCAGGAGGTTAATATCCCTCTGGAACATAATTGAAAGGCATGCACCAATAACAGTAGGAATTCTTGGACCTTCAGAATCAGGAGGTTAATATCCCTCTGGAACATAATTGAAAGGCATGCACCAAGGGAAATCAGTAGGCATCTGATATTGAGAAGCATTAATCAGGGCAACAGAAATGGGCATTGATCCGATCTTAAAAATCACAATTCTCTGCACAGAAGAAGGAAGAGGCGGTGGTGGCTTATTCTGAGCAGCCACCAGAGCTTCCATTACAGCAGTGAGTCTTTCCATACTATCCTTTAGAGTTGATACCTCTTCACGGAGCTCGCAGTTCTCTTGTTGTAACTGATCCATCTTTTTCTTAAGATTAGCTTGAGTGTTGTAGTGATGCGACAACTTGGCTGAACGAAGGCCAAAAGGAAACAAATAAGACACCTAGAAAAGTCAAAACACAATGCACAATGATGCGAGTGCAAATATAAAATGCAAATGTTTCAATCAGTTTTCAAGGATCTTTAAGATATAAAGCAATTACAGACATCGTAAAGAAATAACACTTTTTGAAATTCTGATAAACATCTCATTTCATTGAATATTGGAAAGAGTTACACTTGGAAGTACAAGTTACATAAGATCAATGTTCAATAAGAAAAAGCTAGGTCCTAAGGAGCATTTGATGATGATCCGAGCTGATACTTCCTTCGAAGTCTCTTAATCTCTCTCTTATAGTTGTTCTTCATGGTGGTTTTATCTAACACGAGCAGATCCACAATACCCTTCCAAGCACCGGAAGTAGGAGGATGAGCAGATGAAGTAGTAGAGGAAAATAAATCCTCTGCATGTCTCTTCACAGCGCGTCGCTCAAGCAACTCAATCAAGACTGGCACACCCATAAGATAGGCATACTTCTATAAGGTTGACAATAGCTGATAATTGGGAAAAATAAAGCATCGGTAAATAGGATCATAGAATTGCACAAGGGTGTTCATAATTTTGTCTTCCATGTTGGTAGAAAGAACAAATAGAAGCCTCTCATAACGAGATCTGAAGCCTGAACGATCAACTACCAAGGACACTAGCTGTCTCAAATCTGTAAGACCGGAAGTTCAGAAACTGTACTTCTGAGTGTTTCTCCTTCCAATATCCATAATTACAATATCTGCGATGTTTGCAAAGGAAAATCTTTGAGATCCTTAAAAACCAACTGAAACCAAAATGCTCATGAATGCATGAGTGGAAGATGCAACACCCACAAACAAGACACACAAAGCACACAGGTTCAAAGGTTCGACACGAGCATGGAGACAAAGGTAAGAACCAAACCACAATGGTATGTACTATGTTTATATCATCACTTATAGAACAAGGTTCTAAAAAGTTCCCAGAGTCATGATTTCAACTTTTGGATATTATCAGCTTAAACGACTACTCGTCGGCCAACAATATTCTCAAGAGAAACTCGTCTGAGTGTGGCATAACAACTAATTCAAGTCTACGCCAAAATAGCCACCACACCACGTCCTAGTAAGTCCAAGATAGGTTAAAGGGTTCTAAGATCCTCAGCTTCTCAAGCTCCCAGGTCGAAAAAAGTAATGTCAATTACGACTACTCGTAAGACATCAGTAATTCCAAAGGGGCCTACACTGAGCGGGGGATCTCAAGTCAGCTTAGTAAGGACTACTCCACGCAAGCCAACAAGACTATACCACCCTCCTATCATAAGTGCACTCAAGTCCGGGTAAATGACTTATCTCACCATACAGATCACTAGGCACCAAACAAAACAAACAATAACAAACAAATCAAACAAAAAGCGATAAATAAATCAAAGTAGGCAAAACCCACTAGGAAACTAATGATTCAATTCCTCCCCAGCAGAGTCGCCACTTTTCTGTAGCGGGAAAATTTGTGAGTGTAAGCTATTGATTAACTTAACACAAAAATGCAAGAGTCACCACTGCACTTTTATTTTATCCAAAAAGGAAAAGAAAAAGAGCGAACAAAACCAAAGATTTCTAAAACAAGAACAAAAACAGAGATCAGGGTAAGGGGGTTACTTACGCAATGGGAAGGTGTTAGCACGCAAAACGTCTATAGTACTCTATAGGAGCCCTTTGAAATATTTAGGCTTTTTGGTTTAAAAAAGGTTTGTTTGAAAAGAGATTGGGGAGATGAGAAGAGAATTATTTTTTAAGATTTTTTGTGTTTGGAGAGACTTATCGCCTCATGCATACGTACCCACAAAGTGCAATATAGGATCAAAACCTCGTAGTTTGTGGTACAAATAAAAAAGATTGGTTGGTTTTGATTGATTTTAAATGTAAAGACAAATCGTCATTATAAGGAGAAAACTATGACTAGTCACCCACAAGTATAAGACAACATTTGCATCACCTAAAGATGGAGGATTTTGCTTGGATTATCAACAAGTCTATCACTCAACATCTAAGTGGAAAATGTCAACATCTTAATACTATGGAGAATAGGAGAATTATATCTCAACTATGGAAATGTCTCATGTCTAAACTTTATGAAAAGTTTTAAAAATGAAAAGTGTGCAAAAGCACAAAAAGTTTGAATGAGGTAAAGTGTTTTTTATATCTTTTTGAAATTGGTCAAAATATGATTAACATTGATTGAAATTTATTAAAAAAAACAAAGTTTGAAAGTCACTTGACAAAAAGTCAAGGTTTTATTGTGAAAGCGGTTTTAAGTTTGAAAACAAGAATGTTTTTGAAAATAGGGAGAAGATTTTGAAAATTTAAGAAGGGGAGAAGATGAAGTGACTACCCAAAAAAGCAAAATAAAAGCTAGAGATAAGAAGGATCTAACCAACTTGTAGCACACTCCATAGCAAGCCAAATAAGAATTCCATCCGTCTTGAAGCATAGCAAAAAACAAGCCAAATAAAGGCAAAGATCCATAATACTCCAAGCATAGGGAAATGGTCCTAATTCTAAGTTCAAGGGTCCAAGAATAGTCTAAGAAGTCCAAGGTCTAAGAATAGTCCAAGAGCATAGCACCAAAGTTAATAGCACCAAGTTTTTTTAGAGGTTTAATCCTTTATTACTGTTTTGAATAAGGTATGGTCTAAGTGGACAAAAGAAAAAAAGCGGAAACATAAATATGTGTCCAACTGACAAAGGAAAAATAACAGAAGCATAAACAATAATATGATATGAGATGATAATAATGGAGCATAAAGATAAAAGAGAGATAGGGAGCAAGAAGGAAACATAACTAAAATTAGTACAATGATATCGTTAGTGAGTTAGTAATTAGTCGTTATAGCAAATGATCAATGATGGTTAACTCATGCTCTTAAGCCAAAGTTGATGAAGACTCATTAGAGGATTGATAAAATCAAAGCCTCCTAAGAACAAGCTTCATAGGGGATGAACCTAAGACAAATAATCAACCATACTTGGACTTTCAAACGTAAGTTTAAGCCACAAATGATCACTTTCCGATTACGGGACAATTTAGCTCTATGTTAAGTAATCGTAATCGGGTTTATGTAGAAACCACAACTATCTAAGACCGGTCAATAACAATGTTAGTGCTAATGCATGCTAGAGAAATGATATGTAAATCACTTTCCGAAAGCAATACCGCTCGAAAAGAAAATAGGTAACGATCTCATCTTCATCAAGAACTTAAAATAAGTTTAAACGATATTGAATATTTTCATCAATCAAAAGAAAAATGAGAAGGGGAAAGGGAATGCCAAATTGAATTACAAGTTCAAGATCATTCCATCTTTAAGTTCATCCACTCATCTTGGTGGATTAAAGCACTAAACATATCATTAACTCAAAGCACCTAAAATGAATTGAACAATTCACTTTAAAGATAGATTTGAATTAATAAATGTTTATCCAACTTCATCTACACCATAATTCCAATGGATTTAAAGAGAAAAAGGACCTTTAAAAGTGCATTCTAAGGCAAAAATCAAAAGGGAATAGAAGAAGAAAAAGAAGAAGAAAGAACCAAAGTAGTCCCAAAACAGAGCCAAAAACTCAAAACGGACACTGGGTAACCGGTTACCACTGCTAAAATAGCAGCAAAAAGGAAAAATAACACTGGGTAATCGGTTACCCAAATCTGGTAACCGGTTACCACTGCTAAAACAACAGCAAAAAGGCAAAAAAAGATGTAGAAACTTGATCAATCATTTCTTCAAACATCTCATGATCAAGGATGCAATTGAGCATGAAAATTCAAGTAAAATAACAGCAACCAACACCAATAGAACACAATTTTCAATATCCAAGATCAAGCAACAAGAAACAATAATGGATCACAATGTGGAAGATGTATCAAGAACAACAATGATGGATCATGAAATTACCACTCGAAATCTAGAAATTCTTCAAATTAGCTCCACAAACCACACTTCAAAGTCTTGATCTACTAGAATTGATGATGAAAAAGTGAATGCATGAAGGTTTAGCTCAAATATTAGTAAGTTCTAATGATGAACTTACTAATTTTCAAAGGAAGAAAGAGCTTTGGTGAATTTGGTAATTGGAGAAAATTGAGAGTCAAGAAGGAATATGACAAGGTGATTTTGGCTATCAAAAGCTTATTGTCGCACCTTAAAAAACCACAAAGATAATTCGGAGAAACGACCCTCGCATTAAAGGCGCGGAAACATGGTTCAACAGAGTCGTCATCAAACTTTATTTATCCCGAATTAACGGGAAAGAAAAATATCGAGTAAACCTATTAAAAACGAAAGGAACACGATCGTCGCAACCTGATATTCTAGGTTCGGGAGTCGGTTATGCAAAGGGATTAGCATCACTCACATCCATTATACTCAACGTGAACCTCTTAATTCAAATTTGGATGAGCGTTAGCTAAGCTTAGTTGTTCTCTTCCCAATACTAAATGCGAAACAATACCGTAAACGGATAGAGGCGATAAGGGGAAATGGGTGGTTATGCTCATTTAGACGAGAATGAGAAATCAGAGCGTCGTAGTTCGACTATGGAAAAAAATGGGGGAAACAGAAGATGGAAGGAATTATGAACGAAATGGCGGAGAAAGATGGAAGTGTGCTCGCCAAGATCATTGCAATCTTGTGCCTATGCATCTTACATTCAGATAAGAATGAAGAAACAGAGCGTCCGTAGTTCGTGGTAACAACCACGAAAAGACGAGGTTTGAATTGGTATCGAAGTGGGTACGGATGACGATTACTCGAAGCTTAAGAAAAGCTCCTCGGGACCAAGTAATCGGGAAAGCGATTCAAAGGCTTGACTATCTCTCTTTTTCACCTTGAAAAGAAGGTTGTGCTTGAATGATGTTTGAATAATGAGTGGTTGGACGATGGTTGAACGTTGTTGAGTTGGAAATGTTATTAGAGGTGTCAATTTCTCATACACGAGTAAGATAACTCGCATCCAAACAACTGAAAGAGAGATCAAAGGCTCAATCCCCCTCTATTCACCTTGAAAAGATTTGAATAGTTGTTAATTGATTAATATTTTGTTTGAGAAAATCTGCTTGACGTTGGATCAAGGGTTTGACTTATATTCGCGTGCAAAACGTGTTGGAATGAAAATGGGTTGAAAAAGGAATCGACTTGACGACGAATCAAGGGTTAAGTTGTGAGAAACGATATTAGTCCCTGAGGATGCTCCCAATATTGAAACCAAGATGAAATGTGAAAGTGTGTGTAATAGGTTGATGGAGAATGAGGACGAGCACTCGACTTACGGAAGGTATTTGAAAATGACTCGATGACGAATCGAGAGTTAGTTTAAAAATAGTTTAATATACGCTAGTCCCTATGGGTGCTCCTAAAAGATAAACCAATAATCAAAGAAATACGAAACATACATCAGAATGGGTACATGTAAATTACATGGGATTGCACGAAATAAAAGGTCTCATTGTCAGGTAGCCAAAGAGAAAGTCGTGTGTGTGCAACGTGTCCTAAACTAAGTCTTGAGCAAAAGTCGGGCACAACTCCATGCTAGGGTTCCTGAAAATGTCCAATGATCCAACAATCCACCAATTTAGGCTTTTAGCGTTTTGATCATTTATTAAGTATTTTCGAGTACGTGTGAATAAGGGATGAATAATATGAATATGAATATGACAATTATGAATAAGATATGAATAATATATAAGATAATATAACAATATAATCGAGATAATATCCACAATAATATGAACAAGATATAATGACTGAATTTAAATCAAGGGTATATTTGACTGAAAATAAAACAATTTTATATTGATGGAAATTAAAGTTAGTGGTTAGTCGATTATGAATTGAATCGGGACGAGATGTAACGCTAAACCGTCGTAGCTCGACTTATGATGAAAGTCGAAATATAGGAGGTTGCATAAATTGACATCTGTGCTAAAAACAAGATAGAGAAATGATATTGAGAACCATTCTCCAATTTAACCGTGTCGCACGGAAAAGAGAAGGGTGGGATCTCGTCTTAATCATAAACTCGTGTCGATTAATCGAAGGTAGCCTCTCACGATCCCAAAGTAAAGAAAATGACTCAAATGGTCATTTTCCATAGATTTGCAATTGTGAAGGTTATCGACTTCCATAAATCAACATTTACGAATAGAAAGACTTCATAGATCAAGGAAAATTAAATAAAAATGGAAATGAAGAAGAAATTGAAAGAGAAAAGAAATTGGTCTCAGATAAATTGTTATCTATCAGTTATTTGACCGATAACAGTTCTTGGAGTTTCTTCATAACCGAAAACGATGAAAATGAATAAAATCAGAAATGAAAAAGGTGAAAAGAATTTTGGTCTCGGATTTATTATTATTCATCAATAATTTGACGAACAACAACTTTGAAACCTCTTTATCGACCCAAAAGAAATTGAAAATGAAACAAAAATCCCAGGTGAAATCAAGAAAAAGATATGCAAAACAAAGATTAAGGATAAATTAATCAATGATAACAAAACGAAATTATTTAAAAAAACTTAACAAAACTAATTAATAAAATAATTAAACCTTTATATCAAAACTCTATAAAATAAAATAGAAAAAAAGAAAAAACTGATTCTGAACGGGCCTTAAGCCCAACCCGTGAAATCAAATGAAACAAATGGATCCATTACAATGATATAGGCTAGAACCCTTGAGAAAACGATAAACGCATTTCTCCTTTGGCTCTTTTTTCTCAAAACTCAAGTGCAATGAAGACGAAGGCCATGGTAGATTCAGAAACGAACAAATTAAACAACAACCTCAACAAATCAAGGCTGGATCTTGCTCGACCCCGGTCCGCGTATCACCTCAAGTTTGTCTTGATTCTTCTTCGTCTCTTTCTGTTATATTTTTGGTGATTAGTTAGTGGTGATTCGTGGGTATGGGTTGGGTTATTATTGTGCTGTTAATGGGGTATTTGAGTTTGGGTTTTGGGTCTATGAATCGGTGTTGAAGATGAAAGGTTGAAGATGGGTATGAGTGAAGAAAGGTGAGCTGGATGAGAACGGTGAAAGTTTAATTTGGGATTATTGTTAGATAGAAAACGAAGAATGGTTAAAGAGGTGTATGAATCGAGTTTTGAGATCTAAATTTTTTGCAGGTTTAGTGATTTATTTGGTGAGTTGCAATGAGTGTGGTTCGAGAAATGGTTATTGATGGTTTGGTGTTTGCATATTGATGAGAATGTTGACAGTGTTTGCAACTGAGATTTATGGATTTATTCTAGGTGATTTGAAGGAAGAAGAAGAAGGATTCACGAATGATAGGGATGAAGTTGAATAAAATTGTTTGCGATTCTGTTTATGATTTTGGGGGTTGGAAATGGTTTGCTGTTGTTTGAAGATGGAAGAGTTCGATTCATTTCGGGTGAAGATGAATGCAGAAGATGAAGGCTTGGATTTGAAGGAAGAAGATGGGAAACGAGGATGGAAATGAGGCGAAAGAGAGATTTATGGGTTGTCCTTCGCAGAGTTTCCTGTTCTCTCTTTTTCTATCTTTTTTTTCTGACTTGAGTGACTTTTTAAGGTTTTTAAGGGAATTCGTGGGTTTGTGTTTTAAGGAATTATAGGTGTCAAAATTGAATATTGTGCGCTCGTGTTTTGGGGATCCTCTATTGTAAAGGTGTGCGACGTACCGTATGCACAAAGCTCGCGAAAGTTGTGAGGCCAACCGTTAAAGGTGAATTGGTGTTGAGTGGCTTTCTTGCAGTGGGGTCATCTCAAAAAATTTGTTGGTGAAGTATGGAAGGTTACCATACAGGAACTGGCTTTCGAGGGGTGATGCGTTTGCCACAAGTTGATGGGTGTGAGTTGTGATTCTTATAATTTTGAGGTTATGTTGTGTTGAGTTAATATGGATGTTAAAGGAGTATGAAAGCATGATGTGGTTCGTGTAGTGTCATGAAATCTTCAACCTTTATGGTATTGCATTGGTTTTCACGTGGCCTTATTGTTTTATGGTTTAAATTGGTGAAGGTGATGCGAGCTGATTACGGCGGGACACCACTTGGAAATGCCTAGTGCAAAACTTTGCTTTTACTATATATCTTCAAACTGTAATTGATGCTTTGTGAAATAATTAGGAATGTTGGTTTTATAGTATGGTAATAATGTTTATTAGACTTGAAAGAACAATGGGCATGCGTATAAACTGAATAAATCTCTTTATGGTCTGAGGCAAGCCCCTACAGATTTGTATGAGAGGCTGATTGAATTTCTTGTCAGTAATGGGTATAGGAAAGGAGGAATAAACAAGACTTTGTTTGTTAAAGAAAAGGATGGAAAGCTCATGATTGCTAAGATATACGTGGATCACATTGTCTTTGGTGGGATGTCAGAGCAGTTGGTCCAACATTTTGTCAAACAAATGCAATATGAATTTGAGATGAGACTTGTAGGTGAATTAACTTATTTTCTTGGACTCTAAATTAGACATGTGGAAGATTCTATTTTCATCTCTCAAAGTAAGTATGCCAAGAACATAATGAATAAGTTTGGTATGGAGAATGCTAGCTATAAGAGGACTCATGCACCTACTCACTTGAAGTTATCTAAGGATGAAAATGGTGTTAATGTGGATCAAAGTCTCTACAGAAGCATGATAGCTAACCTGTTGTATCTGACAGCTAGCAGACCTGACATCACTTTTGTTGTTGGTGTTTGTGCAAGGTATCAAGTTGAGCCTAAAACTAGTCACATCAATCAAGTGAAGAGGATTCTGAAGTATGTCAACGGTACACGTGACTATGGTATGTTATATTGTCATGATACTGATGTCATGCTTGTTGGATATTGTGATGTTGATTGGGATGGTAATGCTGATGATAGGAAAAACACATATGGTGAATGTTTCTTCTTAGGAAATAATCTTGTCTCTTGGTTCAGTAATAAGCAGAATTGTATGTCTCTATCCACTGCTGAAGCTAAGTACATTGCAGCAGAAAGCAACTGTTCTCAACTACTTTGGATGAAGCAAATTTTGAAGGAGTATAATATCAAACAAGATGTCATGACATTATACTGTGACAACTTAAGTATTACCAACATCTCTGAAAATCACGTTCAGCATAGTAGGACAAAACATATTGACATTCCTCATCATTTTATCAGGGATCTTGTTGAAGTCAAAGTGGTCATTCTTGAACATGTAGCCACTGAGAAGCAACTGGATGATATCTTTACTAAAGTTTTGGATGCAAATCAGTTTGAGAAACTAAGGGGTGAACTGAGAATTTACATTTTTAAAGAATTATAGCAATTAACCTTGACTGTGCAGGAAACAAGGGAGAGGAGGAAGCTAGTACTCAGGTTGCATAAGCAAGTGTTATGGTCAAATTTATGGCTAAAAAGGGGGAGTAGTTGTGTTATTAGTGTTGTAGTTGTGAAAGGGAGAATGTCTCAGGGTGTGAAGCATGTGAATGATTTTTATTTCTCTATGTTTTGTTTTGTGTTGCTGGGAGGTCTGTGTTGGTGGTGCTGGGATGTTATACTATATGTGTTGGTGATGCTGGGATGTTATACTATATGTCCTGACATAATGTCATGTCCTAGCATAATCTTATGTTTATATGACTTCTATTGTCATATGCATATGATTGCTATGCTGAGTGGGAGTTGTGTGGTTGTGTTCTTGAGGGGGAGCTTTGTGACAGGGGGAGTATTCTTTGTACTTGAATGGTTGGTCATTCTATTCAGGGGGAGGTTGTTTGGTAGCTTGGTGTTTTGTCTGTTTAAGGTCTACTACTGGTACTGTGATGTTAAATAGGATATCTTAACTTTGTGTTTTTGTATAGAAGATCTCTCTGAGGAAGTGTTCTCTTATTTCTGTTATGTGTGGGCTCTGATTTTCTCTAGTTTTTTTTGTGTGTGCCTTATGGTTTGTTCTATTTGATTGTTCTCCAGTATTCCATGCAAAGGTTGTTTTAGCCCGAATTCTCCAAAGGGGGATTTGTATGTTCTGTGGTTTTGTATTGGCAGAAATTTTGTTAAAATAAGTTCATAGCAAGATGTTGAGCCAGATGTCTTGACAAGGTGGTCAGACATTATGATCAGCATGATATCGTGACATGTGGTCAGGACATGTTATACCAGAAGATTAGGGTTTGGGAGATTTGTTATTAAAAGTGTGAGATTCTCTCTTGTTTTAGTACACACACTGTCACAGTCCAAGGAGGGTAATTTAGGAACATCTGTCTATGTCAGAAGTGCATGTATTTCATAAAAAGGATCTTGGAGCCTTTTTAGAAAACATTATATTTCGTTCCTATTTGTGTGCAGAAGATCTTGTAGAAGATTTGAAGCTGATGATTTGTGATTTGCATTTTATTTAATTGAAGAGCCCAAGCCCATGCTGATCTAAAGGCTATTTTAAGAGGAGTTATAAACCGAATGCATTAGAGAAGCCGTGTATTGAAATAAAGGGTATTTGGGTTTAGTGTGTCTTTCTTCTTTGTGATCCTCTCTTATGTCTTTTGACATTTGAGTTGGACTGTGTTGTTTGTGCATTTCTGAGCCATTTATGTACCCCTTAGGTACTTGAATTGGACTAAATTTTAAGTTGTAATCACTCCTAATATTTTAAGCAAAGGGTGGACTTTTATGTCTTTGGAAGTGTGACTTCCAATATTCTTAATTGTTGAATTTTTCATTGTTGTGTGAGTGGTGGGAAGTGAGGGGGGTCTCATATCTAGGAGCTCATAGGTAGTAGTAACACGGGTAGTTGTGAGGGCAAAGCCTCATATACTAGATATGCGTGTTTCGATGATGTCAAAACTTAGTCGCATGGAAGAATAGATGTTTGGCGTTATCACCATGATGCATGGGCATACCTTATTTCTCATGTTTCATTTGCTTGCACAAAATATCTCGAGTACTGCATTTAGAGTTGTCAAAATATGTGTCATATGAGTTAAACTTCACTGGTCTATCATAGGTATCATCTAAGAGAATCAAAAACATGAAATTAGGCATTTTCTGAAATTGCAGGTCTTTGAGTCGACCAAACCTCTGCTCCGGTCGACTCAGAATATGTGTCCTAAACTTGCATTTTCTTCGGGTTAGGTATGGTTGACCTACCGGTCGATGCATACTGTTGACATTTCCATTTGTCTAAGAATTCAGTTTATACGTCGATGCATGCCTTGTTCCGGTCGATGCAAGGCTGTATGTTTTGCACAATCTGTTTTACTCGGGTTAGCTTAGGTCGACCCTGCACTCTGCATGGGTCGACCGCTCGCTGTTTGTTGCATATTTCCTGATTTGTCTATTATTTTTGAAAGGTGGTTTTATCAGTTATAACAGTTTTGTCTGGTATAAATATTCAGTTGCTCTTTTCACTTCACAATGAATTGAATCATTCAGAAAAACAAGAAAAGTTAAAGAGGTGTCAATTCAAGTTCTCATCATCTTCATCTTCTACATTTCATACCACAACAATCACACACAATAATCTTTTTTGTGCATTATGCATTGTTAGAAGTGATAACGTTCGAAGCCGCTGATTGGGTAATCCGGTTCGGGTTGAGGAATTGACAGGTTTTTCTTGAATAAAATCTCTAGGGTTTTGTCCTCCAAGATTCTCTGAATTTTGGGGTTTTTTGCACGAGTCTTCTCAATACATATTCAGCCGAGTGAAGGTGATTGAGGAGCGGTGGGTTCCTTCGATCTAGTAGCGGTAATAAGAGGATTATGAAGGAAAGGTTCAGGTTCGACATGCGAGTGTTTGAGATTAGTCGGGCTGGGGTTTGAAGACGGAAGGTTGTTCAAACATAGAGCTGTAATCGGAGGTTCATTCACAAGTTGTCGAAGGACTTGATTCGACTCGAATCAAGGGGCAAGAGGAGATAGCATCTACAACAACAAGGGTGTTCGTTTGTTTGATTGCTATTTATTTCTTGTATATACGATTCTACAACAGGTTAAATTTATATTATAAGAGTTCAATCCTATTGTTAGAATTGAGGGCATACGTACCTCGAAGCGAGGACGACGGGGGAACTGCCTCAACAAATCCTTGTGTCTTTTACCTTACGCTTTTACATTGCTTAATATTTGTGTGGTTTTAGTGCAAACAATTATATCAAATATAGGGCTGTTTTGAGTAAGTGCTGAACTGATTTTGACTCTAGTACAATCGTTGATTGTACAAGGAAACTAGAGCAACTCACTCAAAGCGGAACTTGTAAAAACACAGATTGTTTCTTAGTAATATCTCTATGTTTTGATGATAACACTTATGAATTTTGTATTCAAGAATTATATACTCTAAATTTGTTCTAGACTGTTTGCTACAGGTACTAAAGAAAATATTCTTAAAGAGCAAATTTGGACCTGAACAATGATATTATGAAAGGCTTCAAAGGTTCAAGAGCATCTTAGATAAAGATCTGAACGCTGCCTCAAGAAGAATCTGAGTGCTATCTACTAAAGATTCTGAAGCAGAAGCCTCTAAAGAATAGAAGACTCTGAGAGTTCAGAAGCTTAGTCATCAGAAGACTCTGAAGATACTGTGCTGCATAAGTATTGAGAATCTGATATAGAAGACTCTGCTTTGACAGAATTACACGCTCAAGCATACAAGCTGCACATACTCTGATTCAACACAATCTGAAGAACATCCCAAGACTCTGAAGATCCAGAAGATCTCTACTCTGGAGATTCTGAAGATCCAGACTCTAATGTTCATAGCTGAACTTACTTAGTGAAGAAGATTTGAATATGTACGTTGGCTTATCTCAACAGCTCTTTCCTATTTTATGCTAGACACAAGAACACAGACAAAAAGGTTTTATCTGTGCATTCCATTCTAAGGAAAGTTTCTGCAAAGTAAAAGACAAAAGGCATCAGGCTTTTTCAGCACAGCCTTCAACGTTGAGAAGACTTCATGGATCTATGTGCCTATATAAAGAAGTCCACTCCATCTTCTTCAGTAACGAACCACTTGCAAAAATTAGTTATCAAAGCAAATCTCTCAAAGCTCTTATATTTTATTTTGCTGTAACATTGTTCTTAAACTTAAGAGAAATATCACAGTTGTGATAACAGCTTCTTAGAAGCATTCTTACTCTTGTAATAGAGAAACAATATTATTTTTATCCTGGTTCGTTGAACTCAACTTAAAATGACTCATACTGAGTATGACAATATTGCTTAATGCAATCTCTCATACTGAGTATGAAAATATTACTAACAGAGAAACAACTCATGGAATGTTTGAGTCACTTAAAATGACTCATGAAGGAAATTCTCAAGTGAAGGAGACCAAGGCTCTGGCGCTTATACAGAAGTATGAAGCGTTCAAAATGGAAGAATCTGAAAATATAGAAACTATGTTTTCTAGATTTCAGATCCTTACAGCTGGTCTAAAGGTTCTGGACAAGGGATACTCTACATCAGATCATGTAAAGAAAATCATCAGAAGTCTACCTACCAGATGGAGACCAATGGTGACTGCCTTGAAGATGGCTAAAGATCTGAACAAGATCTCTTTAGAAGAACTCATCAGCTCACTGAGGAGCCATGAAATTGAGCTTGAGGAAGATGAACCTCAGAAGAAATAAAAAGGTAAATCTGTTGCTTTAAAATCTAATAAATCTGCTAAAGCTTTGCAGGTTATTGAAGAAAGCTCTGAAGAATCTTCTTCTGAAGAAGATGAATTATCCATGCTGTCCAGAAGGATCAACAGACTCTGGAAGCACAAGGGAAAGAAGTTCAACAACTTCAGAAAATCTGATCATAGAAAGGAATCTTCTGGGCACAGAAGATCTGGCAAGAAAGAAGTTGTATGCTATGAGTGCAAAGAACCTGGGCATTATAAGAATGATTGCCCCAAACTTCAAAGAGAAAAACTTAAGAAGAAGGTTGACAAAAAGAAGAAGGTTCTGATGGCAACATGGGATGACTCAGATGAATCTGAATCATCTTCTGAATCAGAAGAAGAATGTGCCAATGTTGCACTGATGGCCAACACAGAAGATCAGGAGGAAGGAACCTCAGGATATGAATCAGATTCTGAATCTGACGATGACTCTGAAGAGGTAATGGCTAAACTTACTAAAGAAGAACTGATAAAAGTTTTATCAGAAGTTATGAAAAGTTATAACAATATCAAACTCAAATACAAGAAGATGAAAAGCAGTCTTGAATCTGAGATTGATCTTCTGAAGACAGAACTTATTGAGCAAAAAGAAATTAATCTGAAAATCAAAAGTGACTTTGAAACAACTCAACAAGAATCTGAATCTGAGACTAAGTCATGTGAAAACATTTTAGAAAAATATGACTCTACCTTTCAGAGATTCCTTACTAAGAGCATAGACAGAAGCAAGATGGCTTCTATGATCTATGGTGTTAGTGGGAATAACAAAAGAGGTATTGGATATGAATCTTCCTCTAGAAGTAATCCAAAATCTGTTGACAAACTCTTCATCAAGAAGACACCTCTGTACTCTCAATTTAAGTTTGGTCACTTAAATGACATTAAACACACAAGCTCTGAGAAGAATACTTATGTGTTTAAACCCAAGGCAAGTCAGAATAAACATTATGTTGAAAAACAGAAGTTTAGACAAACCTACAAACCAACTAACCCTAAAGGACCCAAGAAGATCTGGGTACCTAAGAACAAAATAATCCCTGTTGCAGATGTTCTTAGCAGCAAGATCCGGACGCCAGTCATGGTACCTGGACTCTGGATGCTCACGACACATGACAGGAGAAAGGTCTATGTTCCAAAGCCTGGAACTTAGATCTGGAGGTGACGTGAAGTTTGGAGGGAACCAGAAAGGCAAGATCATTGGATCTGGAACTATTGGAAATGGTAAACTTCCCTCTATAACTAATGTTTTACTTGTTGAAGGATTAAAATATAACTTATTGTCCATAAGTCAATTAAGTGACAATGGTTATGATATTACCTTTAATAAAAAAAGTTGTAAAGCTATAAGTCAAAAGGATGGCTCTATCCTATTTAGCGGTAAGAGGAAAAACAACATTTATAAAATAAATCTTTCAGAACTTAAAGTTCAAAATGTTAAATGCCTCTTGTCTGTTAATGAAGAGCAATGGGTCTGGCACAGAAGATTGGGCCATATTAATATGAGACGTATATCTCAGATTAATAAACTTAATCTTGTCAGAGGACTCGCTAATCTGAAGTTCACTTCAGATGCTCTTTGTGAAGTATGCCAAAAAGGGAAGTTTTCAAAAACATCTTTTAAATCAAAAAATGTTGTTTCTACTTCCAAACCACTAGAACTACTTCATATTGATCTGTTTGGACCAGTGAAAACTGCATCCATCAGAGGCAAGAAGTATGGATTAGTCATTGTTGATGACTATAGTAGATGGACATGGGTAAAGTTCTTAAAACACAAGGATGAGTCACATTCTGTGTTCTTTGACTTCTGCAAGCAAGTCCAGAATGAAAAAGATTTCAAAATCATAAAAGTCAGAAGTGATCATGGTGGTGAATTTGAAAATAAATATTTTGAAAAATATTTTTCTAAAAATGGCATTGCTCATGATTTTTCCTGTCCTAGAACTCCACAATAAAATGGGGTTGTAGAGAGGAAAAACAGGACTCTGCAAGAAATAGCCATAACCATGATCAATGAGACAAATCTGGCAAAACACTTTTGGGCAGAAGCAATCAACACAGCTTGTTACATTCAAAACAGAGTGTTTGTAAGACCTCTTCTGAAAAAGACTCCATATGAATTCTGGAAGAACAGAAAGCCTAACATTTCATATTTTCATCCTTTTGGATGTACTTGTTATATACTTAACACTAAAGAAAATCTTAACAAGTTTGATTCCAAAGCACAGAAGTGTTTCATGCTTGGTTATTCTGAACGCTCTAAAGGCTACAGAGTATTCAATACTGAAACACAGATTGTGGAAGAATCTATTCATGTAAGATTTAATGATAAGCTTGGCTCTGGAAAGCCAAAGCAGTTTGAGAATTCTGCAGATAGAGAAGTGATTCTCACAGACTCTGAAGGATCAGAGGCAGAAAAGGCTAAAGAAAAGGAATCTGAAGCAACTCCAGATGCTATTCCCCTATCTTCTCAATTGGACAACTTACACATTTCTGAAAGATCAAATGTCAGAGGATCTTCTTCCAGAATCAAGGCATCTCACCTAGAAGATGTGATTATTGGAAAGAAAGATGATCCAATCAGGACAAGATCCTATCTCAGAACATCTGAATCTTCATGGTTTGGCTTAGTGTCAATAATTGAACCAACATCTGTGGATGAGGCTCTGAAAGATAATGAATGGATTATTGCCATGCAAGAAGAGCTAAATCAATTCACCAGAAATGAAGTTTGGGATCTGGTTCCTAGACCTAAAGGATTCAATGTTATTGGAACAAAATGGGTCTTCAGGAATAAGTTGAATGAAAAGGGAGAAGTTGAAAGGAATAAGGCAAGGCTGGTTGCTCAAGGATACAGTCAACAAGAAGGTATTGATTACACTGAAACTTATGCTCTAGTGGCAAGGTTAGAATCTATACGCCTTCTTATTTCATTTGCTGCACAGAATAACATCACTCTGTATCAGATGGATGTTAAAAGTGCCTTTCTTAATGGTATTATAGAAGAGGAAGTATATGTCCACCAACCTCTTGGTTTTGAAAGTGAAAACTTTCCAGATCATGTTTTTAAACTAAAGAAATCTCTTTATGGCTTAAAACAAGCTCCCAGAGCTTGGTATGAGAGGTTGAGCAATTTCCTTCTGAAGAAAAACTTTATTAGAGGAAAAGTGGATACAACTTTATTCTGTAAAACTGTTAAGAAAGATTTGTTGATTTGTCAAATTTATGTAGATGATATTATTTTTGGATCAACAAATATTATGCTTGGAAAGGAGTTTGCTAAATGTATGCAGGCAGAGTTTGAAATGAGCATGATGGGAGAATTGAGATTCTTTTTAGGAATCCAAGTCAACCAGACTCCAGAGTGCACCTACATACATCAAACCAAATATGTTAAAGAGCTTCTGAAGAAGTTCAACATGGTTGATAGTAAAATGGCAAAGACTCCAATGCACCCTACAAGCACTCTAGGTAAGGAAGAGGTAAGTAAGAAGGTAGATCAGAAACTCTACAGAGGTATGATAGGATCTCTTCTATACTTGACTGCTTCTAGACCAGATATTCTGTTTAGTGTCTGCTTATGTGCAAGATTCTAATCAGATCCTAGAGAATCACACTTAACAACTGTTAAGAGGATTCTAAGGTATCTGAAAGGTACTACTAACATGGGTCTGTGTTACAGAAGATCTGATGAATTTTCATTAGTTGGATTCTGTGATGCTGATTATGCTGGAGACAGAGTTGAACGTAAAAGCACTTCTGGAAGCTGTCAGTTTCTTGGAAGTCATCTGATCTCATGGTACAGCAAGAAGCAACCCACTATTGCACTGTCAACTACAGAGGCATAATACATTGCTGCTGCTGGATGTTGTACGCAGATGCTCTGGATGAAGAGTCAGTTAGAAGATTATCAGATCTATGAGAGTAATCTTTCTATCTTCTGTGATAATACTTCTGCTATATGTTTGTCAAAAAATCCAATCTTGCATTCTAAGGCTAAACGTATATAAATTAAACATCACTTCATCAGAGACTATGTTCAGAAGGGTGTAATCAATCTAGCCTTTGTTGATACAGATCATCAATGGGCTGATATTTTCACAAAACCCCTTGCTGAAGATAGATTTAAGTTCATTCTGAAAAATATTTGTATGGATTTTTGTCCAGAGTAATATTTATCAGAGGCAACTTCTCAGATGCAAAATGTTTAATGATCTGAAGTATTTCATCTGACTAATTGTTCTTTTATCTTTAATTAATTTATTTGTGTGAAACTCTGAACTAACAAACTCAGAAGATCTGAAAGTTGGAAACGTTTCATTTCTTGAGAGACATCAGATGCACATACAAAGCAAACACGTGTCACTCAGTATCTGAAAAGATGGAGTGCTCAACTGAATTGACGTTTGAGGTATTGCTTTGAAAATCTCACTTTTCTTGGATTTCCCCCCAGTTGTCATAATTTTAATTTGAAATAATTACTTTCATTAAATGCTGTACAAACGTGCGTATGTGTCTTTTGATGTGCCCAATGCTTGATTTTTAGTTGTCTATAAATACCACCTATCACACTATTTTCACATTTTTCACACTCACTACACCTATGCGTTTCTGTTCTCTCTTCAACCTCTACAAAAACCCTAAACCCAAATCAAGATCTTCTTCTTCATCAATGGCTTCTACATCAAATGCTGCTGAAATCTCCAACAAAACTATAATGTACAAGAAACCAGAGCGCACCCTATTTACTCCAGTAGTAGATCTTGAGGTTCTGTGTGAGAGCTTCGTTGATCTTGAATCTTTAAAGGAAAATGGGTTTGACCTAACAACTGCCATTAAAGCTCAAGGCTGGGAGAAGTACTTTGAGAGATTGATGGGTCCTGTGTACCCAACTCTTATAAAGGAATTCTAGATTCACGCTAGCACTGGTCCTAAGTTCATTCGCTCATTTGTCCTTGGGAAGGAGATAGTGATTACTGAGAAACTGATCAGGCAACTGTTCAGTTATACAGAATCTGATGGAGTTTCAAACCTAGCCTCTTCATTTATTGATATGGCTAAGGTATATGAAGAAATCACTGTAGCTGGAACACCAACAAGTAAGGTTAAAGATCTGAAACCTATCTATAGGATCCGGGCAAAGATATTTATGAGTACAATCTTTCACAGAAAGTCATCCAACTCACCAGACTATGTGAGTTCAGAACATCTGTATTTCATGTACTGCATCAGCCAGAATGTTAAGGTGGATCTGCCCTATCTGATCTTCAGTCATCTTCTGACTCATATCAAAGAGACTAGAGAAGAGGTCAAAGCTAAAGCTGGGAAAGTTAGAACTTGGATACCTCTGGGAAGACTGATTTTAGACATCCTTGTTGAAAACAAGCTGGTAAAGCATCTGACAGATGCAAAGATAACAGAGGATCTGCCATACATCATTGGATCTGAGATAAATGGACTCAATCTGAAAAGGATGAAAATCATTTCAGAGCTGAATGGAAAACTAAGGAAGATAAACTCTGAGGAGGTCAATGGCAGAAGGATACCCTTAGAAGACTTTCCAATGTTCAGTGCAGATGAACCAAAGGATATTGTCTGGACTTACATTGCAGAGTGTCTGAAGGAAGGAATTCCTCTACCTGCTAATCTTGTTCAGAAACAAGGAGAAGAAATGCCCAATCTGATGAAGGAAAGGCGTAGTAAGAGGAAAGCTGAAGAAGGATCGGTTCAGAAGAAAAGGAAAGTATCTGAAGTTCCAAGGAAAAAGAAGAAAGGAGCAAAGAAAGCCAAAATCAGTTCTAGAGATGCCACTCTGGAAGAGATTAGAGACACTATTCATCAGGTATTAACATCTGATCCTACACCTGCTGTTCATTCACCCTTTCATCACCACAACTCTCTCCAAACCTTAGATAAAGATCTTCAAAACCCAAACAACCTGCAAATCTTTCATTTGAACCACTCTCATCTGAACCAGTACGTTCACAACCATTTTCTGTACCAATTCCCTCTGAACCCCAACCTCATATTATATCTCAACCCCCTTAAACAATTCAATCAGAAATTCCACAAACTCAAACACTTCAATCAAAAATTCCACAAACTCAATCAATTCAACCTGAAATTCCACAAACAGAAACAATTCAACCAGAAATTCCTCAAACAGAAATTCCACAACCAGCAATGTCACAACCAGATAATCCCCAATTAGAGATTCTCCAACCAGAAATAATCATCTCAGAACCAAACCAACCAGAGACTGTTCAAACTGAACACTCTGAACAACCAATTCCATCAGAAGATTCAAATCTTTCTGACAATATTCTGGATATAGAACCCCTCAATCAATCAATTATCATTTCTTCAACATCTGTTCACTCAGATGAATCTTCTGATTGTGAATCATCTGATTCATCTGATTTTGAACCAGAGTCACTCAAACAAGCACGTTCTGAAAGTGCTATGAAGGAACATCTTAACATTTCCATGTTTCATACTCCACCAAACTCTCCACCTCAACCACAACCATCTGAAATTCAACCATCTAAAACTCAAACATCTGAAACCCAAACCATCCCTCAACCATCTGAAACCAATCCATATGAAACACAAATCATTCCTCAACCATTTGAACTCCCTCAATCTGACATCCAAACATCTCAACCAACATCACCTCAACCACAACCATCTGAACCTACACCATCTGAACCTACTCCTGTTAACACTCCTAATCCTAATCCCTTTGAACAGTCTGAACAGTCAGATCTAGGATCATGTGTTAATGCTATGTTTGAAAATTTCAAAAAGGAGATAGATTCTGAATATACTCGTGTTAAGGATGTGTGCATGTCAAGTTTGGATCCAACTGTCTCAAATGCTGCTTGGAAGCGTTTCATCTGGATGTTCAACAAAGCTGCCTTAAAAGTTAGAGCTAAATGCTCTAAGCTTGCTAAGAATAAGTTTGCAGAATTAATCAAGGTAACTCTGATGAACATGCCTCCTCCTCCTCCTGTGTTACTTCTGGAAGCTGCTCCTCCAGAGGCTCCTGAATCTGAAATGGTTGAACAAGCCTCTGAAGAGAACCAATCTGAAGAGAACCCTGCTGCTCCTTCTTCATCTGTGGTCACAGAGCTTGTGAATGATGTTAAGGAAATAAAAGATTGGATGATCAAGCAAGAGAAGACAACTGATGAGATCAAGACCTGGATGTCTAAGCAAGAATAGTCAACTTCCAAAATGACAGAGCTTCTGACCCTTATTGCCTCACGCCAGACTTAGTTTTATTTGTCGTTTCTGCACATGTTATTGCGTTTGTTGTTTTCTTATTGTTGTGTTATGCGTTTTGGCATCTGCCTGTTTGACTGTGAGCTTTGGTATGTTTAATTGCATGTTGATGTTTTTGCTTCTATATGCTTCTTTTCTTCTGTATCTTTATGTCTTTAAAAATCTTTTTGATTATGACAAAAAGGGGGAGAAAAAGAGAATCTGATTGTTCAAAATATAAGCAATTACTAAAACTGAAATTCAGACATTTTATTAACTTACTTTGAATTTAAGTCTTTCAGATTACATTGATATATCTGACATAACTCATTGAAGTTACCCTGAGACTTTTCCAACCAGAACCTGATCTTCAAAGCAAATCTGAGTATTCAATCAATTCTGATAGCTTACTCTGATACCTTTACCCTGAAAGATAATTCAAGCAAGATGATAACCAGGCGCTCTGACTGAAGAAAGTATTAATTATCTGGTATCAAGATTTGACTCTGAAAGTCAAACCTCTTGCATCAGGCTCTGAATCTGAAATATACTTAATCAAAAAGGGAAATGTTTTCTTCTATTAGAGTATTTATTTCAGGGGGAGATTGGTAATCTCAGGGGGAGTTATAATTCATATCTTTTTACTGAACAAAATTTCTCATGTTTTGTCATCATCAAAAAGGGGGAGATTGTAAGAACACAGATTGTTTCTTAGTAATATCTCTATGTTTTGATGATAACACTTATGAATTTTGTATTCAAGAATTATATACTCTAAATTTGTTCTAGACTGTTTGCTACAGGTACTAAAGAAAATATTCTTAAAGAGCAAATTTGAACCTGAACAATGATATTATGAAAGGCTTCAAAGGTTCAAGAGCATCTTAGATAAAGATCTGAACGCTGCCTCAAGAAGAATCTGAGTGCTATCTACTAAAGATTCTGAAGCAGAAGCCTCTAAAGAATAGAAGACTCTGAGAGTTCAGAAGCTTAGTCATCAGAAGACTCTGAAGATACTGTGCTGCATAAGTATTGAGAATCTGATATAGAAGACTCTGCTCTGACAGAATTACACGCTCAAGCACACAAGCTGCACATACTCTAATTCAGCACAATCTGAAGAACATCCCAAGACTCTGAAGATCCAGAAGATCTCTACTCTAGAGATTCTGAAGATCCAGACTCTAATGTTCATAGTTGAACTTACTTAGTGAAGAAGATTTGAATATGTATGTTGGCTTATCTCAACAGCTCTTTCCTATTTTATGCTAGACACAAGAACACAGACAAAAAGGTTTTATCTGTGCGTTCCATTCTAAGGAAAGTTTCTTCAAAGTAAAAGACAAAAGGCATCAGGCTTTTTCAGCACAGCCTCCAATGTAAAGACAAAAGGCTCCAGGCTTTTCAGCACAGCCTTCAACGTTGAGAAGACTTCATGGATCTATGTGCCTATATAAAGAAGTCCACTCCATCTTCTTCAGTAACTAATCACTTGCAAAAATCACTTATCAAAGCAAATCTCTCAAAGCTCTTATATTTTATTTTGCTGTAACATTGTTCTTAAACTTAAGAGAAATATCACAGTTGTGATAACAGCTTCTTAGAAGCATTCTTACTCTTGTAATAGTTTTACACTGATTGTAAAAGGTTTTCCTTAAGAGGATCCAGTTGGGATCAGTAGCTCTTGAGAAGACTAAGAACAGTTGTTCTTAGGTGTTACTATTGTAATCTGTTTGATTAAATAGTGGATTAAGTCCTTGACTGAGAAAGGCAAATCACTCTTGAGAGGGTGGACTGAAGTAGTTGAGTTCAACGAACCAGGATAAAAATAACTGTGTTTGAATCTTGGATTATTTGTCATACTTATTCAACCCCCCCTTCTAAGTAATTTTCTCACCTTCAGAACTCACTTGTAGTGCTCCGCACGCCAAGTGTTTGATAAATTGTCTAAACCAAAATCCTTGTGTGTTGTCCATTTAGTGTGGTACTATTTTAAGGCATTGGAACTAGTCATACCACATATTGAGTTAAATCAAATTGATAGTGTGACTAGCGTAGTGATTCTCATTACTCGTTATCAATTTCCATAGGCTTGACGCATATCCGATTTTCTAGTAACCGTTCGTTATAGACGGTATTTTTCCTCGGCCGCTTCCGCAAATTAAATGATTTTTAAAAACGAATTTTATTGGTAGCGTCGACTCTTTTTAAGTGGTATCAGAAGCACCGGTTAATCCGTGCTTCAAGTACAACTCAGTAGAAAATGGCTAACGAACCTAAAAGGGCCTATAATAGAGCTCCTGTTTTTAATGGAGAAAATTACAGTAACTAGAAAGACTGTATGCGGGTGCACATTAATTCCATTAATAGGAAGGTGTGGAATGTCATTCTTAACGGTCTAATTAAAATAACTATGACCGATGAGAATAACATGATTGTGCCTAAGTCTGAAGCACAATGGACTGATGATGACGAGAAGAAATATAATTACGATTGGAAAGCCAAAAATATTTTGATCTCCTTATTAGGAGTTGATGAATATTATAGGGGTTCTACTTGTTTAACGGAAAAAGTTATGTGGGACTCATTGCATGTTGCCCATGAGGGAACCAATGATGTTAAGCTAGCGAGAATCAATACGCTAACACAAGAGTTTGATCTCTTTCACATGGAGCAAGGGGAAACCATTGCAGACATGCAAAAGAGATTCACTCATCTTATTAATAGATTGCACTCACTAGGTAGGCCAGTTGCCAATCATGTTTCTACAAATAAAATTTTGAGATGTCTTAACAGGGAATGACAACCGAAGGTAACCTCCATCAAAGAAGCTAACGATCTCACAATTTTGGATCTCACAACATTGTTTAGAAAGCTGCAAGAGCACGAACAAGTGCTTCTAAGCCTAGAGCAATATGAAAAGAAGGAAAAGAAGGAGAAAATGAAAAACATTGAAAAGAAGTTTATTGCTCTCAAGACTTCTTCCTCAAAGTCCCAAACTAAGAGCATAGTGATTACACTTCAAGTGATGACGAAGATGATGATAAGAGTGAGGATATGAGGTTGTTTGTAAAGAGTTACAACCGCTATGTCAAAAAGAACGGTATCCAACACTCCGAGAAAAATCTTGTCAACTTCCGAAAACAATCAAGATACTCTAGAAATGACGACACTAAAGGAAACAAGACAAAAGGGTCATGTTATACTTGCGGAAAGACCGGGCACTACAAACCGGATTGTCCCTTGAACAAAAAGGGCAAAGAAAAAAAACAAATAGATCAAATAAGAAGCAATCTAAGCCAAGGAGAGCATATATAGCTTGGGAAAGCGATAACGGATCCTCCGAGGATGAAAGATCAAGTGATGAAGATGAATCTGTCAATCTTTGTCTTTCCGCCCATCAAAAGAACAAAAAGAAAAAGGTACGACATGCCAAGTATGAAAATTCCTCTAAAATGTCTCATTTTGAATTACAAACTACTTTTAATACTTTGCATTGTGAAGCAAAAGAATCCTTTAAAAGGCTTGCCTCAAATAACCAAATCTTTGCTCACCTAGAGCAAAAGATTCGTGATTCCGAAAAGAAACTAGAGGCATTAAAAGCTTCCATAGTGGAAAGTACAAAAGTAGGTTGTGAAGATCTAAGAAAAAGAGTTTTTAACTTTGGGTGTGATACTTGTTACATTTGGCAAAATGAAGTTAGGAACCTGTTGCACCCTAATTTTTGACCGTAAGATGCCACCTCTTTTTGCGCATTTTTTCTATTGTTATTTGACTTTATTTTAATATTTGTGTTTTTTGCGACTATTCTTACTAATATGATATTCATTTCTATCATATTTACTATTATTATGTTATCTATTTTATTACTAACGTTACTTTCACTCTTAAGTTGTTATTGGACCAATACACCGAAGACATTCTTTGGATGCGCTTCCCGGTTATATCTCGTTAAAATCATTCTCGAATTTGTTTGAGATCAAAATACTATAGCACGTGGATTTGTGGCATTTAAGGCCTCATTGATTTCCCATGCGAGATATCTTGGAGTCAGGGTTGAACTTCACTCATTTTGTGCTCTAATTTCGTTTTTTTTGCTAAGTTGCCAATAGTGTACTTTGCTTTTTGGTTTCCTTAATGGCATCATTAACCAAGTGATGGATTTGGCATGGCCGCTATTCAATGTGTATTCAAAGTGGTACGAAAATGAATTGAGGAAAGAATTATCACAACGTCCAAAGGCAAGTGAATGGAGCCTCAAAGAATGTTGTAGCTTCATTCAAACCATGATTTACAACCGTTTAAGGCTGAGTTGATTCTAGGCTAGGCCTCAAATTGCTTTTTAAAGCATATTTCAAGAGTGACTGGGTTATGTTCTTAGCCTGTTTCAAGCCTATATTAGGAAAATCACTACTCAAGACTAATTCAAATATGTGCCATGGATATGAAAGTTTAAAAGTCAATGCGGTGAAAGCTTCATTACAATTTTTGTCTCGGAATTACAAAGCCTAAACGGTCGGAAATAATTTGGCTAATTTTCACTATCTACATAAAGCCTTATTACATTTCGTTGCTGTACATGTGGCGTATAATTTCTTCGCCGACATCCATGTCTTCATTGCCATAACTCTTACTTGTTTTGAAAGGACAATAACACACACTTGTTTGTACCAGAACCTTGCTTCAAGCTTTTTACAGCTACATATGCCCAAGAGGGAGCGTATCAAGATGCTTTAGTCGCTAGATCACCTGCAACAGTCATGGCAGCAGAAGGAAATGATGGTGTTTATGCCGGCTCATGCGAAAACACCTGCACTAGGGAAGTTAAACAGTCAAGCTGATAAATCCAAAGCGGACGGTAATTGGAATTAAGAGCCACCCACAATTGGTATTCACAGACAAGTAAGGCAGAGATAGAAGTTAAGACCGAACTTAATGAAAAAACCAGGAAGCCATCACCTGTAAACATCACATACTACAAGACTTACCGAATACAAAGAGGACGGAGTCTCCACCTGGTGTCAATAACATCCGTTATCATTCCTGCAACAGCACAAATGACATGTTGATACAATTTGAATATGCTCAAGTCAGAATTCAACATTATCCGTCAAACCTAGGTTACCCTTCACAACCTGATTTCGAATACCTGGACGAGAATGGTCGTCCTAAAAGAACAAGAACAATTTGGGCAGCAAGCTCTCATATAATAACAACTGTGTTTGGACCTGGATTACTGTCTTTGGCATGGGCTATAGCACAATTGGGTTGAATTGTTGGCCCTGCAGTCATGTTTCTTTTTAGCTTAATCCCTTTCACCTGCAATAACCAGTATAAATCAACATTCAATATAAAAATCAAGTTTTGAACACAGGTTTTGAAAGTAGAATACCAACACCGACAACCCGTCCGAACAAGGAAGTGCCTGCATCTGAGACAACTTCTGCTGAGGTAACCCCCTTTACTTCTGCAACAGATTATTGCAATGAACTGAAATGCGAGTACCAATCAAAACTGCGGTGTTGAGTCTTGGTTCAATCTGCTGAAGAAAAAGAGGAAATATAAGTTCTTTCTCAAGTGACATATTGAAAAATGCTATTGGGTTGTCAATGCTGTGATGACAATTCTGGACATGAGACTTGAAGCCAAATGCCATAACCTGTAAATATGACACAACCGGTAATTAGAGTCCACCAACAAATTCGAAACACAAAATTCCTGCATCAAGTGTACATGAAATGAAACCGACAAACAACAACCATTAGCGAGCATACAAAGTTCATAAATGCATAATCGCAACCTTTGAGACTACCTACAGCGAGGTTACACAACGCATCATTACTCTGTGTTTCATTCTTGCAAGATTAGAATCAAGTCAGAACTTGGCATAACGAAGAAACTATGTGAAAGCATACAAGACGAATTCATAAAGTGCGCTTTGTAGCAGAACTTGCTCGAATACAAAAGTTGCTCTAATCGCTCACTTCGTAGCCTCGCCTAACACCAAGTCAAGTTGCCGTATCAAAGAACTTGAAGACTCCTTCAGTACACCATTTCAACCGGATCACTCTCGCATTTGGACGCCATTAAACCGTTAAGTTCCTGCAAGATTAGAATTAGTCAGATTAAGCTTTTCGCATCCAATTCATGTATACAAAGTTGAAACAAATAAGAAAATAAACCAAGTCATGTCGAGTTCAGTTGGGAAACCCTCAAAGTCTCGCAATCGACAACAACAATAACATCACAAACGAAGACAACGACACCATCCGATCCGTAAATCTACAGAATTCAGGAAGAAACTCGAGAGCAGTGATAAGCCGAAGTGAAGGCACGCATATGACAGACCCGCAAGACCATCAGACAATATCAGACCAAAGCAACCTGCGGCAACAACACAAGACTCCGTCAATTTTACAACTATAGCTAAATCCAGACAAAGTTGCTACAAAACCTCTCTGCTGAACAGCAACTCAGAACCTGCCACAAACAAATTAGCATCATTAAAGCAAATATTCAAAATTGACAAAAAATTGGAATTTTACAAGACTTACGTGCAGAATGGAAAAAGTGCGCATTGGGTCTTGCAACTAGGTAGTGCAAATGGCGTGTCGGTTGTAAGTTGCATTGTCACCCTTTCCTTCAGTGCATATGTTTAGCCTCTACATAATGAAGTTTGCTCTGGTCACTTAGAAACGGTCATCATTTGTACTTTGTTTCAAGCGGAGGCTTCCAACCACAAATTGACGGCATCATCTTCCAAATTTAGCATAAGCTCCATTCGTTTTAATACCTGTCGAAATCATAACAGGGCAAGGCACTCAGAACCTTCGTTTTCAAACCAAAGGCGATATAAAACGTGATTGGAAGTAAAAAAAGGAGAAATTGAATCGTGGCAAGAACCACCATCGTCAAGAACGAAGAAAGAAAGTAACAGAAGATTTACCTTCAGCGGTTGCAGTTTTCAAACTCATTCAGCGATAGACATCCATAATAGATCCACCACAACTATCAAAACTTACTCTGGGCCGTATACATCCTCTCTGGCCCAACTCCTTCACTTTCTACACCTGTCAAAATACAAAATCCAAGTCAGCAACTATTTGGAGAATATACCGTTAGAAGAGATCAAATCAAATCTTCAGGATAGTTAATCTGGACAGGCAAAAGCATTGAATATGATTGATACATAATATCACAAGAATGAAAATTTTCATCAACCGATATTATTGCAATCAAATGAAATAGGAAGGTTTTTAAATCCGGTTAAACCCAAAATGGAAAACCCCAATCAACAATCAAATCAGCATTCAAACTCATAATCAATTCTTATGCCAGAAAATCACAGTTGGGGCCTATATAAAGAGAAGATTGAAATCGAAAAAGGAGGAGGGAAGCTATCACGAAACCAATGGGAGAAAACATATCTCTTTTCCATCGGTGGAACTGTTTTCGACGCCACAACAAGCCCAAAGTCGACGGAGCCAATCTCACTCGCCGCGAATCCAAACCGTTCCTCATCGCCGGCGCCGCCGCGATCATCAAACCGTCGGTAATGCTCCATTCTTTTTCTTATTGTTAAAATTTGATGTCTCTGGGTTTGGTTTCAGGTCAGGAATCTAGGAGAAGATGATGAAAGGGAAGGAATTGGCCGCGATTTGGGAACGGAGGGGTGAATACCGTGAATCAATTTGGAAATGAAGGGGGGGGGGTCGAAAAGAGATTAGGGTTCTGTTTTCCTTTTTTTCTTTATTTTGTTATTTTGTTTGTAATATAACTTAATCACACTAATCACTCACCACTTACACTAAACACACACATAATCCCTATTATCCCACTTAATCACCTTAATTGACTACTTAATTAGTTTTTTTTATTAAAAATTAACCATAATCAACTTTTCTTATAAAATTAAACTAGTAACTCTTTTGAATTAACTATTTAATTAGATTTTTTTAATCTTCCTTTTTTATTTTAAATAAACTAAATAAATTCTTTTTCTAAATAATTAATAATATATCTTTTAAAAAAACCATTTTGTACTTAAAAACAACTTTTAGGATAATTATAATAAACCTTTTACTCAATCTAAATTAATTTCTTTTTTATGATAACATCTGAAAAACATTTTTTTATTTATTAAATCCAATTTATTTAAAATTAATGCGCATCTAAAATCTTTTTTACTAATAAAATTAAATTAACATTTTCTAAAATCAACCTCACCAATTAATCTAATTTTTTCCTCAAATTAATCATTAAAACTAACTCACTAAATTACTACAACTTCTCGCTTAAAATCAATCCGCCCAAAATAATCAAATACAACTCTTTTTACTAAAATCAAATCAGATGATTAAAATCAATCAACAGCGTAAAATACAATCAATCGTGCACCTCACGACACATTCACCTATACTTCAGCGCTTTCATGCGTACATGTATGTTTATTTATCTGCCTTTACCTTCAGCAATTTACATTACAGTAATTTACATTATCGTCATTTATCACTCTCCGCATTGCATTCCGTCCAAAGGAAAAACCTACACATGATTCAACAATCGTGTGTAGTGCACAACATTTGCATCATTCTCCCCTTGATCCTTGATCCCGTTCAAGTTGATCAGTTAAGATAGATCCTACCCCATAGGAAGGACCTTTTCTCTTACAACATAGAAATAAACACAATACAAACAATCAATTCAAAACAACAAATATTCAAACACAATAGAGAAAAGATGCCAAATCATCTTAAGCGAGATAGGATATCCATCCCACAACAATACAATCAATACCGTAGGAACTTTTCCTTAAGAGAGATAAAGGTGTACCTCGTCGATCCCTATCCGAGTACCTAAGTCCTTCTTTTAAGACGATGCAAAGACTATTTTCCTACAATTTGTGGCGGTTAAATCTCCCTTAAAATGATAACACATATTTTCTCCTAAACCCAATCAATCAACTACCCTAAACCCGTAGGAACTTTGACCACAATCAAAGAACTCCTCAAACCCTTTAGGGGAACTACAAATACTCTGATTCTACTCCTGTAAGGATATGTAGGCATAAGATGCGACATCTTATCGAGTATACTTAGAAATAAACCCCTAGGTCTTTTATACCTTAAGCAGATCAACACTTAGCAATAAACAATATAAAACAAGAGGTTCCTGTAGAGTACTACAGAAATTTAGGATGCTAATACCTTCCCTAAGTTTAACCAACCCCCGAACCTATAACTCTCTAGCTTGCATTTGCATTGCATTGTGAGAATTTCGATCTTTATCCCTTCCTTTGGACAAATCAAAGTTCGGTTGCAAAATGAATTAAAGATTCAAACTAATCAATAGTTTGGTATCCGATTTTCACCGCGACAGAAATGACGACTTCACTGGGGACTCTCAGTGGGTCTCCCTATCTTGTTTTATTTCTTTATTGCTTTATATATTTGTTTATTTGCTTACTTGTTTACTTGCTTATTTGTTTGTGTTCTTTATTTTTTTGGGTTGATACTCTTGAGTGGTGAGACAAAGTCCTACACCCGGACTTGAGTGAACTTAAGATAGTATAGTGATATGTTCAAAGAGGCTTATAGGGGGTGGAATCCCGACCAAGCTGACTTGAAAATCACGCTCAATTGAGGCCCTCTCGAAAGTCGTATTGTTGAACGAGTTCTTAATCGTGAAAACATGCACTATATTCGATGTTGGAGCCTATGATATTGAGGACCGTAGTTACCTTAACCCCACTTTGACCTTTATTAGGATGTAGTGCGGGGATATGAGGGGGTACCCCCGAAATAGTGCTACGCGATGCTACACTCAAAAGAAGTTCTCTTGAGAATATTATTAACCACCGAATACTTGGGAAATTGATAATATCCGAAAGATGGGCTAATGACTTTGGGACCCTTATTAGAACCTTGTTCTGCAGGTACAATCAACCATTAGTCAGTGTCCTTTGGGAATGGGTATACCCTTTGCTCCATGCTCATTGCAAACCTAGGACCTTTGTTTGTTTATCTTTGTGTCCTTATGTGCTTACCTGTGTTTGTTGCATCATATAGCATCATATTACATTGGTTTCATGGAATTCCTAGTTTATTTATAAACATTATAGAACCAATAGGGATTACAAAAAATATTTTTTTGAGACATTCTTCTAAGAGTCCTAACTTGGATAGCCTAAGGAAGTAGGAGCTCAGATTGAAGAGAACTCGAAAGACAAATATAAGAGGCTTTCCTTCATTATTAAGGATCACATGAGGTTTCAAAAAGCTATCATCAATATTGAAGATCTAAGTAATCAAGGGGTTCCTCCCTTATTTTCCAACAAGAGATAGAGGATTTATTTTCCTCTATCACACTATTCTTTAGAAGTCGATCGTGGACAACTTATCTTCAAAAAGATTCAGTTAGAAGAGCAAATCAAGAAGCACGATGAAGGACTTCCTTAGGACTTTTACTAGCTTTTATTTAGCTATTGGGTCAGGACTCTCATGAGAGTGTTTGTTTGTAATCGATATCAAAAAATAATAAACAAGTTTCTTTGGTATTCAGTAATATTTATAAATACTTGAGTTCCATGAAACCTTTTGTTTTGCATTCTTGCATTTGTATTTCGCATTTTACATCAGCATAACATCCTTTGCATTCTGGGGGGGTCTCACTCTTGCTTCATCTTCACAGACAAGCTGAATCACCAGTACAACACTCTAGTCAGTCAACGCCAGAAGATGGATCAACTAGAACAGGAAAATAGAGTACTCCGTGATGAAGTTGCAACTCTGAAAGAAAACTTGGAGAGATTCAATGGTTTAGTTGAAGCTCTGTCCAACCAGTCTGCATTCAAAAATTAAGAAGTTCAGGGGACCGTTATCTCCGAGGTAGTATCAGCACCGATCCCAATGGTGTCTATTGTTACTGAAGTAACCTACAGCATGCCGCCAGGTTTCCCGTGGGGGATGCCTCCTTATTTCACTCCGGCCGGTTATCGTCCACCTGTTCCCGAGGTTCCTGTCGAAACCACTGTTCAGGCCATTCCTGCAATTACTGCTGTCATGACTAGTGCACCGCCGCGTGTGAATATTACTCCACATATCCTAGACAAACCAATTATCCATAGGACACCCAGCGAAACTGTGGGTTTTGAAGAAAGGATGGATGGATTTCAAGACCAATTTTTCAAAATGTAGAAGGAATTGAGAGCCCTTCGTGGGAAGGATTTGTTTGGAAAAAGTGCTTCTGACTTGTGCTTGGTTCCGAATGTCAAGGTTCCGCCAAAATTCAAGGTCCCCGATTTTGAGAAGTACAAGGGGAATACTTGCCCTTAGAGTCATCTTATTATGTATGCCAGGAAGATGTCTGCCCAAACTGATGATCAACTGCTCATTCACTATTTCCAAGATAGTCTGATAGGCGCTGCACTCAGGTGGTACATGGGATTAGATAGTGCGAAGATTCGAACTTTTAATGATCTGGGTGGAGCCTTCATCAAGCAGTACAAGTATAATGTGGACATGGCTCCTGACCGTGATCAGTTGAGGGCCATGGCTCAGAAAGGCAAAGAGAATTTCAAGGAATATGCTCAGCGTTGGCGCGAGTTAGCCGCCCAAGTCATACCACCATTAGAAGAAAAAGAGATGACCAAGATTTTTCTGAAGACTCTAGGACCGTTCTTTTATGAGAAAATGGTAGCGAGTGCACCCAGTGACTTCACCGAGATGGTGAACATGGGCATGCGCTTGGAAGAGGGGGTTCATGAAGGAAGATTAGTCAAGGAAGGGAGTATCTCCAATAATGCTAAAAAGTATGGGAGTGGTTTTGTGAAAAAGAGAGAACATGAGGCAAGTGTTGTGCAGCAGGGGAGATCCAAGAGAGGATATCCGCCATCACATCAGGTTGCTGCGGTTCATCAGCCACAACATCAACAAAATCAGCAAAATCAACCATTCAACGATCAGAGTCGTGTACATAAAAGATTAGACTTTGATCCCATCCCGATGACATACACTGACTTATTCCCATCTTTGATTCAAAAAGGTCACATCCAAACAAAAGCTCCACCTAAAGTACCTGAGAAACTCCCGTACTGGTACAAAGCTGGCAAATTTTGCCCATATCATCAAGGTGCTCCTGGCCACGACATTGAGAGTTGCTATGGTTTGAAGGCAGACGTTCAAGAATTGGTTAGGGGCGGAATCTTATCCTTCAAGGGTTCTAATCCTGACCCCAGCATGGTTCATCCTCCGAGGACATGATCCAAGGTTATCATAATACTACACATCAGACGATTCCACAAGCCTCTCCATTTCGAGGTGTAATAAAAGGACTTGTCCGGCTTTTTACTTAATTTTGCTTTTGTGTTTTTTTTCTTTGATTAAAAGTATTTTTGGCATGTAAGAACTTGTTATTTTGAATAAGTAATACAATAAATGTTTGTCTTGAAGAAATCCATTCGTTTTCACTCAAAATTGTTTCTCAAAATAATTTATAATGCCGACTTTACCCGGTCTCTAGCTCTGATAGAGAATTGGAAGGAGGATGATGAAGTAAAACGCATGATCTCTTGTTGTATGCTTCGAATAAAAATCCTACTGATGATGTAAGGCATTATTTCAACCGTCTAAACACCAAAAATAGTTAACCCCTTTTTTAAGCCTTGAGAAAAGATCTGTTTTTTCTCCCAAACCGAAACCTCGTTTTTGGCCTGGGGCAGGGTAATATAAAAAAAAAATAATGAACATCTTCCAAAATTGGGTGGGCACAAATATACTAACCCTTTATTCCTCCACTTTATAAGTCATAAACTAAGCCTATATACGACCTTCAAAGTCCTAATTGAAGTAAGGTTTAGTTTGAAAGCATACGCAATGAGATATCGTTTCCTGACTCCTTGAGCTATGCTCAAATTAAATCGGCTTTATAAATAATTTTAATTTATATCCTAACTAGTGATTTCGGTCACCAGTTATTGTGATATCTCTTTTCAAAACTTCAAGAAAAACGCGTGTTGCATTACCCGTTTTAGAATTAACATTTCTGACTTGCTAAAATCGCTTGATATCTTAGAAAGATTACAAACGGAATTTGATGGACTTGAAGACCTTGCCAACATGGGGCAATTTATTTTTCAAGAAGTTTGATCCGTACGAGTTTGGCTTCATCTAAAGCACAATTTGGAAGACTCAGTATATCGTCAATCAGGGGCAGTTACGTCGATATTCGGCGAATCTCTCAGAGAGTTTGAAAACAGTGGGGCATTTGGACATCATGTTTTCTATAAAATCCTCTCGAGATTTTTCTCTTAAGCCAGGCGACTTGGGGCATTTGAAGCTTTGAAGCAAAACGGATGTTTATTTCATCTCCAGGAAACTCGACTCCGACATGATCAACAACTATGGTGACTCAAGATATTTTGGGTACCTCCGTATATAACTCCATACAACCTATTCAACCTTATCAAGATGTTATATACCAAATAGATTGATCTCAATTTCCCAAGAGAAGATTTGGAGTCCTGAAGCAGGATTGGGATCCCATACTTGGTTCTCCATTTATCCCTAGTGGTACTTCTATCTTCGAAGATTGGTCGAGATGTTTATCCTGAGATGTTTATTTCATCTCTAGTCACCTCTTTCTGTTTGTCTTGTCAGCATGAGCATACGCATAGCATATAAGCAGGCAGCATATCATGTGCATTTCTTTGCATTCTTTATTTTTGCTTTATTCCATCGCTTTGGCTATAGTTATCCCTAGGTGTTTGGGTGCGTCTTATCCCTCCAATTAGATTTGTCGACCCTAGGCATAAAAAGCACGATGGTTCATTTTTCCCCATGGAGCTCAATCCTCATGGAAGATGGTTATTTTAGTACAATTCCATTTGAGTTCATACCTCAATGGTTGAGTCTTTCTTGACAATTTCTTTTCGGCTACTTCTCGAATTGAACTTCGGTTTTTGGCAATCACATCATGGATGTCTCCAACCTCTGAACACGGATCAAGTGTGCATTTATTTTGCACTCTGTTCCCTGGGAAGAATAGACAGACATTTCTTCAACAATAGCATCACAGGATTTTCTCGAACATCTATCTCTTTATTTGAGCAACTCGTTTTGATCAGGATCTTATTCAAAACGACAAACGACGATTTCTATAAGACAGTTCACTTACCCTCAGTGGGTCCTTTAACATTATTGATTCATCAAAGAAGACAGTTACAGACATTTCTCTTCATTTGAGAATTCACATATTTTTACAACAACAAAGGTACTCCCCAGGAATATATTCCCCAGTGAGTTCATCACACAAGTTTACTTCCGTCAAGTGACATCTCCCCAAAGAAGTCAAAGAAGTTTATCACAATAGTCTCTCTTTATTTGAGAAGACATACATTACAATTCAACCGACTCACATTTTTCTGAAGATCCCCGGTGAAGCTTTACAGTCTACAATGACATCTACAGTCTACAACGACATCTACAGTCTACAACGACAATCATTCGAACATCTTACAGTTCCTGGTTAATCTCGGCAGTAGATTCCCAGAAGACCTCGGCAGTAGGTAGTTCTTGGTTAATCTCGACAGTAGATTCCCAGAAGACCTCGACAGTAGGTAGTTCCTGGTTAATCTCGGCAGTAGATTCCCAGAAGACCTCGGCAGTAGGTAGTTCCTGGTTAATCTCGGCAGTAGATTCCCAAAAGACCTCGGCAGTAGGTAGTTCCATTTCATTTCCTGGTTAATCTCGGCAGTAGATTCCCAGAAGACCTCGGCAGTAGGTAGTTCCATTTCATTTCCTGGTTAATCTCGGCAGTAGATTCCCAGAAGACCCCGACAGAAGTATTTCTCCAACAAACTTCAACACAAAATCTCGGCAGTAGATTCCTTACAGATTTTAACAGAAAATATTTTGGCAAAAGTATTCTCAATTACAGTTACAAGTCTCAACAATAGACTCCTCCAGCTGACATCTGGAAATCATTACATTTTACATATACAGTAGATTCCTCAAATGGTTTTTCTCATGAAGTTCTACAAACACTTTGTGATTGTCAACCTTTCCCCGTGGAGTCTCGCTCTGATGAGCCCGTTCTTCCTGTATATCGCGTCTAGTTGTTCCCCTGTGACATCATTTCCTCACAGGACTCGTCTGTCTTGCATTCTCATATCATTACATATCATTTGCATTTGGTGGTTTCTCATGGCCAAAAATTCGTGCAATGTTTGTATTTAAGTCTCTCCTATCTTGTCGAGACGGAGATTTCAATCTCCATATCTTCGAATAGGAGTAACTTAAATAGGGGCATCTGTTGCACCCTAATTTTTGACCGTAAGATGCCACCTCTTTTTGCGCATTTTTTCTATTGTTATTTGACTTTATTTTAATATTTGTGTTTTTTGCGACTATTATTACTAATATTATATTCATTTCTATCATATTTACTATTATTATGTTATCCATTTTATTACTAACGTTACTTTCACTCTTAAGCTGTTATTGGGCCAATACACCGAAGACATTCTTTGGATGCGCTTCCCGGTTATATCTCGTTAAAATCATTCTCGAACTTGTTTGAGATCAAAATACTATAGCACGTGGATTTGTGGCATTTAAGGCCTCATTGATTTCCCATGCAAGATATCTTGGAGTCAGGGTTGAACTTCACTCATTTTGTGCTCTAATTTCGTTTGTTTTGCTAAGCTGCCAATAGTGTACATTGCTTTTTGGTTTCCTTAATGGCATCATTAACCAAGTGATGGATTTGGCATGGCCGCTATTCAATGTGTATTCAAAGTGGTACGATAATGAATTGAGGAAAGAATTATCACAACGTCCAAAGGCAAGTGAATGAAGCCTCAAACAATGTTGTAGCTTCATTCAAACCATGATTTACAACCGTTTAAGGCTGAGTTGATTCTAGGCTAGGCCTCAAATTGCATTTTAAAGCATATTTCAAGAGTGATTGGGTTATGTTCTTAGCCTGTTTCAAGCCTATATCAGGAAAATCACTACTCAAGACTAATTCAAATATGTGCCATGGATATGAAAGTTTAAACGTCAATGCGGTGAAAGCTTCATTACAATTTTTGTCTCGGAATTACAAAGCCTAAACGGTCGGAAATAATTTGGCTAATTTTCACTATCTACATAAAGCCTTATCACATTTTACTGCTATACATGTGGCGTATAATTTCTTCGCCGACATCCATGTCTTCGTTGCCATAACTCTGACTTGTTTTGAAAGGACAATAACACACACTTGTTTGTACAAGAACCTTGCTTCAAGCTTTTTACAGCTACATATGCCCAAGTGGGAGCGTATCAAGATGCTTTAGTCGCTAGATCACCCGCAGCAGAAGGAAATGATGGTGTTTATGCCGGCTCATGCGAAAACACCTGCACTAGGGAAGTTAAACAATCAAGCTGATAAATCCAAAGCGGACGGTAATTGGAATTAAGAGCCACCCACAATTGGTATTCACAGACAAGTAAGGAAGAGATAGAAGTTAAGACCGGACTTAATGAAAAAACCAGGAAGCCATCACCTGTAAACATCACATACTACAAGACTTACCGAATACAAAGAGGACGGAGTCTCCACCTGGTGCGAATAACATCCGTTATCATTCCTGCAACAGCACAAATGACATGTTGATACAATTTGAATATGCTCAAGTCAGAATTCAACATTATCCGTCAAACCTAGGTTACCCTTCACAACCTGATTTCGAATACCTGGACGAGAATGGCCGTCCTAAAAGAACAAGAACAATTTGGGCAGCAAGCTCTCATATAATAACATCTGTGTTTGGACCTGGATTACTGTCTTTGGCATGGGCTATAGCACAATTGGGTTGAATTGTTGGCCCTGCAGTCATGTTTCTTTTTAGCTTAATCCCTTTCACCTGCAATAACCAGTATAAATCAACATTCAATATAAAAATCAAGTTTTGAACACAGGTTTTGAAAGTAGAATACCAACACCGACAACCCGTCCGAACAAGGAAGTGCCTGCATCTGAGACAACTTCTGCTGAGGTAACCCCCTTTACTTTTGCAACAGATTGTTGCAATGAACTGACATGCGAGTACCGATCAAAACTGCGGTGTTGAGTCTTGGTTTAATCTACTGAAGAAAAAGAGGAAATATAAGTTCTTTCTCAAGTGACATATTGAAAAATGCTATTGGGTTGTCAATGCTGTGATGACAATTCTGGACATGAGACTTGAAGCCAAATGCCATAACCTGTAAATATGACACAACCGGTAATTAGAGTCCACCAACAAATTCGAAACACAAAATTCCTGCATCAAGTGTACACGAAATGAAACCGACAAACAGCAACCATTAGCGAGCATACAAAGTTCATAAATGCATAATCGCAACCTTTGAGACTACCTACAGCGAGGTTACACAACGCATCATTACTCTGTGTTTCATTCCTGCAAGATTAGAATCAAGTCAGAACATGGCATAACGAAGAAACTATGTGAAAGCATACAAGACGAAGTCATAAAGTGCGCTTTGTAGCAGAACTTGCTCGAATACAAAAGTTGCTCTAATCGCTCACTTTGTAGCCTCGCCTAACATCAAGTCAATTTGTCGTATCAAAGAACCTGAAGACTCCTTCAGTACACCATTTCAACCCGATCACTCTCGCTATTGGACGCCATTAAACCGTTAAGTTCCTGCAAGATTAGAATTAGTCAGATTAAGCTTTTCGCATCCAATTCATGTACACAAAGTTGAAACAAATAAGAAAATAAACCAAGTCATGTCGAGTTCAGTTGGGAAACCCCCAAAGTCTCGCAATCGACAACAACAATACCATCACAAACGAAGACAACGACACCATCTGATCCGTAACTCTACAGAATTCAGGAAGAAACTCGAGAGCAGTGATAAGCCGAAGTGAAGGCACGCATACGACAGACCCGCAAGACCATCAGACAATATCAGACCAAAGCAACCTGCGGCAACAACACAAGACTCCGTCAATTTTACAACTACAGCTAAATCCAGACAAAGTTGCTACAAAACCTCTATGCTGAACAGCAACTCAGAACCTGCCACAAACAAATTAGCATCATTAAAGCAAATATTCAAAATTGACAAAAAAATTGGAATTTTACAAGACTTACGTGCAAAATGGAAAAAGTGTGCATTGGGTCTTACAACTAGGTAGTGCAAATGGCGTGTCGGTTGTAAGTTGCATTGTCACCCTTTCCTTTAGTGCATATGTTTAGCCTCTACATAATGAAGTTTGCTCTAGTCACTTAGAAACGGTCATCATTTGTACTTTGTTTCAAGCGGAGGCTTCCAACCACAAATTGACGGCATCATCTTCCAAATTTAGCATAAGCTCCATTCGTTTTAATACCTGTCGGAATCATAACAGGGCAAGGCACTCAGAACCTTCGTTTTCAAACCAAAAGCGATATACAACGTGATTGGAAGTAAATAAAGGAGAAATTGAATCTTGGCAAGAACCACCATCGTCAAGAACGAAGAAAGAAAGTAACAGAAGATTTACCTTTAGCGGTTGCAGTTTTCAAACTCATTCAGCGATAAACATCCATAATAGATCCATCACAACTATCAAAACTTACTCTGGGCCGCATACATCCTCTCTGGCCCAGCTCCTTCACTTTCTACACCTGTCAAAATACCAAATCCAAGTCAGCAACTATTTGGAGAATATACCGTTAGAAGAGATCAAATCAAATCTTCAGGACAGTTAATCTGGACAGGCAAAAGCATTGAATATGATTGATACATAATATCACAAGAACGGAAATTTTCATCAACCGATATTATTGCAATCAAATGAAATAGGAAGGTTTTCAAATCCGGTTAAACCCAAAATGGAAAACCCCAATCAACAATCAAATCAGCATTCAAACTCATAATCAATTCTTATGCCAGAAAATCACAATTGGGGCCTATATAAAGAGAAGATTGAAATAGAAAAAGGAGGAGGGAAGCTATCATGAAACCAAGGGGAGAAAACATATCTCTTTTCCATCGGTGGAACTGTTTTCGACGCCACCACAAGCCCAAAGTCGACGGAGCCAATCTCACTCGCCGCGAATCCAAACCGTTCCTCATCGCCGGCGCCGCCGCGATCATCAAACCGTCGGTAATGCTCCATTCTTTTTCTTAGTGTTAAAATTTGATGTCTCTGGGTTTGATTTCAGGTCAGGAATCTAGGAGAAGATGATGAAAGGGAAGGAATTGGCCGCGATTTGGGAACGGAGGGGTGAATACCGTGAATCAATTTGGAAATGAAGGGGGGGGGGGGTCGAAAAGAGATTAGGGTTCTGTTTTCCTTTTTTTCTTTATTTTGTTATTTTGTTTGTAATATAACTTAATCATCCTAATCACTCACCACTTACACTAAACACACACATAATCCCTATTATCCCACTTAATCACCTTAATTGACTACTTAATTAGTTTTTTTTATTAAAAATTAACCATAATCAACTTTTCTTATAAAATTAAACTAATAACTCTTTTGAATTAACTATTTAATTAGATTTTTTTAATCTTCCTTTTTATTTTAAATAAACTAAATAAATTATTTTTCTAAATAATTAATAATATATCTTTTAAAAAAACCATTTTGTACTTAAAAACAACTTTTAGGATAATTATAATAAACCTTTTACTCAATCTAAATTAATTTCTTTTTTATGATAACATCTGAAAAACATTTTTTTATTTATTAAATCCAATTTATTTAAAATAAATGCGCATCTAAAATCTTTTTTTACTAATAAAATTAAATTAACATTTTCTAAAATCAACCTCACCAATTAATCTAATTTTTTCCTCAAATTAATCGTTAAAATTAACTCACTAAATTACTACAACTTCTCGCTTAAAATCAATCCGCTCAAAATAATCAAATACAACTCTTTTTACTAAAATCAAATCAGATGATTAAAATCAATCAACAGCGTAAAATACAATCAATCATGCACCTCACGACACATTCACCTACACTTCAGCGCTTTCATGCGTACATGTATGTTTATTTATCTGCCTTTACCTTCAGCAATTTACATTACAGTAATTTACATTATCGTCATTTATCACTCTCCGCATTGCATTCCGTCCAAAGGAAAAACCTACACATGATTCAACAATCGTGTGTAGTGCACAACATTTGCATCATTCTCTCCTTGATCCTTGATCCCATTCAAGTTGATCAGTTAAGATAGATCCTACCCCATAGGAAGGACCTTTCCTCTTACAACATAGAAATAAACACAATACAAACAATCAATTCAAAACAACAAATATTCAAACACAATAGAGAAAAGATGCCAAATCATCTTAAGCGAGATAGAATCTCCATCCCACAACAATACAATCAATACCGTAGGAACTTTGCCTTAAGAGAGATAAAGGTGTACCTCGTCGATCCCTATCCGAGTACGTAAGTCCTTCTCTTAAAACGATGCAAAGACTATTTTCCTACAATTTGTGGCGGTTAAATCTCCCTTAAAATGATAACACATCTCTTCTCCTAAACCCAATCAATCAACTACCCTAAACCCGTAGGAACTTTGACCACAATCAAAGAACTCCTCAAACCCTTTAGGGGAACTACAGATACTCTGATTCCACTCCCGTAAGGATATGTAGGCATAAGATGCGACATCTTATCGAGTATACTTAGAAATAAACCCCTAGGTCTTTTATACCTTAAGCAGATAAACACTTAGCAATAAACAATATAAAACAAGAGGTTCCTGTAGAGTATTACAGAAATTTAGGATGCTAGTACCTTCCCTAAGTTTAACCAACCCCCGAACCTATAACTCTCTAGCTTGCATTTGCATTGCATTGTGGGAATTTCGATCTTTATCCCTTCCTTTGGACAAATCAAAGTTCGGTTGCAAAATGAATTAATGATTCAAACTAATCAATAGTTTGGTATCCGATTTTCACCGTGACAGAACCTATATGCCAAACCTAACAAGGCTCTAGAGCCCAAAATTACTTTTGTCATTGATAAAGCTAATTTTAAAAAGAGTATGGTTAATCCATATCAAAAATACACATATGTTGTAAGAGATCATGATAGCAAAAGTAATTCAAAAGTTAACTTTTCTTGTTTGTATTGTTGCAAGAAAGGCCAAACCATTGCTAAATTTTGTTTTAGGAGATTTTTGGTTCCAAAAGGCATTTATGAATGGTTGCCTAAATGCGACCGTTTTGTCACTCACAACTTAGGATCCTATAAGCCATTGGATACTTACTCTTGTTAATTTTTTTCATAGGTACAACGTCTTGAGAGCACCGAGAGAAGATGGGTTCTTGATAGTGGCTGCTCAAGACACATGACAGAAGACATATCTCTCTTCATCGACTTCGTGGCAAAGAAGAAGGGATATGTAACCTATGGAGACAACAACCGTGGTGCAATACTTGGAAAAGGTAGTGTAGGTAATCCCTCTTCCACTACTATCTCTGATGTATTGCTTGTCGATGGCCTTAAACATAATCTCATTAGCATTAGCCAATTATGTGACAAAGGATACAATGTATCATTTTCAAAAGACTGTTGTCAAATTATGCATAATGATGAGATGAAAAGTGTGTTTAATGGTCTAAGAGTAAACAATGTCTATATGCTGGATTTGAATGAAGCATCTTTGACTAGTGATAAATGTCTCATAACAATGAGTGAAGACTCATGGTTATGGCATAGACGTCTAGCACATGTCAAATTTGACTTGCTAAACAAGGTAGTTTCAAAAGATTTAGTCATAGGTCTGCCCAAAATTAAGTTCACCAAGGATCACCTTTGTGATGCTTGCCAAATGGGAAAGCAAACGAGGATCTCTTTTAAATCTAAAAATATCGTTTCAACTACGAGACCTCTCGAGCTTCTCCATATGGATTTATTTAGGCCATCTAGAATTAAAAGCCTAAGTGGTAACTATTACGATTTTGTAATAGTTGATGACTTTTCTAGATTCTGTTGGACTATCTTCTTGGCTAGAAAGAGTGATACATTCGCAGCCTTTGAAAATTTTGCTAAGCTTTCTCAAAACAAATTAAACACAAATATCATAGCAATTAGGAGTGATCATGGAGGTGAGTTTGAGAACTATTTGTTTGAGGAATATTGCGATAAACATGGAATTGATCATAATTTCTCCGCTCCGCATACCCCTCAACAAAACGGGGTTGTGGAGCGCAAAAATAGTATTTTGGAAGAGTTAGGGAGAACAATGATCAATGAAAGTGCATTCACTAAGTATTTCTGGGCTGACGCCATATGTACGACATGTTATGTATTGAATATGGTGCTCATCCGCCCTATTCTAAACAAAACATTGTATGAACTTTTAAAAGGGCGCAAGCTAAATGTGTCTCACCTACATGTTTTCGGTTGTAAGTGTTTTGTGTTGAATAATGGAAAATAAAGCTTAGGTAAATTTGATTCCAAGGCCGACGAAGGTATCTTCCTCAGATACTCTTAGTCAAGTAAGACCTATAGAATATATAATAAGAGATTACTTACTGTTGAAGAGTCTGTACACGTAACATTTGATGTATATTATCCGAGAAATGTCGGAAAAGGTAGTGTTGTTCATGGTGCAGCTATATCTTCGGAAGACATACTCAAAAGTGCCGAGTCGGGAATTGATCAACCCGACCTAGCCAAAATTAAGGAGGAAAAAGATGACCGCCATGAAGAAACTGAGGTAGCTCATATGTCTGAAAAAGATGATCTTCCTCCAGCTTGAAATTCTTCCAAAGACCATTCCATTGACAATATCCTCGGTGATATATCAAAGGGGGTGATGACTCGGTCTAAGATAAGTAATTTCTGTTATCATTTTGCTTTCATTTCTCAGATGGAACCTAAAAACCCGAAAGAAGCCTTACTCGATGAACATTGGTTCTTATCTATGCAAGAGGAACTTAACCAGTTCAAGAGAAATGAGGTTTGGGACCTTGTCCCTCCTCCGCGAGGTCATCGAGTAATTGGCACCCGATGGGTGTTTAGGAACAAACTGGACGAAAACAGGGTAATAACTTGCAACAAGGCGCGTTTAGTCGTGCAGGGGTATAACCAAGAGGAAGGCATCGACTATGAGGAAACTTATGCGCCGGTTTCCCAACTCAAGGTTATACGCCTTTTACTTGCCTTCGCTTGTGCAAAAAATTTTAAGCAATTTCAAATGGATGTAAAAAGTGCATTCCTTAACGATTATATAAATGAAGAAGTTTATGTTGCCCAACCTCCAATTTTTGAGTCTCATGAATATCCTAATCACGTATACAAGTTAAAACGTGCCTTGTATGGACTCAAGCAAGCCCCTAGGGATTGGTATGAGCATCTAAGCAAGTTTCTACTTGATCAAGGGTATTCAAGAGGCAAGGTCGACACAACCCTCTTCATTAAGCGTCAAGAAAAACACTTAATTTTAGTGAAAATTTATGTTGATGACATCATATTTGGATCAACTAACATGAATCTCGTAAGGGAGTTTTCTAACCTAATGCAGGGAGAATTCGAGATGAGTATGATGGGAGAGCTCACATATTTTCTCGGATTACAAATCAAGCAGCTTGAGGAAGGAACCTTTATAAGTCAAACGAAATATTGCCTTGAGCTTCTCAAGAGGTTTGACATGGCAAACTCCAAAGCCATTGACACATCAATGCCGACATGTGCAAATCTCAGTAGAGATGAAAGTGGTAAGGACGTAGAGGTAAAAATATATTGAGTATATGTGTATGTTCATTCTCTCTCTCTCTCTCTCTCTCTCTCTCTCTCTCTCTCTCTCTCTCTCTCTCTCTCTCTCTCTCTCTCTCTCTCTCTCTCGATACTCATATTCACAAAATGCATCAAATTATATGTTACATTTGTCGTATATGTCGTATTGTATGTATGTTACCTCTTTGAATGCTTAAAATATGTTTTGGTTGTTTATCTATGTCTTTATGTTTGCCCATATGTTCAAAAATGACAAATTCTGCTAATTTTACCTGCATGAGTCGACCTAAACAAGGTCCGGTCGACTCACAAATATGTATTCAAATTTGAAATTAAGTCAGGTATGCTCAGATCGACCTATGGTCGATGCATACCTTTTGTTTTTTGAACGTGTATGTTTAAACACATTATGCGTCGACGCATAGACAGAGCGATCGACGCATCGCGCGATTTCTTTCAATTTTTTTGAAAACCGTTCAAAATTCCCTCTTAAATCAATTTTATGACTCATATTCATGTGCATCATTACATTTGCATAGAAACTTGATAACTACATCTCATGCTACTCTACTATTTGCCTTTTCCCAAAACCTAGAAGCTATTACAAAAGGGTCAAAGTCATAAACATCTCTCCATCTTCAGAAATTATCTCTAACATTAGAAATCATCATCACCATATTTCCTCTTCTCTTCTTTGTAAGCAAAAACGATGGCTACCCGAAAAGTTACCGGTAAGAGATCAACAAGAACTTCTTCCTCTGCAGGACCTTCATCTGTAGCTCTTCCGACAACCTCCGTATCAGTAGTTTCTCCTGAATTTGCCGAGAGCTTTGCCAAAAACTTCGGCAAGTGGTCTGTGGTAAAGCAACATGCCTATTATCGAATCTCTGCTAAGAGAATGCACATTCCTCAGGTAATCAGCCTTCTTGATTTTCAAGGGTTTAATAATTATCTGGAGTGCAATACGAAGTACAATGAAGACCTTGTGTGGATCTTCTACACTTGTCTTCATGGTAAGTTTCAGAGTTTTGGGTTTCAAACTAAGGTCATAGATACAAAGATTTGTGTTAATAATGTTGTTTGGAAGAAATTGTTTGATACGACTCCCGTGTCCGATAAGCCTAACGTTAAGGTCACTGACACCAACACGGTTGATGGCTACGAGTTCAAAGAAGCTTTGAACTTAATGCTAAAGAAGCCGTATGCAGCTAATATTGTGGCGAGTGATTTATTTCCGAAAACTATCACTACAGGTAAACTGAAACCTATGGATAGAATTTTGCAATGGATTGTGGCGCGCATTCTGCAGCCTAAGAAAGGAGGATTTTCTCGAGTTGATCACGCCGAGGTCCATTTGATCTACATCTTGAAGAAAAGGATCAAAATTAGTTGGCCTTATTATATTGCTAGTAGGATATATGCCCTCAGAGATTCGGGTCGAGGTACCGCTCTTTCCTATGGTTCCTTCATTCAAGAGATTTTGAACAACGCCAAAGTCACGATTCCGGGGATTCTATATAGATCTCTCACTCCGGATCAAGAGTTCTGTCAAAAGACTCTTACAATGATGGGTTATATATGGGTTCCGGAAGAAAATCGTTACTGATTCGTTGTTAAAGCAACCTCCTTTCGGTTGGAAGAATCCGATGGGAGTGATGAGGAAAATGAAAAGGACGAAGAAAAAGAAGAACAACAACATGAACAAGGTGATATACAACTAATGGAAGTTGAAGACAACATAAATATGATTTGGGTTTACCAATCTCCTAGCACAGATCATGGAAATGAGCAAGGTTAGGACGAATGGCAAAATACCAGTTGGACTTTATTACGCGACAACTATCAGCCTCCACAGTATTCAGAGTATCAGGATACTCCGCATTGAGGCTATAAGGAGCCTCCACATGGGGGTTATGAGGAGCCTCCACAGTGGGGCTATGAGAAACCTCTACACTTCACGAATCCGCCGCAACCATAGTCTGACAAACTTCTCGAGATGATGAGGGGTATGCAATTAGAACAGCGTGCTTTCATGAATACTCAAGATGAGCGTCTCTTACAACTTTAGAGTCAATTTGAGACACATATTGAAAACTTCAGCACATTCTCCTCTAGTGTCAATCAACGACTCGATGGTTTGGTTGAAACAACTGCAAATCAGCACCGAGCTCTTCCCACAAGCTTCAACATCTTGAACAGAGCGATTTTAGAGTTTACTGAAAGAGCTGAGGCTCAACTACCTCCGCCGCATCCTTATCATGGGAGAGGCCATCATTTCAAGGGGAGGAGACCTTGAAGGCTATGCATTCTGCATAATTGTATTTCATCATTTTGTTATGTTATTACGAATCTTTTGCTTTGTATTAAGTACATTTCTTTTGTGTTAATGTCTTGCATCATGAACTTATATGTCATTACTTGTTTGTATTTTATAGCAACAATTACTATTTTTTGTCTATATAAGGTGCTATTTATCTCTTTGTTCTTTGATCATTAACTTCGTCATGTGTGGATGATTGTTAATGTTTATTCTGTAGTGCGTGTCTTGATATGAGCATCTGTTACTTTTTATCCTTTCTTGACAGTAATTTCTTTCTTTTTGATGTTGTCAAAGGGGGAGAAAGTGTCAAGCGGTTTAGTAGAACCATAAAGATGAAAAGTGAAGATGTCACATTTAACGCAAATGATTAAGTAAAAACGAAGGCATCAAGCAAGGGGGAAGATAATGCTGCATATCATACAGACAGGTTCCACGTGTTTTTCCATCATAAAAAAGGGGGAGTATGTGAGGGAAAAGCCTCATATACTAGATATGCGTGTTTCGTTGATGTCAAAACTTATCCGCATGGAAGATAGATGTTTGGTGTTATCATCATGATGCATGAGTATACCTTATTTCTCATGTTTCATTTGCTTGCACAAAATATCTCGAGTACTGCATTTAGAGTTGTCAAAATATGTGTCATACGAGTTAAACTTCATTGGTCTATCATAGATATCATCTAAAAGAATCAAAAACATGAAATTAGGCATTTTCTGAAATTGCAGGTCTTTGAGTCGACCAAACCTCTGCTCCGGTCGACTCAGAATATGTGTCCTAAACTTGCATTTTCTTCGGGTTAGGTATGGTTGACCTACCGGTCGACGCATACTGTTGACATTCCCATTTGTCTAAGAATTCAGTTTATACGTCGATGCATGCCTTGTTCCGGTCAACGCACGGCTGTATGTTTTGCACAATCTGTTTTCCTCAGGTTAGCTCAGGTCGACCCTGCATTCTGCATGGGTCGACCGCTCGCTGTTTGTTGCATATTTCCTGATTTGTCTATTATTTTTGAAAGGTGGTTTTATCAGTTATAACAGTTTTGTCTGGTATAAATATTCAGTTGCTCTTTTCACTTCACAATGAATTGAATCATTCAGAAAAACAAGAAAAGTGAAAGAGGTGTCAATTCAAGTTCTCATCATCTTCATCTTCTACATTTCATACCACAACAATCACACACAATAATCTTTTTTGTGCATTATGCATTGTTAGAAGTGATAACATTCAAAGCCGCTGATTGGGTAATCCGGTTCGGGTTGAGGAATTGACAGGTTTTTCTTGAATAAAATCTCTAGGGTTTTGTCCTCCAAGATTCTCTAAATTTGGGGGTTTTTGCACGAGTCTTCTCAATACATATTTAGCCGAGTGAAGGTGATCGAGGAGCAGTGGGTTTCTTCGATATAGTAGCGATAATCAGAGGACTATGAAGGAGAGGTTCGGGTTCGACATGAGAGTGTTTAAGATTAGTCGGGCTGGGGTTTGAAGACGGAAGGTTGTTCAAACATAGAGCTGTAATCAGAGGTTCATTCACAAGCTGTCGAAGGACTTGATTCGACTCGAATCAAGGGGCAAGAGGAGATATCATCTACAACAACAAGGGTGTTCGTTTGTTTGATTGCTATTTATTTCTTGTATATATGATTCTACAACAGGTTAAATTTATATTATAAGAGCTCAATTCTATTGTTAGAATTGAGGGCAGACGTACCTGTTGCGGTGAGAATCGTGATACCAAGCTATTGATTAACTTGAATCTTAATTCTTAAATTCACAACCGAACTTTAATTTATCCAAAAGGAAAGGTTTAAAGAAAGAAAGACCTATAAAAATGCAAAGCAAAAGGCAAGGCCTAAAGCTGAGCAAAGAGAGATCTAAAGGTTCGGGGGTTGGTTATGTCTAGGGTAGGTATTTCACATCCTAAACATCTGTAGTACTCTACAGGAACCTCTTGTTAATATTTGTGTTTGCTAAAGTTTGCTTGCTAAGGGAAAAAGTGCTAAGGGTAAAGATCTAAAGGTATATACAAAGTATGTACAAAGTTGTAAAGTATGGGTAAAAAAGAAAAGGTTGAAATGAAGAAAAAAGGAAAAGGTTGCTCGCCAAGGATCGGGGCCTTGTGCCTACGTATTCTCAAAAGGTACTTTGAGAAATCAGAGCGTTCGTAGTTCCTCTAACTAGGGGTGAGGAACTCTTGACCGTGGTCAAGGTTTCAGGGAGATGTAAGCATTTATATGGAAGTACTTACATGGAGTGCGGCGACTCCTGAATCTACATTGAGATTGTTATGGTATAGAATGTCCACGGCGGGACGCTAAACATTAGTACGGCGACTCAGATCCTAAGGCTAGGATAAAGGGTAAAGGTAAAGGATATCCACGGCGGGACAACTACCTGGAGCACGGCGACTCCGATCCTAAGTTGCGAAAGTTAACAGGAAGTTAGTGGTTAATGAGCTCGCCAAGATATCGCATCTTGTGCCTTCGTATTCTCATCGAGAAATCAGAGCGTTCGTAGTTCCCCTAACTAAGGGGTGAGAAACTCTTGACTGTGGTCAAGGTTCCAAAGGGAAAGTAAATGTCTACGGTGAGACACATACATAGAGTGCGACGACTCTAAACTAAAGTTAAATTAGTAAGGAAGAGAATGTCCGCGGCGGGACGACTAAATAGAGTACGGCGACTCCAAGTCCTATGGTAAAAGTAAACATGGAAAACATCATGGTAATCAGTTGGTAAAAAGTCAACAGAAGTACATGGGAAATCATCATATAATCAGCAGACAGAGGTATGCGACAAAACATCGCGAAAAAGATAAATAATCACAGCAAAGCATCGTGAATAAAATTCAAACACACATATAAAATCCACAGTGAATTTTATTGCTACAACACCGACATAAAAAAATTAAAAGTAAAATATCAAAATAATATTAACTATAAAGCAAATATAAGATATGTATAACTAAAAAAAAAGTATATGTTATGACAATAATATATATTATAACTAAATAAAAAATCTATATGTATATCATAACTAATAATTAGAACACTATATATATTATAACTAAATAAGAAAAACTGTATATATTATAACCGTAAAGAAACGTATGTAATATAAATAAATAATGAAAAAAGAATTACGTTAACTTGAACTAAGAAGTACTATAAACTTTTATAAAAAGAAATGGAAAACATATATATATTTATTTTAAAGAGATATATATTAAAAAAAAAGTATAAAAAGAAAAACTGAAACAAAAATATAGATATATATATATAAACTACATAAAAAAAAGTATATATAAATAGAGAGAAAAAAAAATTAAAATCTGAAACTATATCTATATAAAGAAACTATATATAAGAAATATCAATATATAAAACATCTAATACTTAAAAAAACTACAAAAATAAAAAATAAAAGAAATTGAAATTAAAGAAAAAAAACAAACCAAGGGAACTTATCAGTAGTAGAACAATCAAAGTCAGTCCAAGACAACGCAAGGTTTCTCCTTGTAAAACTCAAACGTTAAGATTCTCGACACGGCCGATGGCGGTTATAAACATCTCCAACAGTAGAATTTTCAAAATCCATATTTAATATGGCTTGTGTATGAACGGAAGCAGCATGTTTACAACGAAGTTGAAACTTAAATTAAACACAAACAATCACACTAAGCTTATAAACATCAAGAAACAAATTATGAAATAAAATCGGCGAACACAACAAAACGGCAGCATGAGATAGGTGAAAGCGGAAAAATACCGAGCCAAAGACGAACAAATCAGAGGCGCCGTTGTTTAGCTAGCGTTGCTGAGATGGAAGTGTCGGCGGCGAGCTGATGTTATGAATAAATACCGTCGATTTTGTCGGCGGCGAAAAGTGTTTTTATACTGGTGGAATGTTTATGAGAGATGGTGAATGTTTTTTCAAGTGTTGGCAGTAAGTTGTTGTGAATGCATGGAATTTAAATGAAGGTGATGGATTTGTTATTTAAAAGTGAAAGTGTTTTATGGTGAGGGAGCTTATGTTGTTCACATGAAGGTGGTCTTGAGCAGAGTTGTAAGAAGGAGGTATGTGCCATAGGTGAGGTGAAAAAATGGTGGTGAAAAAAAGTGACCGTTGAGTTGAAGTTTGTGAATTGTTTTGTAGTTTTTATAACATATAAAAGAATGGTAAAATGAGGAAGTTGAAAAGTGGTTCTTTTTTTTGTCTTTAGTTAAGAGAGGAGAAAGTATGTGGTATGTGAGCATTAAGGGAGTATGTAGCGTGTGTATGTGTATCTCTTTCAAATACAAGCTTCTAAAGTAAGTTTTCAAGTACAACAAGCAATGCCTCCTTTAACTTTTTCATACAGATTTTGTGGGATTTGAAGTGTAGTAGTAGTAGTAGCTTTTATGTATGGGAAAGTGGTGTCACTTATGTACTATATTACCAAAATCTTGAACAAAATCTATTGGAAATATATACTATAAAATTATAGACTCCTAAAAACTCATCTACAAATAAAAAAAAACAAAATTAAAATTGAGACTAAAATTAAGTATAAAATAAAAGTAGTATTAACTATTTAAAATAACAAACTAAATAAAATTCGATTAATTAAAAATGTATTAATTAAAAAATAGAGATAAAAATGGTAAAATAATAATAATAATAATAATAATTGGACCGGTATTGAAGTACTCGAAAAAATAAAATGAATATACCAAAGTGATCAGCAAAAAAATATATGATTCAGAAAAATACAGCGTTTTGTCAAATTTTAAAATAAATTTTATCCGCTAAAACGGTTTAAACTGTCCAAAAAGTTTATTTCAGCTGATAAATTGAGTATTATGAAAAATGTAAGAGATGATAAACTATACAGATGATGCAAAAAGATGCGGGATCTTAGAGTCAAAAATTAGGGTGCAACAGATGCCCCTATTTAAGTTTCTTCGATCCGGAGAGGTGAAAATTTAAATCTTCGTCTCGACACGGTCGGAGAGACTTAAATACAAACATGCGCAATTTTTGACCCTAAGATGCCACAAAATACTTATGATATGATATGATATGCAAGACAAAGATTCTATGAGGAAAGACGCCATAGGAGACGAATATATATTGGGAAGATGTTGCAACTCCACTGGGGAAAGACTGACAACTTCACGGGAAAAAGTATCTAGCAGACACAACTGAGGAAAACAAAAAAAATGGACACGTGTTAAGGTGACAAAGAGTATCCAGTAATACTTGGAAAGAGAGGGACAAACCCTAGACAAAGACACAGACATCCGGAAAAGCATCAGATGCTGGAAATAACACACAGTGAGATAACAAAAACATCCAGAAAGTAAAAGAAACTTATTGGAGAAAAAGTCACAGTCACCAGAGGTTTTGTCAGAAGAGCATTGAACAAAACTCTGGAGAAGAACAGTAATAGCCACCAGAGATATTCAGAAGAGCGTTGAATAAACTCCGGAACACATCTAAAAAGCATTGGATGGAGTATAGAAACAGATTTGAAAATAAAACTCAGCAGTTGTTAACCAAAGTCAGAAACAAATTGAAGACATCTAGAAGAGCATTAGATAAACAGGGTCGTATCTGGAAGAACGTCAGATAGACACAAAGGGGTTCTGGGAGAACGTTAGAACAAAAGACACATCTGGGAGAACATCAGACGCAAAAGAGATAAATTCTGGTAAGACATCAGAATTTACAGACACATCTGGAAAAACATCAGATGGAAAAAGAAATAAATTCTGGTAAAACATCAGAATTTACAGACACATCTGGAAAAACATCAGACGGCAAAAGAAATAAATTCTGGTAAAACATCAGAATCAAGGTAAATATCTGGAAAACCATCAGATATGTTCTGGAAGAACATCAGAACAAAGAACAAAGACTCAATCTGGAAACCCATCAGAGAGAGAAATAAATATCTGGAAAACCATCAGATAAGTTCTGGAAGAACATCAGAACAAAGAACAAAGACTCAATCTGGAAACCCATCAGAGAGAGAAATAAATATCTGGAAAACCATCAGATAAGTCACGACACAAACTGTTTGGTAGGTGCCAAGTGAGTTGGACTTTGACCACAAGGTAAGACGTGAATAAAACACGACCTCGGGAGAAAGAGAGCAAATGGGAATAAAAACACCATGATGCCAGGTAAATGGGGAATAAAACACCCAAGTAAAATAAATTCTTCCACAAGGTAAGACGCGAGTAAAACACGACCTCGGGAGAAAGAGAGCAAATGGGAATAAAACACCATGATGCTAGGTAAATTGAAATTTGTCCACAAGGTAAGACGCGGATAAAACACGACCTCGGGAGAAAAAGCAAATGGCGATAAAACACCATGATGCCAAGTAAATTGAAATTCGTCCTCAAGGTAAGACGCGAGTAAAACACGACCTCGGGAGAAAAAGCAAATGCGGAATAAAACACCCAGGTAAAATAAATTCGTCCACAAGGTAAGACGCGAGTAAAACACGACCTCGGGAGGAAAGGTAAAATGGGGAATAAAACACCCATGATGTGCACATGTATATGAATTATGCTTTATGATATACGCATGTATAAATTATGCAAATGACATATGATCAAATGCAAATGCAAATGTCAACGACAAGACTCGACTCTTTTGGTGAGAAGATAATACTGGAAGACATGATTCCTCAACACGAAGATCACTTTCAATCTGCTTGGGGACTAAAGATGCTACTGATGAACACATCTCTGCCACACTAATAAATAGATGATCCTTGTAGGAAGGATAAAGATCTGCTTGAGGGTTCTTCAAGTAAACTGCCCCAGTTTAGCTGTCTGTTGTAGATGAGTTGATAACTGCCTCAACTTGTCTGATGTTGAAGATGACTAATTTACTGAGTGCTTGGAGAGCTTGCCTCAGTCTGAGTCTTGAAATATATTCTGGATAAACCAAATCTGAGAAGACCTTGTCCTGAACAAATATTGAACTAATTCTTCGACAGGATGTAAAAGGAACTTGCCCCTGATAGGATCACTTGACCAAGTTTCTCAATGTTTGAAAAATCCTTGAGAGGAAAGCCAATTTGCAAACAAAAGTGTTCATACAAACATGGTAATGTAAAGTTCATGCAACTTTTGAAATCAAAATCATTTTTGAAAGATGCAAAATAAATGAGTCATTGGTCGGAACACGGTGGTTCAAGACACTCAAAGTTTAAAGCAAAGGTGTACTGCCAAAATAATTGATTTGCAAAGATCTTTTGGAGTCAGTTTACGCAACCTTGTTATAGTATGCTTTCAAAAGAACCTTGTTTCAGTTAGGTCTTTTGAGGGTTGTAGCGTGGCCTGGTTCACGGTTTAAGAACAAAGGATAAAGGCTCAAAGTTTATTTGTGCCCACCCAATCTACGTGATGATCTTCAATCCTATGCTCAGTTAACCCAGACTATGCGCTCAGGTTCCCATATGAATTGCACTGATTATAGTAATGATGATGGTTCTGAAGTCAACAGACTTTTTGAAAAGGCAGTCACTGCTTCTTTACAACATTTGGTTGTTTTGAAATTAAAGGATTTTCATGATGAAGGGTTTAAAGATCTCCTCCCTTTTATTGTCCCTAATTTTTGCCTGAACTGTTTCTTTTGAAGCTTACAGTCAGTGGGATGCCCCAGCTTTTCCTAAGTCTCCTTCATAGGTTTTGACTTAGCGGGCTTTTCTTTTGATATATATTTTTTTTGAAAGAAAGTGACTGCCTAGCTTAATGATCACAGTGAACCATCATCGGCATTTTGACTTGAAAAACATCTCCGACACTTGTTTGTAGTGTGCGAAGGAATATAAATTGTGGTTGCAACCTTTATATAAAAGGTGTCTTGTGTGAACACACAGCCAAGTTAACTGAGAACTACCCACCCCAAGGTTAAAACTACGGGTTTTTGTAAAGAAAGAAACTCCAACTTCTAGGCTCGAAGGGGTTGACAAGGGATTAACTTCCTTATTTCTCCAGTGTTTGGGAGTTGAAACAATGCCTTACATCATCAACAAAGTTTGATTGAAAACATACTGATAGCAGTTATGGGTATAACGTTTTCATCATCCTCCCTCAAAAATTTGCATAATCAAAAGTTTGGACAAGGAGTAAATATTTGAAAGATAAAGCATAAAAGTGCAAACAATAGGCAAAATGATTTGGAATCAAAAGTTGTGATGCTCATTCATTAAGATGAAAGTACAAACACTAAATAAAAGCAAACAAGCTTAAACAAAATGAAGGAAAATGCAAACAATGAGAAACAAAAGGCCTAGTGACTAAATTTGTCTTGTCTGAAACACTGGCGCTCAAAAAAGATAGTCTGCTGGAGTCGGACTGAAGCTTCACTTTTGATGCTATGGCAATGGATTGTTCTGGATATTCGGATGGTCATCCTTAAAACCAAGGATTCCAGTTCGAATCAACTCCCGCACTCTGGCTTTCAATGCATAACAATGTTCTAAGTCGTGGCCTGGGGCACCCTCATGGAAAGCACAATGAAGATCAGCTCTAAATCCAGCTGGAGGAGGATTAGGAGTTTGCAAAGCCTTTGTAGTAATCAACCCTTGTTGAACCAGATCAGGATAAAGTTCTGTATATGTCATGGGAATAGGATCAAATTGATTCCTATTTCGATACTGGTTTTGTCCAACAGTTAGACGTTGAGGAATCTGAGCTGGTCGTGGAGCAGCAGCAGCAGTAACGGCAGCAATAGCAGGGTGGTTATACCTTGGCTGAGGACGAGGATTTCTCACTTCAACCATGACAGCGTTGGTTTGCTCTTCCTTCTTCTTATGGAAATTCCCAAAGGATTTCTTTGCACCGTTAGAAGATTCAACAACTTTGGACACTTTACCACTTTTCAGCCCTTCTTCTAACCTTTGGCCGATGGTTACCAGATCTGTAAAGCTCGAAGAGACGCTCCCAATCATCTTTTCCCAATAGAAGGGAGACAAAGTATCCATAAACATTCCAGCTAGCTCCTTTTCTGCCAGGGGGGTTCAACTTGAGAAGCTAACTCTCTCCAACGTTGAGCGTATTCTTTGAATGATTCTCTTTCACTTTGAGACATGTTTTGAAGTTGGCGGCGATCAGGAGCCATGTCCAGATTGTATTTGTATTGCTTCATAAAAGCGTTGGCGAGATCCTGGAAGTAGTGAATGCTGTTATGCTCTAAGTTCATATACCATTTGAGAGAGGCACCACTCAAGCTGTCTTGAAAGCAATGGATGAGCAACTTCTGATTGTTGGTGTAAGCTGCCATCCTTCGGAAGTACATAACCAAATGGGCTCTTGGACATGAGTGCCCCTTATATTTCACAAAATCTGGAATCTTGAATTTAGGAGGCATGACGAGGCCAGAGACTAAGCACATATTGTCAGCATCAATGTTAAAGAAGTCAGTTCCCTCAACAGCTTTGAGTCTCTTGTCTATATTATGAAACTGTTCGCGGACAATCTCAGGCTCAACAAAATCTTCATGGTCTTCTCCTTGAGCACTGGCAGCATTGTACTCATAAAGAGGATTCTCAAAGGGAGTTCGGATAGTCTGGTTAACAGTGTGGACCACAGGCCTGGGCTCAGCAAAGACGGGAGCTTGAAAAACTGGTCTGACAGTCTGACCAATCATAGCAGTAGATGCAAGAGGTGGAGAGTAGTTAGGAGGTAAACCAAACTCTGGCCAAGTAGATTGTGGCATTTGAACAGGAGGAGGGTCAGCATTTGAAACTTCTTGAATGACAGTCCTTTGAGATGGCTCTCCTCTGGCAATCAATACTTGAAGCATCTCAGTAAGTTTAGTCATGCCTGACTTCAACTCATCGATCTCCATTCGGACCTCTGCATTGTGTGCTTCCTGTTCTGACATCCTGCGTCTATAGTTAGCTCTAGTCCGATATCGGTGTCGAGGAATCAGTTTGGCGACTCAAAGGCACACTGGACGATGAAGACAACTGAAGATGAGCGACTAGACAAACAGAGGTATGCTACAAACCATGCAAAGATGCAAATGCAATGCAATGCGATGCATGACAGGAAGCAAAACACACATAACAGGATCAAAGGTTCGAGATCACAGCATGAGGTCTGGGTAAAGAACCAACCACAGGGTATGTACTAGGGGTAAAGCACCTGCACAACGGGCTCTAACAAAGTTCCCAAAGTCATTGACCCATCTTTCGGATATTATTGACACACCAACTACTTGGAAATCAATAATATTCTCAAGAGAGTCTCGTTTAAGTGTAGTATCACGTATCAACTACTTCGGGAATACTCCCTCATAGTTATCGCACTACGTCCTAAAAGGCCAAGTGGGGATAAAAGGTAACTAAAGGTCCTCAGTGTCAAAGGCTCCTAGGTTGAAAGTAGTAATGTTTTCACGAATACTCGTTCAACAAAAATAACTCTCAACAGGGCCTCCACTGAGCGGTGGTTTCTCAAGTTAGCTTGGTTGGGAATCAACTCCCTATAAGCCTTCTTGAATATACCACCATCCTATCATAAGTGCACTCAAGTCCGGGTATAGGACTTATCCTCGCCACTCAAGGTAACAACCCTGCATACAGAAAACCCAGACACAGAAAAATATATGTACAAATATACAAATATAAAAACAAGCAAACATATAGCAAACACAAATATAAACAAGGTGGGCTTAACCCTCTTAGGGGGATTCCCCAGTGAAGTCGCCATTTCTGTTGCGGTGAGAATCGTGATACCAAGCTATTGATTAACTTGAATCTTAATTCTTAAATTCACAACCGAACTTTAATTTATCCAAAAGGAAAGGTTTAAAGAAAGAAAGACCTATAAAAATGCAAAGCAAAAGGCAAGGCCTAAAGCTGAGCAAAGAGAGATCTAAAGGTTCGGGGGTTGGTTATGTCTAGGGTAGGAATTTCACATCCTAAACATCTGTAGTACTCTACAGGAACCTCTTGTTAATATTTGTGTTTGCTAAAGTTTGCTTGCTAAGGGAAAAAGTGCTAAGGGTAAAGATCTAAAGGTATATACAAAGTATGTACAAAGTTGTAAAGTATGTAAAGTATGGGTAAAAAAGAAAAGGTTGAAATGAAGAAAAAAGGAAAAGGTTGCTCGCCAAGGATCGGGGCCTTGTTGTCGCTACTGCGAAAATCGGCACCGGCTGACAGAAGAGTCGCCACCGTGCATTATTTATCCCTCAGAGCGGGAAAGGAAACGCTCGAAGTAAACCTTGCAAAAAACAGGGAAAAGGTATGGTCATCGCAACCAAAACCTGGGTTCGGGAGTCGGTTACGCAAGGGGAAGGTATTAGCACCCCTCACGTCCGTCGTACTCGACGGGATCCACGCTTGCTTGGGTTGTCTACTGGATGCAAAACAATCTATCTATGGCTGCTAAATCTAAACGGGAGGGAATTGACTCGATAGAGCGTCGCACTCTACGCCTACGTATTCTCAAGAGAGAAAGTCAGAGTCAACGTAGTTCGGGACTACGGGGAAAATTGGCTCGCCAAGACCTCGCGTCTTGTGCCTACGTACTTCCGCTGCATGGAAGATCAGAGCTTTACGTAGTTCAGACTAACTACGGCTAAACAAACATTCTCACACAGCAGTGAGAAAAACGACTGGCTTCACAGGGTTGGGAACCTATGGGCAAAACTATGGCTGAGTCTCAAATGCACTCGGGCAAGAGAGAAAAAGGGATTCAATTAATCATCAGCGGGAAAGTCTCGATCGCACAGCCGCGAGAGAACAAAAGTCAGTCGTTAGTGTGCTCGCTAGGATATCGCATCCTATGCCTACATATCTTCGTCTGGTACGAAGAATCAGAGCAGCTGTAGTTCGGCTACTTCGGGACCACAACTCAAATCTCGTTTTATTGATATCTGGAAAATGGTTACAATGAGTTGAATACTGAAATAAATCTCCTAGGAAGCGCTATCCTATTCTGTCCTGAAAAATCGAATGAAAAAGAGCCCCCTAACAAATGGGCTTCTAAAATACCTCTAAAAGGAAAATAACTTCTATGAAAAACCTAAAAAAAAATGCACTTAAAAATATTAAATCGACACTTTAATATTTTTTCTTCATATTTTCTTTCTCAATATTTTTCTCCAATATTTTCACCCTTTTTTCAATATATTTTCATATATTTTTTCCTTGAATATTTTCTTTTCTTTTTCATATTTTTTCTATATTCTCTTTCTTTTTTCATAATATTTTTCTATTTCTTTTAATATTTTTTCAATATGTTTCTCTATTTTCTTTTTCTATTTTCTTTTTTCTATTTTTCCTTCAAAAATATTTTCTCACTATTTTTCTCATATAACCATATAAAAAAAATAACAAAAAAGAAAAAAATACAAGGGAGGGGGGAAGTCTGTTTACAAGGGGGGATGTAAGCAGCAAAAATAAAAAAGCAACAAGCTAAAGACCCAGCCCAATAGAGATTTCAGAAAGAAACAATAGGGGGGGTATGAGCGAACTGGGGGTGAGTCTGGCAATTGGTTTTGGGCCCAGCCCACTCTCAGCAAAAAACGAGGGGAAAGGTGTTTGCCCAAAAAAATGGAACTGGGCCCTGAGGCCCACTCTCTTCTCCCAACTCCCTTTCTGAAAAAAACCTAATCTCCTCTCTAAATCCCTCCGCCGCCGCCATCTTCTCCTCCCCTTCTCCTTCAATCTTCCTTCCACCGCCTCCGTCCCAACGAGCTTTCCTCCTCCCAAACTCAGCCACCTCCGTTCACAGCCACTAAAACAACCTGAACAAACTTTCTTGGAGAGCGTTCGCTGAAGATGAATCATTTGGAGTCTTCTGAAGATCAGAGCGTGGATCTCGTTCTCCCTCTGAAGATCGTTTGGAGACTCCTTCGAAGGAGGTTTGCTGAGGATCTTGAGATTAACCGTCCTTGATGACACTTTCTGGGAAGTTGAAGGAGGATTGTACAACTGAAGAACACGTTGGTTAGTGTTCTGGTGATTTCTGGAACTTGGTTGAACGTTGTTCTTCTGGAAATAAGATGAAGATCGTTGATAGGTGATGAACATGACGATGGAGGATGAACATAGATCGGGATCTGGAGATGATTGTTGAAGGTGTTCTTGATTTGATGGTTTTCTGGTGTTTCTGGGGTTGAGAGTGATGAATGCTTGTGATCGGTGATGAAGAACTTTCTGGAATTTTTGTTCTTGAGTTATTGAGGAACGGATGAACTGATGATCTTCTGGATGACGATCGGTTGAAGGTTGATGATGTTATGGAGGTTTGGTGAGGTCGAGGGTGGTCGCCGGAGGTTGAAGAGGATTGTTGTTGATCTGTTGTTCGATGGTGGTTGAAGAGTGTTGATCGAAGGAGGAAGAAGATGAAGGTTGCAGGTTGGCCGGAATCTGGGTGTTTGTGGGTTTCCGGTGAGCTGCGGTGGCCGCCGGCCATGCAGGCCGGCCGGTGGAGATTTCCGGTGAGAGTTAGTAATGGGACGCGTGGCTGCAGCTGGTGGAGTGGTGGCGTGCATGTGTGCCACCTGTGTGGGAGGTGCTACGCATGGCCTCCACGTGTGAGGCTGAGAGAGAGAATGGAGGTGAGGTGTGGCATGCAGGTGATGAAACGCGTGGGCCAGCCTCCCGCTCACACGTGGCGTGCTGGTATATAAACTGAGAAAATCTCTGGCGTATTCTAGAAGCTTCTAGCACTTGCTGGATACTGCTGGAATTATTGGACTGAATTCTGGAGTTGTTGGACGAAAAAAAACTGTATTGGGCCTTGGCTGATTACTGGGCCTGCGAAAACCATTAAGAAAAATCCAAAACTGCATAACAAGAATTAAGACTTAAAATTGTAATTAAAACCTACTTAACTAGTAAAACTAATCTAATTAAATTCTATAAATCCTAATTAAAAAACTCTAATAAAACTATATTAAATTCTAAAAAAAAAGACTATATTATTCACAAATGATTTAAAATCTATAAAAGAAAATAAAAAATGAAAAATCTATTTATTATATCCTAAAAAATCTAAAAATGATTTAAAAATCTATTTAAACTATTAATATTCTAAAAATGAGAAAATGCTATTAATATTCTACAAAACCATATTACTCTATATTATCTAAAAGAAAATCTATATTATCCTATTTAAAAAGATAAAATCTATTTAAATTCTAAAAAGAGAAAATGCTATTTAAAAATATCTAAAATGATTAAGAAAACTATTAAAAACTATTAAAAAATCCTATTAACCCTAAAAAATGATTTAAAAGCTATTTGAACCCTAAAAAATGCCAATAAAATCCAGAAAAATCACAATAATTCCCGAGGGAACAAAATAAGCACCGAACGACACCAAAATAATCGGTAAAAATAAACGGGCACCGAAATATCCCAAAAATACGATTCTACTGATAAAAAACACCTGAAACACGAGACGGGAGCTGTGATCCCAATAAAATCAAAACAAATGAAAAATGCACTGTATGCAATATGCAGATGCGAATGCGATTATGCGTCGAAACATCGAGCCAGATACGAGACCCGGTTGGTCAAATTTTGGGGTGCAACAGCTGCCCCTATTCAAGCGGCTTCGACCTGAATGGGTGAAGAGCGCTCAGCCTTCAAACATTCAAGGTAGATGACGGTTGAATACAAATGGAACCCTGAAATTTGCCAACCGCAAGAATATACTGCAAAGCTGCTTGAGGAATAGCTTCCAATAACTGAAGTTTGGTTGTAACGACAACAACTGATCAATTTTCTGATAAATTTTCTTCTCCTTTTCAACACCTGTGTAACGCCACAAGTATTGAAATAACGCTTCGGAAAAGCAAACGACTTGATTCCCATCTCTCTCATGGGATCAAATCTGGTCAAGTCACAGTTCACTGCGAACTTGAGGACAATTCTCCTGGGGAATTCTGAATGGAACTGCTTGGCACCTATTCTGACGAAGGGGGCAGCTTCAGAAGTCTGATATATGTCAATCTTCGTTGTTGTTTTTTTTTCCTGATGCTGACGCAACAACCAAATATGAAGAAATCACTCCGCTGGGGAAGAGAAGCTTAACCACACAACTCTGCAGGTGAACAAATTCGAAATCCAATAGGTAACCATCTTGGTCTATGTTTCGACACGCGTATGCTGGATAATGATGCAATGCCATATATGACATGTAAATGCTAGGCGTTCTGTTTGAAAATGCGATGCCCAGACGGCATGGATATGCTATATGCTTGTATAAATGCAATGACTATATATGCAAATGCTGATGCAGGCTCGAGCTGCCAGAGAACACCAGGTCTGAAAACCGCTTGGCAAAATAAATGCCGAAGGTAATGCCAACTCTACCGGGGATGAACTGAAGCCACAGAATCATCTCAGCAAAATAAATGCTGGAAACGGGAAACCACATCCGCTGAGGATAACCATTCTGCTGGAGAAAATGGAAAGGCAACCCTGCTTGACAACTTCACTGGGGGAAGAAAACAACTCTGCTCGGGGATGCTCTCTTCAAACCATTGGCAACTGGTTGTACTCTGCGGGGACTGACCCAAACTGGGGTTGATTGCGCGCAGCACGCTGATGGTAATGCTCCTACTATCAAGGATACCAATTTTAATCTGCTGAGGATACTCCTGATCCTACTCTGATGCGGGATAAAATGCGATCTCGACTCTTCCGGGGATAATAAGCAACTTTCATCTGCTGAAGAGTGGCAATTCTGATTTAACAACATCCACAAGGAATTCAAACATTACTCGGGACACTGGTATCTGTCGAGCTTCGTATCGGGGAACATGACAACATGCGGGTCATTGGGAAATACTGTGTCAGATACCTTTAGGTTTTCTTTGCTTTTCTGGTTTAGGATAAACACGGATTATGTACACAGTGGAAGATATGGAAATACTAGACGAGAACTAGCATCCAAAGGTAGACTACCAGGCGAGAACTGATAGGTAAGGTAAATTGAACAAACATTGATTTGTTTTTTGGACATCAGACGGGCTGACTGGATAACAGACTGAGGTACAGACAACCAGGCGAGAATTGATTACGCGACGACATGTACCCGACGAGAACTGATACAACGCTCGAAGAAACGGTAACCAGACGAGAACTGGTTACAATAAACTGCACCAGACGGGAACTGCTGCTTACAATAAACTGCACCAGACGGGAACTGCTGCTTACAATAAACTGCACCAGGACGGGAACTGATGCTTACGGAAGGGTGGGCCAGACGAGAACTGGTTACCGATTTGCCAGGCGAGAACTGGACTTTGGAAACGACTGGTTACTGACACGCAACAGGTTTAAACTGCAGGATAATGATCCAACGACAACAAGACCTTCTTCGAAACGCTAAGGTTTTTGATAAGGGTATTGACATGATTCCCGATACTCAACTCCGGCTGGGGATAGACAGACTAGCTTGAACAACTTGCCCCAGTACACTCAGCTGGGGATAGAAAGACTGGCGTGCACAACTTGCCCCAGTACACTCAGTTGGGGATAGAAAGACTGGCGTGCACAACTTGCCCCAGTACAATTCGACTTGCCCCAATCTAACTCTTGGGAATATTGCTCTGAACAGCTTGCTACGAGACGACTTCGAGAATACTTGCCCCGACATTCGCACGACAAAAGAATTCAATCTCCATTAGACCCCTGTCAACCCAGACTATTTCAACATTCTCTGCGATGACTTGCCCCTGAATGAGCGTTCTAGCGACTTAACCCGATCTGATTATCCACTGGAAGTATCTGCTTTCAAATCTCAACGCTCTGGATGATTGCCCCTGATTGGGTCTCGAGAAGATTCATTCTGATCAACCGCTTATCAAACAAACTGCCCCTGCTCAACTGAAGCTTCGGGACTGGTCCTCAGACTAACTGATTCCGAACTTACTGGAAGATAATGCCCCTGATTCTCAAGGCTTCACAACATTCACCATTCTGGTTCAGACGGCTGGATTACTCCGTCCTGCTTGATCATTCCTGCTGGAATTTCTTTCATGCCAACTACTAACCTGCAATTAAAATTGTCTGTCTATGAATGGTAATCTTAATGCAATGGTTATGCAGATTTTGAAAAAAATTGAGCTGTCACTCATTTACATGCTATGATTGCGAGTGACGAATGAACCAAAGTTCAAACGTGGTGCTTACGTGATCAGCGAAAAATACAACAAGGATGTGACTAGCAAGTCAAGAAGGAGTCAGGTTACTCAACCTTATCATAATGCGCTTCAGACTAACCCTACCTCAATTAGGTCTTTTAAGGGTTGTATCGTGGTCGGGTTCACGGTTCGTGAAACAAAGGATATTTGGCTCAAATTTGATTTGTACCCACCCTGTCTACGTGATGATCTCCGATCCTAAGGTTCAGTTAACCTGGCGCAAGCGCTCGCCTCTTCGAGAGGTATGTTGAATGGTAAGAACCACAATTAAGGAAGTCACAAGGATTTCTTCCGGAGTGACAGTTACTCCTTCTTCGCTTTCGGTGTCTGTGTACACGACTTTGGGATTTGCTGGGGGAAATTTTTTTTTTAACCCCTCTTTTTTCGTTCTTTTGATTCCCTAATTTTTGCCTGGACTGACTCATTTTGAGTTCTTTTCGATTTTTTCGATTTCTTTTGAAGTCCAGCGGGATGCCCTGATTTCTGCCTAAGTATTAGCTTTCTCCGCTTTTCTTTCTTTTTACTTAGCGGGCTTTTTTCTTCTTTCTTTTGGAACAAAGTCGTGTGACACTGGTTGTCTTGATTGCTCCGAAAGGATCGTAACTGTCTCACTCCTGATTGGTGAGGTTTGACCTCTTGAAAGGTATAAACTGATTGGTCCTCGAAAGACAACACCCTTCTGTAAGACTTGAATGCTCGGTCAAGCTAACTGACAACTACCCTGCCCCGGGTTAAGATGTAAGGGTTAAAAAGTCCGAAAAAACTTCTACTTCCTGGCTCGAAGTGGTTAACAAGGGACTAACTCCTTATATCTCCAGTGTTTGGGGGATTTGAAACAATGCCTTGTACGTCATCGGTAAGGTCTTATCTGAAAGCATACGATCATCGGTTATGAGTTTCAGTTTCATCATCCTCCCTCCAATCTTTGCTAGTCACAGCGATAAAGTGGAGTGAAATAAATGCAAGTGTCAGTGCAATGCAGTAAATGAGCGACAGCGACATGACTAATTCAGAAAAGTGCATAATCTCTTTATTATTATCACCATTCAAAACATACAATGTTTAAAGCAGGTAGTAACTAACAGAAAAAGAAACTACAAATGCAAAATGGTAAAAAGTCCGAGGACTGCCAATGCTGAGGCGCCCGCCTGTCTGAACCACTGGCTTCTGCTGGGGAATGCCTTCCGAATCTACGAGCTTAGACAGCTGAGGGGTTGGGATGAACAAACAGAAACCCTTCTCGAAAGGAAATGCGATCCTGATCAATCAACTGCTGTACCTTCGCCTGAAATGCTTTACAATCTTCTGTTGAATGCCCCGGTGAGCCACCATGATAACCACACTGAACATGGAGATTATACCTAGGAGGGTAAGGTTCTGGAACTGGCTTAAGAGCTTTAGGTTCCACCAAAGACTTCTGGATCAAAGATGGTAGCAACTGGCTATACGGCATCGGCACTGGGTGAAAAGGAGCGTTCCTTCGTTCCAAGTTGTTACGAGGTCGGTTCTGATTCTGACGCTGATTCTGATAACCTTGACCACGAGTTCGCTGCTTTGCAATGGAAGCGACATAAGATTCCTGATATGGTGCCCCAGGCACGGCTGTCTGTCCAGAATAACGAGACACAGAAGATACTGACCGCAGAGAAGACGGAGAACCAACAGACTTCACCGATTCGACTTGAGGATATCCAGCATCTGTCAGGACCGCGTTGATCATAGCTTCATCTTCAGATTGAGAGCCATAGAGAGATTCAGTTTCACTGGCCTGACCTTTTGAAGCATACGGGATTCTTCCAGTCTTTACACCATACTCGATGTGATCTCCCGTCCTTACCAACTCAGTGAAATTTGGTGCGGCTCCAAGCATTCTTTCGAAGTACGGGCTCTGCAAGGAGTTTACGAACATGCCTTTCAGCTCTTGGTCTAGGAGCGGTGGTTGCACTCTACCAGCAAATTCTCTCCATCTCTGAACATACTTTCTGAAAGATTCATTGTTCCCTTGAGATAATTCTTGCAGCTGCATGCGAATAGGAGCTTCGTCAAGATTATAGTCGTACTGCTTCAGAAAGGCATTGGCTAAATCCATCCATGATTGGATCTGATCACGCTCTAACTGCATATACCAACTCAGAGGTGCCCCAGTCAGACTATCTTGAAAGCAATGAATCATCAGCTTGTCGTTGTGCACAAACGAAGTCATTCTTCGGCAGAACATCACCAAATGTTGCTTCGGGCAACTATCTCCTTTGTATCTTTCAAACCTCGGCATTCTGAACTTCGGAGGTAACACTAGGCCAGGAACCAGACACATATCTGCAGCACTAGGAGTAACAGCGTCTTTACCTTTCAAGGCTTTGAATCTCTCCTCTAATGCACGAAACCTTTCAGCATACACGGGAGCTAATGGGTCTTCATTCTTTGTTGTCGGAACCTCTCTTCGGGGTTTTGGCACAGGGAAGGCAAAACCCTGGTAGTCTGAGACATCAACAGAAGTAGAACGTTCACCTCGGACAACAAACTGCTCACGCAGACCTTGGTCTTCAACAGATGGCTGCACAAGCTGAGCTGCAGTAAGGTTGTTCACTTGCGGAAAGTCTTCGTCGCGCGGAGATCCATACAGAGGATTGGGCGTCACGGTGAAACCTGACAAGGTATCAACAAACTGGAAGCCGCTCTCTGACATAGCTACCAACAACTGTCAGCTGACTTCACTGCTCGATCCTGATCAAATATGCTTTGAATCTGCTCCAACCCCTTGGTCGTCTTCAATATTCACCTTCAAAACCAAAATAATGGCTGGATAAGAGCTCTGACTAGCTGGCGAATGGTATGCAATATGATGCGAAGATGTTCATGCAAATGCAATGCAATGCAACAAACACAGGATCACAGCTCCCACACAATCTAAATACTGCTACACTGCTGACGGAGCACGGCTGCTCTGAAGAGAAGACCAGAATAACGGGTAGGTTGGAAGTCAAGTTTCCTGCACAAAAAAACCCCCCACTCACAGGTGTGGACCTATATCTGACAAGGTACGGCATCCTATGCGGTTGTCAGCGTCACAGACTTTCAGAACTGACGATACGATTCCCAGAAGGAGTGGCATCCTCAAGTCCTGAAGAGGCCTCACTTAGCTAACTTCCAAATGATCGGTTCCCAGAGTCGACAATCCACCAAACCAGCAACCGTCTCAACCCAAAGGGTTGAAAGTGAAGCCAACCGGATGAACCTCGTCCGAGCGTGGATTTCATGAGACACTAGTGCCTACAAAGCAAGCACGCGCCCACTAATTTCCACTCTAATTCTAGGGTGCACTCAAGCCCAGGTCCGGCTTCTCTCAATCATAGAACACCCATAACACCCCAACAGCAACAGATAATATTGATAAATAAGCCCCAATAGACAAGCAAACGAGCGCTAGGATTGACTCTCTCTTAGGGGACGTTGGATCCCACAAAATTGACTCGCTTTCGGGATGTTGGATCCCTAGGAAACTATCAGGTCCCCAGCAGAGTCGCCAGCTGTCGCTACTGCGAAAATCGGCGCCGGCTGACAGAAGAGTCGCCACCGTGTGTTATTTATCCCTCAGAGCGGGAAAGGAAATGCTTGAAGTAAACCTCGCAAAAAACAGGGAAAATGTATGGTCATCGCAACCAAAACCTGGGTTCGGGAGTCGGTTACGCAAGGGGAAGGTATTAGCACCCCTCACGTCCGTCGTACTCGACGGGATCCACGCTTGCTTGGGTTGTCTACTGGATGCAAAACAATCTATCTATGGCTGCTAAATCTAAACGGGAGGGAATTGACTCGATAGAGCGTCGCACTCTACGCCTACGTATTCTCAAGAGAGAAAGTCAGAGTCAACGTAGTTCGGGACTACGGGGAAAATTGGCTCGCCAAGACCTCGCGTCTTGTGCCTACGTACTTCCGCTGCATGGAAGATCAGAGCTTTACGTAGTTCAGACTAACTACGGCTAAACAAACATTCTCACACAGCAGTGAGAAAAACGACTGGCTTCACAGGGTCGGGAACCTATGGGCAAAACTATGGCTGAGTCTCAAATGCACTCGGGCAAGAGAGAAAAAGGGATTCAATTAATCATCAGCGGGAAAGTCTCGATCGCACAGCCGCGAGAGAACAAAAGTCAGTCGTTAGTGTGCTCGCTAGGATATCGCATCCTATGCCTACATATCTTCGTCTGGTACGAAGAATCAGAGCAGCTGTAGTTCGGCTACTTCGGGACCACAGCTCAAATCTCGTTTTATTGATATCTGGAAAATGGTTACAATGAGTTGAATACTGAAATAAATCTCCTAGGAAGCGCTATCCTATTCTGTCCTGAAAAATCGAATGAAAAAGAGCCCCCTAACAAATGGGCTTCTAAAATACCTCTAAAAGGAAAATAACTTCTATGAAAAACCTAAAAGAAAATGCACTTAAAAATATTAAATCGACACTTTAATATTTTTTCTTCATATTTTCTTTCTCAATATTTTTCTCCAATATTTTCACCCTTTTTTCAATATATTTTCATATATTTTTTCCTTGAATATTTTCTTTTCTTTTTCATATTTTTTCTATATTCTCTTTCTTTTTTCATAATATTTTTCTATTTCTTTTAATATTTTTTCAATATGTTTCTCTATTTTCTTTTTCTATTTTCTTTTTTCTATTTTTCCTTTAAAAATATTTTCTCACTATTTTTCTCATATAACCATATAAAAAAATAACAAAAAAGAAAAAAATACAAGGGAGGGGGGAAGTCTGTTTACAAGGGGGGATGTAAGCAGCAAAAATAAAAAAGCAACAAGCTAAAGGCCCAGCCCAATAGAGATTTCAGAAAAAAACAATAGGGGGGGGGGTATGAGCGAACTGGGGGTGAGTCTGGCAATTGGTTTTGGGCCCAGCCCACTCTCAGCAAAAAACGAGGGGAAAGGTGTTTGCCCAAAAAAATGGAACTGGGCCCTGAGGCCCACTCTCTTCTCCCAACTCCCTTTCTAAAAAAAACCTAATCTCCTCTCTAACTCCCTCCGCCGCCGCCATCTTCTCCTCCCCTTCTCCTTCAATCTTCCTTCCACCGCCTCCGTCCCAACGAGCTTTCCTCCTCCTAAACTCAGCCACCTCCGTTCACAGCCACTAAAACAACCTGAACAAACTTTCTTGGAGAGCGTTCGCTGAAGATGAATCATTTGGAGTCTTCTGAAGATCAGAGCGTGGATCTCGTTCTCCCTCTGAAGATCGTTTGGAGACTCTTTCGAAGGAGGTTTGCTGAGGATCTTGAGATTAACCGTCCTTGATGACACTTTCTGGGAAGTTGAAGGAGGATTGTACAACTGAAGAACACGTTGGTTAGTGTTCTGGTGATTTCTGGAACTTGGTTGAACGTTGTTCTTCTGGAAATAAGATGAAGATCGTTGATAGGTGATGAACATGACGATGGAGGATGAACATAGATCGGGATCTGGAGATGATTGTTGAAGGTGTTCTTGATCTGATGGTTTTCTGGTGTTTCTGGGGTTGAGAGTGATGAATGCTTGTGATCGGTGATGAAGAACTTTCTGGAATTTTTGTTCTTGAGTTATTGAGGAACGGATGAACTGATGATCTTCTGGATGACGATCGGTTGAAGGTTGATGATGTTATGGAGGTTTGGTGAGGTCGAGGGTGGTCGCCGGAGGTTGAAGAGGATTGTTGTTGATCTGTTGTTCGATGGTGGTTGAAGAGTGTTGATCGAAGGAGGAAGAAGATGAAGGTTGCAGGTTGGCCGGAATCTGGGTGTTTGTGGGTTTCCGGTGAGCTGCGGTGGCCGCCGGCCATGCAGGCCGGCCGGTGGAGATTTCCGGTGAGAGTTAGTAATGGGACGCGTGGCTGCAGCTGGTGGAGTGGTGGCGTGCATGTGTGCCACCTGTGTGGGAGGTGCTACGCATGGCCTCCACGTGTGAGGCTGAGAGAGAGAATGGAGGTGAGGTGTGGCATGCAGGTGATGAAACGCGTGGGCCAGCCTCCCGCTCACACGTGGCGTGCTGGTATATAAACTGAGAAAATCTCTGGCGTATTCTAGAAGCTTCTAGCACTTGCTGGATACTGCTGGAATTATTGGACTGAATTCTGGAGTTGTTGGACGAAAAAAAACTGTATTGGGCCTTGGCTGATTACTGGGCCTGCGAAAACCATTAAGAAAAATCCAAAACTGCATAACAAGAATTAAGACTTAAAACTGTAATTAAAACCTACTTAACTAGTAAAACTAATCTAATTAAATTCTATAAATCCTAATTAAAAAACTCTAATAAAACTATATTAAATTCTAAAAAAAAAGACTATATTATTCACAAATGATTTAAAATCTATAAAAGAAAATAAAAAATGAAAAATCTATTTATTATATCCTAAAAAATCTAAAAATGATTTAAAAATCTATTTAAACTATTAATATTCTAAAAATGAGAAAATGCTATTAATATTCTACAAAACCATATTACTCTATATTATCTAAAAGAAAATCTATATTATCCTATTTAAAAAGATAAAATCTATTTAAATTCTAAAAAGAGAAAATGCTATTTAAAAATATCTAAAATGATTAAGAAAACTATTAAAAACTATTAAAAAATCCTATTAACCCTAAAAAATGATTTAAAAGCTATTTGAACCCTAAAAAATGCCAATAAAATCCAGAAAAATCACAATAATTCCCGAGGGAACAAAATAAGCACCGAACGACACCAAAATAATCGGTAAAAATAAACGGGCACCGAAATATCCCAAAAATACGATTCTACTGATCAAAAACACCTGAAACACGAGACGGGAGCTGTGATCCCAATAAAATCAAAACAAATGAAAAATGCACTGTATGCAATATGCAGATGCGAATGCGATTATGCGTCGAAACATCGAGCCAGATACGAGACCCGGTTGGTCAAATTTTGGGGTGCAACACTTGTGCCTACGTATTCTCAAAAGGTACTTTGAGAAATCAGAGCGTTCGTAGTTCCCCTAACTAGGGGTGAGGAACTCTTGACTGTGGTCAAGGTTTCAGGGGGATGTAAGCATTTATATGGAAGTACTTACATGGAGTGCGGCGACTCCTGAATCTACATTGAGATTGTTATGGTATAGAATGTCCACGGCGGGACGCTAAACATGAGTACGGCGACTCAGATCCTAAGGCTAGGATAAAGGGTAAAGGTAAAGGATATCCACGGCAGGACAACTACCTGGAGCACGGCGACTCCGATCTTAAGTTGCGAAAGTTAACAGGAAGTTAGTGGTTAATGAGCTCGCCAAGATATCGCATCTTGTGCCTACGTATTCTCATCGAGAAATCAGAGCGTTCGTAGTTCCCCTAACTAAGGGGTGAGAAACTCTTGACTGTGGTCAAGGTTCCAAAGGGAAAGTAAAAGGAACTTGCCCCTGATAGGATCACTTGACCAAGTTTCTCAATGTTTGAAAAATCCTTGAGAGGAAAGCCAATTTGCAAACAAAAGTGTTCATACAAACATGGTAATGTAAAGTTCATGCAACTTTTGAAATCAAAATCATTTTTGAAAGATGCAAAATAAATGAGTCATTGGTCGGAACACGGTGGTTCAAGACACTCAAAGTTTAAAGCAAAGGTGTACTGCCAAAATAATTGATTTGCAAAGATCTTTTGGAGTCAGTTTACGCAACCTTGTTATAGTATGCTTTCAAAAGAACCTTGTTTCAGTTAGGTCTTTTGAGGGTTGTAGCGTGTCCTGGTTCACGGTTTAAGAACAAAGGATAAAGGCTCAAAGTTTATTTGTGCCCACCCAATCTACGTGATGATCTTCAATCCTATGCTCAGTTAACCCAGACTATGCGCTCAGGTTCCCATATGAATTGCACTGATTTAGTAATGATGATGGTTCTGAAGTCAACAGACTTTTTGAAAAGGCAGTCACTGCTTCTTTACAACATTTGGTTGTTTTGAAATTAAAGGATTTTCATGATGAAGGGTTTAAAGATCTCCTCCCTTTTATTGTCCCTAATTTTTGCCTGAACTGTTTCTTTTGAAGCTTACAGTCAGTGGGATGCCCCAGCTTTTCCTAAGTCTCCTTCATAGGTTTTGACTTAGCGGGCTTTTCTTTTGATATATATTTTTTTGAAAGAAAGTGACTGCCTAGCTTAATGATCACAGTGAACCATCATCAGAATTTTGACTTGAAAAACATCTCCGACACTTGTTTGTAGTGTGCGAAGGAATATAAATTGTGGTTGCAACCTTTATATAAAAGGTGTCTTGTGTGAACACACAGCCAAGTTAACTGAGAACTACCCACCCCAAGGTTAAAACTACGGGTTTTTGTAAAGAAAGAAACTCCAACTTCTAGGCTCGAAGGGGTTGACAAGGGATTAACTTCCTTATTTCTCCAGTGTTTGGGAGTTGAAACAATGCCTTACATCATCAACAAAGTTTGATTGAAAACATACTGATAGCAGTTATGGGTATAACGTTTTCATCATCCTCCCTCAAAAATTTGCATAATCAAAAGTTTGGACAAGGAGTAAATATTTGAAAGATAAAGCATAAAAGTGCAAACAATAGGCAAAATGATTTGGAATCAAAAGTTGTGATGCTCATTCATTAAGATGAAAGTACAAACACTAAATAAAAGCAAACAAGCTTAAACAAAATGAAGGAAAATGCAAACAATGAGAAACAAAAGGCCTAGTGACTAAATTTGTCTTGTCTGAAACACTGGCGCTCAAAAAAGATAGTCTGCTGGAGTCGGACTGAAGCTTCACTTTTGATGCTATGGCAATGGATTGTTCTGGATATTCGGATGGTCATCCTTAAAACCAAGGATTCCAGTTCGAATCAACTCCCGCACTCTGGCTTTCAATGCATAACAATGTTCTAAGTCGTGGCCTGGGGCACCCTCATGGAAAGCACAATGAAGATCAGCTCTAAATCCAGCTGGAGGAGGATTAGGAGTTTGCAAAGCCTTTGTAGTAATCAACCCTTGTTGAACCAGATCAGGATAAAGTTCTGTATATGTCATGGGAATAGGATCAAATTGATTCCTATTTCGATACTGGTTTTGTCCAACAGTTAGACGTTGAGGAATCTGAGCTGGTCGTGGAGCAGCAGCAGCAGTAACGGCAGCAATAGCAGGGTGGTTATACCTTGGCTGAGGACGAGGATTTCTCACTTCAACCATGACAGCGTTGGTTTGCTCTTCCTTCTTCTTATGGAAATTCCCAAAGGATTTCTTTGCACCGTTAGAAGATTCAGCAACTTTGGACACTTTACCACTTTTCAGCCCTTCTTCTAACCTTTGGCCGATGGTTACCAGATCTGTAAAGCTCGAAGAGACGCTCCCAATCATCTTTTCCCAATAGAAGGGAGACAAAGTATCCATAAACATTCCAGCTAGCTCCTTTTCTGCCAGAGGGGGGTTCAACTTGAGAAGCTAACTCTCTCCAACGTTGAGCGTATTCTTTGAATGATTCTCTTTCACTTTGAGACATGTTTTGAAGTTGGCGGCGATCAGGAGCCATGTCCAGATTGTATTTGTATTGCTTCATAAAAGCGTTGGCGAGATCCTGGAAGCAGTGAATGCTGTTATGCTCTAAGTTCATATACCATTTGAGAGAGGCACCACTCAAGCTGTCTTGAAAGCAATGGATGAGCAACTTCTGATTGTTGGTGTAAGCTGCCATCCTTCGGAAGTACATAACCAAATGGGCTCTTGGACATGAGTGCCCCTTATATTTCACAAAATCTGGAATCTTGAATTTAGGAGGCATGACGAGGCCAGAGACTAAGCACATATTGTCAGCATCAATGTTAAAGAAGTCAGTTCCCTCAACAGCTTTGAGTCTCTTGTCTATATTATGAAACTGTTCGCGGACAATCTCAAGCTCAACAAAATCTTCATGGTCTTCTCCTTGAGCACTGGCAGCATTGTACTCATAAAGAGGATTCTCAAAGGGAGTTCGGATAGTCTGGTTAACAGTGTGGACCACAGGCCTGGGCTCAGCAAAGACGGGAGCTTGAAAAACTGGTCTGACAGTCTGACCAATCATAGCAGTAGATGCAAGAGGTGGAGAGTAGTTAGGAGGTAAACCAAACTCTGGCCAAGTAGATTGTGGCATTTGAACAGGAGGAGGGTCAGCATTTGAAACTTCTTGAATGACAGTCCTTTGAGATGGCTCTCCTCTGGCAATCAATACTTGAAGCATCTCAGTAAGTTTAGTCATGCCTGACTTCAACTCATCGATCTCCATTCGGACCTCTGCATTGTGTGCTTCCTGTTCTGACATCCTGCGTCTATAGTTAGCTCTAGTCCGATATCGGTGTCGAGGAATCAGTTTGGCGACTCAAAGGCACACTGGACGATGAAGACAACTGAAGATGAGCGACTAGACAAACAGAGGTATGCTACAAACCATGCAAAGATGCAAATGCAATGCAATGCGATGCATGACAGGAAGCAAAACACACATAACAGGATCAAAGGTTCGAGATCACAGCATGAGGTCTGGGTAAAGAACCAACCACAGGGTATGTACTAGGGGTAAAGCACCTGCACAACGGGCTCTAACAAAGTTCCCAAAGTCATTGACCCATCTTTCGGATATTATTGACACACCAACTACTTGGAAATCAATAATATTCTCAAGAGAGTCTCGTTTAAGTGTAGTATCACGTATCAACTACTTCGGGAATACTCCCTCATAGTTATCGCACTACGTCCTAAAAGGCCAAGTGGGGATAAAAGGTAACTAAAGGTCCTCAGTGTCAAAGGCTCCTAGGTTGAAAGTAGTAATGTTTTCACGAATACTCGTTCAACAAAAATAACTCTCAACAGGGCCTCCACTGAGCGGTGGTTTCTCAAGTTAGCTTGGTTGGGAATCAACTCCCTATAAGCCTTCTTGAATATACCACCATCCTATCATAAGTGCACTCAAGTCCGGGTATAGGACTTATCCTCGCCACTCAAGGTAACAACCCTGCATACAGAAAACCCAGACACAGAAAAATATATGTACAAATATACAAATATAAAAACAAGCAAACATATAGCAAACACAAATATAAACAAGGTGGGCTTAACCCTCTTAGGGGGATTCCCCAGTGAAGTCGCCATTTCTGTTGCGGTGAGAATCGTGATACCAAGCTATTGATTAACTTGAATCTTAATTCTTAAATTCACAACCGAACTTTAATTTATCCAAAAGGAAAGGTTTAAAGAAAGAAAGACCTATAAAAATGCAAAGCAAAAGGCAAGGCCTAAAGCTGAGCAAAGAGAGATCTAAAGGTTCGGGGGTTGGTTATGTCTAGGGTAGGTATTTCACATCCTAAACATCTGTAGTACTCTACAGGAACCTCTTGTTAATATTTGTGTTTGCTAAAGTTTGCTTGCTAAGGGAAAAAGTGCTAAGGGTAAAGATCTAAAGGTATATACAAAGTATGTACAAAGTTGTAAAGTATGGGTAAAAAAGAAAAGGTTGAAATGAAGAAAAAAGGAAAAGGTTGCTCGCCAAGGATCGGGGCCTTGTGCCTACGTATTCTCAAAAGGTACTTTGAGAAATCAGAGCGTTCGTAGTTCCCCTAACTAGGGGTGAGGAACTCTTGACTGTGGTCAAGGTTTCAGGGGGATGTAAGCATTTATATGGAAGTACTTACATGGAGTGCGGCGACTCCTGAATCTACATTGAGATTGTTATGGTATAGAATGTCCACGGCGGGACGCTAAACATGAGTACGGCGACTCAGATCCTAAGGCTAGGATAAAGGGTAAAGGTAAAGGATATCCACGGCGGGACAACTACCTGGAGCACGGCGACTCCGATCCTAAGTTGCGAAAGTTAACAGGAAGTTAGTGGTTAATGAGCTCGCCAAGATATCGCATCTTGTGCCTACGTATTCTCATCGAGAAATCAGAGCGTTCGTAGTTCCCCTAACTAAGGGGTGAGAAACTCTTGACTGTGGTCAAGGTTCCAAAGGGAAAGTAAATGTCTACGGTGAGACACATACATAGAGTGCGACGACTCTAAACTAAAGTTAAATTAGTAAGGAAGAGAATGTCCGCGGCGGGACGACTAAATAGAGTACGGCGACTCCAAGTCCTATGGTAAAAGTAAACATGGAAAACATCATGGTAATCAGTTGGTAAAAAGTCAACAGAAGTACATGGGAAATCATCATATAATCAGCAGACAGAGGTATGCGACAAAACATCGCGAAAAAGATAAATAATCACGGCAAAGCATCGTGAATAAAATTCAAACACACATATAAAATCCACAGTGAATTTTATTGCTACAACACCGACATAAAAAAATTAAAAGTAAAATATCAAAATAATATTAACTATAAAGCAAATATAAGATATGTATAACTAAAAAAAAGTATATGTTATGACAATAATATATATTATAACTAAATAAAAAATCTATATGTATATCATAACTAATAATTAGAACAATATATATATTATAACTAAATAAGAAAAACTGTATATATTATAACCGTAAAGAAACGTATGTAATATAAATAAATAATGAAAAAAGAATTACGTTAACTTGAACTAAGAAGTACTATAAACTTTTATAAAAAGAAATGGAAAACATATATATATTTATTTTAAAGAGATATATATTAAAAAAAAAGTATAAAAAGAAAAACTGAAACAAAAATATAGATATATATATATAAACTACATAAAAAAAAGTATATATAAATAGAGAGAAAAAAAATTAAAATCTGAAACTATATCTATATAAAGAAACTATATATAAGAAATATCAATATATAAAACATCTAATACTTAAAAAAACTACAAAAATAAAAAATAAAAGAAATTGAAATTAAAGAAAAAAAACAAACCAAGGGAACTTATCAGTAGTAGAACAATCAAAGTCAGTCCAAGACAACGCAAGGTTTCTCCTTGTAAAACTCAAACGTTAAGATTCTCGACACGGCCGATGGCGGTTATAAACATCTCCAACAGTAGAATTTTCAAAATCCACATTTAATATGGCTTGTGTATGAACGGAAGCAGCATGTTTACAACGAAGTTGAAACTTAAATTAAACACAAACAATCACACTAAGCTTATAAACATCAAGAAACAAATTATGAAATAAAATCGGCGAACACAACAAAACGGCAGCATGAGATAGGTGAAAGCGGAAAAATACCGAGCCAAAGACGAACAAATCAGAGGCGCCGTTGTTTAGCTAGCGTTGCTGAGATGGAAGTGTCGGCGGCGAGCTGATGTTATGAATAAATACCGTCGATTTTGTCGGCGGCGAAAAGTGTTTTTAGACTGGTGGAATGTTTATGAGAGATGGTGAATGTTTTTTCAAGTGTTGGCAGTAAGTTGTTGTGAATGCATGGAATTTAAATGGAGGTGATGGATTTGTTATTTAAAAGTGAAAGTGTTTTATGGTGAGGGAGCTTATGTTGTTCACATGAAGGTGGTCTTGAGCAGAGTTGTAAGAAGGAGGTATGTGCCATAGGTGAGGTGAAAAAATGGTGGTGAAAAAAAGTGACCGTTGAGTTGAAGTTTGTGAATTGTTTTGTAGTTTTTATAACATATAAAAGAATGGTAAAATGAGGAAGTTGAAAAGTGGTTCTTTTTTTTGTCTTTAGTTAAGAGAGGAGAAAGTATGTGGTATGTGAGCATTAAGGGAGTATGTAGCGTGTGTATATGTATCTCTTTCAAATACAAGCTTCTAAAGTAAGTTTTCAAGTACAACAAGCAATGCCTCCTTTAACGTTTTCATACAGATTTTGTGGGATTTGAAGTGTAGTAGTAGTAGCTTTTATGTATGGGAAAGTGGTGTCACTTATGTACTATATTACCAAAATCTTGAACAAAATCTATTGGAAATATATACTATAAAATTATAGACTCCTAAAAACTCATCTACAAATAAAAAAAAACAAAATTAAAATTGAGACTAAAATTAAGTATGAAATAAAAATAGTATTAACTATTTAAAATAACAAACTAAATAAAATTCGATTAATTAAAAATGTATTAATTAAAAAATAGAGATAAAAATGGTAAAATAATAATAATAATAATAATTGGACCGGTATTGAAGTACTCGAAAAAATAAAATGAATATACCAAAGTGATCAGCAAAAAAATATATGATTCAGAAAAATACAGCGTTTTGTCAAATTTTAAAATAAATTTTATCCGCTAAAACGGTTTAAACTGTCCAAAAAGTTTATTTCAGCTGATAAATTGAGTATTATGAAAAATGTAAGAGATGATAAACTATACAGATGATGCAAAAAGATGCGGGATCTTAGAGTCAAAAATTAGGGTGCAACAGTACCCCGAAGCGAGGACGAAGGGGGAACTGCCTCAACAAATCCTTGTGCCTTTTACCTTACGCTTTTACATTGCTTAATATTTGTGTGGTTTTAGTGCAAACAATTATATCAAATATAGGGCTGTTTTGAGTAAGTGCTGAATTGAGGAAACTAGAGCAACTCACTCAAAGAGGAACTCACTTGTAGTGCTCCGTACGCCAAGTGTTTGATAAATTGTATAACCAAAATCCTTGTGTGTTGTCCATTTAGTGTGGTACTATTTTAAGGCATTGGAACTAGTCATACCACATAGTGAGTTAAATCAAATTGATAGTGTAACTAGCATAGTAATTCTCATTACTCGTTATCAATTTCCATAGGCTTGACGCATATCCGGTTTTCTAGTAACCGTTCGTTATAGACGGTATTTTTCCTCGGCCGCTTCCGCAAATTAAACAATTTTTAAGAACCAATTTTATTGGTAGCGCCGACTCTTTTTAAGCAAGGGATTTATTCACCCCCCCCCTCTAGATCCATGCCATCGTCTAACAATAGTGATTAGGTGAGAAGCTTGTAAACCTGAGGTTATTTGTTTTGGCTTAATACTAGTATAGTGGATTTCCTTCCTGGCTTAAATGCCCTCCGATGTATGTGATGTTGCACTGAACTGGGTTAATAGTTGATTGTGTTATTTATATTCAAGCATTTATTTTCACTACATAAGTGTTTGTGTTATTCTGATCCCAATGTCGTGACATCTTACTCGACATCTGGAATCAGTGTGCTAGAATTTCATTTTCCTTGATTGATTAAGACCAATCGGTTGATCAATCACAAATCGATTTTCTAACCATCTCTGATTTCTTCAAGGATACCATTGGTCAACTTCAATATGCCTGACTTCACACTATTAGGATTCTCCTCACACACCAAGCTCGGGTTTTTGAATTGCTCAAAGAATTCCAACTCTTGAACTATCAACATCGACATATGCAATGACTTTCTACTCAATGCATCAGTTATAACATTGGCTTTAATCGAATGGTAACTCAAGCCAAATCATAATCCTTTAGAAATTCGAGCCATCTCCTCTGTCTCATATTTAACTCTTTCTGATTGAACAAGTACTTAAAACTCTTGTGACCATTGAACAATTCAAATCTGGAACCTAACAGATAATGTCTTCAAATGTTTAACATACACACCACGATTGCCATCTCTAGATCATGCGTAGGATAATTCCCCTCATGAAATTTCAATTGTCTAGAAGAATAAGCCACAAACTAACTATTATTCACCAATACATCAAATGATTCACTTGGGCTAGATAATACCAAAATTGGAGCAGACGTCAATTTCCTCTTGATTTCTTGAAATATTTCTTCACACTGAATGTCCCACACATAAGATTGACATTTTCGAGTTAACTGAGTTAAAGGAAATTCTAACTTCCAAAAGCCTTCAATAAACCTCTTGTATTAACTTGTCAAACCAAGAAAACTTCTAATCTCAGTAATAGACTTCGAAGTCTCCCACAACAACACTATATCTATATTTTTCGAATCAACAATAATACCACCGCTAGAAATCACATGCCCAATAAAGTTGAAATCACGCAACCAGAACTTACAATATATCAAGATATCATTGATGAACACAATCACAAGCTAGTCTAGATAAGGATGGAAAATATTATTCATATACTTCATAAACACACCAGGCGCATTAGACACACTAAACGTCATTAATGAATACTAATAATGACCATATCTCATCCTGGACGCAGTCTTTAGAATATCTTCCAGTTTCACATGAATCTGATGATAACCCAACTGCAAACCATTCTTACTAAGTACACAAGCACCAGTTAATTGATCCATCAAATCATTAATTCTCGAAAGATGATACTTGTTCTTGATCATCACTTTATTTAGTTGTTGATAATCAACACACAACCTCATGCTACCATCATTCTTCTTCACTAACAACACCGGTGCTCCCCATAGTGAAACACTCGATCAAATAAACTTCTTCTCAAGCGACTTTTTAAACTATTTCTTTAGCTCATTCATCTTTGAAGCAGACATCCTATAAGGAGCCATCGACACAGGACTAGTACCATGTACTAAGTCTATGGAAAACTCAACCTCGTTCTTCGGCGAGAAATCATTGATATCAATTTGGGAAAACTTCTAGGAAATCGCATATTACTATTAGTTCACTAATCACACTTTTGCTTTTAGCCTTCATAGAAGCTAATATCATAAAAACCTCAACACCGTCCTTCAAGGAGTCACCCAGTCACTTAGCAGCCACAACCAAATCTTAGTTTTTAACAAACTCTGGAAATGACACTGTATTTTCGTAATAGTTTATATGAACACAGTTGAATGTCAACCAGTTCGTTCTAAGGATAACATCAAATTTTCTCAACGGCAGTTAGATTAGATCCATCTCAAAATTCTTACCGAAGATAGTCAGCAGACAATTAAAATAAACCCACGAAGTAGTTACCGGACCCAAAGTTGGGGTATCAACAATCATACTCCCAACCATAGAAGACAATTCTAAATTCAACCTCTCAGCATAATCAAGCGAAATGAACAAATATGTTGCACCTATGCCAATAATAGCAATAAGAGGAATACCAGTAATAAAACACGTACCTCGAATCAATCTAACTATGTAAGACTCTACTTCCCGACTCGAAAATTATTTAAATAAAACATAAATCTAATAAATTGAATGTTACTCAACATACAAACGTCTCATACTTGAACCACATCATTAAAAACAACTTATTTCATAAGCAGCAAAAAATTAGAAAAATAGTTGGCATAAAAGCCTTAACAACTAAAAATTTGAAAAGTTATTAAGTGTTAAAAGCAATTGAAGATATGCAACATAACATAAACGACAAAACATCCCTTCCTCCCGTGTTACATATTAGAGTGACTCCAACTATAGACTCGAACGACATACACTAAAGAGGCATAACATCGTTCATGTAGTATGATTTAATAGGATAGATTCACATGAAAATAAATGCACATCAATATCATGTATTCACTTTCCACCCATATCACATACACACACACACACACACACACACAATCATGCAAGAGTATTCATCATTACAGAAACATTTCATCATCATGTAGTATGATTTAACAATGACTCGATACATGCTTGCCACGGTCCCCACTCTGAACTAGACTCACAACTCAACTTTAAATGGATGTTCTATTGGCTCAACATTGGGTTTGTCATTCAAACTAGGTCCTAATCTCTGTAAACCCCAAACCCCAACTTTGAGCTCCAAGCCCTCACCCAAGGCTTGAGACAAGTCAATAGTCCATTCTTTAAACTAGAAAACATGCCACTTTCACAACAATAACAACACATGACGCATGACAATCATTCATACAATGATTCAACATCACAGCGAATACAACCACCCTCTGACTGTGAACATCCATACAAAAATAAAATGATAAGAACTACAACCTCACTATTATTTTAGTCCATCATGCACTCAACACAACACGAGTAGTTCTCTTCCCAAACCACTCGCCTCTTTAATCTCCAAAAGCATGTGCAATTATCATCAATTACACATGACTCACAACATACATTCATACAATAATCATACAGTTACACAGTAGAATTATTTCACCAAACCACCACTACTATGTTATGATAAAAATAGTAATTTGGATCAATTTTCCTTTCTTATTCGAATCAAGTCTAAAGTCTGATTCAAATCAAACCAGACAGTGGCTACCCAGAAGGTTGTGATTTGAATCAAAATCACAGAGTAAATCTTTAATTCGAGTCATATTTCGATTCTTTAAAAACCCAAATGCTCTGAATAATTCATACATCATTTATATCACATTATATCATGACTAACACATCAACTGTCCCTAAAATAATAATGATCCATTGTTTTTATTATGAATTAATCCATTACATAAATAAACCATAATCCCCAATTTAACAGAGTTTTATCATAACATCGATGGAGTCATGAACATCAAACAAAACAATAGCAGAAACACATATTATCACATCAACCCGTGGCTAAACAGAATCACAACATTCATCTAGCCTGTTCATAATCAATCAATAGAGAGATGAAACCCCTTATTGGAGGTTAAGGGAAACCTCTATACCCATTCATGATATAAGCACCCTTAGATGAAGAATATCCCTCTTAACTTGTAATTCCAGAAAAATTCAACAAGCAAGCTCTCTAAGACCTTTTCTCTCAAGCCTTAACACTCTTTCTCAAAGTTCTTCTTTTTAATACCCTTTGTTTTCATGCATTGGTAGAAAATACTCTAAAAACCTAATTTTTGGTCTAACTATAAAATATATACTATTTTATTTTAATTTTTCTAAATTGCACTTTCTGCCCAGTTAAAGTTCAACCTTTCTCCACTCGCCATTAAACTCTCTCAATTCCCATAATTTCCCTAACTCTACGAATTCTCACCAATTTCTAATTAAATTATTAATTAAGTCCCACTAAACCAATTATTTAACACAAAGTACCACAAATATCGTCACCGGCCAAACATGTCACACATTCACCAAAAATATTTAACTAAATAAAATAACCAATTAAATTAAATAAGTAATTAAATAAAAGAATAATTAAACCATGGTGTTACAACTCTCCCATACTTAAAAGAATTTTTTCCCTCGAGAATTACTTGATTGGAAAAGCTCTGTATAAGACTCTCTTATCCAACTCTCGAGCTCCTATGTCACACTGTCGCTAATACAACCTCCCCTAACAACTTTCACTGAAGTGATCTCCTTGCCTCGCAATCTCTTCACTTCATGATCTTCAATCCTCAACGACAATCTTCACTATCAAGTTCTCTCTAACTTGAACATCATCTAACTAGATCGCGTCAGATAGATTTGGAATGTACTTCCTCAGGTGAGACACATGAAACATATCAAGGAGATTTAAAAGATACGGCGACAACACCATTCGATAGGCCACATCTCCTACTCTTTGAAGAATATTAAATAGACCAATGAAACATGGTGTAAGTTTATTAAACTTTAATGTGTGACCAACACATGTTACTGTAGTAACTCTCAAGAACATGTGATCTCCCTCTTGGAACTCAAGTGTGTTCCTCCTTTTGTTATGATATATCTTTTGACGACTCAGTGAAGCTTTCATCTTCTCTAGGATCATCTTTATCTTCTAAGTAGTTTTTTGTACTATCTCAGGTCCAAGCACAACACTCTCACCAGAATCATACCAACATAAAGGTGTCCTACACCTCCTACCATACAACGCCTCAAATAGTGTCATTCTAATGCTATAATGGAAATTGTTGTTGTAGGTGAACTTAGCAAATGACAAGTAATAATCCTAATTACCTCTCTGCTCCAAAACACATGCTCTCAACAAGTCCACTAAAGACTAAATAGTCCTCTTTGTTTGACCATTTGTTTGCAGATAATAAGCAGAACTCATCTTCAGCTTAGTATCCAACGTATATTACAAACCCTTCCAAAACATCGACGTAAACCTCCGATCTATATCTGACACAATGTTCAACGAAATACCATGTCGGCTAACAATCTTTTCAATATACAACTCAGCCAAATTCTACAAAGGATAACTGCTATTACCTAATATGAAATGAGCCGATTTAGGCAGTATGTCCATAATCACCCAAATGGAATCAAATCCCTTAATCGTCTTCGACAAACGAATCATAAAATCCATGGAAATATTGTCCCACTTCCACTCGATAATACTCAACGGTTGCATCAGACTTGACAACATATGATGTTTAATCTTTGTCTTCTGGCTAGTCAAACAAGCATAGACGAACACTACTATGACCTTCCCCGAGAACACTCTTCTTAAGCCCAGGTACATCTCGTACACAATCCCTGTCTTTGAACCTCGTCACTTAATTCTCGTCGATTCTGAAGTCACCTTCTTTGCCTTGATTGATTAACACTGGACGTTTAACAGATCCTAAATCAATCTTCTAACCTTCTCGAATCTCTTCAAGGACACCACTAGTCAGCTTCAACATACCCAACGTTACACTATTAGGAGTCTGTTCATACACCAAGCTCAAATCCATGAACTACTCAATCAAGTCAATTTCTTGCACCATCAACATTGACATATGCAACTACCTCTTACTCAACACATCAGCTATAACATTTTCTTTACCATGATGATAACTCAAACCAAAATCACAATCTTTCAAAAATTTGAGTTATATCCTCTACCTTATATTTAACTCTTTCTGATCGAATGAGTACTTCAAACTCTTATGATCACTAAACACTTCAAACCTGGAGCCAAATAGACAATGACTCCAAATTTTCAACACAAATACCATAATTGCTAACTCGGAATCATGCATAGGATAATTCCTCTCATGAACTCTCAACCGTCTAGAAGCGTAAGCTATAACTTGACTAGTCTACATCAATACACCACCTAGACTCATCTTTGAAGCTTCACAGTACATAAAAAATGATTCACTTGGACTAGGCAATACCAAAATTGGAGAAGGCGTCAACCTTTTTTTGAGTTCTTGAAAACTCTCTTCACACTGAAAACTCCACATATATGATTGACCCTTTCGAGTAACTGAGTCAAAGGCAATGGCAACTTCAAAAAACCTTAGATGAATCTTTTGTAGTAACTAGCCAAATCAAGAAAACTTTTTATCTCAATAACAGACGCCGAAGTCTCCCATTTCAATACGACATCGATCTTTGATGGATCCACAATAATACCACCACTAGAAATCACATGACCAAGAAAACTCATTTTTTTAACCAAAATTCACACTTAGACAACTTCACATATAACTTATTATTTTTCAAGGTGTGTAGCACAACTCTCAGATGCTCTACATGCTCTTCATCAGATTTCGAATATATCATAATATCGTCGATGAACACAGCCACAAACTGATCTAAATACAGATGGAATATTCTATTCGTGTACTCCATAAACACTCAAGACGCATTAAACACTCCAAACGACTATCACTGAGTACTCGTATTAACCATACTTCGTTTTAAATGTAGACTTCCAATGGTGCAAAAAGAGATTTTAACACCAGTTTTTGTACAGGTGTTGTATCTACCAGTATTGTAAACATAAAGTTTGATACCTGTTTCATTTTTATTTTTTTGACATGAAATATGATTCCATTAAGAAGTAGCGACAACGAGAATACACGCAACATGCTCCATAGAGGGGTAACCATCAATCCAAAAATTTTATCCATACAATTTACCCAAACTAAGTAAGTTATGAGCATCCCTATTAAACACTCGACTTAAAAACATTATAGATCTTAACTGAAAATTACTTAGAAGAAAGCGACAGTTCGCTGCAATGGATTCTAAAACTGCATTAACACTAACAAAATTTATGCAATCAATAACAATGAGGGAATGCGTATGGATTAATATCCTTTACAGGTTCATATTTTTAGGTAGCAAGAGGCATCACCTGATGGAAAGAATCTCAGCAACTTCAATGGCAACAGAGATAACTTCCTTTCGACTTGACGCAAAAATAGTATCCAACGCAGGACTCTTGATAATGCATCCAAAAGAAGAAAACTCCTCCAATTAAGTGCTAGCGTTAACTTACAAAACATGAATATTTCTCATCAGCCACCAAATGCCAATAGTGCTTCCTAGAAGGCAGGTATTGAAATCATTGATCCCACGAAAACCCAAGCCTCTATCTCCTTTTGCCCTTGCCAACTTGTCCCCTCTCATCCAATGGACCTTCTTCTCACCATTCTTTTCCCCCACCAAAATTTAGCTAACATATATTCAATCTCATGACATATTGACTTAGACATTTTGTAGCAGCTCATGATACAGGGAGGGATAGCCTAAGCCACGTCCCTAATAAGAAATTCCTTCCCCGCTCTTAACAAGAAAAATGTCTTTCCATCCTTTTATTTTCTTCCAGACCCTGTCAATGACCAATGCAAAAATATCCTTCTTGGATCTTCCAAAGACTACAGGAAGCCCCAAATATTTGGAATGACTCATAACATCCTTAACACCCATCTTGGCACTGATAGAATCTATATCTGCATCACTCACGTTATGGCTGAAAGACACTTCCGATTTGTTAAAATTAACCACTTATCGAGAGGATTCTTGTTACTTTTGGAGAATTACCATGATACAATCTTCTTCATGGGAGTTTTCTCTAGCGAATAAGAGATTGTCGTCATCAAAAAACAAATGAGAGATTATTGGTGCATTTCTAGCCACTTGAATTCCATGGATTTTCCTATTCTGAACCTCCTGCTTCACCAAGCCTGAAAGAACATCAGCACACAAAATAAATAAGTAATGGGATAAGGGATCTTTTAAACATAGTCCCCTTTATGCCAGAAAGCTCATGCTTGGTTGGTCGTTAACCAAAACATTGTAGGATATTGAAGAAATACATTTCCTAATGAGATTTACAATACTAGGTGGAAATACCTTAGAGGAAAGGACTTCAATGTTTAAAAATCCACTCAAAATAATCGCAAGCTTTAGATATATCCAAATTGAGGGCCATAACACCTTTCTTTCCTTTCTTCTTCTTTTTTATCAGATGGAAACACTCCATGGACACTAAAGCATTATTCGTAATGAGGCGCCCTTTCACAAAAGCATTTTTCTCTTTATCAACGATCTCAGAGAGAATGTGTTTGATCCTTTTGATTATAGCCTTCATTATCATCTTCATCACCACATTACAGAGAATAATTAGATGAAAATCTTTGGTGCTAAAGGGATACTTACATTTGGGAATCAAGTTATTTATCACTCTCGGATCATTGTTATTATTCAAAACATCCAATAAAAAGTTATAGACTATTATGGGTGAGAAGTGCCCGATTGATAAAAATGATGTGAATGAGGAATTGGATGATGATGTGGCAAATGATAAGGAAATAAGGCACACCAATAGAATCAAAAAGAAGTATCCAAGGTGGATCCACTTTGTTAGTGTGTGTGAGCATATTAGTAGTGAGTAGCTTTAAGTGTGTGGGTGTGAATTTGTATGAGATTACTCTCTCTCTCTCTCTCTCTCTCTCTCTCTCTCTCTCTCTCTCTCTCTCTCTCTCTCTCTTATTCACCATTTGTGGGAGTGAACTTTTCCTTATTCTATTTACTCATTGTAATCCTTTTCTATTAAGAAGCTTATATTAAATCTATCATTACACTAGTGCTTTCATTCCATCCATGGCCGACAATACCATAATGAAAGAGCTTGCAACAGAGGTACGACGTCAAGGTGAAGTTCTGGAGCAGAACGAAAGGGTCAATGCTACTTGTTTTGAGCAAATGGAGACGATGCAGCAGGCATCGGAGTCACGATTTGCAGAGTTGTCCACATCGATGAAGATGATGCTGAAACAAATGCAAGCTCTAGTCGTCACCCATGGAAATCAGAACGCAGAGACACACTCAACATCGTCGGGGAATGCTTATACACCACCCCCTTTTCATATTCGCAACATCAAGCTGGAGTTTCCAAGATTTAATGGTAAGAATGTTCTTGATTGGATTTTTAAGGCTGAATAATTTTTTGGTTATTATCAGACTCCAGATCCAGAGAGATTGACTATAGCTTCTGTTTACCTCGAACACGAAGTTGTTCCGTGGTTGCAAATGGTTACTGTAACGCCCATTTTAATTATTTTTAGTTCTAGTGTTATTTTATTCGTCAGCGTGTTTTGGTGTGGGAATTGAAGAAGAAATAGAGGCATAATATTAATATTTGATAATCGATAATGATAATAATTAATAATAATAATTATTATTATTATTATTATTGTTATTATTATTAATATTGGTATTATGAAGTGATAATATTAATTTTTGGAAATTAAGAAAATGAGAATTATTTATTTATTTGGAATATAAGTGATTTTTGGGGTAATATGGGTAGATTTGGCATTTGTGAAAATAGAAAGTGAAGGAAGAAGAGAAGAACACGCACGAAGAAGAGAAACGGAAGAGGAACACGATCAAAGAGAGCGATCAAGAGCAGAAGCTTGAGCAAGAAAGATTTTCGTGTGGATTGCGAAGCTTCATCATCATCAAACTGCATTTCGAGGTAAGGGGGGGGGGGGGATTGATCGGTTGAATTGGTTTATGCATGAAATTGGTAGAAAAGGAGAAAATCCCTAATCCCCATAGATTGATGTTAATATGATGTTGATTTAGTGTTTATAATTCTGTGATGGTTGTGTTTGTGGTGTTTGATTTCGTTGCATGTAGCTGTGGGAATTGGTTTGAGAGCATTTGGGGTTTCCAGGTAAATTCGGAGTTACACCGCAAGTTGGTAAATGAGTAGATGTAAGCATTACCGAGCGGAACTGAGTTGGATGTTATAGTCGGGTAGTGGAATGGCTTTCTGGTATGTTGGGGTTGGCTTGGGAATAAAATCGGCTGAGCTCGGAGTGTGTTGCCGACTCTGAGCTGAGAGCTGATTTCTGCAGAATTTGCGTGCATTCGCTGGGCGAATGGGGGCGAGCCTTCGCCAGGCTTCGCCAGGCGAACTGGGCAGGGCGAGCCTACGTTGTGAATGCCTTAAAAGGCTGTGTACTCTTTGATTGAGAATGAATATGTATGGACGCATACGAGAGATGTATGCACGGTGTGCGAGAGATGCGGATCAGTAGGATCGTTACGCATTGAGTGTGTTGATGCGTATGTGATATACAATTGGACCAGTAGGATCGGTATGCCTTATGTGCATAGTGTATGATGTATTGTGTGGTAGTCGTGATCAGTAGGATCGTGTATGCCTTGTGTGCATTGTATTGATGTGTTGTGGTGATGAATTGGATCATTAGGATCGACGCACTTTGTGTGCCTGTATGTATATACATTATATGATGAGTGGATCAGTAGGATCGTGTGCACTGTGTGTGCTGTGTGATTATGCTTACTGGCTTGCATAACGTGTGGACGTGAGGCCTGTGTGACTCACGTGCTCCAAATGGGGAGCGTGTGGACGTGTTGTGCGATACACACACGTGCTCCAAATGGGGAGCGTGGATGCGGTGTATGAGTTACTCGCGTGCTCCAGTGGGGAGCGTGGACGGGATTTTGGATCGTTGCTCAAATGGAGTTTATGCGAACACCCGTTTCCCAAGTGGGGGACGTTGATATTGGTTTATATGAGCTCAGGAGGAGCGTGGTAGGGGTAGATCGTTGCTCAGAGGTAGTGTATGCGATCTATCCTGAGTTGAGTCGGTACCGCATTTTGTTGAGTCTAGTGCATGTGTTGCATTGTTATTGTGTGTTGTGGTTGTTGATGATTGGGACAGTAGGTCCGGGTGTGAGAAATATGAAATAATTGATTTATTGTTTCTGCCTTTATTTTATGTATGTTTATACCATTGATATTTGATCGTGAATCTCACCCCTTTGTTGTTGTTGTTGTGGTCTGTGCTTCTTCGGAAGTATAGACAATCTAGGTGTTTAGCTAGCTTGGATTGTGGTGTCGTTGTAGGACATGCTCTGATACGTAACACCGGGGCTTTTGGGAGTTTGTTGTCATTTGTTGTTTATGTGTGCCCCTGTGGCGTATCTGTTCTTTTGTGGGATGTGTGATGATGCATGATGGATATATATATATATATATATATATATATATATATATATATATATATATATATATATATATATATATATATATATATATATATATATATATATATATATATATATATATATATATATATATATATATATATATATATATATATATATATATATATATATATATATATATATATATATATATATATATATATATATATATATATATATATATATATATATAGGGCAGATGGCCGATTTTTGTATATATGATGATGTATATATACATGTCATGTGGTTTATGGCAGACTAATTTTATTTCTGCTGCAATATTACTGAAAATGATTTCTGAGAAATGTTATGTGGAATCATGTGGAAAAATTGTGACATCCCGTAAGTGGGAGATACTTTGATATGTGCTTATTTTAATCTTTTTATTTTATTTTGGGAAACAGGGTGTTACAATTACTAGATCTCAACCATGCATTTCAATCATGGCATGATTTCACAAGAGCTCTGGAACTTGCTTTTGGCCCCTCAATTTATGATTGCCCCAGAGCATCCTTGTTTAAACTGCAACAAACACAATATGTTAATGATTATTACCTTGAATTCACTACTTTGTCCAATCGTGTTTATGAATTAAGTAACGATGCATTAATTGATTGTTTTGTAAGTGGATTGAAAGAGGAAATTCGTAGAGATGTTATGTTGCATTGTCCTATTTCAATTGTGTAAGCTGTGTCTGTTGCCAAGTTATTTGAGGAAAAATTGGCTGCTCAGAAATCTGTGTCTGCTCCACAGAAATCAGCTTATCCCCAAAATAGAACTCACTTCAATCCAACCAGAAATGACCAAACACAAACTACTGAAAGAGCACCCAACCCACCATTACTTCCCACACCACCTACTCGACCTATGAGCAAAATCCAAAAGAACCTTGCAATTAAAAGGATTTCTCCAGAAGAGATGCAATTGAGAAGGGAGAAAGGCTTGTGTTACTTTTGCGATGACAAATTCTCTTTTTCACATAAGTGCCCAAACAAGCATTTAATGTTATTGGAGCTGCATGATGATCCTGAAAATCTCAATTCACATACTTCAGCAGACATAACTAGTACAACCGAGTCGAAAGAGGTGACATTGCATCACTTATCTTTTAATGCTTTCCATGGAGCTACAGGAATGCGTATTATCCGATTTAAGGGCTATATTGGTCCTATCTGTGTTTTGATTCTGCTTGATGGAGGAAGTTCAGATAGTTTTATTCAACCACGTATTGTTAAGTGCCTAAATTTAGATGTGGGTCAAACTAAAGGATGCAAGGTTCTGGTTGGAAATGGGCAGAACATGCAGACTGAAGATGTGGTCAAGAAACTGTCTCTGAAGATACAGGGCATTAAGGTTACTGTGCCTGCTGTTGCAGTGAGAATCGTGATACCAAGCTATTGATTAACTTGAATCTTTAATTCATTAAATTCACAACCGGACTTTAATTTATCCAAAAGAAAGGTCTAAAGAAAGAAAGAACCTTTTGCGCGATGTAACAACAACGCTAAGAGATTCGGGGATCGGGGGTTGGTTATGCAAAGGGTAGGTATTTCACATCCTAAACATCTGTAGTACTCTACAGGAACCTTTTGTTTGTTTGCTAAGGGTTGGGATTGGGTAAAAGGTGTAGGTTAAGACCTAAGGATAGTTCTAAGTTTGCTCGCAAAGACATCGCGTCCTCTGCCTACGTATCCTAACTATGATAGAATCAGAGCAATCGTAGCTCACCTCACTAGGGATGAAGAACACTTGATTATGATCAAGGTTCAAAGGGGAACAAACATTACAATGCTTGTGTAGAGTTTAAGAAAAATCTCTAGATCTAAGTTGAAAACTCAAAGAAGGGAAGTAAGTAATCATATCTATGATTGTTACAAAGAGTTAACAAACTCTATCTTAAGTTCTAATTGAAAGAGCACTCCTAACAAGGGGTAGGCTTTTTAGACTTAAGCAAAGTCCAATGGGTAGGTTCTAACTTAACTAAGTGTACGGATGACTTAACAAAGTTAAAGGAGGGTAATGAGCTATCTATGACCCAAAGGTCAATAGAGAGACTTTCCTTTGGAAGGATAGAAGGGGAGACAACTTGGATGAGAACTAAAGAGTTCCATCACTTGGGGAAGCTTCCAGTTACCACTGGACTTTAAAAGAAAGCTACCAGTCACCACTGGACTTTAAAAGAAAGCTGCCAGTCACCACTGGACTTTAAAAGAAAGCTTCCAGTTACCACTGGACTTTAAAGGAAAGCTGTCAGTCACCACTGGACTTTAACAGAAAACGCCAGTCACCACTGGGCTTTAAAGGAAAGCTGCCAGTTACGACTGGACTTTAAAAGAAAGCTGTCAGTCACCACTGGACTTTAAAGGAAAGCTGCCAGTTACCACTGGACTTTAAAGGAAAGCCGCCAGTCACCACTGGACTTTAAAAGAAAGCTGCCAGTTTCCACTGGACTTTAACGGAAAGCTGCCAGTCATCACTGGAATTTAAAAGAAAGCTGCCAGTTACCACTGGACTTTAAAGGAAAGCTGACAGTTACCAATGGACTTTAAAGGAAAGCTTCCAGTCACCACTGGACTTTAAAATAAAGCTTCCAGTTACCACTGAACTTTAAAAGAAAGCTGCCAGTCACCACAGGACTTTAAAAGGAAAGCAGCCAGTCACCACTGGACTTTAAAGGAAAGCTGCCAATTACCACTGGACTTTAAAGGAAAGCTTCCAGTTACCACTGGACTTTAAATGAAAGCTTCCAGTTACCACTGGACTTTAAAGGAAAGTTGCCAGTTACCACTGGACTTTAAAGGAAGGCTGCCAGTTACCACTAGACTTTAAAGGAAAGTTGCCAGTTACCACTGGACTTTAAAGGAAAGCTGCCAGTCACCACTGGACTTTAAAAGAAAGTTGCCAGTCACCACTGGACTTTAAATGAAAGCTTCCAATCACCACTGGACTTTAAATGAAAGCTGCGAGTTACCACTGGACTTTAAAAGAAAGCTGCCAGTTACCACTGGACTTTAAAGGAAAGCTGCCAGTTACCACTGGACTTTAAAAGAAAGCTGCCAGTTACCACTGGACTTTAAAGGAAAGCTGCCAGTTGCCACTGGACTTTAAATGAAAGCTGCCAGTTACCACTGGAGTTTAAAAGAAAGCTGCCAGTTACCACTGGACTTTAAAGGAAAGCTGCCAGTTATCACTGGACTTTAAAAGAAAGATGCCAGTCACCACTGGACTTACTGGGGACCTCACCAAAAGATGTGGGACAATTGGTTTACAAGCCAAATTTTCTCAAACAAAGATAAATAACCAATAGAGATTCCTCAACTCCTCAAGGATATGCTATTTAATTTGAGCATAAAATCCAAAGAGAGATCGTTACCACAACACTACTGAAGAAAGATTTTTCTTCGAATAGGATATGTAAAATATTCTTCCTGGAGGAAAATGTACGCCAAACATAGATTTGGAAACCACTTTCCAGGGATCAAAGTTCAATCTAGGAACGAGCTAGAAAGAAATGGTCAAACAAGACCCCAACCATTGAGGATTGAACTCAAATGAGAATTTATCTTATCCATGCATGGAAAAGATAACTGAAACAACCATCATCCACGAGGATTGAACTCCATGGGGAAATTAGAATTGGCGGGCACTTTATGCCTAAGGGATGACAACTCTATTGGAGAGAAGAGACAAACCCAATCACTTGGTGAAAAACACCAAAGTGAAATAGGAACAGGTAATAACCAGAGATAGCAAAAATGCACGGATGCTATGCATATGCTTTATGCCATGCTTATGTTTATGCTGACAAAACAGACGAAACAAAACAGGAGATAAAATAAACATCTCGACACGGATACCCAGCCAAATTCACCAACATTGGACATCAACGGGGATGACCACAAAGATCAACAGTTCTACTTCAAAGTTACAACCTTCTCCTGGAGAGAGTAATCCACTTAGGACACAACATTATGACTTCACTCGGATTGCCATCATGAGCCTGAATTCTTTGTTGAAGGAAAAATTACCAAAGGAAATTCCAAGATCTACCGAAGTAACAACTTAATCGGAGAGTTGACAAAAGGGTATCATGTGAACAAAATCTTTCTGCCCCAGTTATAGTATAACAATCCTCTTTAAGTGAGCAGCGACTCTTGCGACAAACAGTCTTCTAACTTTTCTGCCCCAGATTACATGGTCTGTAAGAAGAAATTATCAAGAGAATTTTATAAAGAATCAACATAAAGATGCTTCAATGTCTTCAAACTCTTATAGAGAGATTTACAAATCTCGACATAACTTCCCCAACTTAACTGTCTTTGAGAGATTAATCTAATCTCGACTTGATTGCTTCTGATGGCGAATCTGGAGTGGCTGGCCTTGAAAGGAGCTAGGAAACAACTTGTTTATAAGACCTCAAACGATGTGCCCCAGAACACATGGTCTGCAAGAAGAAATCATCAAGAGAATTTTACAGAAGAATTGACATACAAGATGCTTCAATATCTTCAAACTCTTGGAGAGACTCATGAATCTCGACGTAATTGCCCCAATTTAACGGTCTTTGATAAATTAATCTAATCTTGACTTGGTCGGCTCTGATTAGCTGAACGTTTGTGACAAATCATTAACCAATCCTTCAAATTAGTTGCCCTAGGCCAAGCTTCCTTGATCAAATCAAATTCCCTAGCTGACAGCGTTTGTTGGGATTCCTTTTGACATTGGATCGTCTATCAAACAATATTGTTCATTAAAACTTGGCAATTTTAATGCAAAAATTTATGCAAACTTTTGAAAACAATTTTTGATGAAACACACACGGCGGAGTGATCAAGGGATCAAAGTGAAAGTGATCCAAATATTGCAGATGATGGATAAAGTGATGAACACACACAAACATCAAAGATCATTAGGAGTCAGGTTATCCAACCTTGTTGTAGTATGCTTTCAAAACAATCTTACCTCAATTATGTCTTTTAAGTGCTGTAACATGGTCTGGTTCACGGTTCATGAAACAAAGGATAAAGGCTCAAAGTTATTTGGTCCCACCCACTCTTCATGATGAACTCCAATCCTACGCTCGGTTAACCCAAACTGACATTCAGGTTCTTACAGGCTTAAGAGTTGAACTGATAGTTGGTGATGACTCACTAATCTAGGGTAGTCACAACTCCCTTACAGTATTTGATAGCTTTTGCTATTTGAGGACTTTTCAAAGTGAAAGCTTTAAGGATTTCCTCTTTTTTATTATCCCTTACTTTTGCCTGAACTGTTTTCTTTTGGATATATAGTCAACGGGATGCCCCATTTTTGCCTAAGTCCCCTTCATAGGTTTTGACTCAGCGGGCCTTCTAATTTTTTCTTTTTCCTTCTTTTTTTTAGAAAGGAGGTGACTACCTAGTTTAATGGCTATGGCGAACCATCATCGTCTTTTGAACTTCGACACTCGCTTTTTGTGTGAGAAGGAAAACCTGAATGCGTCACTTTTATGTGAAAAGTGTCTTGTATACACATATCTTCAAGTTAACCGAGAACTACCCGCCCCAGGTTTGAGATTTAAGGTTTCTGCTTTAGTAAAGAAAGAAAACTCCCGCTTCTAGGCTCGAAGGGGTTTAACGAGGGATTATCTTCCTTATTTCTCCAATGTTTAGGGGTTGAAACAATGCCTTACGTCATCGGCAAAGTTAAATTGAAAGCATATCAACAGTAGTTATGGATATAGTTTTCATCATCATCCCCAATCTTTGCTTTAAACAACAGTTTAGTAAAGAAAAGAATTTTTTTTTCCGTCATCTCATAACAATGAAAGGAAAAAGAAAGAGTGAAACAAATGGACTTAATCAAAAGATGCACAAACATTTCATTAATATTGCCAATTCAAAACGAACAACAACTTACAAGCAATTCAAATTAAACAACAAGGAAAATACAACTGAAAATACTGAAACAATCAAAATACAACCAGCTTAGGAGAATTGACTTAACAACTTCAGTTTCCAGGCCCAAACAGGGGAACACCTCCATCACTGATTACTTGCTCCTTGTGGTATAGAACCTTGAGAGGCATCATTGGTCCTTTGTCTTTTGCTTCAAAAGCTGAGACGCTGGCACTTGGTTTACCTTCTTGAGGTTTTAACAGTTTCAACAAGCTTTTCACCTTCAACCCAAAACCTTTGCACTCTTCCACCAGATGCCCCATTGTCCCAGTATGGTACTTGCATTCAACTTCTAGGTGATCTTCTTCAAAGATCGGATATTTGTCATAGACTAGCTCTTGCACAACATATCCTAACGCCAAAAAAGTGTCTAGTTCATGTCCTTAAGCCCCTTTGTGAAACTCACAAGTCAAGTTTGCGTTATGCCATGGTCCTGGCACAAGGTTAAGAGCTCGTGGAGTCACCAACGAATTCTGAATTAGTAGCGGATAAAGCTTACTTAGCGGCACAGGAACTGACTTATAGCATGCCCTGTTCCTTTGACATGATTCTTCTTATTCATGTTCTGGCTTCGAGAACCTTGAGGGGAAGCAGCCAATGAATGCTGAGATGCTCTTTTGGTAACCACCTGATAAGGATGACTTTTTGGCGCAGGCCCAAATGCTGGTTGACTAGCATTTTCCTCAGGTGCGTGTCCTTGGCGCGAAGGAGGAACATGAAGTGGTGAAGGATTGCTAATTTGAACGCCTTGAGCTGTGAATGAAATCATATCAGAGTCAAGCATATTCTGAACTTTGTTCTTGAGCACCTTACAGTTTTCAGTTGAATGCCCTTGTGCCCCAGCATGGTAGTCACATCGAACATTGACGTCAAAGCCTGGCGAGTATGGAGGGATCATTGGGTCTATCTCCTTTGGCACTATCAATCCACCTTTGATCAATTCTGGCAAGATCTGGTTGTATGACATTGGTAGCGAAGTGAAATGCCTTTCTGGCTTTCTTGGTCTTTGTAGGGCGTGCCGACGCGGTTGACGACGGTCTGACCGTTGAAGCTTAGGAGGTCCTTGAGCTGGAAGAGTCACCGGAAGTGACAGACTCACAACCTCTCCAGGCGCTATAGGGTGAGAATACCCCTCATTCCTCATCAAATTCTGCAAAGTCTCCAAAACCCAATTCATCTGACCTTTGAGGGTCCTGATTTCCTCCTTCAAGGCTTCTTGTCCTTTCAAAAGCCCGTTCATCGTTTCCATTGGTCCAGAATGCGTGCTAGGTATCCCTATAGAGACAGGAAGAGGAAGATGAGACTCAAGGCTGAAAAATGCAAATGCAAATGTGACGACATACTCATGCAATGTAAAAGTTTCATGGAACTCAAAATATCAAGATAAACCAAAAACTTCTTTTCATTAACCAACAATTTGAATTACAACATGTCAGTACTTCTTACAAGAGTCTTAAACAGAAAGCTAAATAAAAGCTAACAAAAGTCCTAAAGAGATTCTCCTAACAGCTTCATGTTGAGCTTCTTGATCTCTTCTTCCATCCGAGCCTTCTCGAGGATAAGCTTATCCACAATTAGCTTCTACGGAGTCAACTGAGGACTAAGTGAAGATAAATCATCTGACACTTTCCTCTTCTTACAAGAGAGTACTTCTTTATTCTTCAACCGTAGTTGTTTTTCGAGCTCTACGTTTTCTTCGACAACCACATGATCTTGTGCTTCAAAGTGTCTTCTGCTTGTTGTTCTTTGCTCAAAGCGATTCCCAAACGTGTAGCCTTAGCAATATCTTTCTCCATAGGGTCTTTCTCCATGATTGGAAAAGGAGACTCATCAAGAACAGGAAATCCAACCAAATAAGAGTACTCCTCTTAGTGCGGGTACTAGCTGGTAATCGGGAAAGTGAAACAATGGTAGACTGGATCGAGAACTGGAGAAACATGGAGAGATAGTCCATTATACATCTTTATCTTCAACAATAAAAACAGTTTCCCATAGCTGCTCTTGTATCCCTCTGGATCTGTCACCAAGGTACTCAACCTCTTTAGGTCATCCTAGTTAAGACTCTTGTAAGTGTACTTCAAAGTTTCTTTCTTTTACTATTCATAACAACCTTGATGTTTACAAACAAAAGTCTGAGTTCCATGAAGCTTCATGATATGATGTTTATGAATGCAAGAATGCACAAACACAGGCAAATGCAAAGATCACACATATGCACACAAACAAAAGCCTAGGTTTAGAGGACACGAGCCTGGATCCAAGGTCTACCCATCCCAAAAGGTGTGTAATATGGATTTTCAAACCTGTAGAGCAGGATTCTAAACGGTTCTCAGAGTCAACAACCCATCTTTTGGATATTATCAACTTCCCAAATCACTTGGTAATCGATAATATTCTCAAGAGAGTCTCATCCAAGTGTAGTATCGCGTATCAACTATTTCGGAAATACTTCCTTATAGCCATCGCACTACGTCCTAATAAGGCCAAAGTGGGGTAAAATGTAATCTAAAAGACCACAGTGTCATAGGCTCCTTCGTCGAAAGTAGTACTGTTTTCACGAATACTCGTTCAACAAAACTAAACTCTCAAGAGGGCCTAGGTGGTTTCTCAAGTTAGCTTGGTCGGGAATCAACTCCCTATAAGCCTTCTTGAATATACCACCATCCTATCATAATTGCACTCGAGTCCGGGTATAGGACCGTCTCACCACTCAAGGTACCCCATATCCAACATACAAACAAATATATTGACAAATATACATGTTAAGCAAATATTCACAAATATAGCATACAATCAAACAAAATAGGCTAAACCCTCAAGTTTAAGTCTTCCCCAGTGAAGTCGCCATTTCTGTTGCGGTGAGAATCGTGATACCAAGCTATTGATTAACTTGAATCTTTAATCCATTGAATTCACAACCGGACTTTAATGTATCCAAAGGAAAGGTCTAAAGAAAGAAAGAACCTTTTGCGCGATGTAACAACAATGCTAAGAGATTCGGGGATCGGGGGTTGGTTATGCAAAGGGTAGGTATTTCACATCCTAAACATCAGTAGTACTCTACAGGAACCTTTTGTTTGTTTGCTAAGCTTGCTAAATGTTTGCTAAGGGTTGGGATTGGGTAAAAGGTGTAGGTTAAGACCTAAGAATAGTTCTAAGTTTTCTCGCAAAGACATCGCACCCTCTGCCTACATATCCTAGCTAGGATAGAATCAGAGCAATCGTAGTTCACCTCACTAGGGATGAAGAAGACTTGATTATGATTAAGGTTCAAAGGGGAACAAACATTACAATGCTTATGTAGAGTTTAAGAAAACTCTCTAGATCTAAGTTGAACACTCAAAGAAGGGAAGTAAGTAATCATATCCATGATTCTTATATAGAGTTAACAAACTCTATCTTAAGTTCTAATTGAAAGAGCACTCCTAACAAGGGGTAGGCTTTTTAGACTTAAGCAAAGTCCAATGGGTAGGTTCTAACTTAACTAAGTGTATGGATGACTTAACAAAGTCAAGGGAGGGTAATGAGCTATCTATGACCCAAAGGTCAATAGAGAGACTTTCCTTTGGAAGTATAGAAGGGGAGGCAACTTGGATGAGAACTAAAGAGTTCCATCACTAGGGGAAAATAAACTTAATAAAGCATAAACAATCATTCAAACATGGTTACTGTCGCTACTGTGAAAATCGAGGGCCGGCAATGACAGAAGAGTCACCACCGTGCGTTATTTATCCCAAGAGAAGGAAAGGAAACGCTCAGAGAAAACCTAACGAAAAGAGGGATAAGATCGGTCATTGCAACCAAATCTCAGGTTCGGGAGTCGGTTATGCAAGGGGAAGGTATTAGCACCCCTCACGTCCGTCGTACTCGACGGGATCCACGCTTGTTGTCTATCTAAAAGGGTGATTGAAACTATCTAGCTACAGGCTTGAGGATAAAGGAAAAAGAAGTGACTCGGCAAAGCAATGGCGCTTTGTGCCTACGTATCTCATCTGGAATGAGAAGTCAAAGTCAACGTAGTTCGACTAACTACGGGTGAAAAGGGGGAAAAGTTTCCCGCCAAGACATCGCGTCTTGTGCCTACGTACTTTCATCTGGCATGAAAGATCAGAGCAAACGTAGTTCGGGCTAGAGGGGAACACAGATTTGTTCAACTTGTTTTTTAGGCCCGAGTAGGTTTAATAAGTAGTTCTAGCAGTTGGTGTATGCAACTCGAGCATGGGAGACTTAGGCGTTATCGTTTGCGGTAGAACTAAGAGTTAACAACACTCTTTTCCTGAAAAGATTTTTCTGATTAAAGGCCCCAAAGGGCAAAAAGGGTTTGAATGATTTGTTTTTGTGTTTTTTAGAGAAAGAAGTGTTTTTTGAATTGGTTTGAAATTCATATCGCACTAGAGACTATGACTTAGGAGTAAATGCGTTGCATATCACCCAAAGGGTGCTATACTAAACAATCAAGCCATTGAAAGGAAACCTTCCAACAACCATTTCCCAAATAGCTTAAGGCTCGTAACGTACGACATTCACTAACCTTTATTAGGTGTTTTATGATTGCTTTGAGGTGAGAAGAGAAAGACTCGATCTAAGGGGAAACTGGATCCTATAGTTATCATGTACAATGCTCCTAAAGTTGGGATAAAAAGGGAGAATTAACCTAATGTTATCATGCAAAGGATTGAACACCTAATGTCTCTCCTACTCCCATCCTAAACGGAGGGACTAGGAATCCTAGGGGGATCATGGCACAAAGCCAAGTAAACACTAAATAATCCACTCACAAATGAAATGAGAAAGAAAATAACAAGGTGAAATAAAATGATAAACCAGAAACACATTAATTCAAAATAAAATAAAAAGTAAAAATAAGATAAAAATGAAGAGAGATAAATTAAAAATAAACGACACTCTAACATATTAGACAAATGGTACTCCAACCAATACATAGATGATGAAGATGATAAATAGTGCAAAGGTTGACCAAAAGTTTTTTTTTAGACAAATTTAAAGGTAACTTCCACTGGTGGAAGTCCAGTGCAAAAAGTGACAGAAAATATTTTCGTGCAGTTTTTAAAGGAACTTCCACTGGTGGAAGTTTAGTGCAAAAAGTGACAGAAAATATTTTTGTGCAGTTTTTTAAAGGAACTTCCACTGGTGGAAGTTCAGTGTAAAAAGTGACAAATTCAGGGCAGAAATCTTATTTGCAAATTCAGGGCAGAAATGGTAGCAAATGTAACAACAGGATCTTCAAAAGAGTAGCCTGCACATGTTTCAAATATCCTGCTTATGATTATTCTCAAAGAATTGAGCTTAAATCCTCACTAAATCTCAAAATGGCTGTTGAGTTGTAAAGTTGTTCGTGAGTTGAAAATGACCAAAACAGAATGATAGTAGAACCAGCACAAACTCAAACAATAAAAATCCAATATACCATGATTTAAACAAAACATGAATCAAACATCTAAGGGCTTAAAAAATACACTGTCAGCAAAAAAAAACTCAAAATTACATGAGGCTGCTATGATATCTCCCAAAACTGTTTGCAACAGAAACAAGATGAAACAAAGTGGCCTATAATGATCAATTCATTCACAGCTCATGACAACAATTGGTTTAATATTTACAAGACATAAGCACATCAAAGAAAAAAACAAGTCCAAAGACAAATATATGCTCCAACAGCTGGTATAAAACAAACAGTTTGCACACACCCATGAAATTGTTTCTTAGATCCAAAATAGAAAATGCCAAGTGCCATAAAACTTGTTGTCACAATGCCAGCATGTATGCATCAATGAACATGTATAAATTGACAAACTTAACACAAACACAGTTGCTGACAACAGCAGGAAAATTCAAAGCTATGTTTATCATGGATCATTTCAACATATAATCATGCCAACAACAACAAACAGTCCTAAAACATGATCCTCAAGACAGTTTAGCATATACAAAATTTCCACACCAAGACAAAACACATTTTACATTCAACAATGATCTTAATAGCAGTGTACAAGCTAGGCATTCATCAATGAGAACAACAACCAAAATATTGTCATCATAACAGCAGCTAACATATGACCAAGGTCTGGATTTGCACAAACAAGCAGCATGAAAAACAAATCCTAAAAGCAATAGGTAGAGAACTTGACATGGAAAACATAACAAAGATCAGCAGGTTGATGTACTCAAGTTTCACAGCATGATATAATGAATTTCAAAAACATGGTATTGTCCACATCAAGTAGTAGAAGCAGTTGTAATTTGCAATAACAAATAAAGACCAATACCCAACACCAAATCCCATCCATGGTTCACATACACAACATCATACATCAATTTCAACTCACAGCAGTAAAAGTGACCAATTCCCATCAATTCAAATCAATCAATACCATTATGAAAATGTTCAATCTAAGTAATATTCTCAATGATATTTTTCAAACTCACAAACAAAGCTAACAAAATAAGCTGACAGCTTGGTGAACTATCCAACTCAAACACATGAAGAAATGATTTTTGACAAAAAACCAAAACACAAATCTGAACAAAATCATGTTAAGCTAGCACCAAATCCTCATGATCAACACAACAAAACAACAGTCTAAAGGAGCCATGCAAACATACATCCTCTATGGCAGCCAACAGTGCAAACACACCAACACAAAACTAAAACATGTGGAATCAAGATTCAAAGCCATCTATGTTTTGGTGAAGACAACTCATACGAGTTAGATACTTTCACTATATACCCGTGGGGGTATATGCTTATTGAAACTGCTTACACTATATACCCGTGGGGGTATATGCTTATCAAACTGCTTACACTATATACCCGTGGGGGTATATGCTTATCAATCCCAATTCATGCTATGAGTTTATACACATCTAGAGTGTAAAGCCACTTAAGGTTGAAAAGATAAATAACATGAATTATCAGCAGGAACTTAGCAGCCAAAGATTCTAACAATGATCATAGATGAAGTTAACATGTTATGCCTCAACAAAGATGAAAACTCAAAAACAGCTTCAAACAAACAGGGTATTTTGCTTACAAACAGCAAGTAGCACAAAATCTTATCAATTTGGAAATGATGGGTGATATCAGTATCATGTAGTTTATGTGTTAAAATACATTTTCAAAGAAAAGTTCAAAACAGTTCAAAACAGTTTGCACACACACACACACACATGAATATATGCATATGATTTCAAGGCAAGAACTCACACATATGTTGCAAGTAAACTCATAACAAATTCAATAAAAACATAACAGCTGCTGTATTTTAACATCACAATACCATTATCACACAAATGTATATTTTCACACATGACCTAGCCAAAAACATGAACCTACACACCTGTGACAAAACAAACCAAGCCAAAACAGAACCTCACTCATGATTCAGAATACAGGGACAACACATATTAAAGGCATATTCATGGCATATTCATACTCAAAATAGTTAACCAAAATTAAAACTGAACCCAGCACATGCTTTTAATGCTAATGATACAATAACCAAAGAGTTGTGTGATGCTTACCTCTTGCAGCCTCCAAAGCAAACTAGCAGCACCAACTGACTTCAGAATAACTTGAAAGAGAACAGAGTCACCCACTTCTATTTTGCATAAACCTTCCTAGCAGTGTTGGATAACAAGGTTATGGTGAAAAGTTTGAGAAAAGATTGAAGAGGCAAGTGATTTCTTCGTGGGAATTTCAAAGGAGTACAAAATATGTAAAATCTGATTTCTCTCAAAATGGTGGCTAGGGTTTGGTTCAACTGTTGCTTAGCTTAAATACCCAGTGAGAAGGAGATTTTTAGGGTTTGACTGAGGTGAAAAGAATTAAGGGCAAATTTGCATCCTTTCCATCATATTTTTGAATAAAGGGTGGATGCTGAAAATGTGCTGCAGCTACTGCTGCTATCATTATTCATCAGTAGCTTTCTTGACTAGCTTGCAGCAGCATGGAGAAAGCATTGGGCAGTGGCAGATTTTTGGCTCAAAACTTGTTTAGGCAATTATTTGAAAATTGACCAAATGGCAAAAAGGGGGTTTGGCTATTTTTGGCAAGACTTCGGAGCAACAAACACAGTCTCCCATGCGCATGGGGGGATGTTAAGGCTGATGAACAAAATGAATAAGCAAAAATCCATATTTCAACCTTTGGAAAACATGTTCAATGTACCAACTTTGATCAATGATAAATTTGTGCTCACAAATCCAATCATTTTGATCTTGGGCACAAATGAAAGAGGGCATGGAGTAGAACAACTTTCATGTTGATGAAAGTTCCATTGGACCATTGGAAGACCATGAAATTCGTGGTTGAAAATCGTGGCAAGCAAACTGCCCATGAACAACTTAGAAAAAAAATTCTAAGTTATGAAATTGTCTTATTTTTTTCAACTTTGCGCATCCATAACTTGAGCTTCACAAATCCAATGGAGGAATTCTAGGACTTTTCGGAAAGCTTGTAATACAAGGAGCAACTTTGATGTTGGAGAAAAATTCATTTGGAACCTTGATCATGAAGAAAAATGGCTTTGAAGATGGTCGTTCCAAACATAGACCTTCCATTTATGAAAAGGTTCTAAAACCATAATATACCCGCACATGTATATTTCATTCTAAAACCCCAATATACCCGCACGGGTATATTTCATTCTAAAACCCCAATATACCGCACGGGTATATTTCATTCTTCTTAATTTTCTTTTGATTCCCTTGATATTCTTGATCAAATTCCATCCATTTGTCACATTGAACTTAAGAATTATGATCTTGACCTCAAAAAGTCATGAGTTGACTTTTTCACTGTACAGTTGACTTTTTCCCAAATCTCTTGATTTCCCATTGACTGATCAATTGAAGCTCCTCTGATTAAAATTGGTGGTCAACCTCTCATCCTCAAACATATCAAGATATATGGAAGACCATGGAAACAAGTCTTGCCCCAAGAAATACATTTATCTTGATCAGAATTGAAAACCCTAATTCCCTCCTTTTTGCTCAAGCATTGCTTAGATGAACTGAGTGACCATCTCCACTCCACCATGACCTCTGAGGCACTCAAGCTTCTACCTCATGCTCACACCAATGATAAAACCTACCCCTTTGACAACCTCTAATGGCTCCTTGACTATGTCTTTGCTTGAACTTGAAGCCAATAAAGGACTATCCACAAATAAACACTTGATCCCCTGTAAATGATCATGATATGCAAATACTAATGCAATAAACCAAGTAAAGAAAAAAGTTGGGCAAATTTTAGGGTACAACAGCTGCCCCTATTCAAATGTCTTGGACCTGAAGGGATGAAAAGCGAACGGCTTTCAAACATTCGAGGTAAAAGACGGTTGAATACCAAAGAACCCGGAAATTTGACAACCGTAGAATGAAAAAGTAACTGAATTGACTTGTTCACTGGAATTTAATCCTCGGAAACAACTGTATCCGATGGTAAAAGCATCTGACCTTGCCGTCAAGTCAGTAAAATAACCAACTTCTCCTTTAGACTTCTATTAAATAAAAACAGACAACGAATCCAAAAATACAATCCTCTGACATCGCCGTCAAAACAACATCCAACATCGTCGTTGAAAGAACCAAATTACCTGACATCGCCGCCAAGAACAAACATCCAGCATCGCCGGTGGGAAAACCAGATTACCTAACATCGCCGCCAGAAAAACATTTCCAACATCGCCGTTGGCAAAACAAAAATTACCTGACATCGCCGCCAAGAAAAAACATCCAACATCGCCGCTGGGAAACCAAATCAATTGACATCGCCGCCAAGAACAAACATCCAACATTGCCGCTGGGAAACCAAATCAATTGACATCGCTGCCAAGAATAAACATCCAACCTCGCCGCTGGGAAACAAATCATCTGACATTGCCGCCAGAAAAAAAAACATCCAACCTCGCCGATGGAAAACAAATCAACCTGACATCGCCGCCAGTAACAAACATCCAGCATCGCCGCTGGGAAACCAAATTAATTGACATCGCCGCCAGTAACATCCAACTTCGCCGCTGGAAAACAAATCAATCTGACATCGCCGCCAAAAAACACTTCCAACATCGCCGTTGGCAAAACAGAAATTAACTGACATCGCCGTCAGAAACAAACATCCAACATCGCCGCTGGAAACCCAAATTAATCTGACATCGCCGCCAGAAAAACACAAACTTAGTAAGAGAACTTTGATATCTCCGTCATCAATCATAAATCCAACAAACATTTGGCATCGGCGCCAGCTAGTTGTAATTCCGAAAAACATCTGACATCGCCGTCAAGTACCTGTGGGGATAAAGAACTCTGACATCGCCGCCAAGAAACCATGGTGCTAATGAACCCCTGACATCGCCGCCAGACAAACATAAATATGATAAGCATCCAACACTGACATCAGATAACCATATTCCTCAGAAACTTCTGACATCGCCGCCAGACCTTCGCTAAATAAAAGCGAGCGTCAGAATCCACAGGAAGTTGAGATAGACCACTGATAAAAATCACGGGGAAACTCCACTGGGGAAATAATGTGAATTGGGGTTTAGCCACCACACGGGCAAAGACCCATCACCTGCGAGATTCACCTAAAACAAAGAGATAACGACCTGGCTTATGTTTCAAATGCACATGTTTGAATATGGCGTAATGCTCCATACGAAATGGAAATGCTACGCGTTTGGGAGGATGCTATGCACGATGCAAATGCAAAGGAATCAAACTAGCAAAACAAATGTTGAAGAGAGGAAAACAACTCCGCCGGGGGAAGACTAGGCACGCCTAGTGCGGACGGACTCATGCTGGGGAGTACAAGCCTTGGATGGCCTCCGAGAAAATTTATGTGTAAAGCTGCTATGCTAAGCACCAATCTACTCAAAACCAAACTCTGCTGAGGAAAACGTCCCGGACGGCCTATCAGAATACAACTCTTCTGGGGAACCAACAACTCTGCTGGGGACCAAGGCAGACTGCCGAAGGATGGCTTTAATCTGCCAAAGATTATGTTCTGCTGAAGATTTAATCCGCTACCTGTTAGGGATTATGAATGATATCTACTAGGGAGTCATCCTAAACTCTCTCTCTGCTGAAGGGAATAAACAATTTCAAGGAAGAAAGCTACTCCACCACCTCGACTGGGGGATTAGGTAAGGAGGGAATCACCATCGACCTCTGCTTGGGAAATGAGCACAATGACCCGGATTCTGAGGGGAAAATGAAATTCTGTATTCATTCCACTGTTGGGGATAAATCCCTATCTACCTGTTGGAGATGATCTTACTCTGCTGGAAATATTAATCTCGACCTGCTGAGGATAACCTTAATTGTTCGAGACTCCATCCTGCTGGGAGTGTGAACATACTTAGCTCGCACGTTTTCTTCAAATGAGGGACTTCTAGAAAAGTCTCGAAGATGAGCGTCCTGCAAACAACAAACAAACAAACGCGCTCTATGCAGCAAACATCATCTCATTTATTACCTGTGACATTATTCAAGCAAAAGCATTCTTTCAATCTTAGTCGGCAGAGCCCACAAAGTTATGTATGCAAAGTTTTATCAAAAACAATCAGGCGTCTTTTTTTTTGCAAACAAAATGGTAAAAGCTGAATTAAAAACAAAAGTTTTTCTCTAAATAGTATATTTTATTGATAAATGGCCTGTAAATAGGAAAATTTACAAAGGACACAACTCCTGAAATGAGAAAGTTGCGTAAGCGAAATACAGAAATGCACAAGAATATACTAAAATATCGGCAATGTGGCACAGACAACCACCATAGAATGACTCCACTATGACTCGCGTGACTTTGACGCCTTTCCGATGCTTTGTCTTCTGAAGAGATTGATTTGGACGGATGACTCTCGAGTTCTCCCATGATCCACTATGCTTTGAAGATCCACGCGCAAACCGCAGTCGTTTTCCTTTCAAATCCCTAACTTTTGCCTGAATCGCCCTTGCGGGTTTTCGATTCACCGGGATACCCATTTTTGCCAAAGTCGCCCTTTCGGGTTTTCAACTCTGCGGGTTCACGCTTTTTCTTTTTATCCCTAATTTTTTTGCCCGAACCTATCCTTTTATGGTTCGTCGGGATGCCCCATTCTTGCCTGGATTTTCTTTTTCTTTCCAGCGGGTCTATTTTAAGCACAGTATCTTTTGACTGCGTCCGCGTTCACAAGGGACGTGAAATCTTCACCATCCATGGTTGATAGCAGCAAGGCTCCTCCAGAGAAGACTTTCCTTACAACATACGGACCTTCGTAATTGGGAGTCCACTTGCCCCTGTGATCGTTCTGTGGTGGGAGAATCCGCTTCAACACGAAATCACCTGCCTGAAAGCTTCGGGGGCGCATCTTCTTATCATAGGCTTTCTTCATCCTGCTTTGGTATAGACGTCCATACGCAAGAGACGCCAACCTCTTCTCATCCATCAAACTAAGTTGATTCAACCTGTTCGTCACCCATTCTGCTTCTTCTAGCTTGACGTCAGCCAGAACTCTCAAAGACGGGATCTCGACCTCCAATGGCAGGACAACTTCCATGCCATATACCAATGAGAAAGGGGTTGCCCCGATTGAAGTACGCACCGAGGTATGATATCCATGTAAAGCAAAAGGCAACGTCTCGTGCCAGTTCTTGTAAGTCACCACCATCTTCTGTACTATCTTCTTAATGTTTTTGTTGGCCGCTTCCACAACGCCATTCATCTTCGGACGATAAAGAGACGAATTGTGATGCTCAATCTTAAAATTCTGGCACAACTCCTTCATCATCTTGTTATTCAGATTGGAGCCATTATCAGTAATGATTCTTTCTGGTATTCCATATCGGCAGATGATGTCCCTTTTGATGAACCGGGCTACAACTTGCTTGGTCACATTGGCATAAGAAGTTGCTTCGACCCATTTGGTGAAATAGTCGATGGCTACTAGGATGAAACGATGCCCATTGGATGCAGTAGGCTCAATCTTTCCGATCATATCAATGCCCCATATAGAGAAAGGCCATGGGGATGACATAACATTCAAAGGACACGGCGGCACATGAATCTTGTCGGCATAAATCTGACATTTGTGGCATTTCTTGGCGTACTTGAAGCAGTCAGACTCCATAGTTAACCAATAATACCCTGCTCTCAACAACTTTCGAGACATGGCATGTCCCCCAGCATGTGTTCCAAAGGCTCCTTCGTGGACCTCTTCCATAAGTAGGTTCGCTTCCTTTTCGTCCACACATCTTAGCAGTACTAAGTCGAAGTTCCTTCGATAGAGTACACCATTTGGATTCAGATAGAAGTTACTAGATAACCTCCTCAAGGTTTTCTTATCCTGGGCCGATGCCCCAGGCGGATACTCTTGATTCTTGAGAAAGTTCTGGATATCGTAATACCATGGCTTGCCATCAGAAGCTTCTTCTATTGCAAAGACGAATGCCGGCATATCGAGGCGTGAGATAACAATTCTCGGTGCATCGTTCCATAAATTCACTTTGTACATTGAAGATAAAGTAGCCAAGGCATCTGCCATCTGATTTTCTGCTCTCGGCACGTGGTGAAACTCTACACGATCGAAGAAAGGCAAAAATCTTCTCGCGTAGTTCATATAAGGGATTAAATTTGGTTGGCGAGTCTCCCATTCTCCTTTAATCTGGTTGACCATTAAAGCTGAATCACCGTAGACATCAAGGTTCTTGATTCTCAAATCGATTTCTTCCTTAATACCCATGATACATGCTTCATATTTGGCCTCGTTGTTGGTACAAGGAAATGTCAACCTGGCAGTGAAGGGTATATGCGTCCCATGGGGGGTTGTAATGATCGCCCCAATTCCACTGCCGTAGGAGTTAACGGCACCGTCAAAGATCAATTTCCACTGGGAACCCAACTCAGGGCCTTCGTCTGGCAACGGCTCATCACAATCCTTCATCTTCAAGTACATAATGTCTTCGTTGGGAAAATCAAACTTCATTTGCTGATAGTCGTCAATTGGTTGCTCTGCGAGATACTCTGACAGAACACTCCCCTTAATAGCTTTCTAAGACACATACTGAATGTCATATTCTGTCAGAACCATCTGCCATCTAGCAATCCTTCCTGACAGTGCTTGCTTTTCAAATACGTACTTGATCGGATCCATCTTTGAGATTAACATGGTTGTATGGTTTAGCATATACTGCCTATGGCGTTTGCCGGCCCAAGCCAGTGCGCAACAAGTTTTCTCCAACATTGAGTATCTGGACTCACAATCTGTGAACTTTTTACTCAAGAAATAAATTGCATGGTCCTTTCTCCCAGTGTCGTCATGTTGACTAAGAACACAACCCATGGAAGTCTCAAGAACTGTTAAGTACATTATCAATGGTCTTTCGGCCACTAGGGGCATCAGTATTGGAGGTTCCTGCAAATACTCTTTTATTTTCTCAAATGCTTTCTGGCAATTCTCATTCCAAACGACCGCTTGATCTTTCTTCAATAACTTAAATAATGGCTCACAAGTGGCTGTAAGGTGATATATGAACCGAGCGATGTAGTTCAATCTACCTAAAAAGCCACGAACTTGTTTCTCAGTCTTTGGTGCTGGCATTTCTTGAATTGCTTTGATCTTTGTAGGATTAACCTCTATACCTTTCTCACTGACAATGAACCCCAACAACTTTCCTGACCGCACGCCAAAAGTACACTTGTTTGGATTCAGCCGAAGTTTGAACTTCCTCAATCTCTCAAACAGCTTTAGAAGATTCACCAGATGCCCCTCCTCCGTTTGGGACTTCACAATCATATCATCGACGTACACTTCAATCTCATGATGAATCATATCACAAGAGAGTCACCATAGCTCATTGATAAGTTGCCCCTGCGTTCTTCAAACCAAAAGGCATCACTTTATAACAGAACGTCCCCCATGGCGTGATGAAAGTTGTTTTCTCCATGTCCTCTGGCGCCATCTTAATTTGATTGTATCCGGAAAAGCCATCCATGAAGGAAAACACTGAGAATTGCGCGGTGTTATCAACAAGCACGTCAATATGGGGGAGTGGGAAATCTTCCTTTGGGCTCGCTCTATTTAGGTCCCTATAATCAACACACATCCTAACTTTGTCGTCCTTCTTAGGCACGGGAACGATGTTTGCGACCCACAGAGGGTAATTTGTCACAGCAAGAAATCCAGCATCCAATTGCTTCTGGACTTCTTCTTTGATCTTCACTGCCATATCCGGCCTGGTTCATCTCAACTTTTGTTTAACAGGAAAACATCCTTCTCGAAGTGGCAGACGATGAACTATAATATCCGTGTCGAGTCCAGGAATATCTTCATATGACCAAGCAAAAACATCCTTGTACTCTTGGAGTAACTCAACCAGTCTTCGCTTGACATCACTCTGCAGTGCGGCTCCTATTCTGACTTCCTTCTTATCTTCCTCAGTTCCCAGGTTGATGACCTCAACTTCCTCTTGATGAGGCAGGATGACCTTCTCCTCTTGTCTTAACAATCTGGCGAGCTCTTTAGGCAGGTGTTCGTCTTCTTCAACCTCCTCTTCTGCTTGAAAGATCGGATTGTCAAAGTCACACCGACTCATAGACGTGTCTGAATCGATGGTATCTGAAATGTGTAACCTGCAATGATGATGATTTTATGCTTAAATGATATGCAAACAAACAAACACAAACCACATTGCCATTTTATTGTTGGAAAATAAAAACAATATAAACAAGGATCACAAAATTTTGAATGAAAAAGACATCTTTTGATTGATAATGATAAAAGATTGTTTGGGCACATAACAGATAAGGCCCTACAAAATAAAGACCACTATGCTCCGGGCAGAACATAGGGCGATACATTAATCAAAACAAAGCAATTACTCTTTGTTGCGGTGAAAATTGGATATGAAGCTATTAATTAACTTGAATCTTATTTCTTTTACAACCGGACTTTATTTTATCCAAAGGATAGGTCTAAAGAGAGAAAAACCTTTTTCGCGATGTAACGACAATGCTTAAGAGATTCGGGGATCGGGGGTTGGTTATACCTAGGGAAGGTGTTAGCACCCTAAATATCTGTAGTACTCTACAGGAACCTTTTGTTTGATTGCTTGCTAAGTGTGAAATATGTATTGTGGATTGGAAAAAGATATGAGTTGAAACCTAAAGTTATATACACTAAGTTTGCTCGCAAAGACATCGCATCTTCTGCCTACGTATCCTGACTAGGATAGAATCAGAGCAATCGTAGTTCACCTCACGAGGGAAAAGAACACTTGACGACTATCAAGGTTCAAAGGGGGAACAAACATGACAATGTTTGTGTGGAGTTTGACAAAACTCCCTATTCTTAAGTTGTAATAAAAGGGGAAAGTAAGAGATCATGACGATGATTCTTACACAGAGTTGACGAACTCTTTCCTAGGGTTCTAGTTGAAGAACGCTCCTAGTACAGGTGGATTTCTTAGACTCAAAGCAAAGTCTAAAGGCTTCTAAAGTAGGGGTAAAGTGACTTAACAAAGTCAAGAGAGGGTGAATAAATTATCCATGACATTGAGGGTCAAGTGGACAGACCTTCCTTTGGAGGGAGAAAAGGGGAGGCGATTTGGACGAGAATTTAACGAGTTTCGTCGCGTGGGGACAAAATAAAATAAATTCTAAACAAGATAACAATCAATGTAAAGCATGTTCATGGTGACAACCAATTTAAACAATAAGAAAAGATGAGGATGAAACATGGTGATAACAGTTAACAGATGAAAAAGATCGATATTGTGACGACAGTTCGTACTTAATGAAAATCAATAGATGAAATGGTAACAACCAAAAAACAAATCCTAGCATGTTAAATAACATGTATGGACATGGATTCAAACAAATTTCAAGAAAAATATTGAAAGGAACTACCTAGAAATTCATCTGCAATTACACAAACAATCGCGAAACGCGCACAGCTTACACATAGTCAAACTAAGTGATAAAAAATGAAAACATGAAAAATAAAAACATGGCATTAAAGTGGACATAAATATGAACACAATAGAAAAAGAACGGACGAAAAATGATAAAAAAACGAATGAGATACGAATTTTTGAAGTATGAATGAAAAATACCAAAAATATACAAAAGAGTTGCCCTCCTCAGGGGTCGAACTCAGGACAAGGGGGTACAAGGCGCATTTTGCAATATGGTCTTACCACTGGGGTGGCTATACATCCGTTTGTAAAAGCCACCCCTTAAAATAATAAGGGTAGATTAATGAAATGGTTGGGCAAAAACACATAAACAAAGGCAAATACGTTTTCTAGCGTAACTTCCTAACCGTTTATCGAAACGACATAAAATTTATATGCATTTGGGGTAGAATTGAACAAGGAACACAATGGTTATCTCAGTTTTTTCAAATTCCTCTCCTACTGCAAAACCTGATAGTACATGTGTTTTTGAACTTAAAATGCATTTTCATGTGGATGCTATGATACAACTAACTTCAAACCAAAACAGCTATGCACACACCACAGGTAGATGATAATGAGTGAATCCAGATTGAACTTATGGTTGAAACTGGACTATAGTGAAAAGTCATATGTAAATTGCAAGGATAACATAAACATCATGCATGAAATGAGGCAATTCAGTTTCAGGGCAAACATTGATTACAGCAAGCCTTCATACACCTAGGTTACAAGTTAGTGAGTGTGTTTGATCAAAAATTAAGGACCTGTACTGACTGCTTGAGGTGTTGGTGCTCAAAGTGCTCATTTGTGTGTTTAGATGCACTTTCATGTTAGCATCTTGTGTTACACATTTTCAATCCAAAACAAACACATACACAGACCACATAAGCTATGTTGAATGATTCTAATCCCTCAAATATGTTAAACACCAACAGTTTGTGAAAGTAGTATGTCAAGGGGCAATGTTATGGTGGAAAATGCATATTGAAGTGAAAAACATGAGACAGTCAGTTTTGTTACCAAATAATGATGCTAACAACTTCTAAATGATGAGTAGGAAGTGTTCCAATGTGAACTTTGGTGAAAAACACTCTGATGCAAAAAGTGTATATGAAGTGGATGATGTATTTTTTTTGAAAAGTGCATTTGAAGCGTGATGCTATCTTCAAGTCCTTCTCACTCAAAACCAATCCTACTAACAATTCATACACATAAAAAGGAGTGATTTTATCACTCAAAGTATGCTCAATGTAAACAGGTTCAAAAAGTGGTGTGTCATGTGGTGATTTTCATGAAAAATGTGCTTTTGAAAAGGGTAATCTCAAAACAGCCAATTTTGGAGTATGAAAACTATGTCAACAGCTTATCAATGACGAATGTAAAACATCTCAATATGCACTTTGATGCAAAACAAGTGTGTGTGCAAAATGGCATGTGAGTTGCTTGTATGAAGTTTTGAAAGATGCCTCATTAGGTGTGAAACTTGGGACAGTTTGTTTTGATGCTAGATGATTATGCAAACATCTCATAAATGATCAAAGTAAGGTGTTTCAAAAGTGTTTTTGGTGTAAAACAAACTTTATGTGAAAAAAGGTTTATGAGTTTGTTGGTATGTGAAGGAGATATCATTAGTGCAAGCATGTTCAAGTCAAAACAAAAAATTCACACAAGCCTTAAAATATATGACAACATGATTCACACCAGAAAACTGAGTAGAATGAATTGGAGCAAGTAAGGGTATTCAAGGTTTGCCTTATTCCAAAACAGTCATACAAACCTGGCTGTAATGCTCAGATGAAGAGGTTAGCAGCAGGCCAGACATAAGTTGGTACCTCAGGCCTCAAAACTAGTCATTGATGTATGAACTGGTGCCAAGCAATCTTAACCTACACTCCAAATTTCCCCATCAGGCTGTGACAGCAGGGAAAGTGAAGTCTGGACACCACCACCAGCCAGCAGTCCCACAGCAGGCCTAGCAGTCTTCCTCTAAAATGTAACTTGCCTTGGGAAGGATATCTCCAAAATCTACTTCTCAAAAGTGACACACAAAAGTATCCTCTAGTAGGCACTAACAGACCCTTCAATTTTAACAACCAGATTTGATTTGAAATTTAAACACAACCAGTACCATAAACCAGATCTGAGACCACACTCAAGTTTTGCCAATGAAGAAAAACTCCACATTCCATATTCAAAATAGCCAGCAGGACACAGGTTCAAATCCAAGGACAAAATCCAGATGGTTCTCCATAAATGAAAAATGCCCTAAAGTTTGACTGAGGCTTTGGGAAAAGAAAGAGCAACACTCAAGCCTCATACCAAATTCACAAGCAGTAGCATACCATTTATTGTGAAACTCAAACCTGTTATGAAATTGGACCTTTAACATGATGATGCACCCACTTCCAAAACAGAAATGGCATTAGGACTGATATGCTCAATATGCCTAACACTTGCTGTTACTAAATGGGCCTACCTAAACTGTTGTGTTCCATACAGCCAACTATGGATATGGATTTTGTCAACTGGTTTTGCTACTGACAGTGGGGGGTGCAAAATTATTTTCTGTCATACACTCTTCAAAACAATCACAGATACGAACCTTAAATGCACAAAAGAAGGACTTTAAATCCTTTTAGACAAAGATGTCTATGGCACTAGTATGGCACTTTATGAATGATGAAGCAAAAACAAGTGTAGTTGGTCCCAAAAAAACATGTACACATATTATGTTTATGATTTCAAACATGTTTCAAATTAACACCAAAGCTATTTTCTGTCATGACAGAATTTTAGCATGAAACACACACATACCATAATTTTCCCATAATGAGCTCAAAAAATGCAAAAAATGAAATTGTGATGTAAAGCAAGAAGGAAGTGTTTACATACCTGTAATAGACTTAATGGAGCATGCTAGAATGATCAAGAAACCCAGAGAACTTCAATCTACCTTTTTGCCTTGAATCCTTCCTTTACTTTTAAGCAAAATGCACACTTTGAGACAATTGAAGAAGTATGCTTTTCCAATGGTCTCCAACACTTTAGATAGCTGAGAAATGATGTAGGTGAGGTGTATGAATGATTAAAACCTCAAGGAAGTGCTTAGAACAAGACTTGGTGAAATTTGTAGCTTTTGGTCAAAGTAACTTGGTGAACAAGTTGACTTTTTGATTTGTAAAATTTTTGGGTGGTTGAATGGTCTAGAAACCTTCTATACCATATTTGGAGAGTTTATGGATGGTTGTTGGGGTGTTGGAAAGTATAGAAATGAGTTTGGGCAGAATTCTCTCCAAGACAGGTTTTGGGGATTTTGTGAATTTTGGAGATTTTGAGAAATTAAAGCAAGATGTGGAAATAGTGATGACAGAGTTTTTCTATGGTTTTTAGCAGGTGTATTGTGTTTTGTATGAGGTGAAGACACCCTCCTTTTATAGGCAAATGGAGTGAGGTGCTTGCTTGGTGAGGTTGCCTCACTTTGAAGAAAGCTTGGAGATATTTTGAGAAAACCTCCCTTGGAGGGTTTTCTATTGGTTCTGATGCAAGGCCTCATTTGTCAATGTTCTACTGATTTTTCTGAGTTTGAATGCAGGCTAAGAAGTGTAGGGGTGTGGCTGGTGCAGCTCACTTTCCACCTCATGCTTTTACTTTTCAACTTTGGTGCAAGTTGCCCACTTGCAAGGCAATGAACTCCAATTGGTTTTTTTTTCTTGTTTCCTTGCATAAATTTCTATTTTCTCATGCCACACACATCTAATATGTCAAACATAACAAGTTGGATCAACCAAAATTGGCAGAATTGATGAAGTAGGTCACTTTCAAAATTTGGCCAATGTGAGACTATTATGTGAAACCCTCAACTTTGCACCTATGTAACTTTCTGCTCATAACTCCTCTTGAGATGTGCTAGTACTTTTTAGAAATCCCTCACATAGCTCTAAAACATTCATGTTTGCTAGGAAGTCAAACTCTAATTGTAACTAGGTGAAAATCCCCCCAAAGTTGGCTGCTCATAAGCTTTTAAGGTGAAAATAACTTAGAAATTTCCTAAGTTATTTTCCCTTCTTGGAATGTTTTTGCTTCTAACTCAAAAAAGATGCATTTTATGGTTGTGGACTAGTATGGGACTTTTGTAGGACTTGTCAAGAGCTTCCAAATGAGCTTTGAACCACCTCAATTGGATGTGTGGTTAAGGAGTTATGGTTTAGCCCTTTTCAAAACCCTAATTTCCTGATTTTTCGGTTACTCCTTCATCCTTGATCCAATGGTCACGAAAGTTGATATGCAAGTCCAATATGACATGAGGAACAACATTGTTTCACAACTTGAAGTCCAATTCATAAAATTTGGAGAGTTGACTTTTCGGTCAACCGTACGACCGATCAGTGATTACCGAGTCGCCTGTTGACATTCTGGGCCTCCTGAGACCTTGAAACTTCTTGGATGAACTTTATTAGGCTATATGAACTTCATGAATCACGATACCATCATTTAAACACCTTCCAACATCAAAGTCAAACTACAATTGACTTTTACTGCTCCAAAACCCTAATCGGGTGCTCTGATATGTACTGCTCTGAATTCTGGGGCAACAACCTCATATTGGATTCTCAATTGACATTATGTAATATCCTTCAACCTTGTTTCCTATTTGAATGAGCCCAAAACATTGACTACTCACAGACCCTGAAGCTTCGATTTTGACTGCACAAAATCCTGATTCATCTGCAATTTGACAAAGACAGGCTTGTACTGGGTTAAGGTTAGAAAATTCATGAGTATGCTCCTAAAATGATAATGAGAATCTAAGGGGTCAAAATTTGGGGTGCAACAGTTGCCCCTATTTAAATATCTTCACTAGATGGCACTGAGAGATGACAATCCTCGTAGAATCGCAGTGAAAGGTATTTAAATATAGAAAAACCGAAAATTTTGTTCCTTAGATTCGATGATATGCAAAAGGACAGGTCATGATGTGTCATGAATTCTAAATGATGCTTTATGATGCTTGAATGCAAGACACAGGAATGATAAAACAACAAGTAACTATCCACTGGGGAACAGACTCCGGGGACTCAACACACCGGGGAAATCCTCATCGAAGGACTCACACTGGGGAAAGAAGATCCGGACACAGATACCAAATAGTTCAGACGTGACTAAATGATAACACCTGAGAAGTGATTTCTACTGGGGAAAAAAAACCTGACGAAGAAGACGACTGCCCACCGGGGAAAGAGATACATTCCACTAGGGAAGGAACAACTTCGAATGGGGAATAAAAGAACTAGAGACGAACCTCACTGGGGATAATCAGACGAGGTCTTCCTACAGCGAATAGTTCAAACGGGATCTTCAGGAATGGACTACAAACAAGACTGGATAACACGAAGATACTAGTAACGACTAGACCTCCAGGATCAGACTGGGGAAAGCAAAGCTCACTGGGGACACTGCCGCCAACCAGTTTCAGAGAATCAAACCAACAATGCTAGTTGCCACTAGACTTCATGGGGATAATGGTGACTACCAACCCAAGATAACAGGTAAGAAATCAAGCAATGCCAGTGACGACTGGACTTCAGCTGGGGAAAGGTGCCAGTTACCACTGGACTTTAAACATCACCGAAGGTACGAAACCTGAACTCGGGAGTAAACACCATCTTCCAAAGGTACGAAACCTGAACTTGGAATCAAACATCACCGAAGGTACGAAATCTGAACTCGGGAGTAAACACAATCTTCCAAAGGTACGAAACCTGAACTTGGAATCAAACATCACCCAAGGTACGAAACCTGAACTCGGGAACAAACCCAATCTTCCAAAGGTACGAAACCTGAACTTGGACTCAAACATCACCGAAGGTACGAAACCTGAACTCAGGAATAAACCCAATCTTCCAAAGGTACGAAACTTGAACTTGGAAATCACCGAAGGTACGAAACCTGAACTCGGGAACAAAACCAATCTTCCAAAGGTACGAAACCTGAACTTGGAACCGTACATCACCCAAGGTACGAAACCTGAACTCGGGAACAATCCCAATCTTCCAAAGGTACGAAACCTGAACTTGGAATCAAACATCACCGAAGGTACGAAACCTGAACTCGGGAACAAACCCAATCTTCCAAAGGTACGAAACCTGAACTTGGAATCAAACATCACCGAAGGTACGAAACTTGAACTCGGGAATAAACCCAATCTTCCAAAGGTACGAAACCTGAACTTGGAATCATACATCACCAAAGGTACGAAACCTGAACTCGGGAACAAACCCAATCTTCCAAAGGTACGAAACCTGAACTTGGACTCAAACATCACCGAAGATACGAAACCTGAACTCGGGAACAAACATATATAATGCTACTCATTTGCAGGGCAATGCAAAAGTGTTCTTTTTGATAGATAGTGCAAAATAAATTCACATCCAGGTAGGCTCAGCGACCAGCAAGGACTGAAGTTTAATCTAGAATTGAGCTAGAAAGAAACTGTCAAACAAGACCTCAACCATTGAGAAATGAACTCTAATGGTGACTCACCTTATCCAATCATGGAAAAAGATAACTGAAGCAACCGTCATCCACGAGGGTTAATATCTGTGGGGAATTGAGAAAGGATGACATTTTATGCTTAAGGACTGACAACTCTATTAGAGAGACAACACACCCAATCACTTGGTAGAAAACCAAAGTGAAACAAAACAGGTAACAACCAGAGATAGCAAAATGCGCAGATGCTATGTATATGCTTATGCCATGTTTATGTTTATGCTGACAAAACAGACAAAACTGGAAATGAAAAAAATATCTCAACACGGATACCCAGCCCACATCTACCGAAATTGGACCTCAACGGGGATGAACATGTAGAGCCAAACAACTATACTTCAAGGTTACAACCTTCTTTGGGGAGCATAGTATTTCACTCAGGATATAACATTGTGCTTCACCTGGGGGTTGTCATCATGAGTCCGGTTTCTTTGTTGGAGAAAGAAAACCCAAGGAAAATTGCCAATATAAACTAGAGTAACAACTTGTTAAGGAATTGGCAGAAGATGCTACAAGAACCAAACAACTTTGTACTCTATCCTGCATAATCATCATCATAATGAGTAACAACCCTTGTACACTCCAAATTTCTCTGCCCCGGGGTACCAGGTCTGTAAGAGGTTTTTACAGAAGAATTGACATACAAGATGCTTCAATATCTTTCAACTCTTGGAGAGATTCGTGAATCTCGACGTAACTGTCTAATCTTGACTTGATTGCCCCTGCTTGACTAGTCTTTGAGAGATTAATCTAATCTCGACCTGACTTCTTCTGATTGACTAGTCTCTGAGATACTAATCTAATCTCGACGTAACTGCCCCAGTTTCATTCTGATTTTTGAAGAGTTCTCCCCTCGATTCTGAACTTTGAAGACTTCTGCCCCCAATTCACTAACTCCTGGAGATGGGCGATTATCAAATTGGTTTCCCCACATTAGGCTTCCTTTACCAAATCAAATCCCCTAACTGGCTGCATTTGTTGGATTCCCTGGATATTGTCTTGCAAACAAGGTTGTTCATTTACAGATGGCAATTGTAACATTCATGCAAACTTTTGAAAACCATTTTTGATGAAACACACACGACGGAGCGATCAAGTGATCAAAGTGAAAATGATCCAATCTTTTCACAAATGACGGATAAAGTGATTAACATACACAAACATCAAAGATCATTAGGAGTCAGGTCATCCAACCTTGCTGTTTATATGCTTTCGAAACAACCTTACCTCAATTAGGTCTTTCAAGGGTTGTATCGTGGCCTGACTCATGGTTCGTGAAACAAAGGATAAAGGCACAAAAATTATTTGTGCCCACCCAATCTACGTGATGATCTCCAGTCCTATGCTTAGTTAACTCAAACTATTCATTCAGGTTCTCACAGACTTTGAGAATTGAACTGATGACAGTTGGTGATGGTTCATAAACCTGGGGTAGTCACTACTCCCTCGCTATGTCTTATAACTCTCCTTTTTATTTGAGGATTTTTCCAAGTGAAAGTCTTAACGTCATCTTCTTTTTGTTATCCCTAACTTTTTCCTGAACTGTTCCTTTTGGATTTACAGTCAACGGGTGTCGTACCTCGAAAAATACGATCCTCGCGATGGACGCGGAAAATACGTTCGAAACAGAGTCGCCACCGAACTTTATTCATTCCAAGGATGGAATAGGAAAATATCGATAAAACCTTAAAGGAGATAAGAACATGGTCATCGCAACCAATATTCTAGGTTCGGGAGTCGATTACACAGAGGGAAGGTATTAGCACCCTCTACGTCCATTGTACTCAACGGGAACCTCTTGATTCGATTCGCGAGAGAAAGTTAACTATGTTTGTGTATCTTCTAAAGGGATTTGCTTGCTAAAAGGAAAAGGGGGCGATTATTAAGATAGGGTGGTCTCCAAGGATTGGGGCCCTTGTGCCTACGTATCTTCACTTGTAAGAAGTGGAAAATCAGAGCATTCGTAGTTCGTGGGACTACGGGTAAAGGTTTGGGAATTGTGCTCGCTAGGATTATCGCAATCCTATGCCTACGTACTCTCAACAAATATGAGAGATCAAAGCAGCCGTAGTTCGGCTTACGGTTTACTAAAAGGTTTGTGTTTGGAATGAACGAGAGTTTAGGTCGCATTCTAACTGCTAAACGCCGGCTTGTCTACTCGCTAGGGGAGGCTGAAGCACAAGTTTGTTATGCGCGGAAGAAGGGACTAAACAATATTCTTGGTAAAAGGGATTATTCGAATGGTAAGTCGCGTGAGGGCGAGGAATAGTGTTTGTAAGTATTGGGATATTTAACTAGAGGTGACGACTACTCGAAGCTTAAGAAAGACTTCTCGGGCCCAAGTAATCGGGAGAGTGAACCAAAGACTTGGAGCTCTCTCTTTTTCAACCTCAAAGGCGAAAGGATAGAATTGAGTATGGTTTGAATAAGTTTAACGGATGACGATTACTTGAAGCTTAAGAAAGACTTCTCGGACCCAAGTAATCGGGAAAGCGAACCAAAGACTTGGAACACTCTCTTTTTCATCGCAAAAAGGAGTTGTTCGAGTGGTGTTTGAAAGATAGGATGTGATTAAGGTATTTTAACAGGTGAGGATTACTCGAAGCTTAAGAAAGACTTCTCGGACCTCAAATAATCAGAAGAGTGAACCAAAGACTTGGAACTCTCTCCTTTTCTCATCTAATATTATAAAAGGTATTTAATACGATTAAAGTGTATTAATCGGATGACAATTACTCGAAGCTCAAGAAAGACTTCTTGGACCTTAAGTAATCGGGAAAGCGAGCCAAAGACTTGGAACACTCTTCTTTTTTCATCCTAAATGTTTAGAAAGAAAAGACTCGAATAATTTTATCGTTTTTAGAAGGTTTTAGAAGACAATTGTTCGAGCTTAAGAAAGACTCCCCGGACCCAAACCATTGGGAGAGAGAACCAAAGACTTGGGACTCTCTCTTTTTTCATCTAATATTGAAATCATGTTTAAATAGTTATTAAGTATTTTAGTTTGACTTAAAATAAATTGCTTGATATGGATCAAGGTTTGAGATTTGCGTATGGAAAGAGCAAAGTGGAATTAAAGGATAGGAGGTCCTACGGCATAGGATAAGGTCGATGGCGAGGCCGAAGCACTCGACTTACAAGGATAGGAGGATTTGATAAGATTAGGTGTTAGTGAAAGTTGATGATTAATTACACTTGTTTTGAGATACTTGATGTTGGGTCAAGTTTGGAAAAGAATTAGATTTTAATTTTATACGTAAAGTGTGTAGCAAGCATCGTTGTACAAAGCCCAAGAGGAGGCTATAAGGTCGATGGCGATCGTAAAAACAATCGGCTTACAATGGTATATGAAAATGGGCTTGACATTAAGTCGAGATATTAGTTTGAAAATAATTGGTTTGAGCATGTAAACAACATAAATGTAATTGAAGTATAATAATAAAGCATACACAAACATCACACAAAAAGTCATAAATTAAATAAAAATGGGGGATATGTTAATCAAGGCATGTTAACTTAATTAAATCCTAATTATCTAAGATTAGTAAAAGAAAAGAAATTAAATTGATTTTTTTAGATTATTTGAAATTTAAAGAAAAGATAAATTATTGAGATAATTATTAAATAGAAAATAAAATTAAGATTAATCATTTTTGCATTGTCTTAGAACTTAAAAGAAAAGCTAAATTAAAAAAAAAAAGTTAATCAAATTAAAATCAATTATTTAATAAGATTAATCATTAAATAAATTAATTATTATTAAATAAAATTTTTATAATAAAATTAATTAAAATAAGTTTGAAGTTCTTTTAACAGAAAATTGATAAAATTATTATTGAAGCATTTATTTTTTATAAAATATATTAATTAAAGTAAAAATAATATTAATAAACAAAACAAATGGGTCTATCGTCCAGAGAGATTTTGGGAAGGGGATTCCCATCAAACCATGAACAGACACATGGGGAACATCACACTATCATCAAGGATTACTTTGAAAATGACAAAAAGTACACAAAACCTAAAAACGGAAAGCACAGACCAAAAGGCTCACTCTTCATTTTTCTCAGAACTCTCAATCACCCCTCAACTCGCCTGAATCCTAACCCGCCGGAGAAGATAGGGGTTGACGGCAGCGCCCCCCTCTTCTTCATCCAAACTCCAAATTAAAACCTTAAACTCACAAGAAAATGCATCCAGAGTCCAAATCCGGACTCGGTTTCTCCTAATTCGTCCTCAAAATCTCTAATCCCAAACTCAAACGAAACCCTAGACTCAACACAAAATGGCGGAAACCACTCAAAATAAAGGAGAAAAATGAGCTAAACCATACAAGAAGCTCAAATCAGGCACCAATAGTTCAAAGAGGAGAAGAGAAATACCTGAATCGGAGCGAATCCGACCGGAAGCTTTCCCGGTGAAGGTAACTTTCTGACTTCTTTTTCGCTCTTTCTTCTTTTCAAGCTCAACGATTGATAGCCTTAGCCTGAGGCCTCCAAACACCTCGAAGATGCGCTCGAAGTTAGGTTTTGTTGTATGAATTTTTTTAGGTTTTTTTCTTCTCTTTCCGCCTCCTCTTGGAATGAACAGTATATCTCTTTTATAGGGGTGAAATTAGGGTTTTTCAAGAGCAAATCGTGTGAATTTCTGGGTGTACATTAGGTTGCTTTCTTGGTTGTGGGATGGAAATAGTACTATTTTGCTAATTGCAGCTTTTTTTGGAATTATCTGTTTTTACCCCATGATTTTTACCGTTCGAAAGCTGGGATTTGACTGTGGTTACATTATTTTTGCACCACCTGTTGTGTTATACAACTTAAGCAAAATTTCTGAATTTGGATGTGAGTCGTTTTGTTCATACTCTGTTCTACTCATATTGTTAGAAGTCTTGACACTAATTGCTTGTTATTTGAAGGTAAACCCAAGGAGCTTTAACTTGCACGTGGACAACAAACATCAGCCTGGCCATGGAAGAAGGCTAGACTTTCAAGGATACACGTGCAGGACGTGGGGTTATGTAAGTATTTCATCTGGTTCTCATAGAATAACTCGACGGCTCTCGTTTTTGCTTGGATGACTCATGACTCTGTTTACATCTCTACAGGTGCTTATCCTTATTTGGTGCAGAGTGGTGTAGAAGTTTTGGCATGACTCCTCTAGTGGTACTTCACCTATTACTCACAGACGGTTACGCCGTTAAGGCTTCGCAACATGTTCTGCTGTTGTAATGATTCATAGGAAACCCACATTGAGATTCACCATCCCTACTGCTTTCTTCAGATAGTAGATTGTAACAGCAACCAATACTAACAACAGCTTTAACATCTCTGCAGTCCAGGAAAGTCTTCAGCATAATCACTGAAAGATCACCACATGCCTGAAGCCCGGCTAGAACAGTGTGAGGTCTGTTGTTTGCATCACTGGGACCGTGTAATTTCTCCTTATGTTCTTGATTTTCTCTCTTTAGCATAGATTGCTCAAGGTCATCTCCTGGCCAATATGTTTCAACCAAGGCTTTCAAAGATCCAATGGACAACACACGACATGTGATTGCCTTTGGTATATTCAAATTCTGCATACCTGATCTAGACTTCACCATCTGGTACTTCTTAATTCGCTCTGCCCGTGCATCAGTAACCATCCCATGGTGAGAACATGCATCAATGGCAATGACATGATGCTGATATTCAAAGGCAAGTACTTATGCAAGATAACCCTGACCAGCACCAACATCAAGAATGGCATGAGCCCTCACACTCTCTGCAACTGTACTTACAACAGCAGAAAGAGCTTCTACTTCGTGTCTTTTTTCACATTCATGCCTTGGGCAAGAACTCTGTTAAGTGAAGTCATTTGCAGACCAGGTAAAGCCATGTTTATATCTGCTTGTTCTTGACAAAATACCATAGACCTCAATTTTAGGATGAAATCCTTCAGAGAAACTGGCCATTGATCCTGCACTACTCCAGAAGGTATTAATAGAAGATTTTGAACCGATTCTCTTCGCCGGCCACCGATCCATTCTGCATTAACATTCTCCCACAGTCGATCCTTGAAGAAATGGACGACGTGAGCATTGATGAAGATGGAAAAGTAAGGATTGATGAAGTTGACGATGGCGTTAATCCATTTGAGAGTATCGGCGGCGGTTTCGCATGAATACCTACGATCTTCAGTCATCACCGCTTCCCACTATTGTGTACCCTGGACCGGGAGGTAGCATTGGTTCGTTTGGTTTTCACTGAAGGTTGCAGCAGGTTTGCAAGTTGTGCTTGTTTGGCCTTCTGCTCTTTTGCTTGAGCTTTCTCCAAATTTACTCTTCAATTTTATTGATTCAACATCTCTTGACCATTTTCCTTCTATATTCTTTCAGCATCATCAATTTCTTGATTCCTTGATTTCTCAGGTGTGAGGTGAAATATATGCATGAGGCTTTGGGGTGAACTGTCTTGACAGGTAGCTCGAAAAAACATGGCACAATGTTCACGACATACACGGAAGTAACCTTGAAGACTTTCTGAGTTTAAGTCCAAACTCTGTAATATGTATTTTTGAATGTCACTTAGCATCTGGTTTAGATTATTTCACTAATCCTAATGCTGTTTTTTTGTGTCAACCAGCTTGGCTTATAGCTGCAATTTTGGTGCTGGCTGTTATCTCGTGGACTGATCGCGACTCGTTTTGTTGAATGTCAGGTACATACGGTTGCTGTCAAATGGAGGATGAACCTATCGCCGGTTGATCGAAGAAGATGTTGAAGAATTGGTATGACTTTGAGACGGTCTCGGTACCGCGCGGAAGAAAGACAGTTGAAGACTTTAGAAACTGATTGCAGGTGACATATGCACACTAAGTAGGATTGCAGCAGAACTCTGCATAGAGAATTGCAACGAGCTGTACTTTGTAGTTTAGGAAAAAACACTGAATTCCACCCAACTGTATTTTCATCTCTATGGTTTTGTACGCATCATGTCCTTCCATATTTTGTATCAAATACTTAAAGTCTGTTTATTAAAATATGTTTGCACTCAAATGTATTGGGACCATCTGGTAATAATTCCAACACAACTTTGAAATCCGGAAAAGGCTCATAACTCGCCTGGTTCTCACGTTGACTTGATGTATGGACTTAAATGAGGAAATAACCAAATAATTCAACAAACCTTTAAGTAACTCGAACCATTACTCGTGAGACTGGATTCATGGCGTAAAAACAAATTGAAACATCCTGGTATGAGTTGACCTTGAAATAACTTTTAAGGCAAGTTTCACACGGCTGGTAATGACCAAAGATCATGTCTTATAATTGACCCAAATTTTGATTTTTACTTTTATCTTGATAGTTTAGATCGTCTTAATGCACTCATGCTTTCCTTTAATGATTTCCCTTATATTTCAAAATAATTCACATTATGTCTAAACATGCAACGAGTCCAGTTTTGGAATTAAAATATGACCAACTCTTCTTAGCATCACGTTGGAGTGAAACTTGAACCCCTCTTGATATGTGACTTAAAATTAATAAGACCGACCCATCAGACCTTAAAAAAAATAAACCAGTCATATAACTTGAAACATCAATCTTGTTTTGAGATTTGATCATGGGAAAGATGAAGCATTTTCCTTCTTGACACCTTCATTTTGGCAAGAACTTATGATTACCACGAGCATAAACAAGGCCTTCATAATCCAAATCTCAAAAACAATACCAGAAGCCCAAACGACTATCTAGAGTGTTCATGAATTGACACAAATTCTTAGTGAAAGAGAATGAGAGGGTAGGACAAATTTAGGGTATGACAACGGGATGCCCCAGTTTTGCCTAAGTCTCCTTCACAGGTTTTGACTTAGCGGGCCTTTTTGATTTTTCTTTTGACTTAACTACATTTTTCTTGAAAGAGAGTGACTGTCTGGTTTTAATGATTATGGTGAACCATCATCGTCTTTTGGCTTGGTGAACATCTCCGACACTTGTTTGCTGTGTGCGAGGGAAAGTCGTGACCGCAACCCTCATGTAAAAGCGGTCTTGTATTGAACATACAAATGAGTTAACTGAGAACTACCCTGCCCCCAGGTTCAGATTTTGGGTTTTTATAAAGAAAGAAAACTCCTACTTCTAAGCTCAAAAGGGTTTATCGAGGGATTATCTTCCTTATTTCTCCAGTGTTTAGGGATTGAAATAATGCCTTACATCATCGGTAAAGTTAAATTGAAAGCATATCGACAACAGTTTATGGATACAGTTTTCATCATCCTCCCCAATCTTTGCTTCAACAACGGTTGAGTAAAAACAACTTTGTCTTTTTGTCAACTCTTAATAATGAAAGGAAAGAGAAAGAGTGAAACGAATGGATTTAATCAAAAGATGCATAAACATTTCATTAATATTGCAAATTTCAAAATGAACAACAGCTTACAAGAGATTCAAATTAAACAACAAGGGAAATGCAACTGAAAATACTAAAACAATCAAAACATAGCCAGCTTCGGAAACTTGACTTTATCAACTTCAATTTCCAGGCCCAATCAAGGGAACACTCCATCACTGATCTCCTTGTGGTATAGAACCTTGAGAGGCCTCATAGGTCCTTTGTCTTTTGCTTCCAAAGCTGAGACACTGGTACTTAGTTTACTTTCTTCAGGTTTCAGCAGCTCCAACAAGCTTCGCAATTTTAACCCAAAACCTTCGCACTCTTCTACCAAATGCCCCATTGTTCCTGTATGATACTTGCATTCAACCTCTGTATGCTCTTCTTCAAGGATTAGATCTTTGTCAATAATCAGCTCTTGTACCAAGTAACTTAATGCCAAGCATGCATCTAGGTTGTGTCCTTTGGCTCCTTTGTGGAATTCACATGTCAGGTTCTCATTGTACCATGGTCCTAGCACAGGTTTAAGAGATCGTGGAGTCACCAACAAGTTCTGAATTAGAAGCGGATAAAGTTTACTTAGAGGTACTGGAATTGGTTCACCGCAAGTCTTATCTTTCTTGACACGATTATTCTTGTTCAATCTCTGGCTTTGAGAAGCTGGGGGAGGAAGAAACACTGAGTGCTGAGAGTCTTCAGTGGAATGCCCTAGTGCCCTTGCATGATAGTCGCACTTGGTATCGAAGCCCTTTGGATGAGGGGGAATCATTGATTTTAACTTCTTTGGTCTTATCAAGCCATCTTGGGTTAAATTTGGCGACATCTGATCGCATGACATTGGAACTGGACTCTTTGGTTCCTTTAGTCTTTGTCGAACCTGTTGACGTGCTTGACGGTTGTTTGGTCGTTGATGCCGAGGAGTTTCTTGAACTGGAAGAGTCACCAGAAGTGACGGACTGACCTCCTCTCTGGGTGCAATAGGGTGAGAATACCCCTCATTCTTCATCAATTTCTGCAAAGTTTCCAAAACCCAATTCATCTGATTTTTGAGGACCTTGATTTCCTCCTTCAAGGCTTTTTGTTCTTTCAAAAGTTTGTTCATCGTTGCCATTGGTCCAGAATGCATGCTAGGTATCCTCTCTAGAGACAGGAAGAGGAAAATGAGACTCAAGGCTGCAAAATGCAAATGCAAATGCAAGGTCATGCTCATGCAATGCAAAAGTTTCATGGAACTCAAAATATTTACAAACATCAAGATACACCAAACTTCTAACAATTTGAATTACAGCATGTCAGTACTTCTTAAAAGAGTCTTTAAACGGAAAGCTAAACAAAAGTCCTAAAGAGGTTCTCTTGACAGTCTCATATTGAGTTTCTTGATCTATTCTTCCAGCTGAGCCTTCTAAAGAATGAGCTTATCCGCAATCAGTTTCCATAGAGTCAGCCGAGGGCTAGAAGAAAATAAATCTTCTTGCGCCTTCCTCTTCTTACGAGAGAGTATTTCTTCGTGGTTGTTTCTTGAGCTCTACGTTTTCTTTGATAACCACAGGATCTTGTGCCTCAAAGCATCTTTTGATTGTTCTTTGCTCAATGCGATTCCCAAACATGTAGCTTTAGCAATATCTTCCTCCATAGGGTTTTCTCCATGGTGAGAGAAAGAAGTTCGTCAAGAATGGGCAACCCGTCAAAATAAGAATATTCCTCAGATGTAGATGGTAGCTGATAATTGGGACTGGATCATAGAACTGGAGAAGTGTGGAGAAGAGTCCTTTGTCCATCTTTATCTTCAACAATGATAACAACTCCCATACCTGCTCTTGAATCCCTCTAAGTCTGTCACCAGGGTGTTCAACCTCTTTAGGTCATCCAAGTTTAAGACTCTTGTAAGCGTACTTCAAAGTTTCTTTCTCATGGCGACCTTGATTTTTTTACAAAAAAATCTGAGTTCCATGAAACCTCTATGATATGATGTTTATGAGTGCATGAATGCATAAACACAAGTAAGCACAGATTCACATATACACATGGATAAACAGATAAAGGTTTTGGTTTGGAGAATATGAGTAAGGAGTCAAGGTCTACCAACCCCAAAGGTATGTACTAAGGTTTTCACAACTGCAGAACAAGATTCTAAAAGAGTTCCCGGAGTCCTCGACCCATCTTTCGGATATTATCAATTTCCCAAATACTTGGTGGTCGATAATATTCTCAAGAGAGTCTCGTCCAAGTGTAGTATCGCGTATCAACTACTTTGGAATTACTTCCTTATAGTCATCGCACTACATCCTAATAAAGCCATAGTGGGGAAAAAGGTAATCTAAAGGTCCTCAGTATCACGGGCTCCCATGTAGAAAGTAGCATTGTTTTCACGAATACTCGATCAACAATACTAACTCTCAGAAGGTCCTCTACTGATTGGTGGTTTTATTAAGTCAACTTGGTCAGGAATCAACTCCCTATAAGTCTCCTGGAATATACCACCGTCCTATCATAAGTACGCTTAAACACGGGTATAGTGTTGTCTCACCATTCAAAGTTCCCAAGATCCAACAGAACACATATGTACATATTTACAAGTATTCATAGATAGTAAGCAATTAAACAAAATAGGTTAAACCCTCAAACCTTGCTCCCCAGTGAAGTCGCCATTTCTGTTGCGATGAAAATTGGATATCAAGCTATAAATTAACTTGAATCTTATTTCTTTTATAACTGGACTTTATTTTATCCAAAGGATAGGTCTAAAGAGTGAAAAACCTTTTTCGCGATGTAACGACAACGCTTAAGAGATTCGGGGATCGGGGGTTGGTTATACCTAGGGAAGGTGTTAGCACCCTAAATATCTATAGTACTCTACAGGAACCTTTTGTTTGATTGCTTGCTAAGTGTGAAATATGTACTGTGGATTGGAAAAAGATATGAGTTGAAACCTAAAGTTATATACATTAAGTTTTCTCGCAAAGACATCGCATCTTCTGCCTACGTATCCTGACTAGGATAGAATCAGAGCAATCGTAGTTCACCTCACGAGGGAAAAGAACACTTGACGACGATCAAGGTTCAAAGGGAGAACAAACATGACAATGTTTGTGTGGAGTTTGACAAAACTCCCTATTCTTAAGTTGTAATAAAAGGGGAAAGTAAGAGATCATGACGATGATTCTTACACAGAGTTGACGAACTCTTTCCTAGGGTTCTAGTTGAAGAACGCTCCTAGTACAGGTGGGTTTCTTAGACTCAAAGCAAAGTCTAAAGGCTTCTAAGCTAGGGGTAAAGTGACTTAACAAAGTCAAGAGAGGGTGAATAAATTATCCATGACATTGAGGGTCAAGTGGACAAACCTTCCTTTGGAGGGAGAAAAGGGGAGGCGATTTGGACGAGAATTTAACGAGTTTCGTCGCGTGGGGACAAAATAAAATAAATTCTAAACAAGATAACAATCAATGTAAAGCATGTTCATGGTGACAACCAATTTAAACAATAAGAAAAGATGAGGATGAAACATGGTGATAACAGTTAACAGATGAAAAAGATCGATATTGTGACGACAAATCGTACTTAATGAAAATCAACAGATGAAATGGTAACAACCAAAAAACAAATCCTAGCATGTTAACTAACATGTATGGACATGTATTCAAACAAATTTCAAGAAAAATATTGAAAGGAACTACCTAGAAATTCATCTGCAATTACACAAACAATCGCGAAACGCGCACAGCTTACACATAGTCAAACTAAGTGATAAAAAATGCAAACATGAAAAATAAAAACATGGCATTAAAGTAGACATAAATATGAACACAAAAGAAAAAGAACGGACGAAAAATGATAAAAAACGAATGAGATACGAATTTTTGAAGTTTGAATGAAAAATACCAAAAATATACAAAATAGTTGCCCTCCTTAGGGGTCGAACTCAGGACAAGGGGGTACAAGGCGCGTTTTGCAATATGGTCTTACAACTGGGGTGGCTATACATCCGTTTGTAAAAGCCACCCCTTAAAATAATAAGGGTAGATTAATGAAATGGTTGGACAAAAACACATAAACAAAGGCAAATCGTTTTCTAGCGTAACTTCCTAACCGTTTATCGAAACGACATAAAATTTATATGCATTTGGGGTAGAATTGAACAAGGAACACAATGGTTATCTCAGTTTTTTCAAATTCCTCTCCTACTGTAAAACCCGATAGTACATGTGTTTTTGAACTTAAAATGCATTTTCATGTGGATGCTATGATACAACTAACTTCAAACCAAAACAGCTATGCACACACCACAGGTAGATGATAATGAGTGAATCCAGATTGAACTTATGGTTGAAACTGGACTATAGTGAAAAGTCATATGTAAATTGCAAGGATAACATAAAGATCATGCATGAAATGAGGCAATTCAGTTTCAGGGCAAACATTGATTACAGCAAGCCTTCATACACCTAGGTTACAAGTTAGTTAGTGTGTTTGATCAAAAATTAAGGACCTGTACTGACTGCTTGAGGTGTTGGTGCTCAAAGTGCTCATTTGTGTGTTTGGATGCACTTTCATGTTAGCATCTTGTGTTACACATTTTCAATCCAAAACAAACACATACACAGACCACATAAGCTATGTTGAATGATTCTAATCCCTCAAATATGTTAAACACCAACAGTTTGTGAAAGTAGTATGTCAAGGGGCAATGTTATGGTGGAAAATGCATATTGAAGTGAAAAACATGAGACAGTCAGTTTTGTTACCAAATGATGATGCTAACAACTTCTAAATGATGAGTAGGAAGTGTTCCAATGTGAACTTTGGTGAAAAACACTCTGATGCAAAAAGTGACATATGAAGTGGATGATGTATTTTTTTTTGAAAAGTGCATTTGAAGCATGATGCTATCTTCAAGTCCTTCTCACTCAAAACCAATCCTACTAACAGTTCATACACATAAAAAGGAGTGATTTTATCACTCAAAGAATGCTCAATGTAAACAGGTTCAAAAAGTGGTGTGTCATGTGGTGATTTTCATGAAAAATGTGCTTTTGAAAAGGGCAATCTTAAAACAGCCAATTTTGGAGTATGAAAATTATGTCAACAGCTTACCAATGATGAATGTAAAACATCTTAATAGGCACTTTAATGCAAAACAAGTGTGTGTGCAAAATGGCATGTGAGTTGCTTGTATGAAGTTTTGAAAGATGCCTCATAGGGTGTGAAACTTGGGACAGTTTGTTTTGGTGCCAGATGATTATGCAAACATCTCATAAATGATCAAAGTAAGGTGTTTCAAAAGTGTTTTTGGTGTAATACAAACTTTATGTGAAAAAAGGTTTATGATTTTGTTGGTATGTGAAGGAGATATCATTAGTGCAAGCATGTTCAAGTCAAAACAGAAAATTCACACAAGCCTTAAAACTATGACAACATGAATCACACCAGAAAACTGAGTAGAATGAATTGGAGCAAGTAAGGGTATTCAAGTATTGCCTTATTCCAAAACAGTCATACAAACCTGGCTGTAATGCTCAGATGAAGAGGTTAGCAGCAGGCCAGACATAAGTTGGTACCTCAGGCCTCAAAACTAGTCATTGATGTATGAACTGGTGCCAAGCAATCTTAACCTACACTCCAAATTTCTCCATCAGGCTGTGACAGCAGGGAAAGTGAAGTCTGGACACCACCACCAGCCAACAGTCCCACAGCAGGCCTAGCAGCCTTCCTCTAAAATGTAACTTGCCTTGGGAAGGATATCTCCAAAATCTACTTCTCAAAAGTGACACACAAAAGTATCCTCTAGTAGGCACTAACAGACCCTTCAATTTTAACAACCAGATTTGGTTTGAAATTTAAACACAACTAGTACCATAAACCAGATCTGAGACCACACTCAAGTTTTGCCAATGAAGAAAAACTCCACATTCCATATTCAAAATAGCCAGCAGGACACAGGTTCAAATCCAAGGACAAAATCCAGATATATGGAAGACCATGGAAACAAGTCTTGCCCCAAGAAATACATTTATCTTGATCAGAATTGAAAACCCTAATTCCCTCCTTTTTGCTCAAGCATTGCTTAGATGAACTGAGTGACCATCTCCACTCCACCATGACCTCTGAGGCACTCAACAAGCTTCTACCTCATGCTCACACCAATGATAAAACCTACCCCTTTGAAAACCTCTAATGGCTCATTGACTATGTCTTTGCTTGAACTTGAAGCCAATAAAGGACTGTCCATAAATAAACACTTGATCCCCTGTAAATGATCATGATATGCATATGCTAATGCAATAAACCAAGTAAAGAAAAAAGTTGGGCAAATTTTGGGGTACAACAGCTGCCCCTATTCAAATGTCTTGGACCTGAAGGGATGAAAAGCGAACGGCTTTCAAACATTCGAGGTAAAAGACGGTTGAATACCAAAGAACCTGGAAATTTGACAACCGTAGAATGAAAAAGTAACTGAATTGACTTGTTCACTGTAATTTAATCCTCGGAAACAACTGTATCCGATGGTAAAAGCATCTGACCTTGCCGTCAAGTCGGTAAAATAACCAAAATCGCCTTTAGACTTCTGTTAAATAAAAACAGACAACGAATCCAAAAATACGATCCTCTGACATCGTCGTCAAAACAACATCCAACATCTCCGTTGAAAGAACCAAATTACCTGACATCACCGACAAGAACAAACATCCAGCATCGCCGCTGGGAAAACCAGATTACCTGACATCGCCGCCAGAAAAAAATTTCCAACATCGCCGTTGGCAAAACAGAAATTACCTGACATTGCCGCCAAGAACAAACATCCAACATCGCCGCTGGGAAACCAAATCAATTGACATCACTGCCAAGAACAAACATCCAACATTGCCATTGGGAAACCAAATCAATTGACATCGCCGCCAAGAACAAACATCCAACCTCGCTGCTGGGAAACAAATCATCTGACATCGCCGCCAGAAAAAAAATATACAACCTCGCCGATGGAAAACAAATCAACCTGACATCGCCGCCAGTAACAAACATCCAACATCACCGCTGGGAAACCAAATCAATTGACATCGCCGCCAGTAACATCCAACCTCGCCGCTGGAAAACAAACCAATCTGACATCGCCGCCAAAAAACACTTCGAACATTACCGTTGGCAAAACAGAAATTACCTGACATCGCCGTCAGAAACAAACATCCAACATCGCCGCTGGGAACCCAAATTAATCTGACATCACCGCCAGAAAAACACAAACTTAGTAAGAGAACTCTGATATCGCCGTCATCAATCATAAATCTGATAAACATCTGGCATCGTCGCCAGCTAACTGTAATTCCGAAAAACATCTGACATCGCCATCAAGTACCTGTGGGGATAAAGAACTCTGACATCGCCTCCAGACAACCATGGTGCTAATGAACCCCTAACATTGCCGCCAGACAAACATAAATCTGATAAGCATCCAACACTGCCATCAGATAACCATATTCCTCAGAAACTTCTGACATCGCCGCCAGACCTTCGCTAAATAAAAATGAGCGTCAGAATCCACAGGAAGTTGAGATCGACCACTGATAACAATCACGGGGAAACTCCGCTGGGGAAATAATGTGAATTGGGGTTTAGCCACCACACGAGCAAAGACCCACCACCTGCGAGATTCACCTAAAACAAAGAGATAACGACCTGGCTTATGTTTCAAATGCACATGTTTGAATATGGCGTAATGCTCCATATGAAATAGAAATGCTACGCGTTTGGGAGGATGCTATGCACGATGCAAATGCAAAGGAACCAAACTAGTAAAACAAATGCTGAAGAGAGGAAAACAACTCCGCCGGGGGAAGACTAGGCACGCCTAGTGCGGACGGACTCATGCTGGGGAGTACAAGCCTTGGATGGCCTCCGAGAAAATTTATGTGTAAAGCTGCTCTGCTAAGCACCAATCTACTCAAAACCAAACTCTGCTGAGGAAAACGTCTCGGATGGCCTATCAGATACAACTCTTCTGGGGAACCAACAACTCTGCTGGGGACCAAGGCAGACTACCGAAGGATGGCTTTAATCTGCCAAAGATTATGTTCTGCTGAAGATTTAATCCGCTACCTATTAGGGATTATGAATGATATCTACTAGGGAGTCATCTTAAACTCTCTCTCTGCTGAAGGGAATAAACAATTTCAAGGAAGAAAGCTACTCCACCACCTCGACTGAGGGATTAGGTAAGGAGGGAATCACCATCGACCTCTGCTTGGGAAATGAGCATAATGACCCGGATTCTAAGGGGAAAACAAAATTCTGTATTCATTCCACTGTTGGGGATAAATCCCTATCTACCTTTTGGAGATGATCTTACTCTGCTGGAAATATCAATCTCGACCTGCTGAGGATAACCTTAATTGTTCGAGACTCCATCCTGCTGGGAGTGTCAACATACTTAGCTCACACGTTTTCTTCAGATGAGGGACTTCCAGAAAAGTCTTGAAGATGAACATCCTACAAACAACAAACAAACAAACGCACTCTATGCAGCAAACATCATCTCATTTATTACCTGTGACATTATTCAAGCAAAAGCATTGTTTCAATCTTAGTCGGCAGAGCCCACAAAGTTATGTATGCAAAGTTTTATCAAAAACAATCAGGCGTCTTTTTTTTTTGCAAACAAAATGGTAAAAGCTGAATTAAAAACAAAAGTTTTTCTCTGAATAGTATATTTTATTGATAAATGGCCTGTAAATAGGCAAATTTACAAAAGGACGCAACTCCTGAAATGAGAAATTTGCGTAAGCGAAATACAGAAATGCGCAAGAATATACTAAAATGTCAGCAATGTGGCACAGATAACCACCATAGAATGACTCCACTATGACTCGCGTGACTTTGACGCCTTTCCGATGCTTTGTCTTCTGAAGAGATTGATTTGGATGAATGACTCTCGAGTTCTCCCATGATCCACTATGCTTTGAAGATCCACGCACAAACCACAATCGTTTTCCTTTCAAATCCCTAACTTTTGCCTGAATCGCCCTTGCGGGTTTTCGATTCACCGGGATACCCATTTTTGCCAAAGTCGCCCTTTCGGGTTTTCAACTCTGCGGGTTCACGCTTTTTCTTTTTATCCCTAATTTTTTTGCCCGAACCTATCCTTTTATGGTTCGTCGGGATGCCCCATTCTTGCCTGGATTTTCTTTTTTTTTCCAGCGGGTCTATTTTAAACAAAGTATCTTTTGACTGCGTCCGCGTTCACGGGGGACGTGAAATCTTCACCATCCATGGTTGATAGCAGCAAGGCTCCTCCAGAGAATACTTTCCTTACAACATACGGACCTTCGTAATTGGGAGTCCATTTGCCCCTGTGATCGTTCTGTGGTGGGAGAATCTGCTTCAACACCAAATCACCTGCCTGAAAGCTTCGGGGGCGCATCTTCTTATCATAGGCTTTCTTCATCCTGCTTTGGTATAGACGTCCATACGCAAGAGACGCCAACCTCTTCTCATCCATCAAACTAAGTTGATTCAACCTGTTCGTCACCCATTCTGCTTCTTCTAGCTTGACGTCAGCCAGAACTCTCAAAGACGGGATCTCGACCTCCAATGGCAGGACAACTTCTATGCCATATACCAATGAGAAAGGGGTTGCCCCGGTTGAAGTACACACCGAGGTACGATATCCATGTAAAGCAAAAGGCAATGTCGCGTGCCAGTCCTTGTAAGTCACCACCATCTTCTGTACTATCTTCTTAATGTTTTTGTTGGCCGCTTCCACAACACCATTCATATTCGGACGATAAAGAGACGAATTGTGATACTCAATCTTAAAATTCTGGCACAACTCCTTCATCATCTTGTTATTCAGATTGGAGCCATTATCAGTAATGATTCTTTCAGGTATTCCATATCGGCAGATGATGTCCCTTTTGATGAACCGGGCTACAACTTCCTTGGTCACATTGGCATAAGAAGCTGCTTCGACCCATTTGGTGAAATAGTCTATGGCTACTAGGATGAAACGATGCCCATTGGATGCAGTAGGCTCAATCTTTCCGATTATATCAATACCCCACATAGAGAAAGGCCATGGGGATGACATGACATTCAAAGGACACGGCGGCACATGAATCTTGTCGGCATAAATCTGACATTTGTGGCATTTCTTGGCGTACTTGAAGCAATCAGACTCCATAGTTAACCAATAATACCCTGCTCTCAACAACTTTCGAGACATGGCATGCCCCCCTGCATGTGTTCCAAAGGCTCCTTCGTGGACCTCTTCCATAAGTAGGTTCGCTTCCTTTTCGTCCACACATCTTAGTAGTACTAAGTCAAAGTTCCTTCAATAGAGTACACCGTCTGGATTCAGATAGAAGTTACCAGATAACCTCCTCAAGGTTTTCTTATCCCGGGCCGATGCCCCAGGCGGATACTCTTGATTCTTGAGAAAGTTCTGGATGTTATAATACCATGGCTTGCCATCAGAAGCTTCTTCTATTGCAAAGACAAATGTCGGCATATCGAGGCGTGAGATAACAATTCTCGGTGCATCGTTCCAGAAATTCACTTTGTACACTGAAGATAAAGTAGCCAAGGCATCTGCCATCTGATTTTCTGCTCTCGGCACGTGGTGAAACTCTACGCGATCGAAGAAAGGAAGCAATCTTCTTGCGTAGTTCATATAAGAGACTAAATTTGGTTGGCGAGTCTCCCATTCTCCTTTAATCTAGTTGACCATTAAAGCTGAATCACCGTAGACACCAAGGTTCTTGATTCTCAAATCGATTGCTTCCTCAATACCCATGATACATGCTTCATATTCGGCCTCGTTGTTGGTACAAGGAAATGTCAACCTGGCAGTGAAGGGTATATGCATCCCATGGGGGGTTGTAATGATCGCCCCAATTCCACTGCCGTAGGAGTTAACGGCACCGTCAAAGATCAATTTCCACTGGGAACCCAACTCAGGGCCTTCGTCTGGCAACGGCTCATCACAATCCTTCATCTTCAAGTACATAATGTCTTTGTTGGGAAAATCAAACTTCATTGGCTGATAGTCGTCAATTGGTTGCTCTGCGAGATACTCTGACAGAACACTCCCCTTAATAGCTTTCTAAGACACATACTGAATGTCATATTCTGTCAGAACCATCTGCCATCTAGCAATCCTTCCTGACAGTGCTTGCTTTTCAAATACGTACTTGATCGGATCCATCTTTGAGATTAACATGGTTGTATGGTTTAGCATATACTGCCTATGGCGTTTGGCGGCCCAAGCCAGTGCGCAACAAGTTTTCTCCAACATTGAGTATCTGGACTCACAATCTGTGAACTTTTTACTCAAGTAATAAATTGCATGCTCCTTTCTCCTAGTCTCGTCATGTTGACCGAGAACACAACCCATGGAATTCTCAAGAACTGTTAAGTACATTATCAATGGTCTTCCGGCCACTGGGGGCATCAGTATTGGAGGTTCCTACAGATACTCTTTTATTTTCTCAAATGCTTTCTGGCAATTCTCATTCCAAACGACCGCTTGATCTTTCTTCAATAACTTAAATAATGGCTCACAAGTGGCTGTAAGGTGAGATATGAACCGAGCGATGTAGTTCAATCTACCTAAAAAGCCACGAACTTGTTTCTTGGTCTTTGGTGCTGGAATTTCTTGAATTGCTTTGATCTTTGCAGGATCAACCTCTATACCTTTCTCACTGACAATGAACCCCAACAACTTTCCTGACCGCACGCTAAAAGTACACTTGTTTGGATTCAGCCGAAGTTTGAACTTCCTCAATCTCTCAAACAACTTTAGAAGATTCACCAGATGCCCCTCCTCCGTTTGGGACTTCGCAATCATATCATCGACGTACACTTCAATCTCATGATAAATCATATCATGAAAGAGAGTCACCATAGCTCGTTGATAAGTTGCCCCTGCGTTCTTCAAACCAAAAGGCATCACTTTATAACAGAACGTCCCCCATAGCGTGATGAAAGTCGTTTTCTCCATGTCCTCCGGCGCCATCTTAATTTGATTGTATCCGGAAAAGCCGTCCATGAAGGAAAAAACTGAAAATTGCGCGGTGTTATCAACAAGCACGCCAATATGGGGGAGTGGGAAATCTTCCTTTGGGCTCGCTCTATTCAGGTCCCTATAATCAACACACATCCTGACTTTGCCGTCCTTCTTAGGCACGGGAACGATGTTTGCGACCCACAGAGGGTAATTTGTCACAGCAAGAAATCCAACATCCAATTGCTTATGGACTTCTTCTTTGATCTTCACTACCATATCCGGCCTGGTTCTTCTCAACTTTTGTTTAACAGGAAAACATCCTTCTCGAAGTGGCAGACGATGAACTACAATATCCGTGTCGAGTCCAGGCATATCTTCATATGACCAAGCAAAAACATCATTGTACTCTTGGAGTAACTCAACCAGTCTTCGCTTGACATCACTCTGCAGTGCGGCTCCTATTCTGACTTCCTTCTTATCTTCCTCAATTCCCAGGTTGATGACCTCAACTTCCTCTTGATGAGGCAGGATGACCTTCTCCTCTTGTCTTAACAATCTGGCGAGCTCTTTAGGCAGGTGTTCGTCTTCTTCAACCTCCTCTTCTGCTTGAAAGATCGGATTGTCAAAGTCACACCGAGTCATAGACGTGTCTGAATCGATGGTATCTGAAATGTGTAACCTGCAATGATGATGATTTTATGCTTAAATGATATGCAAACAAACAAACACAAACCACATTGCCATTTTATTGTTGGAAAATAAAAACAATATAAACAAGGATCACAAAATTTTGAATGAAAAAGACGCCTTTTGATTGATAATGATAAAAGATTGTTTGTGCATATAACATATAAGGCCCTACAAAATAAAGACCACTATGCTCCGGGCAGAACATAGGGCGATACATTAATCAAAACAAAGCAATTACTCTTTGTTGCGGTGAAAATTGAATATGAAGCTATTAATTAACTTGAATCTTATTTCTTTTACAACCGGACATTATTTTATCCAAAGGATAGGTCTAAAGAGAGACAAACCTTTTTCGCGATGTAACGACAATGCTTAAGAGATTCGGGGATCGGGGGTTGGTTATACCTAGGGAAGGTGTTAGCACCCTAAATATCTGTAGTACTCTACAGGAACCTTTTGTTTGATTGCTTTCTAAGTGTGAAATATGTACTGTGGATTGGAAAAAGATATGAGTTGAAACCTAAAGTTATATACACTAAGTTTTCTCGCAAAGACATCGCATCTTCTGCCTACGTATCCTAACTAGGATAGAATCAGAGCAATCGTAGTTCACCTCACGAGGGAAAAGAACACTTGACGACGATCAAGGTTCAAAGGGGGAACAAACATGACAATGTTTGTGTGGAGTTTGACAAAACTCCCTATTCTTAAGTTGTAATAAAAGGGGAAAGTAAGAGATCATGACGATGATTCTTACACAGAGTTGACGAACTCTTTCCTAGGGTTCTAGTTGAAGAACGCTCCTAGTACAGGTGGGTTTCTTAGACTCAAAGCAAAGTCTAAAGGCTTCTAAGCTAGGGGTAAAGTGACTTAACAAAGTCAAGAGATGGTGAATAAATTATCCATGACATTGAGGGTCAAGTGGACAGACCTTCCTTTGGAGGGAGAAAAGGGGAGGCGATGTTAACTAACATGTATGGACATGGATTCAAACAAATTTCAAGAAAAATATTCAAAGGAACTACCTAGAAATTCATCTGCAATTACACAAACAATCGCGAAATGCGCACAGCTTACACATAGTCAAACTAAGTGATAAAACATGCAAACATGAAAAATAAAAACATGGCACTAAAGTAGACATAAATATGAACACAATAGAAAAAGAACAGACGAAAAATGATAAAAAACGAATGAGATACGAATTTTTGAAGTTTGAATGAAAAATACCAAAAATATACAAAAGAGTTGCCCTCCTCAGGGGTCGAACTTAGGACAAAGGGGTACAAGGCGCATTTTGCAATATGGTCTTACCACTGGGGTGGCTATACATCCGTTTGTAAAAGCCACCCCTTAAAATAATAAGGGTAGATTAGTGAAATGGTTGGGCAAAAACACATAAACAAAGGCAAATACGTTTTCTAGCGTAACTTCCTAACCGTTTATCGAAACGACATAAAATTTATATGCATTTGGGGTAGAATGGTTATCTCAGTTTTTTCAAATTCCTTTCCTACTGCAAAACCCGGTAGTACATGTGTTTTTGAACTTAAAATGCATTTTCATGTGGATGCTATGTGTAACACGGTGGGAGAACTGACTTTAAACAATGTTGCGGATAGCAAGAGTCGCCACCGACTTTTATTTTATCCATAAGGAAAGGTTATAAAAGAACAGGAAAGACCTTAGAGAATATTTTGGGTCCGGGGGGTAGGTTATGAAAAGGGAAGGTGTTAGCACCCTTTTCATCCATGGTTATCCATGGGCTCTTAGGTACTTAAGCTCACTTTTGAATTGTTTTGAAAGTGTAGTGTGTGAATAGAAAATTTTCAGAATAGTTAATAAATAATCCATGTAAGGATGTGTTAAGAACTTGTTTGAAAACTTGTTGAAAATTTGTTTAAGTGTGAAAAAGTTTTGAAGTGAGCAAGTATCTAGGAGTAGCCTACCCTAATGTTTTAAGGTCTTTCTTATTCTTTATCCTTTCCTTAGTAAGACTATCCCTACTATAATGGAGTAGGTAGTCCTTACTTTGGATGTTAAGGGACATGTGAGGGACAATTGGATTTTTGAAGGCCATTGTGGGGTGTAATAAGCAAACTGGAGGGACTATCATCATTTTTCGAAAGGGACTCGATTCGTAAAGGCAACCATAAGGGACTTTGATGATTTTCTTTTTGAGGGACTTGCTTTATACACCCCACTTAACCAATATTCATAGGCAACTTGAGGGATATCCTTAGGAAGTGAGACGGCGATTAAAATCGACTTACGTGTGTGACGTGTTTATTTTAATTATCTTTATTTAAAAGTGATCTAAATTTATTTTAATATTACATACATGTTGTTACACTCCCTAATTACTAACCATAATAATAATTAAATAATTAAACAACTTTACATCCAAGAAACAATTACAAAATAATAAGCAAAATAATTAAATAGCAAAGATAAATAAAATATAAATAAGCAATAATAAATAATAAAGGGGGTTAATTCTAAGTTTACTCGGCAAGACATCGCATCTTGTGCCTACGTATCCTTACGGGAGTGGAATCAGAGTAATCGTAGTTCCCCTCAATAGGGAGGTTAGAAACTTCTTGACTGTGGTCAAGGTCTCAAGGGGAATAAACGCATCTTAAGGACACGCTTACGTGGAGTGTAGAAACTCCAAATCTCTACGTTGAAATGTTAAGTTGTAATTAGGGTTAAATCAGGGATTCCACGGCGGGAAACCCTAAAATGAGCGCGGCGGCTCTTTGACCTAATGCTAAGGGTAAAATTGTAATTTTGCCTGCGGCGAGGCATTTGTGAAAATTAGGGTTTGTAGTTTGTAGTTTTGAGGATTTGAAATTGAATGTGTGAAGTTTTACGGACTATTGGCGCGGCGGCCAAACAGTTAGACCTAACCTTCGGATGTGTGCAATGTGACAGAAATAATAGTAAACGCGTGAGATAATTGAATCATGCAAACAGAGAGATAATGTCATAATTTAAACCATGCAAGCAGAAATTTAAAGGCAGAATTTAAAGAGCGATTGTTAAGTTCGCGAGGTTACATGAGAGGAGCAGATACAATATGATAATGAAATTTGAATTGAACAATAATAAAATAAAATAAATAACGGTTCTAGTTATTATTTTAAAAAAAAGATTTTAGTTATTATTTTAAATTTATCTAAAAAAAAAGTTTTTCTTAAAAATAATAGGTTTTCATATTAATTTGGAAAAGATGTTAATGTTATTTATTTTAAAAAAACAGATTTTTATATTATAACAAATTTTAATAAATTAATGAATAACAATAATAATAATAATGGTAATAATAATGATAATAATGATAATAATAATAAATAATGATAATAATAATAATAATAATAATAATAATAATAATAATAATAATAATAAAGCAATAATGAATTTTAAATGTGCCAAATAACCCAACAATGTTGCTAACGCAGAAATGCGCTCATCGCAACCAGATCTAAATCGGACGAAACAAAATTTATCGCAAAGAAAAAGAAATTAAGCAAAAAATAGTATTATTGCTCACACAAAAATGCGATCATCGCAACCAGATCGAACTAACACAAATGTCACGCGTCATGCACACAAATGTGCAAACATCGTATCGACATAATTCGATCAAAAATCTTATATATATAAACTCTAACAATTTAAAAAATTATATATATATAAACGTAACAGTAATAGATAAAGAAAAAGAAATAACGGTAATAGATGAAGAAAAAGAAATAACGGTAAAAGATGAAGAAAAAGAAACAACAGTAATAGATGAAGGAAAAGAAATAACGGTAAACGATGAAGAAAAAGAAACAATAGTAATGGATGAAGAAGAAAACTAAATAACGGCAAACGGCACTCACTCCTCTTAGGTTTTTTTCATTCTCTCCTTTTTTTTCCAACAAGGCAACACATGTATATATAGGGAACAAATTAGGGTTAACACCAAATTGTCAATAATGTCCCTAAAGCCCATTTTAAAGCCCAAACTAAATAATTAGTTAAGAAAAAATAAAATTTAAATAATTTAAAATAATTAAAATAAACTTAAAATAAAAACTAATAATCCTATTGATTCCTAAAATAAAAAATATTATAAAAAGAACAAAATTTTTTTCAATATTTTTTATTTTATGATTTTTTGGATATTTTTATGAATAATTTAGAAAAAAGTGAAAAAAATAATATTTTAAAAAATGATTTAATTAAAATACGAAAATAATAATTAAATAATAATAAAAAACTATTTTTGTTATTTTTTTAATGAAAGATAGAAAAATTTAGAGTAAAAATAATAAAAAACAAAAAAAAGTGACAAAGGTGAGATTCGAACTCTCAACCTCTCACACTCATAACTCCTTACACATGTCCTCCTGCCAATTGTGCCATTTTTACTTTTTAGAAAAAAAATGCATGCCATATGATATTTACCTGCAAAAAGTCAAACGACTACACAAATTTGTTAGTAATTGATTAAATGCAATGAAATGCGACGACAAATCTTAGGGCAAAATTTGGGGTATTACAGTTATTATGATAATATTTCTCACCCAACCTCTCTTTGATGTTGGCAAAAAAAAAAATCATGAAGTTTGACTTTGGTTTGACCACAGTTGACCTCAGTTTGACCTTTTAACCGCATTGACTGCTTTTGACTTATCTGATCATCTGACTGAGCAAACTTTTGAGAAAAGTCTTGAAACTTGACATGGGGGTTCTTATACACATATAAGATGTTATGAAGCTCACTTGAAGTCTTGGAAGTCCATTTAGCCTGATTAAAGTCAAAACCCTAGTTTTGGATGCACTGCTTAGGAGGTGCATTGTCTGAGGGAATTGTCAACTCTTCTGACCAATTGTGAATTTTGTGAACCTTGTGAACCTTCTTGGAACACAAAGTCTTGTATTGTGAGGGCAAATTTTGGGGTGCAACAGCTGCCCCTGTTCAATTTTCTGAAACCTGAGGGGTTAGATTGGTATATTTGCCAGTCGTAACCTGGAAGGTTGAAGGGGATTGAACACAAAAGCCCAAAAATTTGCACTCACCAGTGCATGGAGTGATATTGATGGTTGGTTGAACATGATTGAGTGGGCTTAAAGATGCCACTAGGGGAAAGTTCTTCAGTAGTATAATGAGAACTGTCAGGAGTCTGGAGTAATACTGATGTAACAGCATGTCTTCATGAGGATAGAGCAATCAATAATGATAACCCTAAAGCAGTCTTGAAGTGATAAATCTGACCTCAGGAGGATAGAGCAATCAATAGCTCTAAAGCAGTCTTGAAGTAATAATGGCTTCAGGAGGATAGAGCAATCAATAGCTCTAAAGCAGTCTTGAAGTAATAGAATGGCTTCAGTAGGATAGAGCAATCAACAGCTCTAAAGCAGTCTTGAAGTAATAATGTAATATGTCTTCAGGAGGATAGAGCCATCAATAGCTCTAAAGCAGTCTTGAAGTAATGATTTCAGGAGGATAGAGCAATGGATAGCTCTAAAGCAGTCTTGAAATAATAATGTAATTTCAGGAGGATAGAGCAATGGATAACTCTAAAGCAGTCTTGAAATAATTAGATGGCTTCAGGAGGATAGAGCAATGAATAGCTCTAAAGCAGTCTTGAAGTAGTAATATGACCTCATGAGGATAGAGCAATGAATAGCTCTAAAGCAGTCTTGAAGTAATAGGATGATTTCAGGAGGATAGAGCAATCAGTAGCTCTAAAGCAGTCTTGAAGTCATGAGAGGCTATCAGGAGGATAAAATAACCCTGAGGTTACAATAAAGCAGTCCCAAAGTAATAAGAAGCTCATCAGGAGGATAAAGTAACCCTGAGGTTACAATAAAGCAGTCCCAAAGATCATAAGATTGTTTGTTGGATAATTAACCTGAAAACAAGGTAGCATTCTGTATAACAACATTAGTTTATGCTTTATGTATGCATGTATGACATGATGCACTTAGGTAATGTACTATAGACATATATGTTATGGTATGATGTAAATGATGTATGTATGCTATGACACCGCTGGAAGTGTCTGGATATCCTTGTATAACAACTGCTGGCCAAGGAAAATAAATCCCGATTCGTTGTTGAAGAATATATAACCCTCCGTCTGCTGGGGATAACAAGGTATAGATAACCTCCCATTGTTGGGGATAGTAGGGTATAGATAACCTTCGTTTTCGTTTGATAGTAGGATAAGTATAACATCCCGTCTTCGTTCATCGTGCCCTTATTGGAAAGTAATTTCCCGTATATCCGTATGAGGATAAAAGAGATGGATATAAATTCCAGGGGAGATTAGACTTTGTGAAAATGGATTAGTCTTACTGATGGTTTGTAACTGTCTTGTAAAGATGAACCGGCGAAGCTTCGTTGAAATCCTTCCCTCGTTCGTCCTTAGTAAATACTATTACTGCATTTTCATGCATTTCTGGTAAACATCAATCATATTAAAAGCATACATGCATTTCTGGTAAACATCAATCATATTCAAAGGCATACATACATTCAAACACAACCAATGGATGTTTCGCTTATGTAAATAGGGTAAAAGTAAATCTGGATTCAAAAGATGGAATTTATTTATATCAAAAGTGACCCATACACGGGTAAGTTTGTATAAGGAGACATAAACCCTAGTAAGAGAATTTTGTCATGAAGTTTTACAAAAAGAATCAGCTATGTGGGAAATAATCCTATTGAGTTTCAATTCTACTATTGCCACTCAAGTATCTCATCTTCTTACTGTTGAGACGGAAACGATTGGATTGAGCTTTATCTGTTTGAGCTTGAGTAAGTAGTACAACTGGTTGCAGTTTCATGAGTGATCCAAACGAGACATAGTCATACGCTTTAATCCCTAACTTTTGCCTGGATTGCCCTTTCAGGTTTTCAATCCACCGGGATACCCTTTTTTGCCCAAGCCGCCTTTTCAGGTTTTCGACTTGCCGGGTGTACATCTTTTTATATATATCCCTAATTTTTGCCCAAACCCTTTTGGTTTGCCGGGATGCCCTTATTTTTGCCTAGGCCTGTCAACCTAGCGGGTCTCTTTTTATGCGTAGTATTTTTTAACTATGTCTGCGTTTACAGGTTGTGGGAAGTCTTCACCATCCATTGTAGTCAGTATCATGGCACCTCCTGAGAACACTGTCTTGACTACAAATGGTCCCTCATATGTTGGAGTCCACTTGCCCCTTCAGTGTCAATCTCATTGCAGTATGCAGGCTTCTCAAATCTATCAATGGTAATCTTGGGAGCTTCATCATCCCAGCTGATCTCAAACATAGATGCCATGGTGGCCAATGCGTCTGCCACCTGATTCTCTCTTCGTGGAATATGTCCAAAAGTAATCTCTTTGAAATGTGGGATCAAGGACAACACATGTTCTCTGTAAGGAATGAGATTATCATGCTTTGTATCCCAATCTCCTTTAATCTGACTTACTACCAGAGCTGAATCTCCATACACCTCAAGGAACTGAATCTTCATATCAATAGCAACTTGCATACCCATGATACATGCCTCATACTCAGCCATGTTATTGGTACAATAGAAACAAAGTCTGGCAGTAATCGGGGTATGACAACCTTCAGGGGAGCTAATCACAACACCAACACCATTACCATGTGCATTGGAGGCACCATCAAAAACCATAGTCCATCGGGATCCTTGTTCAGGTCTGTCATATTGTCCAGGTTCTTTGGTAACAGACATAATATCTTCATCAGGGAATTCAAAATTCATTGACTGGTAATCATCTACTGCTTGATGAGCCAAATGATCAGCAACAACACTCCCCTTAATGGCCTTCTGAGTAGTATACTGTATATCATATTCCGTCAAGATCATTTGCCATCTTGCAATTCTTCCGGAAAGAGCAGGTTTCTCAAATATGTATTTGATTGGATCCATCTTCGAAATCAACAAGGTAGTATGGGTCAACATATACTGTCTTAGTCGGCGAGCAGCCCATGCCAAAGCGCAGCAAGTTTTCTCGAGCAGTGAGTATCTTGTTTCACAGTCGGTAAACTTTTTGCTAAGGTAGTATATTGCCTGCTCTTTTCGACCAGACTCGTCATGTTGCCCCAATACACACCCCATTGAGTTGTCTAATACTGTTAAATACATAATCAAGGGTCTTCCATCAACTGGTGGCATTAAAATTGGAGGTTCTAGCAAATATCTCTTGATTTCATCAAAGGCAGTCTGGCACTCATCATTCCATTCCATCACCTGATCTTTCTTCAACAACTTGAAGATTGGCTCACAGATGGTAGTTAATTGGGAAATAAATCTTGCAATGTAGTTCAATCGTCCCAAGAAACCTCTAACCTCCTTCTCAGTACGGGGAGCTGGCATCTCTCGTATAGCTTTCACTTTTGCAGGATCCACTTCAATACCTTTTCCACTGACAATGAAACCCAGGAGCTTTCCAGATCTAACTCCAAAAGTACACTTGTTTGGATTTAATCTCAACCTGTATTTCTTCAACCTCTCAAACAACTTGTGCAGATGATCAAGATGTTGTTCTTCATTCTGAGACCTGGCTATCATATCATCCACATATACCTCTATCTCATGATGAATCATATCATGAAACAAAGCCACCATAGCACGCTGATATGTTGCCCCTGCATTCTTCAAACCAAATGGCATTACCTTATAGCAAAAGGTGCCCCACTGTGTCACAAATGTAGTCTTCTCCATATCTTCAGGTGCCATCTTGATTTGATTGTAACCAGAGAAACCATCCATAAAAGAGAATACCTTATGCTGAGCAGTGTTGTCTACCAGAATATCAATATGAGGAAGTGGAAAGTCATCTTTAGGGCTAGCCTTGTTCAGATCTCTGTAGTCTACACACATACGTACCTTACCATCTTTCTTAGGAACTGGTACCACATTTGCAACCCACTGAGGATAAGAAGTTACGGCCAAGAACCCTGCATTGAACTGTTTCATTACCTCTGCTTTGATCTTTTCTGACATTTCAGGACGCATACGACGAACCTTCTGCTTCTTTGGACGACAATCTTCTTTCACTGGCAAACGGTGAACCACAATGTCCGTATCCAACCCTGGCATATCTTCATAAGACCAAGCAAAGATCTCCACATAGTCACGTAGCATCTGAATCAACCTGCTCTTGACACTGTCCTCTAAATCAGCCCCTATCTTGACCTCTTTTCTGTTTTCTTCAGTTCCCAGATTCACAACTTCGACTGGCTCTTCATGTGGCTGTATAGCTTTCTCTTCTTGTTGTAACAACCTAGCAAGCTCTACAGGTATTTCACAATCGTCCTCGTCTCCGTCTTCAGTTTGATAGATCGGATTCTCGAAATTGTAATTGGCAATAGTAGAACTGTTATCAACTGGATCCAGAGTGGATGAGGATCTGCGTTTTAGTGACGTGGGTGTGTGTAAGAACACATAGCTGATAAAGCAAAAATAAAAGAAAAAGAAAGACAAGGAACACAATATTTACGAAAATGAAACGTCCACTGATTTTATTGAATGCAGTATGCAAATGAAATGACAACCCGTAACAAGCACACCATTGTGCCCCGGGTAAGGCACATGGCTTGAAAGTTTTAATTGTTCCAGAAATTATAAATTTAAAAACATAACACAGTAATAGTATTTACTCCTGACTAAAGGAGATAGGGATAACATCTTCAGCTTTCCAATTATTGAGTCCAGCACCCACAGTAGGAAAAATCCATGCCTCCAAGTTGTAGTCTTCATCTTGATCTCCCACAGCATTGATAACCCCTTGATTGGTGATACGAACAGCACGAGCACGACGAACAGCCTTCTGGGATTCTTCTTCCACCACAGCTTTTGCATCATTGAGGGAGGCCATTGCCATTGTTGGAGGGTTTCTGATGACCACAGGAACCTTCTTCACAGCAGGAGGAGTCACACAATCCTTAACAGCCCAGGGAACCACTTCAAATGACTGACATGGAGTTTCAATGTATTCACCTTCTACTTCCAGATACTTGAAAGTGTTTACATGGCTGACAAAGTATTCTTCCTCTCCAAAGACAGTAACAACTTTTCCATTCACCGGATATCTCAACTTTTGATGTAATGTGGAGGTCACAGCACCTGCCCCATGGATCCAGGGACGACCAAGCAGACATGAGTACGAAGGACGAATATCCATCACATAGAATGTAGCAGTAAACACCTGAGAGCCAACCTTGATTGGAAGATCAATTTCCCCATGCACTACTCTTCTAGAACCATCAAAAGCCTTTACCACAATATTACTGGGCTTCAATACCGTATCTTCAGGACTCAGCTTGTTCAGGACTTCCTTAGGCAACACATTCAGAGAGGAACCATTGTCTATCAGCACATGAGACAGGGTAGTGCCCCTGCATTCAATTGAAATATGCAAGGCCCTGTTATGATCCCTCTTGGCCGGGGTCAAGTCAGCATCAGAAAATCCTAACCCGTTGTCATAGGTCAGGTGCGCAACACAATTCTCAAACTGGTCCACAGAAATTGCACTGGGTACATGAGCCATCTTTAGAAACTTGATCAATGACTTGGCATGAGCCTCAGAACATAATAACAGGGAGAGCATAGAAATCTTTGAGGGAGTATGCCCCAGCTGATCAACAATATCATAATCACTCTTGCGAATGATTTTCAATACTTCTTCCATCTGCTTAGAGAGGTCATCAGCAGCTGGCACATCAGTATATACAGGCTCAATAACAGGACCCTTGCCCCGAGCATCAGTGGTGGAAGTAACAGCAGGAGTAACTGCACTCTTAGAAGCAACTGGAGGAGAGAAGACTCTTCCACTACGAGTGATCTTGCTAGATCCAGCAATATTATCAATGTCAACAGGCATATCAGGTAAAGGCTCCTGCTTGACACCATGGACGTAAACATCAGACCCATAGTGCCAAGGCACAGCTTTGTCAGATGTATAAGGAATAGGACCAGGAGTGGTAATGATCAGAGGAGCTACTCTGGCTTCAGCAACAACTTTCACAGGACCTTCAGCAGTAATCTTGATTGGGCCCTGATGAGTGATTTTAATGGGACCCTTTGAAGTGATTCTTAGTGGTACTTTGTCAACCATGTCAACCTCTTCAATCTTCTTACCCTGAGTCAGATGATCCACCATACTTTCTACAGATGCTGGTCTTCTTTCAAACACTATAGTATATTTATCCATGAGACGTTGAATCCCATCTCTCAAAATGAAGCAACTATCCGGCTTATAGGTACAATATAGACAATCTTCATGACAACCTGGAAAGATCCCAGCTTGTACTAACCTCTTTTTGATAACAGACAATGGTGTGCTCAACTCCATAACTGAATAGACATGCAGATCTTCATCAATATCTTCATCAATGGCGTTGACAGTCTTCTCGTGATTTGGCATTGGAGCTGTAATCACATTTGGAGTACCTGGTGGATCAAACTCAATTTCTCCAGCATCAATCATATCCTGAATTTTGTTCTTCAAGACCCAGCAGTTATTAGTATCATGTCCTGGACAGTTTGAATGATATGCACATCGTGCATTGGGATTGTACTTGGGAGAGGTAACATTGGGATTCTGAGGAGCCTCCCTCAGGGTAATAAGTTCAGCCTTCAACAAGTGTTGCAATGCCTGAGCCATTGACATGTTGATCTTCGTGAACTGTCTTCTAGCCCTCTGTTGGTTGCCTTGAGGCTGCTCTGTTGTTGCAGGAGTTGGATTTGAAATACGAACTGCACTAACAGACTGATGCCTTCTGTTACGATCAGGCTGACCATACACAGCATTAGATTCTTTCTTCCCAGTGGGAGGCTTCTTTGCAGCACCTGATGAAGAAGTGCCCACTTGGATCTTACCACTCTTGATACCATTCTCTACTCGCTCTCCTGTCATGATCAACTCAGTGAAGCCAGATGATGAGCTTCCAATGAGATGACTGTAAAACGGACCATTCAGCGTACACATGAACATATCAACCAACTCCCTATCAGTCAAAGGGGGTTGAACTCTTCCAGCTAAGTCTCTCCACTTCTGAACATACTCCTTAAAGCTTTCTTTGGCACCCATAGACATGCTTTGAAGCTGCATGCGAGTGGGGGCTAAGTCAGCATTGTATTGATACTGCTTGTAGAAAGCTTCAGCAAGGTCATTCCAATCTCTGATGTTGACACTCTCCAACTGATAATACCACTCTAGCTGAGCTCTAGATAAACTCTCTTGAAAGAAATGGATCCACAACTTTTTATCAGCAGTGTGGGGTTGAATTCTTCTGACATGAGACCTCAGATGCAATTTGGGACAAGAGACCCCATCATAGACAACAAATGTAGGAACTTTGAACCCAATGGGTATGACCACCCCAGATATCAAGCTCAAATCCTCAAAATCCAGCCCAGATGATTTCTGTAATTCCATAGCATCCATTCTATCCACCAGCATCTTGAATTTGTCTTCGTTAGGCTCATGGTAGTAGTTAGCCTCAGAATCAGAGTCCCCCATAGTGTTGTGGAGACTGCCTCTCTCCTGCTCAGATTATTCAGATTCATAGTCTTCAACCTGTTCCTTGGTCTTGTCAGGACCTTTGAACCTTCTTCCCATGTTGAGCAACCCAGCAGACCTTCTAGCCTTCTTAGTCTTCTTGGCCAGCAGTGTCTTCAATTCATCCTGCCCCTTGGATAGGTTCAGGATCAGCTCTTGGAACTGTGCATTCTGTGCCTGGAGATCCTTAACTGATTGTTCAAGAGCCATTGCTGAAATAAACAGCGAGAAGATGAGAAACCTGTGCACAATTATAAACCTGTGATGCAATGATATGGGAATGCATATGCAATGTTTTCAAGGACCGCATGATTTAAATTTGCTTAAACAAACAAGAAAGTAACTTTTTATTAGTAATAACTTGTTTTGCCTCTTAGGCTTACAAAAAATGAAAACGAAATAAGTACAAAAGATGGGGTTTTAAGTCTCCCATGGACGTTTCCTCTTGGTGTTGAGGTATGAGTTGAGGTTTCGTTCCTCATGAAGTAGCTTTGTTAGCTCTAGGATCCTTGCTTGGCTTGCTTTGTAATGAGCCTCGAAAGTATCCCTTTGCTCTTTCAGTTGGATCCACGATCTCTGCAAGTCTTCCATATCAGTAGGCATGTCTGGGTGAAGGATGGTATAAGCTGTGTCTCCTTCAGCAACAGGTTCCATGGTAACTGGTAGGATGGCAGGATATGGCATCATGAGTGTCTGAGCACGAAATCGTACCCATCTGAGATAAGCCTCCATAGGAATGGTGTACTTAGGCTCTAGTGTCTTGCTGTCAATCCTGTTTACCTTTCCCCAAGCTCGGATGAATCTCTGACGGTAACCCTGAAGATCGTTGTCGTAATCAAACACAATGCCCTGAATCAACATGTCATGTGGACCATCGCTCCGGGCGTAACCAAACTGTCGTAAAGCTAGAGATGGGTTGTAGGTGATGCCTCCTCTTATGCCTAGAAGTGGCACATTAGGAAACTCCCCACAACGGTCAATGATGGTGACATTCTCCATAGAGCTGGAGCACCAATGGATGTCTGAGTGAGAAAGTGACATGATCCTCTTGGACCATCTGAACCCTTGCTCATTCTTCATTACTGAGCGAGGAAGGTGAGAAATAAACCACCTAGAAAGTAAAGGTATGCAGCATATCAAAGTTCCTCTTGCCCTTGTAGTACGGGTGTGAAGAGAATGTAGGATGTCTCCAAGTAAGGTAGGCACTGTATTGTGACTCAGGAATATGTTGATGGCATGAACATCTATGAACTGATCTGGATTGGGGAACAACACTAAGCCATATATCAGCAAGGCTAAGATCTCCTCAAAAGCATCATAGCTCATGGCCTTCAAGAACATTTGAGCTTTATCCATTAATACCTTGGCAAGAATACCCTTAACTCCACTTCTCGTCTCTAGAACAATGTCAGACTTCTTCAGATGTAGAGCTGCAGCAATAACTTCTGGTTTAAGCTCCTTCTCTAAGCCTGTGAATGGCTTCTGATCAAGAACAGGTATACCCAGAAGTTTAGAGAACTCCTCCATGGTTGGAACCAGCTGATAATCAGGAAATGTAAAGCAATGGTGCTTAGGGTCAAAGAACTGAAACAGCACACTCATCATGTCTTCACTGAACCCTGAAGTAACTAGATCCAATAAGTGACCATGTCTCTTGTTGAACTGGGAATGATCAGGCACTAGGGAAACCAACTCCTTGAGCTTAGCAGGTATCCCTACAAAGTTGATCCTGATGGTGTTTCTACGAGCAGAAGCCATGACCTGCAATAAAGAACAAAGATAAATCCTTTGGTCCTTGAAATGGTTAGGGAAAATGATATGCTTATGATGCATGATGATGTCATGATGTCATGCTCAATCACAAACATGTGGCACACACAAACAAGTCACACCATAGCCCTAGGTTTAAAGGCTTGCATGAGGTTCAAAGGCAAGTACCCTCCCCTGAAGTTAGATGGTTCATCCTGTCCTACAAAAGTAACCAGGTTCTAAGGGATCTCAATATCATTGATCCTTCACAAGGGTGGTTGTTCAGAAGGCAACTTACTTGCCAACCAAAACCCTCCAAGTTTAAGATCTCAATGAGCGTAGTATCGAGTGTCAACCAACTTCAGTCTGCACCAAAGCCGGTTACCTCACTACTTTCTAAAGGCCAAGATGAGTTAACTAGGGTTCTAAAAGTCAGTTAGTGCATTGACAACATATGGCAGCCTCAATATTATCCTCAACTTGACTTAAGGAATATAAGCACCAACCAAGAAGTCGCACTAACTATGGCCACCAGATCAACCGTATCGATATACGTCGTACAGTTTCCTTGGTCTATTGCCATTTACCTAAGGTACACTAGATCCGGGTTAGGACCTTTCACACATAAGAGCACCCCAACAATATAATAATAAAGCAAACAAGGCAAACAATTTAAAGTGATCTTAATTCCTAAGGGTACCCCTCTTAAATAGGTCCCCAGCAGAGTCGCCAGTTCTGTAACACGGTGGGAGAACTGACTTTAAACAATGTTGCGGATAGCAAGAGTCGCCACCGACTTTTATTTTATCCATAAGGAAAGGTTATAAAAGAACAGGAAAGACCTTAGAGAATATTTTGGGTCCGGGGGGTAGGTTATGAAAAGGGAAGGTGTTAGCACCCTTTTCATCCATGGTTATCCATGGGCTCTTAGGTACTTAAGCTCACTTTTGAATTGTTTTGAAAGTGTAGTGTGTGAATAGAAAATTTTCAGAATAGTTAATAAATAATCCATGTAAGGATGTGTTAAGAACTTGTTTGAAAACTTGTTGAAAATTTGTTTAAGTGTGAAAAAGTTTTGAAGTGAGCAAGTATCTAGGAGTAGCCTACCCTAATGTTTTAAGGTCTTTCTTATTCTTTATCCTTTCCTTAGTAAGACTATCCCTACTATAATGGAGTAGGTAGTCCTTACTTTGGATGTTAAGGGACATGTGAGGGACAATTGGATTTTTGAAGGCCATTGTGGGGTGTAATAAGCAAACTGGAGGGACTATCATCATTTTTCGAAAGGGACTCGATTCGTAAAGGCAACCATAAGGGACTTTGATGATTTTCTTTTTGAGGGACTTGCTTTATACACCCCACTTAACCAATATTCATAGGCAACTTGAGGGATATCCTTAGGAAGTGAGACGGCGATTAAAATCGACTTACGTGTGTGACGTGTTTATTTTAATTATCTTTATTTAAAAGTGATCTAAATTTATTTTAATATTACATACATGTTGTTACACTCCCTAATTACTAACCATAATAATAATTAAATAATTAAACAACTTTACATCCAAGAAACAATTACAAAATAATAAGCAAAATAATTAAATAGCAAAGATAAATAAAATATAAATAAGCAATAATAAATAATAAAGGGGGTTAATTCTAAGTTTACTCGGCAAGACATCGCATCTTGTGCCTACGTATCCTTACGGGAGTGGAATCAGAGTAATCGTAGTTCCCCTCAATAGGGAGGTTAGAAACTTCTTGACTGTGGTCAAGGTCTCAAGGGGAATAAACGCATCTTAAGGACACGCTTACGTGGAGTGTAGAAACTCCAAATCTCTACGTTGAAATGTTAAGTTGTAATTAGGGTTAAATCAGGGATTCCACGGCGGGAAACCCTAAAATGAGCGCGGCGGCTCTTTGACCTAATGCTAAGGGTAAAATTGTAATTTTGCCTGCGGCGAGGCATTTGTGAAAATTAGGGTTTGTAGTTTGTAGTTTTGAGGATTTGAAATTGAATGTGTGAAGTTTTACGGACTATTGGCGCGGCGGCCAAACAGTTAGACCTAACCTTCAGATGTGTGCAATGTGACAGAAATAATAGTAAACGCGTGAGATAATTGAATCATGCAAACAGAGAGATAATGTCATAATTTAAACCATGCAAGCAGAAATTTAAAGGCAGAATTTAAAGAGCGATTGTTAAGTTCGCGAGGTTACATGAGAGGAGCAGATACAATATGATAATGAAATTTGAATTGAACAATAATAAAATAAAATAAATAACGGTTCTAGTTATTATTTTAAAAAAAAGATTTTAGTTATTATTTTAAATTTATCTAAAAAAAAAGTTTTTCTTAAAAATAATAGGTTTTCATATTAATTTGGAAAAGATGTTAATGTTATTTATTTTAAAAAAACAGATTTTTATATTATAACAAATTTTAATAAATTAATGAATAACAATAATAATAATAATGGTAATAATAATGATAATAATGATAATAATAATAAATAATGATAATAATAATAATAATAATAATAATAATAATAATAATAATAATAAAGCAATAATGAATTTTAAATGTGCCAAATAACCCAACAATGTTGCTAACGCAGAAATGCGCTCATCGCAACCAGATCTAAATCGGACGAAACAAAATTTATCGCAAAGAAAAAGAAATTAAGCAAAAAATAGTATTATTGCTCACACAAAAATGCGATCATCGCAACCAGATCGAACTAACACAAATGTCACGCGTCATGCACACAAATGTGCAAACATCGTATCGACATAATTCGATCAAAAATCTTATATATATAAACTCTAACAATTTAAAAAATTATATATATATAAACGTAACAGTAATAGATAAAGAAAAAGAAATAACGGTAATAGATGAAGAAAAAGAAATAACGGTAAAAGATGAAGAAAAAGAAACAACAGTAATAGATGAAGGAAAAGAAATAACGGTAAACGATGAAGAAAAAGAAACAATAGTAATGGATGAAGAAGAAAACTAAATAACGGCAAACGGCACTCACTCCTCTTAGGTTTTTTTCATTCTCTCCTTTTTTTTCCAACAAGGCAACACATGTATATATAGGGAACAAATTAGGGTTAACACCAAATTGTCAATAATGTCCCTAAAGCCCATTTTAAAGCCCAAACTAAATAATTAGTTAAGAAAAAATAAAATTTAAATAATTTAAAATAATTAAAGTAAACTTAAAATAAAAACTAATAATCCTATTGATTCCTAAAATAAAAAATATTATAAAAAGAACAAAATTTTTTTCAATATTTTTTATTTTATGATTTTTTGGATATTTTTATGAATAATTTAGAAAAAAGTGAAAAAAATAATATTTTAAAAAATGATTTAATTAAAATACGAAAATAATAATTAAATAATAATAAAAAACTATTTTTGTTATTTTTTTAATGAAAGATAGAAAAATTTAGAGTAAAAATAATAAAAAACAAAAAAAAGTGACAAAGGTGAGATTCGAACTCTCAACCTCTCACACTCATAACTCCTTACACATGTCCTCCTGCCAATTGTGCCATTTTTACTTTTTAGAAAAAAAATGCATGCCATATGATATTTACCTGCAAAAAGTCAAACGACTACACAAATTTGTTAGTAATTGATTAAATGCAATGAAATGCGACGACAAATCTTAGGGCAAAATTTGGGGTATTACAGTTATTATGATAATATTTCTCACCCAACCTCTCTTTGATGTTGGCAAAAAAAAAATCATGAAGTTTGACTTTGGTTTGACCACAGTTGACCTCAGTTTGACCTTTTAACCGCATTGACTGCTTTTGACTTATCTGATCATCTGACTGAGCAAACTTTTGAGAAAAGTCTTGAAACTTGACATGGGGGTTCTTATACACATATAAGATGTTATGAAGCTCACTTGAAGTCTTGGAAGTCCATTTAGCCTGATTAAAGTCAAAACCCTAGTTTTGGATGCACTGCTTAGGAGGTGCATTGTCTGAGGGAATTGTCAACTCTTCTGACCAATTGTGAATTTTGTGAACCTTGTGAACCTTCTTGGAACACAAAGTCTTGTATTGTGAGGGCAAATTTTGGGGTGCAACACTATGATACAACTAACTTCAAACCAAAACAGCTATGCACACACCATAGGTAGATGATAATGAGTGAATCCAGATTGAACTTATGGTTGAAACTGGACTATAGTGAAAAGTCATATGTAAATTGCAAGGATAACATAAAGATCATGCATGAAATGAGGCAATTCAGTTTCAGGGCAAACATTGATTACAGCAAGCCTTCATACACCTAGGTTACAAGTTAGTGAGTGTGTTTGATCAAAAATTAAGGACCTGTACTGACTGTTTGAGGTGTTGGTGCTCAAAGTGATCATTTGTGTGTTTAGATGCACTTTCATGTTAGCATCTTGTGTTACACATTTTCAATCCAAAACAAACACATACACAGACCACATAAGCTATGTTGAATGATTCTAATCCCTCAAATATGTTAAACACCAACAGTTTGTGAAAGTAGTATGTCAAGGGGCAATGTTATGGTGGAAAATGCATATTGAAGTGAAAAACATGAGACAGTCAGTTTTGTTACCAAATGATGATGCTAACAACTTCTAAATGATGAGTAGGAAGTGTTCCAATGTGAACTTTGGTGAAAAACACTCTGATGCAAAAAGTGACATATGAAGTGGATGATGTATTTTTTTTTTAAAAGTGCATTTGAAGCATGATGCTATCTTCAAGTCCTTCTCACTCAAAACCAATCCTACTAACAGTTCATACACATAAAAAGGAATGATTTTATCACTCAAAGTATGCTCAATGTAAACAGGTTCAAAAAGTGGTGTGTCATGTGGTGATTTTCATGAAAAATGTGCTTTTGAAAAGGGCAATCTCAAAACAGCCAATTTTGGAGTATGAAAACTATGTCAACAGCTTACCAATGATGAATGTAAAACATCTCAATATGCACTTTGATGCAAAACAAGTGTGTGTGCAAAATGGCATGTGAGTTGCTTGTATGAAGTTTTGAAAGATGCCTCATAGGGTGTGAAACATGGGACAGTTTGTTTTGATGCCAGATGATTATGCAAACATCTCATAAATGATCAAAGTAAGGTGTTTCAAAAGTGTTTTTGGTGTAAAACAAACTTTATGTGAAAAAAGGTTTATGAGTTTGTTGGTATGTGAAGGAGATATCATTAGTGCAAGCATGTTCAAGTCAAAACAGAAAATTCACACAAGCCTTAAAACTATGACAACATGATTCACACCAGAAAACTGAGTAGAATGAATTGGAGCAAGTAAGGGTATTCAAGGTTTGCCTTATTCCAAAACAATCATACAAACCTGGCTGTAATGCTCAGATGAAGAGGTTAGCAGCAGGCCAGACATAAGTTGGTACCTCAGGCCTCAAAACTAGTCATTGATGTATGAACTGGTGCCAAGCAATCTTAACCTACACTCCAAATTTCCCCATCAGGCTGTGACAGCAGGGAAAGTGAAGTCTGGACACCACCACCAGCCAACAGTCCCACAGCAGGCCTAGCAGCCTTCCTCTAAAATGTAACTTGCCTTGGGAAGGATATCTCCAAAATCTACTTCTCAAAAGTGACACACAAAAGTATCCTCTAGTAGGCACTAACAGACCCTTCAATTTTAACAACCAGATTTGATTTGAAATTTAAACACAACTAGTACCATAAACCAGATCTGAGACCACACTCAAGTTTTGCCAATGAAGAAAAACTCCACATTCCATATTCAAAATAGCCAGCAGGACACAGGTTCAAATCCAAGGACAAAATCCAGATGGTTCTCCATAAATGAAAAATGCCCTAAAGTTTGGCTGAGGCTTTGGGAAAAGAAAGAGCAACACTCAAGCCTCATACCAAATTCACAAGCAGTAGCATACCATTTATTGTGAAACTCAAACCTGTTATGAAATTGGACCTTTAATATGATGATGCACCCTCTTCCAAAACAGAAATGGCATTAGGACTGATATGCTCAATATGCCTAACACTTGTTGTTACTAAATGGGCCTACCTAAACTGCTGTGTTCCATACAGCCAACTATGGATATGGATTTTGTCAACTGGTTTTGCTACTGACAGTGGGGGGTACAAAATTATTTTCTGTCATACACTCTTCAAAACAATCACACATACGAACCTTAAATGCACAAAAGAAGGACTTTAAATCCTTTTAGACAAAGATGTCTATGGCACTTTATGAATGATGAAGCAAAACAAGTGTAGTTGGTCCCAAACAAACACATATTATGTTTATGATTTCAAACATGTTTCAAATTAACACCAAAGCTATTTTCTGTCATGACAGAATTTTAGCATGAAACACACACATACCATAATTTTCGCATAATGAGCTCAAAAAATGCAAAAAATGAAACTGTGATGTAAAGCAAGAAGGAAGTGTTTACATACCTCTAATAGACTTGGTGGAGCAAGCTAGAATGATCAAGAAACCCAGAGAACTTCAATCTACCTTTTTGCCTTGAATCCTTCCTTTACTTTTAAGCAAAATGCACACTTTGAGACAATTGAAGAAGTATGCTTTTCCAATGGTCTCCAACACTTTAGACAGCTGAGAAATGATGTAGGTGAGGTGTATGAATGATTAAAACCTCAAGGAAGTGCTTAGAACAAGACTTGGTGAAATTTGTAGCTTTTGGTCAAAGTAACTTGGTGAACAAGTTGACTTTTTGATTTGTAAAATTTTTGGGTGGTTCAATGGTCTAGACACCTTCTATACCATATTTGGAGAGTGTATGGATGGTTGTTGGGGTGTTGGAAAGTATAGAAATGAGTTTGGGCAGAATTCTCTCCAAGACAGATTTTGGGGATTTTGTGAATTTTGGAGATTTTGAGAAATTAAAGCAAGATGTGGAAATAGTGATGACAGAGTTTTCCTATGGTTTTTAGCAGGTGTATTGTGTTTTGTATGAGGTGAAGACACCCTCCTTTTATAGGCAAATGGAGTGAGGTGCTTGCTTGGTGAGGTTGCCTCACTTTGAAGAAAGCTTGGAGATATTTTGAGAAAACCTCCCTTGGAGGGTTTTCTATTTGTTCTGATGCAAGGCCTCATTTGTCAATGTTCTACTAATTTTTCTGAGTTTGAATGCAGGCTAGGAAGTGTAGGGGTGTGGCTGGTGCAGCTCACTTTCCACCTCATGCTTTTACTTTTCAACTTTGGTGCAAGTTGCCCACTTGCAAGGCAATGAACTCCAATTGGTTTTTTTTTCTTGTTTACTTGCATAAATTTCTGTTCTCTCATGCCACACACATCTAATATGTCAAACATAACAAGTTGGATCAACCAAAATTGGCAGAATTGATGAAGTAGGTCACTTTGAAAATTTGGCCAATGTGGGACTATTATGTGAAACCCTCAACTTTGCACCTATGTAACTTTCTGCTCATAACTCCTCTTGAGATGTGCTAGTACTTTTTAGAAAGCCCTCACATAGCTCTAAAACATTCATGTTTGCTAGGAAGTCAAACTCCAATTGTAACTAGGTGAAAAATCCCCCCAAAGTTGGCTGCTCAAAAGCTTTTAAGGTGAAAATAACTTAAGAAATTTCCTAAGTTATTTTCCCTTCTTGGAATGTTTTTGCTTCTAACTCAAAAAAGATGCATTTTCTGGTTGTGGACTAGTATGGGACTTTTGTAGTACTTGTCAATAGCTTCAAAATGAGCTTTGAACCACCTCAATTGGATGTGTGGTTAAGGAGTTATGGTTTAGCCCTTTTCAAAACCCTAATTTCCCGATTTTTCGATTACTCCTTTATCCTTGATCCAATGGTCACGAAAGTTGATATGCAAGTCCAATATGACATGAGGAACAACTTTTTTTCACAACTTGAAGTCCAATTCATAAAATTTGGAGAGTTGACTTTTCGGTCAACCGTACGACCGATCAGTGATTACCGAGTCGCCTGTTGACATTCTAAGCCTCCTGAGACCTTGAAACTTCTTGGATGAACTTTATTAGGCTATATGAACTTCATGAATCACGATCTCATCATTTAAACACCTTCCAACATCAAAGTCAAACTACAGTTGACTTTTACTACTCCAAAACCCTAATCGGGTGCTCTGAAATGTACTGCTCTGAATTCTGGGGCAACAACCTCATACTGGCTTCTCAATTGACATTATGTAATATCCTTCGACCTTGTTTCCTATTTGAATGAGCCCAAAACATTGACTACTCACAAACCCTAAAGCTTCGATTTTGACTGCACGAAACCCTGATTCATCTGCAATTTGACAAAGACAGACTTGTACTGGGTTAAGGTTAGAAAATTCATGAGTATGCTCCTAAAATGATAATGAGAATCTAAGGGGTCAAAATTTGGGGTGCAACACTTTTCATAGGTCACAGAGATGACTTCCTCGATGGTCCAATTCTTCAAACCCTGGCCAGGGATACATGGCTTGATCCACGCATCCATATCGCAGTCGATATCTCCTTCCTCATCAGATACGACACTGATTCTTTCAAACACCACCCCACCATTGGTGAACTGAACAGGTCCTTTGTAATGCAGAGCGTTTTGTGAAGGAGACACATATGGGTTGTATCCCAATCCGAACTTGTCTTGTTTGTTGGGGACGCTTACCACCTCCCCCCATCCTTGTGTTGATCCAGATTCCACCACGACCCGCGCTTCCTTGTATGATGACATGGCAACCTCTGGAGCCTTGACCTCGACCGACGCCTTTTCCTTGATTTGGACAGTCTCAAAGGCCTGGCACAACGTTTCTTGAATTTCGCCATCGACTTCCACATATTTAAATGAAGACAAATGGCTCACCATGATGTCTTCTTCTCCACAAACAGTCACAATATTCCCATCCACCATATACTTTAACTTCTGGTGTAAAGTCGATGTTACAGCGCCTGCTGAGTGTATCCAAGGCCGACCCAAAAGACAGCTATAAGCAGGCTGGATATCCATGATGTAGAAAACTGCTTCAAACACCTTCGGGCCTACTTGGATAGGCAGAGTTATCTCCGCAAAGACAGATCTTCGGGTTCCATCGAAAGCCCACACAACCAAATCACTGGGCATACAATAAAGACCCTGATGATCAATCTTCATCAATGCTTTCTTTGGCAACACATTCAAGGACGACCCTGTATCAACAAGTACATGTGACATCACTGTTCCTCGGCATTCAAGTGAAATATGCAGAGCCAAGTTGTGGTTTCTTCCTTTCGGTGTCAAATCACGGTCAGTGAACCCCAACCCGTTACCTGCATTGACATGGGCCACCACCCCTTCCAACTGATTCACGGATATCTCTTGAGGTACATAAGCATTATTCAAAAGTCTGAGCAAAGCATTCCTATGAGCCTTAGAACATAACAACAGCGACAAGATAGAAATCTTTGAAGGAGTTTGTTGTAAGTGATCCATAATTTTGTAGTCAGTCCTTCTTATCAAGCGCATGAATTCCTCTACGTACTTCAGCAAAGTCTCCTTTTCTCTAGCCTGAGAATTCTCTTCCACCATCTTTCCTTTACCCTTATCGATCTTTTCTGCGTTTATTTCGGGTGGTGCAAATACTCTCCCACTTCGAGTCATTCCTCCAGTTCCCACCAAATTATCAACAAAATCCAACGGTGAACCCCTCAGTTCCTATTTTTAACCATTGCAGTAGACCTCGGCCCCATAGTTCTAAGGAATCGCTTTAGAACTTTCATAGGGTACGGGCCCTGCCTTTCTGAATATAATAGTGGGTCTCTCCGGAGGCGCGGTGTCGCTACTGCGAAAATCGGTGCCGGCTGAACAGAAGAGTCGCCACCGTGCGTTATTTATCCCACGGGAGGGAAAGGAAACGCTCAGAGTAAACCTCGCACAACACGGGAAAGGTAAGGTCGTCGCAACCAAAACCTGGATTCGGGAGTCGGTTACGCAAGGGGAAGGTATTAGCACCCCTCACGTCCGTCGTACTCGACGGGATCCACGCTTGTTTTCGGGTATGGATTGTTATTTCTATCTACTCTAAGGGTTAAGGGTTAAAAAGAAAATAAAAGGACTCGGCAAAGTATCGCACTTTATGCCTACGTATTCCCGTCTGGAACGAGAAATCAGAGTCAACGTAGTTCGCCTACCTACGGGAAAGGAGGGGAAGGTTGCTCGCTAGGATATCGCATCCTATGCCTACGTACTTTCATACAGCATGGATGATCAGAGCAAACGTAGTTCGGGCCACGTACGACACAAGCTTGTCTTGGTGGATTTTATTCCTTCTGAAAAAGGTTTTCTGATCAGCAGTCCAAGCGGACAAAAATGACGTCTTGGTGAGTTCACATTCTTTTACGGAAGAAGTGTCTTTTATTGTGTTTGAAATTTTATAGTGTTTTTCTGTTTGTTTTGAGAACAAAGAGATAGAACTCTAACCTACGGTTGCGAAGGGAATCAAACTAACCTAATGTTATCATGTATGGGTTAAGACCTAGTGTCTATCATGCTCCTCTCTTGCGCAGAGAGAAACAGAGATCCTAAGGGAATAGACGGAAACAGAAACAATATCAGATATATACAGTAAAGCGGTAAAATGCATGGATGCAACAATACAAGCGAGGCAAGGGAGTTCCACTCAACCTCGAACCTAGAAAACAATAGGCAAAAGTGAACAGGCTTCACTTTCAACCCAACAGGTTAAACAGCAAACAATACAGTCAGGAAAACCAATCAATACATCAGAAATGAAATACAGCAAAAATAAACAGCCACAGCAGCTCTGCATCAACACCTATCTCCAAGTCCTCTCCAGACAACAACAAGCTTCAGCAAGCATCAATCTCCATCTCCACAGCCTTCAAGCAAGGTCTTCATTATCAGTCTTCCATCTGCAATGGCTTTTCTTCAAGTCTCAATCTTCAGGATGAACATCAGTCAACAAGATGAAGGGAAGGAATGTCAGACAGTCAATTACCTACCAAGGGTGGTTCATTAACTGTTAACATTAAACAGAAAGTTTCCCCTCAAAAGTTCTATCTTTCAAATACATTCACTGATCCTTCCAAAGGAAGGAGGTGGATATTTGAAAGAGACTTTGAATCATAGGGAAAGGATGGATGCAGACAAGGCATTCCATGTTTGAGAAACAAGCTTTCTAATCTAGAGCTCTGCCTAGCTCCTAAACCCTAGTCTCCTCAACAGCTGCTAGCAAGAATCTCCTCTCCAATCTCTGGAAGTTGGTCTTCAGTCTCTGGATCTCCAATGGCTTCATCATCACAAGTCTTCAGCTCCCCCAATCCCCAGACAATCCCAATACCCACACAGACAAATAATAATCCCCAGAGGGCACACCACACCAATCAATCAAATATAGACAGTAATATACGAATAGCAGTAGGGGAATCCTAGTGATTTCTAAGGGATCTAATAACTACCCATAATCCCTATAGTCCCATAGCTAAAATATTCTATCTCTAAGTCCTAAGGGAAATGAATTAATTCTCCTAAGTTGTCACTTAAACCCTAATTCTGTTCATGTTGTTCACACCTAAACTAAACACCTAAAATTAATTCCTAAAAATATGAACTAAATTGCATGTACAAGCTAACAATGTCTAGTAATCAACCTAAAAATAATGGACAAAAAATATTAAAGCAACTATTAGAACAAAATTTATCAAAATCATGTATGAAATGAAACACCTAAAATAAGCATTTATTTGGAAAATATGGGAAAAATATCAAATAAAAAATAAAATGCAATTTTTATTTTTTATAATTTTCTAGACATCTTGAAGAAATTAATGCAGAAAGAATCATTGAAAAATATGAAGTTTATGATTTATTATGGTTTTTTTAAAGGATGAGAAAATATTAAAGAAATTAAAAATACCAAAATAGGAAATAAAAGGAAAGGGGGGTTTGAATAGCCAACGCGCTCAATTATTTTTCCAGGTGGGCCACAGAGCAGGGGGTGCGAATATCAAAATTACTGGGCCCATCACGTTTCAGAATTTAAACAAAAAAACAAAAAACTCAAAACGGTGCAGATAGCAATATTTCCAGTTGAATATTATTGGGCCTGCGCTTGGGAGGGTGTTATTAGCAATGAAAGTTTGAGCCCACTCAGAAACTTAAGTGAAACGCATCGTTTCACTCCTAGGACTTCCCTCTGTTTTTCTTTTTAAATCAGAGCCATTGGATCAGACTCCTAGTCAAGGTCAAAACCCTGATCGTGTGGCCATGGCTTCGTCTTCAACCTCCAGCCAAACCCTAGGTTCTGAAAACCTTAACCATGCACGAATCTTACACTCCTCTGTTCTCCCTTATACCTCCATGGATTCACACGACTCCAAGAGCAAAGTTGCTCTATAAACTTCCATCTACACAGCCATGATAATAACTTCTCCTAAAACTCACTCCATCAATCAACTCGATAGGAATAACAGTCATAAGCCACCATTTTCACCTGTGATCAAACCTCTCAATTCTCCATAATTCTTGTCCTAACATACTCTACATACTATGCTGATCAATCTGAGCCATTAACCTAAGATTATTTCTCATTATTCTTGATGTTATGCTCTCTAACAGAATTAGTGCACCATGATCAACATCCATGAAACTCATCCAAACTTACCAAAATCAATCATCTTACTTATCCTAACCAATCTATACTACCAATTCCCTATAATTCTCACTAAATCAAACAATTCGAATGACATTACCAACCTGGTGTGATGATGAAAACAGCTATGGAATTCTCTTGATCCAATGCTTGAAATGATGGGAAACTGATCAGTGAGCTTGTTCTTGACTACTGTATGCAATGACTTGGACTCAAACCTCTTGGATCTTACAATTCCAAGTTTCTTGCTCCTTGGAGGATGGAAGTGTGTGGCACGAGTTCTGCTCCAATCCACCAAATGCTTGTGAGAATTGTGATCTAGGGATGATGAGGATGAAGATCAGATCAAGAATGGTGAAGATTGGTGAAGATTTGAGGTAGTTTGAGAAACTTTTACAAATTGGAGAAAGTGAGTGAAACTTGTGATTTTGAGAGAATGTGATCACCAACCATGGCATGAACCATCTCATATCAATATATACATGAGGTTAGAAACTCCTAGAAACTTGGAGAAGCTTCCCTTGCTCAATTTCCCTTAGATTTGGTTTATGTATCTTCCATTACAAGTAACCATGGATAACTCCCAAAATGTGAACTAAGCTCAAAATTCTACTTTAGCCAATGTCTTTAAAATGATCTTTCCATTCAAAATGACCTATAATTTTGCTTCATTTGGCCAAAATATGAAAAATCTCATTTTTTAGGTCATTTTTATTCATTAAATCCAACAATTTTGAAACCTTGTGCTATGAATCTTTCAAATCTCTCATGGTCACTTTTCTAGACTCAAAATGTCATTTGGAGCAAGTTTGATGTTGTAAGTTTTTCCATTTGAGGCTTCCTTGTATGAGTTTTGGGCATAGGTTGAAATGACCTGTAATTCTCAGATGACCAAAATACCCTTTGCTTGCCAAGACCATAAGTAGAGTTCCACAAATCATATGAAGGCATACTATACCATTCTAGAAATCTAAGACAATTAGGAACAACTCTTATGTTGACCAGAAATTAATTTGAAATATCCTTGAGGGGTAAAAATAGCTTGGAAGTCAAGTCACTTTCACAGACAAAATTTCAGATACCTCAGATGACCTGTAACTTGCAAGGACCATAACTTGAGTTCTATAAATCTCCTTGATGTCTTCCACCACTCAAATTAAAGGTCTTGAGATCCTCTACAAGTTTCATGTTGGCCAAGGATCCATTTGAGACTTGAATTTTGAATTATCGTGCTGGGAAGTTTGCCCTAAATCAGGGGATTTTACACATAAACCCTAATTTAGAAACCTCTCTTCTTCTTGATTTCTCTTGATTCCTCCTTGGCACAACACCACATACATATCTACATGTCAAATGAGGCATCCCACATCTTTCAAACAGGCCTTGATGCCTTTCAATCAAGCATTTGACCTAGGGTTGACCTAGGGTTGACCCAGATGAAACCCTAGTTGACTGTCTTCCTCCACAACTCTTGTGACCACACCAATGACTTATTTCCTTCTCCAAATGACTTTCTAAATCCTCCAAGATGTCTAGATACTCCCCATGCTCAGCCCACAGCTCACAATTTCTTTGTTGATCCTCAGACACCCTCAGTTAGGAGATATACTCAATGTTTGATCTACTGACTTTTCCAACTTTCAAATTCTTTTCTGATGACTTGAATGAGATTGAATCAGAATAATAACCTCTTGATAGGCTTCTAGAGAGGAGAATAATGCTTGGTTCCCTGTTGGATGACTTGTTATGCTTATGCTATGCAGATGAGTAACCTATGTACATGACTCTATATGCAAATGCTAATGATATTGAAACATAAACCAAGTGAATAAGGTTGAGCAAATTTTAGGGTGCAACAGCTGCCCCTATTCAAGTGACTTGGACCCGATTGGGAGAAGAGCCCGGAGCCTTCAGACATTCGCGGTACGAGACGGTTGAATACTAAGAACCCGGAAATTTGCCAACCGCAGAAATAAACCGCGCCACTGCTTGGGAAACAACATTCATCAGCCGAATCTGACTGTTACGGTAACCCACTGATCTTGTAGCGACCGTGCTGGGGATTATTTTCGTCATCCTGAAAAAGATTCTATCATCGAAGAAATCTCAACTACACCTGTCCATGTTAGGACTCCACCTGCTATCACCACGAAAAATCTCGGCGACTTCGCTGGATCTGTCCACGTCAGGACTAAACTCTCTGGGTTAGGAATACTTCGTCCACGTTAGGACTCACCCTTCCACGTTAGGAATACATGTCCACGTCGGGACCCACCTTTCCACGTAAGGAATATATCGCTTTTCCTCGTAAGGAAACCATCTATTGTCTTGGTTTGTCCACGTGAGGACTCCACTTTCCACGTAAGGAATGCATCTCTGTCCACGTAAGGAATGCCATCTTCTTCCACGTAAGGAAACGAACTTCTTTTCTTTCCACGTCAGGAATCAATCTTGATATGTCCGCGTAAGGACTCAGTCTTTCCACGTAAGGAATAAACTCGTCTTTCCACGTAAGGAAACCGTTTTTCTTCCACGTAAGGAATGCTCTCGATATGTCCACGTAAGGACTCTAATCTTTCCACGTTAGGAATCAAACTTTGATCTGTCCACGTCAGGACTCTCACTTGAGGTGTCCACGTAAGGACTCAATCTTTCCACGTAAGGAATATATCATCTTTCCACGTAAGGAAACCACAATCTTTCCACGTAAGGAAACTCTTTCTGATTTGTCCACGTAAGGACTCCCATCTTTCCACGTAAGAAATTTGTCTTCTTTCCACGTAAGGAAACCAATCTTCTTCCACGTAAGGAATAAAATTCTTGATCTGTCCACGTCAGGACTAAATTTTTCCACGTAAGGAAACAACTTCTCTTTCCACGTAAGGAATAGACCTGTCCACGTCAGGACTCTCGTTTCGTCTTGATTTGTCCACGTCAGGACTCTCGTTTCGTCTTGATTTGTCCACGTCAGGACTCGCCTCTTGACTTACTGAGAAAATAAAACTTGTCCACGTTAGGACCCATATCTCAACCTGCTGAAGAAATAAACTTGTCCACGTCGGGATTTGCGCGTCTTTGACTTGCTGGGGAAATAAGACTTGTCCACGTCAGGACTCACACTTTGCTATCAGCCTGAAGAAGGATAAACTTGTCCACGTCGGGACCCTACACTCAATCAATACCGAGAACTCGAAGCTGTCCACGTTAGGACTAACACATACCGTCAAACTGGAAGAAATGTCCACGTTAGGACTCCATATTCCATCAATCCTGAGAAATCGAACCTGCCCACGTTAGGACTAGCACCTCCCATCAACCCGGGGAATTAAAACTGTCCACGTTAGGACTCCGCTTTTCTAGCACGAAGAAAACCTGTCAAGAAGTTGTCCACGTTAGGACTCATCCTTCCATTGGTCCGCAAACTTCTTATCGCTGACGTTACAACAACTTTGAGGCTGACTCTACTGGGGCTATTTGGAAATCAAACTACCGGATGCCTGCTCTGATAACCGGCGGTAGCCTCTGAAATTCTGGTTCATGAAACCTTTTAATGCTGACGTAACAACAACCTTGAAGGAACCAATCCGCTGGTCGGACTAGAGAAACTTCAACAAGAAACCCTGGCGGGGAAATAAGTAACTCTGCTTAGGGACAAAGAGAAACTTATCCTGCTGACTCTGTGGGGAGTAGTGCCAAAGCTGACACTTCGTTGAATGCCTCCTGCCGAGACTTCGAATATCTATTGATTCACCTGAGCGAGGGCTCTCTCTCCCTGCAAGAGAAACAGATACTTGAAACCAAACGGTTAGCCGACCTAGTTTATGTTTCAAAAATGCGTATGTTTGACAATGATGCAATGCTCCATTCGACATGGAAATGCTATGCTTTTATTTGGTGGATGCAAATGTGACACTATATGCCGATGCAAATATAACACTATATGCTGATGCAAATATGACACTATATGCCGATGCAAATATGACACTATATGCCGATGCAAATGTGGGCTCGAGCTGCTGGGATACAGGAAACCGCTTCAGCAAAATAAATGCTAAAGACAAATGCCGACTCCGCTGGGGATAGCCAGATGCTACAGAATTATTCCAGCAAAATAAATGCTGGAAGAGGAAGTCGACTCAGCTGGGAAACAGGGAACTTAAACCAAACACCTCGTTGAAGTAACGCCCTGCTGGGGGATATAACTCTACTGGAGAATAGCAGATGTGTCAAGTATGATTGGACTTCTGCTGGATAGTGAACTGATATCACACGGTATTCTGACAAAATAAATGCCGATGCGCCCCACCAACTCCGCCGGGGAGAGTCTTAATCTTCGAGTTCCACTGGGAGGAATGAAGACACTGGTTGGAAAGAGAACTCCGCTGGGGATGGGATGATTCTCTTGGGAACATCAACTGACTCCGCTAGGGGAGAGTAAATGACCCTGCGGGGAAAGGTAAACTGTCTGAATACAGCTCACCTATCTGAAATATTAATCTTCTGTGGCTAAACCCCTCTGCTTGAGACAAGGAATCCTTCTGGGGGACACCACACTGCCTTAACACAGCCTACAATTTTGGAATCGCCAATTCTGCTGAGAATAAATGGCTTTGTTGGAGCATGCCTTCTGGATAAGTTACGACTAGCTGGGGGGAATTCGATCCCTCTTCAGGAGGAACATGCACGACCTGCGTGGGGGTCGAGTCTCTCGCTATTACAATCTGTTGATCATCTTCCTCGTACGACTATGAAACCTGCAACAACACAAGCAAGACAAGACAAGCCTATGCAACCAAATCAACTCAGGTTAGTGACGTTATTTTCAGTTAATTCAACGCTTTAGCAATTGTTGGCAAGGGCCAGTGATGTTATACACATGCTAGTTTCAATAAACTTAGGCGTTTTATCATGCACGAAACAGTAAAGAACCAGCATCAAGTACTGAATAACATATTTTATTGATTGGGCCCCTGAATGGGCGGAATTTTTGTACACGGGATGTAACTCCTGAAAAGAGGAAGCTACGCAAAGCAGATATACAAGTATGCACAGGAAGCATAAATATTTTGACAAATTAAATTTTATACACATGTCGGCAACGGGGTGCAGACGAACACCACAAACTGATCCTCTTATGACTCATCCGACTCTAATGCTTTCCCGGTATTCACACTTCCAAAGAGGTTGTATCTGATAATCGACCCCTCAGGTATCCTCCCGCACTGAAGCTTAATGCAATATCAAATTCGGACCGCAGTTATTTGCGTTTCAAATCCCTAACTTTTGCGTGAACCGCCCTTTACGGGTTTTCAGTTCACCGGGATACCCTTTTTTGCCGAAGCCGCCCAGTGTAGGTTTTCAACTTCGCGGGTGTACATTTTTTCGATTTTATCCCTAACTTTTGCCCGAACCTTTCATTCTGTTTTTGGTTCGCCAGGATGCCCCATTTTTGCCTGGACTCTCTTTTTTCTGTCCAGCGGGTCAATTTTAAGCAAAGTATTTTTTAACTGCGTCTGAATTCACAGGCGACGTGAAGTCTTCACCGTCCATAGTGGACAACAATAAAGCTCCTCCTGAAAAGACTTTTCTGACAACGTATGGCCCTTCGTAGTTGGGGGTCCACTTGCCCCTGTGATCTGCTTGAGGCGGGAGAATCCTTTTCAGCACCAGGTCGCCCGTTTGAAAGCTTCGCGGATGTATCTTCTTGTCATATGCTTTCTTCATTCGGCTCTGGTACAAACGACCATATGCTAGAGAAGCTAGCCTCTTCTCGTCCATTAAACTCAATTGGTTCAACCTGTCTTTCACCCATTCTGCCTCGTCCAGCTGAACGTCTCGCAATACCCTCAAAGAAGGGATCTCAACTTCCAATGGTAGCACTGCTTCCATTCCGTATACCAACGAGAACGGGGTTGCCCCGGTTGATGTGCGTACCATCGTACAATAACCGTGCAAAGCGAAAGGTAGCATCTCGTGCCAATCCTTATAGGTCACCACCATTTTCTGGACGATCTTCTTGATATTCTTATTGGCCGCTTCGACAGCGCCATTCATCTTGGGTCTGTAAGGGGAGGAGTTGTGATGTTCGATCTTGAAATTCTGACAGAGCTCCTTCATCATTTTGTTGTTCAAGTTTGAACCGTTGTCCGTGATTATCCGCTCGGGGATCCCATATCGGCAAATGATATCTCTCTTGATGAATCTGGCCACCACCTGCTTAGTTACATTTGCGTAAGACGCCGCCTCCACCCACTTGGTGAAATAATCGATTGCTACTAGGATGAACCGATGCCCGTTAGAAGCCGTCGGCTCGATCTTTCCAATCATATCGATTCCCCACATCGAGAATGGCCAAGGCGATGACATCACATTCAGAGGACTCGGAGGCACATGGATCTTATCAGCATAGATTTGGCACTTGTGGCACTTCCTCGCAAACTTGAAACAATCAGTTTCCATAGTCAGCCAAAAATAACCTGCCCGCAGCAGCTTCCTCGCCATAGCATGCCCACCAGCATGCGTACCGAAGGTTCCTTCATGTATTTCCTCCATGAGCAGCTTCGCCTCTTTCTCGTCTACACAACGCAACAACACCAAATCGTGGTTCCTTCTGTATAAGACACCGTCCGGATTCAAATAAAAATTACCTGCTAATCTCCTGAGAGTCTTCTGATCTTGACTGGATGCCCCAGCCGGATACTCTTTATTCTTCATGAAATTAAGGATATCGAAATACCATGGTTTATCATCAGACGCTTCATCAATAGCAAATACGAAAGCTGGCCTGTCAAGCCGAGAGATAATGATTCGGGGAGCCTCATTCCAGAAGTTGACTTTGTACATGGAAGACAAAGTGGCCAGGGCGTCAGCCATTTGATTCTCTGCCCGCGGTACGTGATGCAATTCAACCTTGTCGAAGAAAGGCAACAATCTCCTCGCATAATTCATGTAATGTATCAAGTTGGGCTGACGTGTCTCCCATTCCCCTTTTATCTGATTCACCACCAGAGCTGAGTCTCCGTATACATCTAGATTTTTGATTCGCAAATCAATGGCTTCTTCAAGCCCCATTATACAAGCTTCGTATTCGGCTTCATTATTGGTAACTGGAAAGGTCAATCGGGCAGTGAACGGGATGTGCGACCCATGTGGAGTAGTGATGATTGCCCCTATTCCGCTACCGTAAGCATTCACAGCTCCGTCAAATATCATCTTCCATTTGGAACCCAACTCTGGTCCTTCGTCTGGCAACGACTCTTCACAATCTTTCATCTTTAGGTACATGATATCCTCATCAGGAAAATCAAACCTCATCGATTGGTAATCTTCAATAGGCTGCTCCGCCAGATACTCAGACAGCACACTCCCCTTTATAGCCTTTTGCGAGACGTATTGAATATCATATTCAGTCAAGACCATCTGCCAACGGGCAATTCTCCCTGACAACGCCTGCTTTTCGAATACATATTTGATAGGATCCATCTTCGAGATGAGCATGGTTGTATGATTCAGCATGTATTGCCTCAAACGCTTGGCGGCCCAGGCTAGCGCGCAACAAGTTTTCTCCAGCATTGAGTATCGAGATTCACAATCTGTAAATTTCTTACTCAAGTAGTAGATCGCATGCTCTTTTCTTCCTGTCTCGTCGTGCTGACCGAGAACACAACCCATGCTTCCCTCCAGAACTGTCAAATACATGATCAAGGGTCTCCCTGCCACCGGGGGTATCAAAATAGGAGGCTCATGCAAATACCGCTTTATTTTATCGAACGCCTTTTGACAATTTTCGTTCCACGTTACAGCTTGATCTTTCTTCAATAACTTGAACAATGGTTCGCACGTAGCAGTTAGGTGAGATATGAACCGGGCGATGTAGTTCAACCTCCCTAAAAACCCGCGCACCTCTTTCTCTGTTTTAGGCGTCGGCATTTCTTGAATCGCTTTTATTTTAGCAGGATCGACCTCTATTCCTCTTTCGCTTACGATAAACCCCAGCAGCTTACCCGATCTCACCCCGAAGGTGCATTTGTTAGGGTTCAGCCTCAGCCTGAACTTCCTAAGCCTTTTAAATAACTTCAGCAGATTCACTAGATGCTCTTCCTCCGTCTGGGATTTGGCAATCATATCGTCAACATAAACTTCGATCTCTTTATGCATCATATCATGGAAAAGAGTCGTCATCGCACGCTGATATGTTGCCCCAGCATTTTTCAAACCAAAGGGCATCACTTTGTAGCAAAATGTTCCCCAAGGCGTTATGAAAGTGGTCTTCTCCATGTCCTCTGGCGCCATTTTAATCTGATTATAGCCTGAAAAGCCATCCATGAAGGAGAATACGGAGTATTGAGCAGTATTATCAACTAGCACGTCAATATGAGGAAGCGGAAAATCGTCTTTTGGGCTTGCTTTATTCAAATCTCTATAATCCACGCACATCCGAATCTTGCCATCTTTCTTTGGCACTGGTACGATGTTAGCAACCCATGAGGGATATTTTGTCACAGCAAGGAAACCAGCGTCCCACTGTTTTTGAACTTCCTCTTTGATCTTTACTGCCATGTCTGGTCGAGTTCTGCGAAGCTTTTGTTTGACTGGCGGGCATTCTTCTTTCAGTGGCAGACGGTGCACAACCATGTCTGTATCGAGCCCTGGCATATCTTCATACGACCAAGCGAATACATCACTATACTCTCGGAGCATTTCAACCAGTCTTCGCTTGATATCGCTCTGCAGTGCGGCTCCGATACAAATATTCTTCTCAACCCCTTCCGACCCCAAGTTGATAATTTCGATGACCTCTTCGTGAGGCAGAATGACACGCTCTTCTTGTTTCACCAACCAAGACAGCTTTTCAGGGACGTCACTATCTTCGACAACCTCTTCTTCGGCCTGAAATACCGGGTGCTCGAAGTCGGGACGAGTCATAGGTGGTTCGGGGATGTCATCTGAAAATGTTATCCTGCAAAAGGAATGGTTAAGTGCTTCAAAATGCGTATAAAGCGGATAACCACGTTGCCATTTTATTGAAAAATACAAAACAAGAAAGACAGAGATTACAGTACTTGCACATGAAAAAAACGCTATTTATTTAATGATTAACACACAATGTTCATAACAACACAGCCCTAAGCAAATCACGATGCCCCGGGCAAGACATCAGATTATTCAACAATTAATAAAGCAAAGCATTACTGTTTAAGAGTCACAGGAACAAGCTCCTGAATAGACCAGTTGCACAGTCCTTGTCCTGGCGTGCTTGGCTGAATCCAGGCATCCATATCACAGTCGCTGTCTCCTTCGTCAGACTCCGAAGCAGCATTGATGGTTTCATGACATACTCCACTGGCAGAGATGGTTATTGGCCCTCTGAAACGGGGTGCCCCCACAGCAGGTACTGACGACGACGGTTGGTATCCCAGCCCGAACCGGTCCATCTTTACAGGAATATCTAGCACTTTGCCCCAGCCCTTTGCTTCTCCTGCCTCCACTAGAGCTTGAGCTTCTTTATACGACGAGACGACTATCTCTGACACTTTGCTCGGCCCGGGACCTTTGTCCTTGATACGCAAACCTTCAAATGTCTGGCAAGGTGTTTCGTGGATCTCTCCGTCGACCTCCACATATTTAAACGACGACAGATGGCTGACCAGGATGTCTTCTTCTCCGCATACGGTGACTACGCTGTCTCCGACCATATATTTTAACTTCTGATGCAGGGTAGACGTGACTGCCCCAGCCCCATGAATCCAGGGTCTTCCGAGCAAGCAGCTATATGCAGGCTGTATATCCATGATATAAAATTCCGTCGCAAACACCTCCGGCCCCACCTGTAGAGGCAATGTGATCGATCCAAAGACTGTTCTTCGCGTGCCGTCAAAGGCCCTGACTACCAAGTCGCTGGGTGTGCACAAGATTCCTCTGACATCCAGCTTCATCATCGCTTTCTTGGGCATCACATTCAGAGACGATCCAGTGTCGACCAATACATGCGACATTACTGATCCTCTACACTCAACAGATATGTGCAGCGCCATATTATGATCTCTCCCTTTCGGGGTCAAATCGAAGTCGGTAAAACCCAAGCTGTGGCCTGCATTTACATGTGCCAACACTCCTTCCAGCTGATTCACGGAGACGTCTTGGGGTACAAAAGAAGTATCCAGGACTTTCAACAAAGCATTTCTGTGAGCTTCCGAACACAAGAGCAGTGACAAGATATATATCTTGGAGGGCGTCTGTTGCAGATGCTCCACAATCTTATAATCACTTTTTCGAATCAAGCGCATGAACTCTTCTACCTCTTTCGGTGCCGCTTCTTTATCGCTTGCTTGCACTGGGATATTCTCAACCATCTTCCCTTTTCCTTTTGCTAGTCTTTCGGCCTCCACTTCAGGTGATATAAAGATCCTACCACTCCTTGTCATACCTCCTGAACCAACAACATTATCCACAGTCTCGGCTGGCTGCTTATCAACATCAATCTTTATCCCGTCACAATACACCTCCAACCCATATGACCAGGGGACTGCTTTCGTGTTCTCGTACGGGATTGGTCCGGCCTTAGTTATGGTGATCGGTGGTCGCTGGACCGGTGCTGCAATAGTGATTGTCTTCCGAGGAATCGTTACAGTGGCCACATCACTCTGATTATCTGCTACTGCCCCTGCAGGCTCTTCAGTTGCTGCTCGGTCGAACTGCAGTGTGCCTCCATCAATTAAAGCCTGAATTCCTTTCTTCAAATCATCACACCCCCCAGCTAGGGTCCAGCATTCTAAGCAATACTCGTCACATCCTGGATAAACACCCCCTTGCAGCAATCTGCTTTTTATCTCGCTCAGCGGCGTCTTTAAATCACCGACATTCATTATCAGATTCAACCCTTCCTCAGCCAGAATGGCGTTCGCCCCATGATTAGGCATGGGTTTCTGCACTATATTCGGACCTGCCGTTCCGAAATTGATAGTCTTATTGTCCAAAAGATCCTGCACAACGTGCTTAAAAGCATGGCAACCCTCTATATCGTGGCCCGGAGCTCCAGAATGAAACTCACAGTGCCTGCTTGCATCATAACCATACGGAGGAGTCCCCGTTATAGGTGCCAGAGTTCTCTTCTCTACCAAATTTAGACCCAACAGTGTCTGCAACAAATCTGCATAGGTTTAGGGAGGCTTCTCAAACACTCTTCTTGGTTTACCACCCTGGAATCTTCGCTGAGCCTGCTGTGCCCCCTGCTGTGGCTGCAGCTGCTGTTGCTGTTGTTGCTGAGACGGTTGTTGTGGTTGAAGTGGTTGTTGCTGATATGGGATAGTAACACTCGCCACCTGCTGCGGCTGATGATATTGGTTTCGTCCCCTGCCTCGGCCTCGGCCTCGGCCTCCAAATACTGCACTTGCCTCGCCCTGACGGCGCCCACCAAAAGCCTTCCTATTACTGCCAGATGCAGTTGATTCCTCAGCCTGGAACTTTCCTTGCTTAATGTTACGTTCAATCTTTTCTCCCATCAGAATTAGGTCTGAAAAACTGGCCAGAGATGTATGAAACAACATGTCATGAAATAAGCCTGTGAATGTGCCGACGAACATGTCATTCATTTCCTTGTCTTCTAAAGGAGGGCGGACCCTGGCAGCCATATCGCGCCACCTTTGCGCGTACTCTTTAAAGCTCTCCCCCTTCTTCTGAGACAGCCCTGCCAATTGGACCCGATTGGGCGCCAAGTCGCTGTTATACTTGTAGTGAGCTACAAATGCCTCTGCTAATTGCTTCCATGTCTTGATATTGGTTGGCTCCAACCCCATGTACCACTCTAGGGAAGGGCCTGACAAACTATCTTGAAAGAAATGCATTAGCATTCTCTCATCAGTTGAGTATGCAGACATCTTTCTGTAATAAGCCCGCACGTGCACTTTCGGACATGTGTCCCCTTTATACTTATCAAACGCAGGAGCTTTGAATTTTATTGGCACCCTCAAGCTAGGTACCAGACCCATTGTTGCCATGTCTAAGCCCACAGCACTTTGGTTCAGGACCCCCCTCATCTGCTCTTCCAGCATTCTGATCTTCTGGGAGTCATCCATCGGCCCTTCGAAACCTCCGTCGGAGAAAGCGTCCTCCTGCTGATCTTCTTGCCACATACCATTCCCAGCTCCATACCCATCATATCCATTATTACGGCCAGTCCTGATCTGATTCATCACTGGGCCTCGCCCTCTGTTGCCGTATCCCTGAACACCTCCAGCAGGCCCAAAAGCCATTAACCCAGCGCCGTTTCCATTTCCGAAACCTCCGTAGCCCTGATTGGCCACACCATAACCATCTTGCCCAAAGCCCTGAGCATTGAAACCATACTTCCCAGCGTTATCGAATCCCTGATCGTTGAACCCGAATCCAGTGTTGCCGAAGCCGTTGCCTCCCATATTATCGCCCAAGTTGACATCACCAAGCCCAACGTTATGGACAGCAGTCTCGTTCCCAACTCCGACGTTACCGTTCCCAGCAGCGGTAGCGTTGTTGATATTAGCAGCAGGTATATTGACTACAGGTGGAGCCACTGGCATGGGAGTGCCATCTCCATGAACAGTATCGACTCGCATAGACTGATGCTCCTCATTACCGTGACCAGCATTTCGGGCCAACAGAGGTTGGACCATGGCTTGCAAATTCTCCTGACCTTTTGCAATAGCTTCCATGGTCTGCATAAAGAGAGCTAGCTTCTCGCGCACATCTTGCATCTCGCTCTGCATTTGATCCATGATTCTTCGACAGTTGGTGCGAGTAGAATAGCGGTGCGGGTGCTGATCTGCAATCCTGAAAAGTACCTGGTACAGAGCAGAAAATAAGACACCACCCAAAGCTTACCTGTAATGCAATATGAATATGAATGCAATGTAATGTGTGTCTGTGCATTAGGGAAATTCATTCCCCGATTCTAGTGTGAAGGTGCCGGTGCAATGACAGTGCTAGAAATACAGAGATCGGAGTTGAATCACAGAAGGCCTCGTATATTGCAGAAAAACCAATAAGCCAAGAATACCATGTCACTGAGAGTACAATACGAAAGCATGACCTCAACCAACAATCCTGGTGATGGTCAGCACTATGCAAATAAAGCATACAAGTTACTACATGAAATGATCAAACCCTCCCATAAGTCTGGTACTCTTCTAGCAGCTTCTTGGTCTCCGGATGACTTGGTCGATCAAGCAGCCCTTCAACAAGTTGGTTTCTTTTCTTAAGAACACGCCGCACGTCTTCAGCAGTTTCTTCCCATGCCCCCTCTCCGAAGCGATCCTCTAGTTTACGCTTCTGAGACACAACTTCATCTCTACCTTTGATGGCCTTGTTTAGTGCGTTCTGGAGACTGTACCGAGTCATCACTTCTTCTTCACACTTCTTGATGCTGGACTTCAACTGCTCTTCGAGGTCGGAAATTTGCTGCTTCAACTTATCTTCCCTCTTCTTATTGTTGGTGAGCGTGGCATTCCAGGTCTTATTGCAAGAAGAGATTTCTCGGTGAGCGATGTCAAGCGCTTTCTTCTTGGATTCAAGCATGTCATGGGAGCTTCTGAACTCTTGCCCCAGACGTTCGCGCTTCTTCCTCTCCTCAGTCAACTCAGCCCCTAATCTGTTCATCAGCTTAATCTGCTGTTGGAAAGCATACACGGCCTTGTTTTTCTCACTGCGTATCTGGGCTAGCTCCTGCTCTAACCCTTCGTTGATCTTCATCAAGGCTTCTTTTTCTTTCACCACTTGCTCGTAGGCTTCCATGGAAACAGTAGTTGGCTCTGCTACCGGAATAGGAACAAGGATTGGTACATCTGGGAATGGCATCCGCAACTGACTTGCTCTCTCCTGGATCCAAACTCTGTAAGGTGCATAAGCTTGACAGTCGTTCTTCCCTAACAACGGCTTCCCTCTTCGGTTAATACGCGTCCAGGCATGCTGCAACTTGGCTAACAACTCTCCCTTCAAATCTCCAGTGAAGTACAGAGATTCCTGTACTTCTTTCTCCTTTGGCGGGTTCTTCAGCGCATATCCGAACTGACTGACCAACAGTGATGGGTTGTAGTTAATACACCCTTTTCTTCCAATCAGCGGCACATTAGGGTACCCAGAACAATTGAATATAAGCTCAGATCCCAATAGATCTCTATCAAACCACTCAACGTCTTCGGAAGATAGCCTCATCAGGCGCTCTGACCAGCTAGCGGTGGTTGCACTTTCCACAAAAGATCCCTTCATGGGAAGATGACTCTTGAACCACATATTCAACAAGGGAGCACAGCAGTAAACTACCTTTCCCCTTCTGTTTTCGTTCTTGTAGTGCAAGGAGTGGTAGAAGTCTCCGATCAACGTTGGCACTGGATTGCCGGCAGCAAATAGATGGAAAGCGTCTAGGTCTACGAAATTGGGCAAGTTAGGGAATAGCACAATCCCGTAAATGCATAGAGCCAAAATAGCATTGAAAACCACCCAACATCCGTTCTTGGCATACTCCTGAGCCTTGCCAACCAGGAAATCAAGAGAGAAACCTGAAACCCCAAGCCAAGAAGTCACTAACAGTTCTGCAGCGTCCATGTGCAAAGCTTTGGCTAAGTCCTCCAACTTGGGCTCAGCAGCAGAGTGAATAAATGGAACCTTGTTCTGCACGGGTAGCTCAGTAAACTCCACATACTCCTCAATGGTAGGCCCTAGAATGAAGTCAGCAAACGTAAAACATCTCAATGCGGGGTCATAGAACTGCATCAAGGTATATAGCCCGTTCATCTCATCAGCAGTGGGCTTGCAGACTAATCCCAGTAATCTCCCATGACTCATTCTGAAGCTTCTCCTAACCTCCTCATCAGCAAGAGATATCAGACCAAGCAAAGAAGTAATATCAGGTGAAGGCAGCTTATACGCAACTGTTTTCCTCAAACTAGCCATAATCAATACTCAGAAGTCTGGGCACTAGAATCGGAGGATATGCAAATGCACCTGCAGCACAGACACACGTTAATGGGATGCAATGATAATGGGTATGCAAACAATGCAATGCAAGTAACATGCAACAGGGACCAACTGCCATAGCTGAATAGCCTGAACCATATCAAGAAGTCTCAGATAGACTCTCTAGAAGTCCTCAAACCCTGGTCTCAGATAGACCTAAAACAAAGCTCCAACAATGGTCTCTGACAGACCCACAGCATAACTCTGACCGGTCTCTGATAGACCCCAAATCATAACTCCAATAGGTCTCTGACAGACCTCAGAACTCTCCAACAGGTCTCTGACAGACCTCATAACTCTCCAACTGGTCTCTGACAGACCTCAGAACTCTCCATAAATACCCAGGATCTCAGATCAAGAAATAAACCGGTATCTGAAGGTCTAGTTACCTGCATAACCCCAAACCCTCTCACAGGTGGATGTCCTAGTAACTGACAAAGGTATGGCATCCTATGCGGTCGTCGGCGTCACAGACTTTCAGGGTTGATGATACGATTCCCAGAAGGAGTGGCATCATCAAATCCTGAAGAGGCCTCACTTAGCCAACTTCCAAATGATCGGTTCCCGGAGTCGACAATTCAGCTGACCAACAACCCCTTCGACCCAAAGGGTAGAAAAAGAAGCCAACCAGAAGAACCTCGTCCGAGTGTAGATTTCATGAGACACTAATGCAAGCAAAGTCGGAACGCGCCCACTACTTTCTACTCTAATTCTAGGTGCACTCAAGCCCAGGTCCGGCTTATCTCTCAATCATAGAACCACCCATCACTCCCCAATACAGCAGTAATAATCAATATATATAATGCTGAAAAAGTCAGAAATATAAATCCATACAAAATCCTCGACGGGAAAACAAGCGTTAGGATTGACTCTCTTAAGGGACGTTGGATCCCAAATGCATAAGAACTATCGCAGTCCTTAGCGGCCAGGGGACGTTGGGTCCCCAGCAGAGTCGCCAGCTGTCGCTACTGCGAAAATCGGCGCCGGCTGAACAGAAGAGTCGCCACCGTGCGTTATTTATCCCACGGGAGGGAAAGGAAACGCTCAGAGTAAACCTCGCACAACACGGGAAAGGTAAGGTCGTCGCAACCAAAACCTGGATTCGGGAGTCGGTTACGCAAGGGGAAGGTATTAGCACCCCTCACGTCCGTCGTACTCGACGGGATCCACGCTTGTTTTCGGGTATGGATTGTTATTTCTATCTACTCTAAGGGTTAAGGGTTAAAAAGAAAATAAAAGGACTCGGCAAAGTATCGCACTTTATGCCTACGTATTCCCGTCTGGAACGAGAAATCAGAGTCAACGTAGTTCGCCTACCTACGGGAAAGGAGGGGAAGGTTGCTCGCTAGGATATCGCATCCTATGCCTACGTACTTTCATACAGCATGGAAGATCAGAGCAAACGTAGTTCGGGCCACGTACGACACAAGCTTGTCTTGGTTGATTTTATTCCTTCTGAAAAAGGTTTCCTGATCAGCAGTCCAAGCGGACAAAAATGACGTCTTGGTGAGTTCACATTCTTTTACGGAAGAAGTGTCTTTTATTGTGTTTGAAATTTTATAGTGTTTTTCTGTTTGTTTTGAGAACGAAGAGATAGAACTCTAACCTACGGTTGCAAAGGGAATCAAACTAACCTAATGTTATCATGCATGGGTTAAGACCTAGTGTCTATCATGCTCCTCTCTTGCGCAGAGAGAAACAGAGATCCTAAGGGAATAGACGGAAACAGAAACAATATCAGATATATACAGTAAAGCGGTAAAATGCATGGATGCAACAATACAAGCGAGGCAAGGGAGTTCCACTCAACCTCGAACCTAGAAAACAATAGGCAAAAGTGAACAGGCTTCACTTTCAACCCAACAGGTTAAACAGAAAACAATACAGTCAGGAAAACCAATCAATACATCAGAAATGAAATACAGCAAAAATAAACAGCCACAACAGCTCTGCATCAACACCTATCTCCAAGTCCTCTCCAGACAGCAACAAGCTTCAGCAAGCATCAATCTCCATCTCCACAGCCTTCAAGCAAGGTCTTCATTATCAGTCTTCCATCTGCAATGGCTTTTCTTCAAGTCTCAATCTTCAGGATGAACATCAGTCAACAAGATGAAGGGAAGGAATGTCAGACAGTCAATTACCTACCAAGGGTGGTTCATTAACTGTTAACATTAAACAGAAAGTTTCCCCTCAAAAGTTCTATCTTTCAAATACATTCACTGATCCTTCCAAAGGAAGGAGGTGGATATTTGAAAGAGACTTTGAATCATAGGGAAAGGATGGATGCAGACAAGGCATTCCATGTTTGAGAAACAAGCTTTCTAATCTAGAGCTCTGCCTAGCTCCTAAACCCTAGTCTCCTCAACAGCTGCTAGCAAGAATCTCCTCTCCAATCTCTGGAAGTTGGTCTTCAGCCTCTGGATCTCCAATGGCTTCATCATCACAAGTCTTCAGCTCCCCCAATCCCCAGACAATCCCAATACCCACACAGACAAATAATAATCCCCAGAGGGCACACCACACCAATCAATCAAATATAGACAGTAATATACGAATAGCAGTAGGGGAATCCTAGTGATTTCTAAGGGATATAATAACTACCCATAATCCCTATAGTCCCATAGCTAAAATATTCTATCTCTAAGTCCTAAGGGAAATGAATTAATTCTCCTAAGTTGTCACTTAAACCCTAATTCTGTTCATGTTGTTCACACCTAAACTAAACACCTAAAATTAATTCCTAAAAATATGAACTAAATTGCATGTACAAGCTAACAATGTCTAGTAATCAACATAAAAAGAATGGACAAAAAATATTAAAGCAACTATTAGAACAAAATTTATCAAAATCATGTATGAAATGAAACACCTAAAATAAGCATTTATTTGGAAAATATGGGGAAAATATCAAATAAAAAATAAAATGCAATTTTTATTTTTTATAATTTTCTAGACATCTTGAAGAAATTAATGCAGAAAGAATCATTGAAAAATATGAAGTTTATGATTTATTATGGTTTTTTTAAAGGATGAGAAAATATTAAAGAAATTAAAAATACCAAAATAGGAAATAAAAGGAAAGGGGGGGTCTGAATAGCCAACGCGCTCAGTTATTTTTCCAGGTGGGCCACAGAGCAGAGGGTGCGAATATCAAAATTACTGGGCCCATCACGTTTCAGAATTTAAACAAAAAAACAAAAAACTCAAAACGGTGCAGATAGCAATATTTCCAGTTGAATATTATTGGGCCTGCGCTTGGGAGGGTGTTATTAGCAATGAAAGTTTGAGCCCACTCAGAAACTTAAGTGAAACGCATCGTTTCACTCCTAGGACTTCCCTCCGTTTTTCTTTTTAAATCAGCGCCATTGGATCAGACTCGTAGTCAAGGTCAAAACCCTGATCGTGTGGCCATGGCTTCGTCTTCAACCTCCAGCCAAACCCTAGGTTCTGAAAACCCTAACCATGCACGAATCTTACACTCCTTTGTTCTCCCTTATACCTCCATGGATTCACACGACTCCAAGAGCAAAGTTGCTCTATAAACTTCCATCTACACAGCCATGATAATAACTTCTCCTAAAACTCACTCCATCAATCAACTCGATAGGAATAACAGTCATAAGCCACCATTTTCACCTGTGATCAAACCTCTCAATTCTCCATAATTCTTGTCCTAACATACTCTACATACTATGATGATCAATCTGAGCCATTAACCTAAGATTATTTCTCATTATTCTTGATGTTATGCTCTTTAACAGAATTAGTGCACCATGATCAACATCCATGAAACTCATCCAAACTTACCAAAATCAATCATCTTACTTATCCTAACCAATCTATACTACCAATTCCCTATAATTCTCACTAAATCAAACAATTCGAATGACATTACCAACCTGGTGTGATGATGAAAACAGCTATGGAATTCTCTTGATCCAATGCTTGAAATGATGGGAAACTGATCAGTGAGCTTGTTCTTGACTACTGTATGCAATGACTTGGACTCAAACCTCTTGGATCTTACAATTCCAAGTTTCTTGCTCCTTGGAGGATGGAAGTGTGTGGCACGAGTTCTGCTCCAATCCACCAAATGCTTGTGAGAATTGTGATCTAGGGATGATGAGGATGAAGATCAGATCAAGAATGGTGAAGATTGGTGAAGATTTGAGGTAGTTTGAGAAACTTTTGCAAATTGGAGAAAGTGAGTGAAACTTGTGATTTTGAGAGAATGTGATCACCAACCATGGCATGAACCATCTCATATCAATATATACATGAGGTTAGAAACTCCTAGAAACTTGGAGAAGCTTCCCTTGCTCAATTTCCCTTGGATTTGGTTTATGTATCTTCCATTACAAGTAACCATGGATAACTCCCAAAATGTGAACTAAGCTCAAACTTCTACTTTAGCCAATGTCTTTAAAATGATCTTTCCATTCAAAATGACCTATAATTTTGCTTCATTTGGCCAAAATATGAAAAATCTCATTTTTTAGGTCATTTTTATTCATTAAATCCAACAATTTTGAAACCTTGTGCTATGAATCTTTCCAATCTCTCATGGTCACTTTTCTAGACTCAAAATGTCATTTGGAGCAAGTTTGATGTTGTAAGTTTTTCCATTTGAGGCTTCCTTGTATGAGTTTTGGGCATAGGTTAAAATGACCTGTAATTCTCAGATGACCAAAATACCCTTTGCTTGACAAGACCATAAGTAGAGTTCCACAAATCATATGAAGGCATACTATACCATTCTAGAAATATAAGACAATGAGGAACAACTCTTATGTTGACCAGAAATTCATTTGAAATCTCCTTGAGGGGTAAAAATAGCTTGGAAGTCAAGTCACTTTCAAAGACAAAATTTCAGATACCTCAGATGACCTGTAACTTGCAAGGACCATAACTTGAGTTCTATAAATCTCCTTGATGTCTTCCACCACTCAAATTAAAGGTCTTGAGATCCTCTACAAGTTTCATGTTGGCCAAGGATCCATTTGAGACTTGAATTTTGAATTATCTTGCTGGGAAGTTTGCCCTAAATCAGGGGATTTTACACATAAACCCTAATTTAGAAACCTCTCTTCTTCTTGATTTCTCTTGATTCCTCCTTGGCACAACACCACATACATATCTACATGTCAAATGAGGCATCCCACATCTTTCAAACAGGCCTTGATGCCTTTCAATCAAGCATTTGACCTAGGGTTGACCTAGGGTTGACCCAGATGAAACCCTAGTTGACTGTCTTCCTCCACAACTCTTGTGACCACACCAATGACTTATTTCCTTCTCCAAATGACTTTCTAAATCCTCCAAGATGTCTAGATACTCCCCATGCTCAGCCCACAGCTCACAATTTCTTTGTTGATCCTCAGACACCCTCAGTTAGGAGATATACTCAATGCTTGATCTACTGACTTTTCCAACTTTCAAATTCTTTTCTGATGACTTGAATGAGATTGAATCAGAATAATAACCTCTTGATAGGCTTCTAGAGAGGAGAATAATGCTTGGTTCCCTATTGGATGACTTGCTATGCTTATGCTATGCAGATGAGTAACCTATGTACATGACTCTATATGCAAATGCTAATGATATTGAAACATAAACCAAGTGAATAAGGTTGAGCAAATTTTAGGGTGCAACACCACTCATCCTACTTGACGTAATTGCTTATTGTAATATACTTGTATATGCTTGGTTGTAACTGTTGTACCCCAAAATTTGCCCAACTTTTTTCTTTACTTAGTTTATTGCATTAGCATTTGCATATCATGATCATTTACAGGGGAGCAAGTGTTTATTTGTGGATAGTCCTTTATTGGCTTAAAGTTCAAGCAAAGACATAGTCAAGGAGCAATTAGAGGTTGTCAAAGGGGTAGGTTTTATCATTGGTGTTAGCATGAGGTAGAAGCTTGTTGAGTGCCTCAGAGGTCATGGTGGAGTGGAGATGGTCACTCAGTTCATCTAAGCAATGCTTGAGCAAAAAGGAGGGAATTAGGGTTTTCAATTCTGATCAAGATAAATGTATTTCTTGGGGCAAGACTTGTTCCCATGGTCTTCCATATATCTTGATATGTTTGAGGATGAGAGGTTGACCACCAATTTTAATCAGAGGAGCTTCAATTGATCAGTCAATGGGAAATCAAGAGATTTGGGAAAAAGTCAACCGTATAGTGAAAAAGTCAACTCATGACTTTTTGAGGTCAAGATCATAATTCTTAAGTTCAATGTGACAAATGGATGGAATTTGATCAAGAATATCAAGGGAATCATAAAAAAATTAAGAAGAATGAAATATACCCGTGCGGGTATATTGGGGTTTTAGAATGAAATATACCTGTGCGGGTATATTGGGGTTTTAGAATGAAATATACCCATGCGGGTATATTATGGTTTTAGAACCTTTTCATAAATGGAAGGTCTATGTTTGGAACGACCATCTTCAAAGCCATTTTTCTTCATGATCAAGGTTCCAAATGAATTTTTCTCCAACATCAAAGTTGTTCCTTGTATTACAAGCTTTCCGGAAAGTCCTAGAAGTCCTCCATTGGATTTGTGAAGCTCAAGTTATGGATGCGCAAAGTTGAAAAAAATAAGACAATTTCATAACTTAGAATTTTTTTTCTAAGTTGTTCATGGGCAGTTTGCTTGCCACGATTTTCAACCACGAATTTCATGGTCTTCCAATGGTCCAATGGAACTTTCATCAACATGAAATTTTTTCTACTCCATGCCCTCTTTCATTTGTGCCCAAGATCAAAGTGATTGGATTTGTGAGCACAAAGTTATCATTGATCAAAGTTGGTACATTGAACATGTTTTCCAAAGGTTGAAATATGGATTTTTGCTGATTCATTTTGTTCATCAGCCTTAACATCCCCCCATGCGCATGGGAGACTGTGTTTGTTGCTCCCAAGTCTTGCCAAAAATAGCCAAACCCCGTTTTTGCCATTTGGTCCATTTTCAAATAATTCCCTAAACAAGTTTTGAGCCAAAAATCTGCCACTGCCCAATGCTTTCTCCATGCTGCTGCAAGCTGGTCAAGAAAGCTACTGATGCATAATGATAGCAGCAGTAGCTGCAGCACATTTTCAGCATCCACCCTTTATTCAAAAATATGATGGAAAGGATGCAAATCTGCCCTTAATTCTTTTCACCTCAGTCAAACCCTAAAAATCTCCTTCTCACTGGGTATTTAAGCTAAGCAACAGTTGAACCAAACCCTAGCCACCATTTTGAGAGAAATCAGATCTTACATATTTTGCACTCCTTTGAAATTCCCACGAAGAAATCACTTGCCTCTTCAATCTTTTCTCAAACTTTTCACCATAACCTTGTTATCCAACACTGCTGGGAAGGTTTATGCAAAATAGAAGTGGGTGACTCTGTTCTCTTTCAAGTTATTCTGAAGTCAGTTGGTGGTTTATAAGAAACTAGGAGTTTCAAAGCTTTGAGCTGTGCTGCTAGTTTGCTTTGGAGGCTGCAAGAGGTAAGCATCACACAACTCTTTGGTTATTGTATCATTAGCATTAAAAGCATGTGATGGGTTCTATTTTAATTTTGGTTAACTGATTCGAGTATGAATATGCCATGAATATGCCTTTAATATGTGTTGTCCCTGTATTCTGAATCATGAGTGAGGTTCTGTTTTGTCACAGATGTGTAGGTTCATGTTTTTGGCTAGGTCATGTGTGAAAATATACATTTGTGTGATAATGGTATTGTGATGTTAAAATACAGCAACTGTTATGTTTTTATTGAATTTGTTATGAGTTTTCTTGCAACATATGTGTGAGTTCTTGTCTTGAAATCATATGCATATATTTCATGTGTGTGTGTGTGCAAACTGTTTTGAACTGTTTTGAACTTTTCTTTGAAAATGTATTTTAACACATAAGCTGCATGATACTGATATCACCCATCATTTCCAAATTGATAAGATTTTGTGCTACTTGCTGTTTGTAAGCAAAATACCCTGTTTGTTTGAAGTTGTTTTTGAGTTTTCATCTTTGTTGAGGCATAACATGTTAACTTCATCTATGATCATTGTTAGAATCTTTGGCTGCTAAGTTCCTGCTGATAATTCATGTTATTTATCTTTTCAACCTTAAGTGGCTTTACACTCTAGATGTGTATAAACTCATAGCATGAATTGGGATTGATAAGCATATACCCCCACGGGTATATAGTGTAAGCAGTTTGATAAGCATATACCCCCACGGGTATATAGTGTAAGCAGTTTCAATAAGCATATACCCCCACGGGTATATAGTGAAAGTATCTAACTCGTATGAGTTGTCTTCACCAAAACATAGATGGCTTTGAATCTTGATTCCACATGTTTTAGTTTTGTGTTGGTGTGTTTGCACTGTTGGCTGCCATAGAGGATGTATGTTTGCATGGCTCCTTTAGACTGTTGTTTTGCTGTGTTGATCATGAGGATTTGGTGCTAGCTTAACATGATTTTGTTCAGATTTGTGTTTTGATTTTTTGTCAAAAATCATTTCTTCATGTGTTTGAGTTGGATAGTTCACCAAGCTGTCAGCTTATTTTCTTAGCTTTGTTTGTGAGTTTGAAAAATATCATTGAGAATATTACTTAGATTGAACATTGTCATAATGGTATTGATTGATTTGAATTGATGGGAATTGGTCATTCTTACTGCTGTGAGTTGAAATTGATGTATGTTGTTGTGTATGTGAACCATGGATGGGATTTGGTGTTGGGTATTGGTCTTTATTTGTTATTGCAAATTACAACTGCTTCTACTACTTGATATGGACAATACCATGTTTCTGAAATTCATTATATCATGCTGTGAAACTTGAGTACATCAACCTGCTGATCTTTGTTATGTTTGCCATGTCAAGTTCTCTGCCTGTTGCTTTTAGGATTTGTTTTTCATGCTGCTTGTTTGTGCAAATCCAGACCTTGGTCATATGTTAGCTGCTGTTATGATGGCAGTATTTTGGTTGTTGTTCTCATTGATGAATGCCTAGCTTGTACACTGCTGCTAAGATCATTGTTGAATGTAAAATGTGTTTTGTCTTGGTGTGGAAATTTTGTATATGCTGAACTGTCTTGAGGATCATGTTTTAGGACTGTTTGTTGTTGTTGGCATGATTATATGTTGAAATGATCCATGATAAACATAGCTTTGAATTTTCCTGCTGTTGCCAGCAACTGTGTTTGTGTTAAGTTTGTCAATTTATACATGCTCATTGATGCATACATGCTGGCATTATGACAACAAGTTTTGTGGCACTTGGCATTTTCTATTTTGGATCTAAGAAACAATTTCATGGGTGTGTGCAAACTGTTTGTTTTATACCAGCTGTTGGAGCATATATTTGTCTTTGGACTTGTTTTTTTCTTTGATGTGCTTATGTCTTGTAAATATTAAACCAATTGCTGTCATGAGCTGTGAATGAATTGATCATTATAGGCCACTTTGTTTCATCTTGTTTCTGTTGCAAACAGTTTTGGGAGATATCATAGCAGCCTCATGTAATTTTGAGTTTTTTTTGCTGACAGTGTATTTTTTAAGCCCTTAGACGTTTGATTCATGTTTTGTTTAAATCATGGTATATTGGATTTGTATTGTTTGAGTTTGTGATGGTTCTGCTATCATTTTGTTTTGGTCATTTTCAACTCACGAACAACTTTACAACTCAACAGCCATTTTGAGATTTAGTGAGGATTTGAGCTCAATTCTTTGAGAATAATCATAAGCAGGATATTTGAAACATGTGCAGGCTACTCTTTTGAAGATCATGTTGTTGCATTTGCTACCATTTCTGCCCTGAATTTGCAAATAAGATTTCTGCCCTGAATTTGTCACTTTTTACACTGAACTTCCACCAGTGGAAGTTCCTTTAAAAAATTGCACGAAAATATTTTCTGTCACTTTTTGCACTAAACTTCCACCAGTGGAAGTTCCTTTAAAAACTGCACGAAAATATTTTCTGTCACTTTTTGCACTGAACTTCCACCAGTGGAAGTTACCTTTAAATTTGTCTGAAAAAAAACTTTTGGTCAACCTTTGCACCATTTATCATCTTCATCATCTACGTATTGGTTGGAGTACCATTTGTCTAATATGTTAGTGTGTAGTTTATTTTTAATTTATCTCTCTTCATTTTTATCTTATTTTTACTTCTTTTTTTTTTTGAATTAATGTGTTTCTGGTTTATCATTTTATTTCACCTTGTTATTTTCTTTCTCATTTCATTTGTGAGTGGATTATTTAGTGTTTACTTGGCTTTGTGCCATGATCCCCCTAGGATTCCTAGTCCCTCCGTTTAGGATGGGAGTAGGAGAGACATTAGGTGTTCAATCCTTTGCATGATAACATTAGGTTAATTCTCCCTTTTTATCCCAACCTTAGGAGCATTGTACATGATAACTATAGGGTCCAGTTTCCCCTTAGATCGAGTCTTTCTCTTCTCACCTTAAAGCAATCATAAAACACCTAATAAAGGTTAGTGAATGTCGTACGTTACGAGCCTTAAGCTATTTGGGAAATGGTTGTTGGAAGGTTTCCTTTCAATGGCTTGATTGTTTAGTATAGCACCCTTTGGGTGATATGCGACGCATTCACTCCTAAGTCATAGTCTCTAGTGCGATATGAATTGCAAACCAATTCAAAAAAACACTTCTTTCTCTAAAAAACACAAAAACAAATCATTCAAACCCTTTTTGCCCTTTGGGGCCTTTAATCAGAAAAATCTTTTCAGGAAAAGAGTGTTGTTAACTCTTAGTTCTACCGCAAACGGTAACGCCTAAGTCTCCCATGCTCGAGCTGCATACACCAACTGCTAGAACTACTTGTTAACCCTACTCGGGCCTAAAAAACAAGTTGAAAAATCTGTGTTCCCCTCTAGCCCGAACTACGTTTGCTCTGATCTTTCATGCCAGATGAAAGTACGTAGGCACAAGACGTGATGTCTTGGCGAGCAACTTTTCCCCCTTTTCACCTGTAGTTAGTCGAACTACGTTGACTCTGACTTCTCATTCCAGATGAGATATTTAGGCACAAAGCGTCGTTGCTTTGCCGAGTCACTTCTTTTTCCTTTATCCTCAAGCCTGTAGCTAGATAGTTTCAATCACCCTTTTAGATAGACAACAAGCGTGGATCCCGTCGAGTACGACGAACGTGAGGGGTGCTAATACCTTCCCCTTGCGTAACCGACTCCCAAACCCGAGATTTGGTTGCGATGACCGATCTTATCCCTCTTTTTGTTAGGTTTTCTCTTAGCGTTTCCTTTCCCTCTCTTGGGATAAATAACGCACGGTGGCGACTCTTCTGTCATTGCCGGCCCTCGATTTTCGCAGTAGCGACAGCAGGCGACTCTGCTGGGGATCAAAAATCCCCTATGCGAGTCAATCCTAGCGTTTGTTTGTTTATTTTTGGGGTGTGTACATATGTGCTTTATTTTTCCTTAGGTGCTTTTCGCATTTTATTTTCCGCATCATATATCATATTGTTGTGCTGTGGGGAGGGATTGTTCTGTTGAGAGATAAGCCAGACCCAGGCTTGAGTATAGACCTAGCATTAGAAGTGGAGATTAGTGGTGAGCCTGTATGCTTTGCATGCACCAGCTAGCCATGAAATTCGCGCTCAGACGAGATTCTCTTTAACGATTTTCTTTCTAGCCCTTTGGGCTAGAAGGAATTTTGGATCTGAGGATTGTCGACTCTGGGAACCGATCACTTGTGAGTCAGCTAAGTGTGGGCTCTTCAAGAGATGATGATGCCAAACCAGAAAGGGTGAACGTATCATCATTTCTAGAAAGTCTGTGACGCTGACGAACGTATAGGATGCCAAACCTTGTCAGTAGATAGGTCCTTACCTGTGAGAGGGATGGGGGTGCAGGAAACTTTAGCCTTCAGACTACCCGGTTCTTCACAGTTTGGATGTCAGTGTGTAGTTATGACTAAAGCGAAGCGCCGGTCGTCTCAAACTACAACACAACAATCTTGATCCCTTGTTTGCATGTGCATTTTGCATTTTCATTTGCATATCATTAACATGTATCTGTGTTGCAGGCGCATATTTTCCCTTTCAATTCTAGTGATCTTGTTCCTGTTCTGACATGGAGTCTCTGAAGAAGACAGTTGCCTACAAGCTCCCTTCTCCTAACATCAGTTCTTTGTTGCGTTTGGTTGCCTTAGCAGATCAGAAGGTGAAAACAGAGTTCAATGAATCCTATGGGAAGTTACTCAATTTGGTGTGAAAGCCTTCAGTGTTCGAGTTGAATGGCTTGTATGCTCTGTTCCAGTTTTATGACCCTCAGTTAAGATGTTTTATTTTTCCTGACTATGTTCTGGCACCAACATTGGAAGAGTATGTCGCGTTACTAGGGGTTACAATATTGGATCAAATGCCTTTTTACCATGTTGATATCGAGCCTGACCTAGCTAAGCTCACTGTAATCGTTCATCTTGATGCTTCAGAGTTCTCAGGAAAATTGACCAAGTTGAATGGAGTGTATAGGTTTCCTCTACCTGTTCTGGTTGACAAGGCTTTACAATGTGCAAAAGACAGTTGTTGGATTGCGTTCAATGCCATTCTCGCTCTGTGCATATATGGTATCATTCTGTTTCCTAACTTGCCAGACTTTGTGGATACAGACGCTTTCTATATCCTTGCTTCAGGGAATCCAGTGCCAACATTGTTAGGAGATGTTTACCATTCCATCCATTACAAGAATGAAAAGCGAAGAGGTAAAAATGTGTCTTGCTATGTACCCTTGCTGTATAGGAGGTTCTCCAATCATCTTCCGAAGAAAGGTCCGTTTGTTACTACTGTTAGCACCTCAGATTGGTCTGCTGGGTTAATGGGGTTATCTGCAGAAAACATCGTATGGTTTGATCATGACATACTTGGCACAGAAATCATATATAGTTGCAGTGGTTTTCCGAATGTCCCATTGGTCGGAAGGAAGGGTTGTATTAACTATAATCCCTCTTTGTTGATTAGACAATTTGGATATGCTTTGAAGAGTCCTCCTAAGGAAGAAGAGATACAGGAATCTCTATATCTCACGGGATTGCTAGAAGCTGATACTTTGGTCAGATTGGAGTATGCATGGAGTAACATTCATAGACGAGGCAAGGCAATGTTAGGGAAAAGCAATAATTGAGCTTTTGACCCCTACGTGGTTTGGATCAATGATAGAGCTGCCAAGTCTCTAATGCCGTTTCCCTCAGTTGCGCCCTTGTACCTCGTCATGCCTGAAGAACCTACTACCGTGGATATTCAGAAGTACAACCAACTGTTGCGTGAAAAAGAGGAGTTGAAGAGAGCGAAGAAGAATTAGAGAAAGAAATTATCCGAATCCGAAGTGAAAAGATTGATGTTGTTCGTGCCTTCAAAAGACAGACTAAACTTGTTAATAAACTGGGTACTCAATTAAAAGAGGAGACTAGTTCCCGAGAACGAGTGGGTAAAGCTTTGAAAAGCGTCAGTGATGTCCTCTCCAGCAAAAAGAAAGAATTGGAAAAAGCTCACCTGAGGATATTCAAATTTGACATCAAATGGAATGCTCTGTTAACCAACAACAAGGAGAGGGAAGATAAATCTTTTCACTTTGTCTTGATGCTTTTTCTCTTATTTGCTGTTGTTGTTTGTATTCTGACCATCACCAGGGTTGTTGGATGAGGTCATGATGACTTTCTGTTGTATTCCTTTGACGATGTATGATGATACTCTATGTCTTATTTCATTTATGAGAAGTTTTCCTTGACTATCTCTGTGGTTCTTCCGTTCTCTCACCATGCTCGTGGAACTAGAATCAAGGGGGGAGTGTCCTTGAAACATATTTACATGTCTGCATTCTGCATTTTTTGCATCATTCTGGATTTGCATTGCAGGTGTTTCTGTTAACCTAACCTCTTCTTGTGGTTCTCCAGAGAGAGAGAGATTTTGTTTCAGGATTGAAGGGCAGCCTATTCACCGTTATTCTACACGAAGAAACCACCAGAGGATTATGGATCAAGTTCAGCTCGAGCTTCAGGAATTTCGCGACAGGATGACGCAATTCATGGAAGTTATGTAGACTGTAGCTAATGGGCAAGACCAACTTAGGACTTTGGTGCAACCTTTGATCGCACGAGTCTACGAAGATGGTGTGTTACATGGAGGAACAACTACCAACCCACCTCTGGTTGAGCCTCAGCACGCTAATAACGTAATCCCCAATGCTGGCGGGAACGGAAACGGCAATGATGTTGGAAATGTAAACGTCACTGGGAATGATAATGGAAATTTTGGAACCAATGGTAATATCGGTGGAGGAATTGGTAACACCGGAGTTGGAGCCCGAAATGCAGGGAACGCCAGAAATGTCGGTCAAGGGAATGGGTATGGGCATGAAGTTAATGGAGTCAACCAGGGTAATCTGTATCAGCCATGGCTTGAGGATCGACAGGAAGACTTTTTCTCATTGAAAGATGAAATGTCTGCTAAAGCTGATAAAAGATTTAAGTTATTGGAGGAACAGATGAGGAACCTCTCTAACCAGAACTCCATGGGGCTGGAAATAGCCAATCTAGGGTTGGTTCCTGCCCTAAGAGTGCCACTCAAATTCAAAGTTCCCACGTTCGACAAATACAAAGGGGATACTTGCCCGAGGGTTCATGTGCGATCCTACTATCAAAGGATGTCTGTGTATTCAAGCGATGAAAAGATGTTGATACACTTCTTCCAGGACAGTTTGTCTGGACCATCACTCGAGTGGTACATGGGATTGGAGCCCACTCAGATTAGAAGTTGGAAAGATTTGGCAGAAGCTTTCGTTAAGCACTACCAATACAACAGTGATTTAGCGCCAAACTGAGCGGAACTTCAAAATTTATCGCAGAGAAGTAACGAGTGTTTTAAAGAATATGCACAAAGATGGAGAGAGCTTGCTGCTAGAGTTCAACCTCCCATGGTGGAAAGAGAGCTAACTGATCTATTTGTGGCCACATTACCGGGAATTTACTATGATAAGTTAGTGAGCAGCATGTCTGGGAGATTTTCGGACTTGATTATTACCGGCGAGAGGGTTGAAAACGGTATTAAGATGGGAAAGATACAAGTGGCAAAAGGGACATCATCTGGAGGTGGAAGAATGTTTTTTGGTGCGAAGAAGAGAGATAACGAAACAAATGCAGTGTCCGGCTTTAACAACCGAAAAAGATACTTGGATCAGCGTCAACAGCGACTGTATTACCAGCAACCACCACAAGTAGCAAGTATCGCCATCCCGGCGGCACAGCCTCAACAACAACAACCACGTCAACAACAGCAGCAACGACCTCAACAACAGAATTATGCACCGGGGCAGTTCCAAGATCGGAGAAGGGTGGTGGATAGGCACTTTGACACACCACCAATGCCCTACGCTCAGTTACTACAACACTTAATTCAACTGCAGTTGGTCCAGAAAAGGACAATGACACCTATAACTGGCCAACCACCTCCCGGATGTGACGCCAACGCTAGGTGTGAATTCCACTCTGGCACCCCCGGCCACAGTATCGACAACTGTAAAGCCTTCAAACACAAGGTACAAGACCTTATTGATAGTAAGGCTATCAACTTCAATCAGGATGCACCAAATGTAGATCAAAATCCCATGCCTAACCATGGTAGCGGTGGCGGTGTGAATGCTATTGTCAGTGAAGAAGGCCTCAACTTGGTGTCCAGGGTAGAGGATCTGAAGACGCTGTTAGGTTTCGTGAAGAGCAAGTTGTTAGAAGGAGGGGTGTTCCCAGGCTGTGGGAAGGATTGTGAAGACTGTATGATCTGTCCCGAAGGATGTCGGAATCTGAAGAACCATATACAGCACATGATGGATGACAGTTTATTGCAATTTGATAGAATCTGTGAGAAGAATGTTGAAGAGGTAGTCATCGAGGATAAGGATAAGGTGGCCACCATATCCATCCCGTACAAAACAATTACAATTTCCGCGTGTCGCTACTGCGAAAATCGGCGCCGGCTGACAGAAGAGTCACCACCGTGCGTTATTTATCCCATCGGAGGGAAAGGAAACGCTCGAAGTAAACATCGCAAAAAATGGGGAAAGGTATGGTTGTCGCAACCAAAACCTGGATTCGGGAGTCGGTTACGCAAGGGGAAGGTATTAGCACCCCTCACGTCCGTCGTACTCGACGGGATCCACGCTTGCTTGGGTTGTCTAAAGGATGCAAAACAATCTATCTACGGCTGCTAAATCTAAACGGAAGGGAATTGACTCGATAGAGCGTCGCACTCTACGCCTACGTATTCTCAAGAGAGAAAGTCAGAGTCAACGTAGTTCGGGACTACAGGGAAAATTGGCTCGCCAAGACCTCGCGTCTTGTGCCTACGTACTTCCACACTGCATGGAAGATCAGAGCTTTACGTAGTTCAGGCTAACTACGGCTAAACAAGGTATTCTCACACAACAGTGAGAAATCAACTGGTTTCAAAGGTACGGGAACCTACGGGAAAAACTAGGGTTTGGTCTCAAATGCACTCGGGCAAGAGAGAAAAAAGGGTATCAATTAGTCGTCAGCTGGAAAGTCTCGATCGCACAGCAGCGAGAGAACAGAAGTCAGTCGTTAGTGTGCTCGCTAGGATATCGCATCCTATGCCTACATATTCTCGTCTGGTACGAGAAATCAGAGCAGCTGTAGTTCGGCTACTTCGGGACCACAACTCAAATCTCGTTTTATTAACATTCTGAAAAATGATTACAATGATTGAATGCTGAAAATAAATCTCCTAGGAAATACTATCCTATCCTATCCTAAAAAATCGAATGGAAAATAGCCCCCTAACAAGTGGGCTTCTAAACTATCCTAAAAAGGGTAAAATATCTCTATGAAGAAATGCACTCTAAAAAATATTAAGTCTACTTTAATATTTTTCCTCTTTTTTTTTCAATTATTTTCTCCTTTCTTTCAAAATATTTTTTATATATTTTTCATATTTTTTCTATGTCTTTTCATCTCTTTTTCAATATATTCTTCTCTTTCTTTTTTTTCAATATATTTTTCATACTTTTCTCTATTTTTCTCTTTTCCATATTTTTTCAAATATTTTCTCTTCCCTTTTCTTTTTCTTTTTTTCTTTTTTCAATATCCTTTTCTTTATTGTTTCTCTTTTCAATATATCCTTTTCCTTTTTTTTTTAATATCTCTTTTTCATTTCTTTTTTTTTTCATAAAACCATAAAAGAAAAGAAAATAGGGGGAGGGGGTACACAGTTTACAGGTATGCTAAGCAGAAATAAAAAACAGACTGGGCCCAGCCCATAAGCAGCTCATAACAAAAAAAAAAAGAAACCCAGGGAGGGGGGTGTACGGACGTGAATCAGGGTGTGGAAGTAGCCATTGTATTGGGCTCAGCCCAATGCCCTTCAGCAAAAAAAAACAGAGGGGAAAGTGCAAAAAAACGTTGGGCCTCGCAAACCCGGCCCATCTCCTCATCCTCTCTTTTCATTCTCCCATTCTGAAACCCTAGTCCTCTCTCTTCGCCGCGCCGCCGTCTGAACTCTCTCCGTTCAAAATCTCTTCTCCGTCTCACTCTCAATTCATCCTCACCCTCACTCAATCTTCCTTTCCTTTTCATTCCAATTTTCGTTTTACAATCTTCTCAACAAGGAAAAAATAAAACTACAAACTAATCACGATCTGGAAACGAGAACTCCACTCCCCTGATGTCTTCGAAAACAATCTTTGATGAAGATTTTTTGAAACAGTTCTGGAAGGTTTGACGAGCGAGGATGAGAACGTCGTTGTTGTGGTTGAAAATCTTTGAAGATTTGGTACGAAATCAAGAGGATGATGAAGTTCTTGTGAGGAAATTTCTGGAGATGATGACGAATCCTGGATGTTTCTGGAAGGTTGTTCTTGATGGATGAAGTTTGGATTTGCGATGAAGATTGCTTGATGAATTGAATTTCTGGCGAACTCGAAGTGTTGATGAAGAACACGTATCGTTGATGAAGGTTGTTTGGGGGAGATCCTTGAGAGTGAAGAACTTTGACGAACTAGATGAGTATTGGATGCACATCGATGATGATGATGATCGGATTTCTGGATTTGTTGATTATGGAACCTGGAAAAATCTGGAAATATGACGAACGGTTGAATCTGATGAACGAAGATCTGAGATGAGATTGATGAGGATCTGGGAGTGAGGAAAACTGATGGATCTTGTGAATCATCGATGGTGGTTTTCTGTTGAAGGATGTTGAAGGTTGATGATCGGTTGAAGGTGAAGGTTCTCGCCGGAAAGAAAGTTGTTGATGGTGATCGGAGGTGGATATTTCTGGGAATGAGGTGAAGATTGAAGGAGGATGAAGATGATCGGATCAGGATTCTGGGTTGGTTGGAGGTTTTCTGGTGACCGGTACCGCGGTCGGAAGTGGTTGGTGTCGCCGGCGATGGACTGTTGCAGTGGTCGCCGGCCATGCATGCCGGCCGGTGAAGGCTTCCGGCGAGGGCAGGTGGTGGAGACGCGTGTCAGCGAAAGTGGAGGGAGACGCTGCATGATTCCCACGTGTGTGTGCGTGGCAGTGTGAGAGAAGGGAAGGGATGACGTGGCATTCTGTGAGGTGCGTAACGTGGGGTCTCCCCTCATTCAACACATGGATCAGATCTATTTAAATGCTGAGATTTTTCTGGATTGTTCTGGAAGCTTCGCTGGAAATGGATTCTGGACTGATTCTGCGAATGGGCCTTGCTGATGAATTTGGATAAAGCCCAACGAATTAATCTGATAAAAAACTCAAAAAACCTGCAATGAGACAGATCAGCCCAATTACACTAATTAACCTAAACCTAATTAACTAAACTAAACTCAATTAAATTCTATTAATTAACAAACTCTAACAAATCCACTAATCCAAGAAAAACTCTAATAAAACCTATATTAAAATTTTATTAAATTCCTAATAACATCTAATAAAAAAGAAAAAATCTATTTATCTCTATATTAAAAAAGCTATTAAATTCTATACTATTTAAAAGAAAATTTATTATATTCTATAAATCCAAAACAAAAATCTATATTAATTCTATATAAAAAAAACTATATGCTTCTATCAAAACCAATTAATATCTAATATATTCTAAAAACTATTAAAAATATTAAAACCTATTAATATTCTATATCTAAAAATATATTCAAAAATTCAATTAATATTCTAAAAGAAAAATCTATTAATATTCTATAAAATTCTACATTATCCTAAAATGATTAAAAATCTATTTAAACCCTAAAAATAGCCAATAAAATCCAGAAAAATCACAATAATTCCCAGAGGAACAAAATAAGCACCGAACGACACATAACACCGCGAGAGCGCACCAAAATAGCCGGTAAAAATAAACGGGCACCGAAATATCCCAAAAAATACGATTCTACCTATCTAAACTGATTAAAAACACCCGAGACGCGAGAGGAGAGCTGTGATTCCGATAAAATCAAAACAAATGAAAAATATGCACTGTATGCGATATGCAGATGCGAATGCGGTCATGCGTCGAAACATCGAGCCAGATACGAGACCCGGTTGGTCAAATTTTAGGGTGCAACAACTGCCCCTATTCAAGCGGCTTGGACCTGAATGGGTGAAGAGCGCTCAGCCTTCAAACATTCGAGGTAGATGACGGTTGAATACAAATGGAACCCTGAAATTCGCCAACCGCGGGAATATACTGCAAAACTGCTTGAGGAATAGCTTCCAATGAACTGAAGTTCGGTTGTCACAACAACAACTGGTCAATTTTCTGATAGATTTTCTTCTCCTTTGCCACCACCAATCACCTGTGTGACGCCACAAGTATTGGAATAATGCTTCAAAAAAGCAAACACCTTGATTCCCATCTCTCTCATGGGATCAAATCCGGTCAACTCACAGTTCACTGCGAACTTGAGGACAATTCTCCTAGGGAATTCTGAATCGACTGCTTGGCACCCATTCTGTCAACAGGCCGCAACTTCAGAAACTTGATATATGATAGTCTCTGTTGTTGTTTTTTTTCGATGCTGACGTAACAACCAAATAAAGAAATCACTCTGCTGGGGAAGACGAGAAGCTTAACCACACAACTCTGCAGGTGAACGAATTCGAAATCCAATAGGGTAACCAACCTGGTCCAGGTTTCGACATGCGTATGCTTGAAATGATGCAATGCCCTATGACATGTAAATGCTATGCGTTTTGCTTGAAAATGCGATGCCCAGACGACATGGAAATACTATATGTTTGTATGGATGCTATGACGCTATGTGCAAATGCTAATGCAGGCTCGAGCTGCCAGAGAACACCAGGTCTGCAAACCACATGGCAAAATAAATGCCGAAGATAACGTCAACTCTACTGAGGATTAACCGGAGTCACAGAAACATCTCAGCAAAATAAATGCTAGAAACGGGAAACCAAATCCGCTGGGATAACCGTCCTACTGGAGAAATGAAAAGGCAACCCTGCTTGGCGACTTTATTGGGGAAAGAAAAGAACTCTGCTTGGGGATGCTCCCTTCAAACCATGGGCAACTGATTGTGCTCTGCGGGGATTGACCCGAACTGGGGTTGATTGCACGCAGCCCGCTGCTGGAAATGCCCCTACTATCAAGGATATCAATTTTAATCTGCTGAAGAGTAGCAATTCTAATTTAACAACCTCCATAAGGAATTCAAACATTAATCGGAGCACTGGTATCTGTCGAGTTTCGTATCGGGAAACATGACAACATGCGAGTCATTGGGAATTACTGTGTCAGATATCTTTAGGTTTTTGTTTTTGCTTTTCTGGTTTGGGATAAAACATGGACTATGTACACAATGGAAAATACTAGACGAGAACTAGCATTCAAAGGTAGACTACCAGATGAGAACTGATAGGTTAGGTAAATTGAACAAACATTGATTTTTGTGTTTTTGAACATCAGACGGGGCTGACTGGATAACAGACTGAGGCATAGACAACCAGGCGAGAACTGGCTGAGAGCTCACGTACACCAGACGAGAACTGGTATAACACACAGGTTAAGCACACGATGATTAGACGAGAACTGATTACACAACGACATGTACCAGACGAGAACTGATACACCACTTGAAGAAATAGTGACCAGACGAGAACTGGTTACAATAAACTACACCAGACGGGAACTGATGCTTACAATAAACTGCACCAGACGGGAACTGATGCTTACGGAAGAGTAGGCCAGACGAGAACTGGTTACCGGTTTGCCAGGCGAGAACTGGACTTTGAGAATGACTGATTACTGACACGCAACAGGTTTAAACTGCAGGATAATGATCCAACGACAACACGGCTCTTCTCGGAATGCTGATGTTTTTGATAAGGGTATTGACATGATTCCCCGATACTCAACTCTGGCTGGGGATAAATAAACTGGCCTGAACAACTTGCCCCCGGTACACTCAACTGGGGGATAAAAAGACTGGCTCGAACAACTTGCCCCAGTACAATTCAACTTGCCCCGATCTAACTCTTGGGAATACCTGCTCTGAACAGCTTGCTACGAGACGACCTCGAGAATATTTGCCCCGGTATCTGTATGACAACAGAATTCAATCTCCATTAGACACCTATCAACCCAGTTGGTTTCAACACTCTCTGCGGTGACTTGCCCCTGAATGAGTGTTCTAGCGACTTAACCCGATCTGATTATCCCTCTGAAGTATCTGCTTTCAAATCTCCACGCTCTACATAATTGCCCCTGATTGGGTCTCGAGAAGACTCATTCCTGATCAACTGCTTCTCAAACAAACTGCCCCTGATCAACTGAAGCTTAGGGACTTGTCCTCAGACTAACTGATACTGAACTTACTGGAAATCAATGCCTCTGATTCACAGGTCTTCACAGCATACACCATTCTGGTTCAGACTACTGAATTACTCAGTCATGCTTGATGATTCCCTGGTGGAATTTCTTTCATGCCAACTACTAACCTGCAATTAAAACTGTCTATTCACGAATGGTAATCTTAATGCAGTGGTTATGCAGATTTTGAAAAAATTTGAGCTGTCACTCATTTACATGCATATGATTGTGAGTGACGAATGAACCAGAGTTCAAACGCAATGCTTACGTGGTCAGTGAAAAATACAACAATGATGTGACTAGCAAGTCAAGAAGGAGTCAGGTTACTCAACCTTATCGTAATGCGTTTTCAGAATAACCCTACCTCAATTAGGTCTTTTAAGGGTTGTATCGTGGTCGGGTTCACGGTTCGTGAAACAAAGGATATTTGGCTCAAATTTTGATTTGTACCCACCCCTTCTACGTGATGATCTCCGATCCTAAGGTTCAGTTAACCTGGCACAAGCGCTCGCCTCTTCGAGAGGTATGTTGAATGGTAAGAACCACAATTAAGGAATTTACAAGGATTTCGGAGTGATAGTTACTCCTTTTCGTTTTCGGTGTCTGTGTACACGACTTTGTGATTTGCTGGGGAAAAATTTTTATCCCTCTTTTCATTCTTTTGATTCCCTAATTTTTGCCTGGACTGACTCATTTTGAGTTCTTTTCGATTTTTTCTTTTTGAAGTCCAGCGGGATGCCCTTATTTTTGCCTAAGTATTAGCTTTCCGGCTTTTCTTTCTTTCTACTTAGCGGGCTTTCTTTCTTCTTTCTTTTGGAACAAAGTCGTGTGACACTGGTTGTCTTGATTGTTCCGAAAGGATTGTAACTGTCTCACTCCTGATTGGTGAGGTTTGACCTCTTGAAAGGCATAAACTGGAATTGGTCCTTGAAAGACAACACTCCTCTGCAAGATTTGAATGCTTGGTCGAGCTAACTGACAACTACCCTGCCCCGGGTTAAGATGTGAGGGTTTAAAAGTCCGAAAAAACTTCTACTTCCTGGCTCGAAGTGGTTAACAAGGGACTAACTCCTTATATCTCCAGTGTTTGGGGAATTTAAACAATGCCTTGTACGTCATCGGTAAAGTCTTATCTGAAAGCATGCGATCATCGGTTATGAGTTTAGTTTCGTCATCCTCCCTCCAATCTTTGCTAGTCACAGGGGTAAAGTGGAGTGAATAAAATGCAAGTGTCAGTGCAATGCAGTAAATGAGCGACAGCGACATGATTAATTCAGAAAAATGCATAGTTACTTTATTATTATCACCATTCGAAACATACAATGTTTAAAAGCAGGTAGTAACTAACAGAAAAGAAACTACAAATGCAAATGATATAAGAGCCTGAGGACTGCCAATGCTGAGGCGCCTGCCTGTCTGAACCACTGGCTTTTGCTGGGGAATACTTTCCGAGTCTACGAGCTTAGACAGTTGAGCGGTTGGGATGAACAAACAGAAATCCTTCTCGAAAGGAAATGCGATCCTGATCAATCAACTGCTGTACTTTTGCCTGAAATGCTTTACAATCTTCAGTTGAATGCCCTAGAGAGCCACCATGATAACCACACTAAACGTGGGGATTGTACCCAGGAGGGTAAGGTTCTGGAACTGGCTTAAGAGCTTTCGGCTCCACCAAAGACTTCTGGATCAAAGACGGTAGCAGCTGGCTATACGGCATAGGCACTGGGTGAAAAGGAGCTTTCCTTCGTTCCAAGTTGCTACGAGGTCGGTTCTGATTCTGACGCTGATTCTGATAACCTCGACCACGAGTTTGCTGATTTGCAATGGAAGCGACATAAGATTCCTGATAGAGCGCCCCAGGTACGGATGTCTGTTCAGTATAACAAGCCACAGGAGGTACTGATCTCTGATAAGGTGAAGAACCAACAAAATTCACTGATTCGCTTTGAGGATATTCAACCTTTGGCATGACTGCGTTGATCACAACTTCTTCTTCATCCTGATAGTCACAAGGATATTCAGTTTCACCAGCTTGATCATTTGAAGTAACCTGAATTTTCCCAATTCTTATGGCATACTCAAGGCGTTCTCCTAATGCTACCATGTCAGAGAAACTTATTGGAAGTCCGAGCAATCTTTTGAAGTACGGATCTTGTAGGGAATCTACAAACATGCTTGCCAGCTCTTGGTCTAACAGCGGTGGACGCACTCTAGCAGCAAATTCTCTCCATCTCTGAGCATACTTCCTGATAGGTTCATTGTCCTCTTGAGACAGCTCTTGCAAATGCATGCGATAGGGAGCTATGTCTAGGTTATAATCGTACTGCTTCAGAAAAGCTCTGGCTAAATCCATCCATGATTGAATCTGATTTCTCTCTAACTGCATATACCACCTCAAAGATGCCCCAGTCAGACTAACTTGAAAGCAATGAATCATCAATTTGTCATCTCGTGCAAACGCAGTCATTCTTCGACAAAACATCATCAAATGCAGCTTCGGACAACTATCTCCCGTGTACTTCTCAAATTTCGGCACTTTGAACTTGTAAGGCAACACCAGGTCAGGAACCAAACACATGCCTACAGCATCCAGGTTAACAGCATCTTTGGCTTTCAAAGCTTTCATTCCTTCTTCCAACGCTCGGAGTCTTCTATCCTTCTCAAGAGCTCTTGGATCTACCATCCCAGCCGTTGGAATATCTCTTCGGTAATTCATCACAGGGAAAGCAACACCTTGATTGGTAACAGGAGGAAGACGCTCATTCTGGGCAACAAACTGTTCATGTCGACCTCGGTTTTCAACAGAAGGTTGTACAACTTGGTTTGCAGTAACATTGTTCACTTGCGGGAAGTCTTCCATAGAATCATACAGAGGGTTGGACGCCATAGTGAACCCTGTCAAGGTGTTAGGAGACTGGAAATTGCCTTCAGACATAGCTACCAATAATCTTCAGCTGACTTCAATGCTTGATTCTGCTCAAATCTACTCAACCCCTAGATAGGTCTCTGACACTCAACAGTTGCTCAATCCAAACTCCGGGTAATCACCTTCAAGAAACAAAGGCTGGATCAGAACTCTGGCTAACTGGAGGATGATATGCAATGCAACACTGATATGCATATGATATGCAAAATGCAGCACACACGGGACCACAGCCCCCACACAAATCTCTGAATACTATTGCGCTGCTGACGGAGTATGGTTGCTCTGAAGAGGAGACCAATATAACGGGTAGGTTGGAAGTCAAGTTTCCTGCAAACCTCCCCCCCCACTCACAGGTATGGACCTATATCTGACAAGGTACGGCATCCTATGCGGTCGTCAGCGTCACAGACTTTCAAGACTGACGATACGATTCCCAGAAGGAGTGGCATCATCAAGTCCTGAAGAGGCCTCACTTAGCTAACTTCCAAATGATCGGTTCCCGGAGTCGACAATCCAACTGACCAAACAACCCCCTCGACCCAAAGGGTAGAAAAAGAAGTCAACCAGAAGAACCTCGTCCGAGTGTAGATTTCGCGGGACACTAGTACAAGCAAAGCCGGTACGCACCCACTAATCTCTACTCTAAGTCTAAGGTGCACTCAAGCCCAGGTCCGGCTTCTCACTCAATCATAGAACACCCGTAACACCCCAACAGCAACAGATAATATCAATAAATAAGCCCCAATAGCCAAGCAAACAAGCGCTAGGATTGACTCTCTCTGAGGGGACGTTGGATCCCACATGCATAAGAACCATCGCAGTCCTTAGCAGCCAGGGGACGTTGGATCCCCAGCAGACTCACATAGGGAACTATCGCTATCCCCAACAGAGTCGCCAGCTGTCGCTACTGCGAAAATCAGCGCCGGCTGACAGAAGAGTCGCCACCGTGCGTTATTTATCCCATCGGAGGGAAAGGAAACGCTCAAAGTAAACCTCGTAAAAAACGGGGAAAGGTATGGTCGTCGCAACCAAATCCTGGATTCGGGAGTCGGTTACGCAAGGGGAAGGTATTAGCTCCCCTCACGTCCGTCGTACTCGACGGGATCCACGCTTGCTTGGGTTGTCTAAAGGATGCAAAACAATCTATCTACGGCTGCTAAATCTAAACGGAAGGGAATTGACTCGATAGAGCGTCGCACTCTACGCCTACGTATTCTCAAGAGAGAAAGTCAGAGTCAACGTAGTTCGGGACTACAGGGAAAATTGGCTCGCCAAGACCTCGCGTCTTGTGCCTACGTACTTCCACACTGCATGGAAGATCAGAGCTTTACGTAGTTCAGGCTAACTACGGCTAAACAAGGTATTCTCACACAGCAGTGAGAAATCAACTGGTTTCAAAGGTACGGGAACCTACGGGAAAAACTAGGGTTTGGTCTCAAATGCACTCGGGCAAGAGAGAAAAAAGGGTATCAATTAGTCGTCAGCGGGAAAGTCTCGATCGCACAGCATCGAGAGAACAGAAGTCAGTCGTTAGTGTGCTCGCTAGGATATCGCATCCTATGCCTACATATTCTCGTCTGGTACGAGAAATCAGAGCAGCTGTAGTTCGGCTACTTCGGGACCACAGCTCAAATCTCGTTTTATTAACATTCTGAAAAATGATTACAATGATTGAATGCTGAAAATAAATCTCCTAGGAAATACTATCCTATCCTATCCTAAAAAATCGAATGGAAAATAGCCCCCTAACAAGTGGGCTTCTAAACTATCCTAAAAAGGGTAAAATATCTCTATGAAGAAATGCACTCTAAAAAATATTAAGTCTACTTTAATATTTTTCCTCTTTTTTTTCCAACTATTTTCTCCTTTCTTTCAAAATATTTTTCATATATTTTTCATATTTTTTCTATGTCTTTTCATATCTTTTTCAATATATTCTTCTCTTTCTTTTTTTTCAATATATTTTTCATACTTTTCTCTATTTTTCTCTTTTCCATATTTTTTCAAATATTTTCTCTTCCCTTTTCTTTTTCTTTTTTTCTTTTTTCAATATCCTTTTCTTTATTGTTTCTCTTTTCAATATATCCTTTTCCTTTTTTTTAATATCTCTTTTTCATTTCTTTTTTTTTTTCACAAAACCATAAAAGAAAAGAAAATAGGGGGAGGGGGTACACAGTTTACAGGGGGTATGCTAAGCAGAAATAAAAAAACAGACTGGGCCCAACCCATAAGCAGCTCATAACAAAAAAAAAAGAAACCCAGGGAGGGGGGTGTACGGACGTGAATCAGGGTGTGGAAGTAGCCATTGTATTGGGCTCAGCCCAATGCCCTTCAGCAAAAAAAAAACGGAGGGGAAAGTGCAAAAAAACGTTGGGCCTCGCAAACCCGGCCCATCTCCTCATCCTCTCCTTTCATTCTCCCATTCTGAAACCCTAGTCCTCTCTCTTTGCCGCGCCGCCGTCTGAACTCTCTCCGTTCAAAATCTCTTCTCCGTCTCACTCTCAATTCATCCTCACCCTCACTCAATCTTCCTTTCCTTTTCATTCCAATTTTCGTTTTACAATCTTCTCAACAAGGAAAAAATAAAACTACAAACTAATCACGATCTGGAAACGAGAACTCCACTCCCCTGATGTCTTCGAAAACAATCTTTGATGAAGATTTTTTGAAACAGTTCTCGAAGGTTTGACGAGAGAGGATGAGAACGTCGTTGTTGTGGTTGAAAATCTTTGAAGATTTGGTACGAAATCAAGAGGATGATGAAGTTCTTGTGAGGAAATTTCTGGAGATGATGACGAATCCTGGATGTTTCTGGAAGGTTGTTCTTGATGGATGAAGTTTGGATTTGCGATGAAGATTGCTTGATGAATTGAATTTCTGGCGAACTCGGAGTGTTGATGAAGAACACGTATCGTTGATGAAGGTTGTTTGGGGGAGATCCTTGAGAGTGAAGAACTTTGACGAACTAGATGAGTATTGGATGCACATCGATGATGACGATGATCGGATTTCTGGATTTGTTGATTATGGAACCTGGAAAAATCTGGAAATATGACGAACGGTTGAATCTGATGAACGAAGATCTGAGATGAGATTGATGAGGATCTGGGAGTGAGGAAAACTGATGGATCTTGTGAATCATCGATGGTGGTTTTCTGTTGAAGGATGTTGAAGGTTGATGATCGGTTGAAGGTGAAGGTTCTCGCCGGAAAGAAAGTTGTTGATGGTGATCGGAGGTGGATATTTCTGGGAATGAGGTGAAGATTGAAGGAGGATGAAGATGATCGGATCAGGATTCTGGGTTGGTTGGAGGTTTTCTGGTGACCGGTACCGCGGTCGGAAGTGGTTGGTGTCGCCGGCGATGGACTGTTGCAGTGGTCGCCGGCCATGCATGCCGGCCGGTGAAGGCTTCCGGCGAGGGCAGGTGGTGGAGACGCGTGTCAGCGAAAGTGGAGGGAGACGCTGCATGATTCCCACGTGTGTGTGCGTGGCAGTGTGAGAGAAGGGAAGGGATGGCGTGGCATGCTGTGAGGTGCGTAACGTGGGGTCTCCCCTCATTCAACACGTGGATCAGATCTATTTAAATGCTGAGATTTTTCTGGATTGTTCTGGAAGCTTCGCTGGAAATGGATTCTGGACTGATTCTGCGAATGGGCCTTGCTGATGAATTTGGATAAAGCCCAACAAATTAATCTGATAAAAAACTCAAAAAACCTGCAATGAGACAGATCAGCCCAATTACACTAATTAACCTAAACCTAATTAACTAAACTAAACTCAATTAAATTCTATTAATTAACAAACTCTAACAAATCCACTAATCCAAAAAAAAACTCTAATAAAACCTATATTAAAATTTTATTAAATTCCTAATAACATCTAATAAAAAAAAATCTATTTATCTCTATATTAAAAAAGTTATTAAATTCTATACTATTTAAAAGAAAATTTATTATATTCTATAAATCCAAAACAAAAATCTATAATAATTCTATATAAAAAAAAACTATATGCTTCTATCAAAACCAATTAATATCTAATATATTCTAAAAACTATTAAAAATATTAAAACCTATTAATATTCTATATCTAAAAATATATTCAAAAATTCAATTAATATTCTAAAAGAAAAATCTATTAATATTCTATAAAATTCTACATTATCCTAAAATGATTAAAAATCTATTTAAACCCTAAAAATAGCCAATAAAATCCAGAAAAATCACAATAATTCCCAGAGGAACAAAATAAGCACCGAACGACACATAACACTGCGAGAGCGCACCAAAATAGCCGGTAAAAATAAACGGGCACCGAAATATCCCAAAAAATACGATTCTACCTATCTAAACTGATTAAAAACACCCGAGACGCGAGACGAGAGCTGTGATCCCGATAAAATCAAAACAAATGAAAAATATGCACTGTATGCGATATGCAGATGCGAATGCGGTCATGCGTCGAAACATCGAGCCAGATGCGAGACCCGGTTGGTCAAATTTTAGGGTGCAACAAGTGGTTACAACCAAAGCATGCAAGCGTATTACAATAGGCAAGCAAAGATAAGTTCTTACAAGACTCAATGAAAGACAAAGACTTAAGCACATCTTGACAAAGATGAAGGTAACAACCAATGCAAATAAATCAAATTCGTGGGGATATTATATGTAATCAAATGAATCAAACATGATACTCACAAGCAAAAGTAATTACAATTACATACACAAAAGGTTGACAAACATAGAACTCACATCACAACAACCAACTTAAGAAAAATAAATCAAAAGTTTGAAAAGATTAGGAGGGTAAAAACCCTAAAAGAAACATGAACATTTTCAATGCAAAGTTGTTTTCACAAATGAAAATTCTAGAATATTAATGTACCACATGAAAATATGCACAAATACGAGATAGTTGCAAAAAGAACCAATAAAAAATAACAAGAAATGAAGAAGTTATGATTTTTTAGAATTTTAAACAATTAAATAAAAAACAAAGGAATAAGCAATAAAAAGAAAGGGGAGGCGCTTGGTGGGTGTTGAACCCACCACCTCATGGCTGCCAACTTAAAACCTTACCAAGTGAGCCAAGGCGCGCGCTTGTAAGTTGGAAGGAAAGAAAGACAAAAATATGAAAACAAGGCAAATATGAAAATAAATAAAAGGGTTGATCTCCACTATGGATCGAACCCATGTTCAGGCAGTGCAAGGCAATGTGAAAGTGAAGGCTTAACCACTGGGGTGGCGATACATCCAAGTATTATGCCACCCCTAATAACTTATATACTTAACAAAGTGAAATAAATCTGGGCAAGGCAAGATGCACAAAAGAACAAGCCAAAACATGAAAACGGTAACAACCTAAATCACTCAAAACTCAACCAAATTTAACAAAATTTTGGTCTATCTCACGTGAAATTTCACAAGGAATTCAATGGCAATCTCAGTTTTTCCAAATAAGGTACACAACTCAAAACTCGAATGTAAATGCAATGCTAAGCTTATGAAATTCAAAATGGTATCTACAGCTCATGACAACAAGGATTAATGCTATGTAATGGTATGCACAAGTCTTAAATACATTGTTCATGGAATTTGGGTGCACAAATTATGCAAAGGCAACTCCAAACAGAATTTGGTATATGGACTGTCATGATGTGAACAAACATGCTTAAAATGCTTTTTGGCAAGAAGAGTAAAAGTTCATGATGCAGCCTACATAAACATCATACACAAAGTGATTCATGCATAATCAAGGATTCAAACATTTTGTAAAAACTTAATAACAATTGGTGACACATGAATTGAAACATGAAGCAGAAATTGACAACAAGTATATATGGCAAGCAAAAGCAAAATTCAAACAAACCACACATATGCAAATCTGCAATGCCCTTACAAAATCAAACATCTTAAGGAATTTGTATCAGTTCAAGCAACATGGTCCATCTTGACAGTTAGCAATTATTGTTCATGGACTAGCAATTAACAAATTGGATCCAACATGTAAAACTAATACATAACAACAGCAGTTGGTCTTCAATCAAAAATCATACCACACATATCAAATTCAAATCAAGCCTTGAAAAATGATGGTTACAACCATAGGAACAAGGACCTAGACAGATTTCTAACAAGAAAATCAAAACTAGCAGCAAGTAGTGTAAACTTGACAAAGTTGAAAAGATTAAAGCATCATGGTAGGGTAAACTTGACAAAGTTGTGTTAAAAGATCATAGCATAAACTTGACAAAGTAGTGATGAAAGATCCGACAGTTGTGACAGCAACATATGGCAATATCAAGGATCAATAACTAACCCTAGTCCTATATGCACAAATCATCTTGCACACATGTCAATATGTTAGCCTGCAACACAAGTGGTGCTTATGGCAGTTCAAATAACCCTATGCAGTTGGCAGCAGGCATGAATTTCACAAAATGGCAAGGCTGGCACAAATTAACAAATCAGTCATAATCCCTAATGCATACAACAGTTGCAAGATTTAACAAAGTCATCATGGCAGTTGGTTTTTTTCAACAGAGAACACAAGGCACAAAGATGCAAGTGAACAAAATTAAATAATTAGGCTGACTGGCAAGTTCAAAACAGATCCATACCACAGGCTGGCAATGTATCAGAACAGGGTATACAAGTCTATCACAGTTGGCAATGTGAAAATATGTGAACAAAACATGGTACAATCACAGCCTTATCCTAGTGCCTAAGTGATGACAGTGGTGATGCAAAGGATGAAACAAAACCACATATCTAGCAAACAGGATCCAACAATTATCATGCTTCATGTTAACAAACATATGCGATAAAGGACAATGGCAGGTAACAACTTTAATGAACATATCAAGTTTGAAACAGTCATGCCACATAAACCTAAAGAAAAACATCAACTAATGCGGATATTATAGTGCCAAACATTCATGATTTCAAGGTAACAAGGCGCTCATGTTAACAATTACAAGTCAAAGCACAAAGCAATATAAAGGCATAACAAAAGGCAAGTATCAAGCTGAAAGCACATGTCATAACAGTTACAAGCATCAAGACATCAAAAATAGGTATTGGTCCTCATTCTCCTTATGAGTCATTCCAACAACCTTTGGCAAGTTCAATGAGGCAGAACCACTCACAAGCATGTTCAAAATGTATTAAAGACCAAGCTAAAACACACAAATGATCTCAAGAGATGGTAGAACCAAAAATGACTTATGAGTTGAAAATGAATAGGATTTTGAGAAATGCAAGAGCAGAAACTGTGCAGAACAAAACCTAACCAGTTTTCAATAATACAAACATCATATAAACACCTATATGAGGGTTTCTAAATCAAAATGTTAACTAACATGATCATGATATAAAAGTGGTAATGCAACAGAAGCAAGTTAAGATCCTTCACCAACAGAACCAACACAAGACAGTATCAACTTCAAACATTTGCAATAGTTTCTCATATGTTCATGCCATATAATAGAACTTAAGAGACCTCAAAGCTTAACACACAACCACATAACATATTGTATAATGATCATGAGCACAGAAATACATTAATGAGCAGGCAAGCAAAAATGTGGCAGATTCAAACATGAACTGAACACACATAAGGCATATTGTAACAACTAATGCATTTTTATCATGTTCATGACAGTTAGAAAAAAAAGATAGTAACTACCAACCTCTTGTAGACTTCCAAGCAAGAAAATATAGAAGTAAAACCTTGGAGCCTCCAAATGAAATCCAAATCCAATGCCTTGGTGAGAATAATGGTCTTTCTTACACTTGAAGTAAACAAGTGGATCTTGGACTAGAACTTGAAATAAGTGAAGATGATGAGATTTTAGGTTATGGACAGTTGGTATACCATAAACCTAAGGTGTTTGGAGGTTTACAAAGATCAAAACAGGCATGGTATGTGTTTTGGCAGATTTTGAGTATGAAGTCAAACTTTCCTTGGTTGAAAGTTGAATTTTGGGAAAATAAGGGTTTTGGCTGGTTTAAATGCTTGAACACCTCCCACACATCATTTGTGGATTGTGTGGATGGTTTGTGGTGATTTTGGTTGAGTGAAAATGGTTTTGGTGGTTGTTTTGCTCAAGACAGATTTTTGAGGCTTTTTGAGGTGATTTTCTTCACTTGTAAGAAAATGCAAGGAAGTATGAGAGCAATGAGTTTCTCTTGGATTGTAGAGTGCTCTGGTGTGTGAAGTAACATAGAGGAAACCTCTATTTATAAGCAAGGCAAGGCTTGGGGCAGATTGGTAACTTGGCATTTTTGGTGGGAGTTTTGAAAAAGTAATCTTGCTTGAGATTTTGATGCAGCTGCAAATTCAAGTCTTTGGCTCAAGCTGATGCATTACCCAAGTGGCATGAATGACATAATAGTGATTGAAGTGGCTAGGCAGTAGGAGGGCTGTTTGCTGCAAGTGTTCCATAAAGTTTCTCTTTCTTCCTTTTCTTTGATTAAAATAATACCACTTGCCTCCAACTTGCAAGACTCACCAAACCTCCTCATTTTCTGCATTTCTTCTCCTCGTATATTCTAAATATCAGATATAAACATGATCCAAGGGCTGAGAATAGCTCAAGTGACCAAAAGATGAGTTTATGAAAAAGTGAAAATGTTGGACTCAAGTGTTGAAACCTCATCTAGTTGAATTCATAACTCTCAACTCATAAGGGATATGAAGGAGTTCTAGTACATTTTGTAAATACCTCATGTATCTCTACAACTCTCATGTTTTCATGAGCTTCAGATTCCCAATGGAACTAGGTCAACAAACCTCTCAAAGTTGCTGAAAAACATGCCTAAAAAGTGAAATAGCTTAGAATTTTTCTAAGTTATTTTTCCCTCTTGTAATGAATTTGGTCATAACTCCAAATCTATGCATTTCCTTCTCATGGAACACTGTGGGAATTTTGTAGGACTTGTCAAGATATTTCCAATGACCTTTGAACCAACTCAATTGGATGTGTGGTTAAGGAGTTATGGTTTTGCCCCTTTCAAAACCCTAATTCCCGATTTTTTGATTACTTCTTAATCATTGATCCAATGGTCATGAAACTTCATGGGTAGTTTCAATATTTCATTAGAAACATTTTTTATTCCCACCTTGAGGTCAAATTCCTTATGAGTGAAGAGTTGACTTTTCGGTCAACCGAACGATCGATCGGTGACTACCGAGTCGACTGTTGATGCTCCGGGTCTTTTAAGGCCTTGAAACTTATTGAGTAGACTTTACCAAGCCATATGAACTTTACGGACCATGATCCCACCATTGTAACACCTTTTAAATCGAATTTCAAACCACAGTTGACTTTTCTTAATTGAAAACCCAAATCGGGTATCCTAAACTGCACTGTTCTTGATCCTCGGGTGACAACCTCAAATTGGATTCATACTTGATCCAATGGGGTATGTTAGATGATGTGGAGACTTATTTCATGGAGAACCAATCCAAAACGTTGACTGATTAACCATCGAAACCTCGATTCTCGGCTGTACGGAACCCTGATTCTTGTATCTTAACAAAGACAAACTCTGAAACAGGTTGAGGTTAGATAATCAAATGAGCATGATCCTAAAATGATGATGAAGATCTAAGGGGTCAAAATTTGGGGTATGACAGTTGCCCCTATTTAAATATTTTCACTAGATGGCAATGAGAGATGATAATCCTCATAGAATCGTAGTGAAAGGTATTTAAATATAGCAAACCAAAAATTGTGTCCCTTAAATCGGATGGTATGCAAAAGGACAAATGCGAATAAGCCATGAATCTAAATGATGCTTTATGATGTTTGAAGGCAGATTCAAACACACGAGCAAAGATAAAAGAACGACAATACAACGAGTAACTACTCATGGGGGACCCAACACACTGGGGAAAGATCCAAGGCAAAACAAAGCAAAGTAGTTCAATCATGACTAAAGATGCTGCTCAAGGGGAATCTTTCACACAGGGGACGCAAATTCCACCGGGGAAGACAAATTCTTCACTGGGGAAAAAGGGGACACACCCTCCACTTGGGAAGAAGGCAATTCTCCACCAGGGAAACGAAAGAAATCAGAGACGCAAACCTCACTGCTGATAACCAAATGAGGAGTTTCCTATAACGAAGAGTTTGAACGGGATCTTCAAGAAACACCAGAAAAGAAACAGAGAAAATAACAGACTTTGCATAGTAATAACAAAATAGGGTAATATCGCCAAAGACAATGGACTTCAAACAATGCCAGTCACCACTGAACTTTAACAAAAAACACCAGTCACCACTAGACTTTAAAAGAAAGCTACCAGTCACCACTGGACTTTAAAAGAAAGCTGCCAATTACCACTGGACTTTAAAGGAAAGCTGCCAGTTACCACTGGACTTTAAAAGAAAGCTTCCAGTTACCTCTAAACTTTAAAGGAAAGCTGCTAGTTACCACTGGACTTTAAAAGGAAAGCTTCCAGTTACCACTGGACTTTAAAAGAAAGCTGTCAGTCACCACTGGACTTTAAAAGAAAGCTGCCAGTCACCACTAGACTTTAAAAGAAAGCTGTCAATCACCACTGAACTTTAAAAGAAAGTTTCTAGTTACCACTAGACTTTAAAGGAAAGATGCCAGTCACCACTGGACTTTAATAGAAAACGCCAGTCACCACTGGACTTTAAAGGAAAGCTGCCAATTACCACTGGTCTTTAAAAGAAAGCTGCCAGTCACCATTGGACTTTAAAGGAAAGCTGCCGGTTACCACTGGACTTTAAAGGAAAGCCTTCAGTCACCACTGGACTTTAAAAGAAAGCTGCCAGTCACCACTGGACTTTAAAGGAAAGCTGCCAGTCACCACTGAACTTTAAAAGAAAGCTGCAAGTTACCACTGGACTTTAAAAGAAAGTTGCCAGTTACCACTGGACTTTAAAGGAAAGCTGCCAGTTACCACTGGACTTTAAAGGAAAGCTTCCAGTCACCACTGGACTTTAAAAGAAAGCTGACAGTTACCAATGGACTTTAAAAGAAAGCTTCCAGTCACCACTGGACTTTAAAAGGAAAGCTTCCAGTCACCATTGGACTTTAAAGGAAAGCTGCCAGTTACCACTGAACTTTAAAGGAAAGCTGCCAGTTACCACTGGACTTTAAAAGAAAGCTGCCAGTTACCACTGGACGTTAAAGGAAAGCTGCCAGTTACCACTGGACTTTAAAGAAAAGCTTCCAGTTACCACTGGACTTTAAAGGAAAGTTGCCAGTCACCACTGGACTTTAAAAGAAAGCTGCCAGTCACCACTGGACTTTAAATGAAAGTTGTTAGTTACCACTGGACTTTAAAAGAAAGCTGCCAGTTACCACTGGACTTTAAAGGAAAGCTGCCAGTTACCACTGGACTTTAAAAGAAAGTTGCCAGTTACCACTATACTTTAAAAGAAAGCTGCCAGTTACCACTGGACTTTAAAGGAAAGCCGCCAGTCACCATTGGACTTTAACTGAAAGTTGTCAGTCACCACTGGAGTTTAAAAGAAAGATGTCAGTCACCACTGGACTTTAAAGGAAAGCTGCCAATTACCACTCGACTTTAAAGGAAAGCTGCCAGTTACCACTGGACTTTAAAAGAAAGCTTCCAGTTACCACTAAACTTTAAAGGAAAGCTGCCAGTTACCACTGGACTTTAAAAGGAAAGCTGCTAGTTACCACTGGACTTTAAAAGAAAGTTGTCAGTCACCACTGGACTTTAAAAGAAAGCTGCCAGTCACCACTAGACTTTAAAAGAAAGCTGCCAGTCACCACTGGACTTTAAAAGAAAGTTTCTATTTACCACTAGAATTTAAAGGAAAGATGCCAGTCACCACTGGACTTTAATAGAAAACGCCAGTCACCACTGGACTTTAAAGGAAAGCTGTCAGTTACCACTGGACTTTAAAAGAAAGCTGCCAGTCACCACTGGACTTTAAAGGAAAGCTGCCAGTTACCACTGGACTTTAAAGGAAAGCCTTCAGTCACCATTGGACTTTAAAAGAAAGCTGCCAATCACCACTGGACTTTAAAGGAAAGCTGCCACTCACCACTGAACTTTAAAAGAAAGCTGCCAGTTACCACTGGACTTTAAAAGAAAGTTGCCAGTTACCACTGGACTTTAAAGGAAAGCTGCCAGTCACCACTGGACTTTAAAAGAAAGCTGCCAGTCACCACTGGACTTTAAATGAAAGTTGCCAGTTACCACTGGACTTTAAAAGAAAGCTACCAATTACCACTGGACTTTAAAGGAAAGTTGCCAGTTACCACTGGACTTTAAAAGAAAGCTGCCAGTTACCACTGGACTTTAAAAGAAAGCTGCCAGTTACCACTGGACTTTAAAGGAAAGCCGCCTGTCACCATTGGACTTTAAATGAAAGTTGTCAGTTACCACTGGAGTTTAAAAGAAAGCTGCCAGTTACCACTGGACTTTAAAGGAAAGCTGCTAGTTACCACTGGACTTTAAAGGAAAGCTGCCAGTCACCACTGGACTTACTGGGGACCTCACCAAAAGATGTGGGACAATTGCTTTACAAGCCAAACTTTCTCAAACAAAGAGAAATAACCAATAGAGATTCCTCAAGTCCTCAAGGATATGCAATTTAATTTGAGCATAAAATCCAAAGAGAGATCGTTACTACAACACTACTGGAGAAAGATTTTTCTTCGAATAGGATCTATAAAAGATTCTTCCTGGGGGAAAATGTACGCCCAACATAGATTTTGAAACCACTTTCTAGGGATCAAAGTTCAATCTAGGAACGAGCTAGAAAGAAACGGTCAAACAAGACCTCAACCATTGAGGATTGAACTCAAATGGGAATTTATCTTATCCAGGCGTGGAAAAGATAATTGAAACAACCATCATCCACGAGGATTGAACTCTGTGGGGAAATTAGAATTGGCGGGCACTTTATGCCTAAGGGATGACAACTATATTGAAGAGAAGAGACAAACCCAATCACTTGGTGAAAAACACCAAAGTGAAACAGGAACAGGTAATAACCAGAGATAGCAAAAATGCACGGATGTTATGCATATGCTTTATGCCATGCTTATGTTTATGCTGACAAAACAGGAGATGAAATAAACATCTCGACACGGATACCTAGCCAACTTCACCAAAATTGGACATCAACGGGGATGACCACAAAGATCAATAGTTCCACTTCAAAGTTACAACTTTCTCCGGGGGAGAGTAATCCACTTAGGACACAACATCATGAATTCACTCGGATTGCCATCATGAGCCTGAATTCTTTGTTGAAGGAAAAATTACCAAAGGAAATTCCAAGATCTACCGAAGTAACAACTTAATCGGAGAGCTGACAAAATGGTATCATGAGAACAAAATCTTTCTGCCCCAGTTATAGTATAACAATCCTCTTTAAGTGAGCAACGGCTCTTGCGACAAACAGTCTTCAAACTTTTCTGCCCTAGATTGCATGGTCTGTAAGAAGAAATTATCAAGAGAATTTTATAAAGAATCAGCATAAAGATGCTTCAATGTCTTCAAACTCTTATAGAGAGATTTACAAATCTCGACGTAACTGCCCCAATTTAACTGTCTTTGAGAGATTAATCTAATCTCGACTTGATTGCTTCTGATGGCGAATCTGGAGTGGCTGGCCTTGAAAGGAGCTGGGAAACAACTTGTTTATAAGACCTCAAATGATGTGCCCCAGAACACATGGTCTGAAAGAAGAAATCATCAAGAGGATTTTACAGAAGAATTGACATACAAGATGCTTCAATATCTTCAAACTCTTGGAGAGACTCACGAATCTCGACGTAACTGCCCCAGTTTAACGGTCTTTGAGAGATTAATCTAATCTCGACTTGGTCGGCTCTGATTAGCTGAACGTTTGTGACAAATGATTAACCAATCCTTCAAATTAGTTGCCCTAGGTCGAGCTTCCTTTATCAAATCAAATTCCCTAGCTGACAGCGTTTGTTGGGATTCCTTTTGACATTGGATCGTCTAGCAAACAATATTGTTCATTAAAACTTGGCAATTTTAATGCAAAAATTTATGCAAACTTTTGAAAATAATTTTTGATGAAACACACACGGCGGAGTGATCAAGTGGTCAAAGTGAAAGTGATCCAAATATTGTAGATGATGGATAAAGTGATGAACACACGCAAACATCAAATATCATTAGGAGTCAGGTTATCCAACCTTGTTGTAGTATGCTTTCAAAACAATCTTACCTCAATTAGGTCTTTTAAGGGTTGTAACGTAGTCTGGTTCACGGTTCATGAAACAAAGGATAAAGGCTCAAAGTTATTTGGTCCCACCCACTTTTCATGATGAACTCCAATCCTACGCTCGGTTAACCCAAACTAACATTCAGGTTCTTACAGGCTTAAAAGTTGAACTGATAGTTGGTGATGATTCACAAATCTAGGGTAGTCATAACTCCCTTACAGTATTTGATAGCTTTTGCTATTTGAGGACTTTTCAAAGTGAAAGCTTTAAGGATTTCCTCTTTTTTATTATCCCTTACTTTTGCCTGAACTGTTTTCTTTTGGATATACAGTCAGCGGGATGCCCCATTTTTGCCTAAGTCCCCTTCATAGGTTTTGACTTAGCGGGCCTTTTAATTTTTTCTTTTTCCTTCTTCTTTCTTTTGTTTTTTGAGAAAGGAGGTGACTACCTAGTTTAATGGCTATGGCGAACCATCATCGTCTTTTGAACTTCGACACTTGCTTTTTGTGTGCGAAGGAAAACCTGAATGCGTCACTTTTATGTGAAAAGTGTCTTGTATAGACATATCTTCAAGTTAACCGAGAACTACCCGCCCCAGGTTTGAGATTTAAGGTTTCTGCTTTAGTAAAGAAAGAAAACTCCTGCTTCTAGGCTCAAAGGGGTTTAACGAGGGATTATCTTCCTTATTTCTCCAGTGTTTAGGGGTTGAAACAATGCCATAAAGTTTTTCTTTCTTCCTTTTCTTTTATTAAAATAATACCACTTGCCTCCAACTTGCAAGACTCACCAAACCTCCTCATTTTCTGCATTTCTTCTCCTCATATCCTCTAAATATCAGATAGAAACATGATCCAAGGGCTGAGAATAGCTCAAGTGGCCAAAAGGTGAGTTTATGAAAAAGTGAAAATGTTGGACTCAAGTGTTGAAACCTCATCTTGTTGAATTCATAACTCTCAACTCATAAGGGCTATGGAGGAGTTCTAGTACTTTTTGGAAATCCCTCATATAGCTCTACAACTCTCATGTTTTCATGAGCTTCAGATTCCCAATGGAACTAGGTCAAAAAACCTCTCAAAGTTGCTGAAAAACATGCCTAAAAAGTGAAATAACTTAGAATTTTTCTAAGTTAGTTTTCCCTCTTGTAATGAAGTTGGTCATAACTCCAAATCTATACATTTTCTTCTCATGGAACACTGTGGGACTTTTGTAGGACTTGTCAAGAGATTTCCAATGACCTTTGAACCAACTCAATTGGATGTGTAGTTAAGGAGTTATGATTTTGCCCCTTTCAAAACCCTAATTCCCGATTTTTCGATTACTCCTCAATCCTTGATCTAATGGTCATGAAAATTCATGGGTAGGTGCAATATGTCATTAGTAACATTTTTTATTCCCACCTTGAGGTCAAATTCCTTATGAGTGAAGAGTTGACTTTTCGGTCAACCGAATGATTGATCGGTGTCTACCGAGTCGACTGTTGATGCTCCGGGTCTTTTGAGGCCTTGAAACTTCTTGAGTAGACTTTACCAAACCATATGAACTTTACAGGCCATGATCCAACCATTGTAACACCTTTTAAATCGAAATTCAAACCACAATTGACTTTTCCTGATCGAAAACCCAAATCGGGTATCCTGAACTGCACTGTTCTTGATCCTCGGGTGACAATCTCAAATTGGATTCATACTTGATCCAATAGGGTATGTTTGATGATGTGGAGACTTATTTCATGGAGAACCAATCCAAAATGTTGACTGATTAACCGTCGAAACCTCGATTCTCGGCTGTATGGAACCTTGATTCATGTATCTTAACAAAGACAAACTCTGAAAGAGGTTAAGGTTAGATAATCAAATGAACATGATCCTAAAATGATGATGAAGATCTAAGGGGTCAAAATTTGGGGCATGACACCTGCTTATCTCTTGCCTGTCGCAGGGGCGGATGTCATCTTAGGCGCCATATGGTTAGCTTCATTGGGACCTCATGTAGCTGACTATGCTACATCTATGTTAAAATTTTACCTAGATGGAAAGTTTGTCACATTGCAAGGTGAAATTGGTAACAAACCGGTTGTTGCGCAGCTGAATGTTTTCAAGAGATTAAACTAGATGAATGCAATTAGTGAGTTGTTTACTATCCAAAAGATTGATCCTGTTGTTATCGAGGATAATTGAAATGGCAGACCCGTGGATCTTGCTCCTGAAATGAGTACATTGTTGCATACATACCGAGAGATATTTAAAATAACTAAAGGACTACCTCCCATGAGAGAATTGAGTCATGAGATATTACTGAAATAGGGAGCACAACCTGTGAAGGTGAGACCCTATAGATATCCACATAGCCAGAAACAACAAATCGAAAAGATGGTGCAGGACATGCTTGAAGAAGGTATAATCCAACCAAGTCTTAGTCCATTTTCATCCCCAATTATTTTAGTGAAGAATAAAGATGGCACTTGGAGATGTTGTAGAGATTATAGGGCTTTAAATGCTATAACTATCAAGGACAGTTTTCCCATGCCTACTGTGGATGAGTTACTTGATGAATTACAAGGAGCAAAATATTTTTCTAAGATGGACCTTTGTTCTGGTTATCATCTGATACTTCTCAGGCAAGAGGACAGGCAGAAAACGGCTTTTAGAACGCATCAAGGTCATTACGAGTGGTTAGTGATGCCATTTGGGCTTACCAACGCCCCAGCTACATTCCAAAGACTTATGAATCAGCTTTTCCAACCATTGTTAAGGAAGTATGTTCTTGTTTTCTTTGATGACATCCTAATCTATAGCCCTTCATGGCATTCACATTTACAACATGTAGAAACTGTGTTTCAAATCTTAAGTCAAAATGTGTTATATGCAAAACTTTCCAAATGTTCATTTGGCTTAACTGAAGTAGAGTACCTGGTCACATAGTTTTTGGTGTTGGGGTATCAATGGATAGAACAAAGGTTCAAGCGGTGTTAGATTGTCTTATACCGACAAACTTGAAACAGCTACGGGGATTCCTTGGGCTCACCGGATATTATAGAAGATTTATTAAGTCTTATGCAACCATAGCCGGCCCTCTCACTAATCTTTTGAAGAAAGATGCTTTTAGGTGGGATGAAAATACGCAACAAGCTTTTGTGCAGTTAAAAAGAGCAATCACTTCAGCTCCTGTCTTAGTGTTACCATATTTTTCCCAAGTGTTTATCCTTGAGACAAATGCTTCCGGTACAGGAGTGGAAGCAGTGCTAAGTCAAGGAGGGCATCCCATAGCTTTCTTTTCTAAGAAGATGGCACCGAGAATGCAGCTACAATCGGCGTATACGCGAGAGTTTTATGCAATTACAGCGGCATTAGCTAAGTTCCGGCACTGTCTACTTGGTCACAAATTCATCCTGCGAACAGACCAAAAGAGCTTGAAAAGTCTGTTAGATCAATCTCTTCAAACCCCTGAGCAGCAAGCTTGGCTTCATAAATTCATTGGCTTTGATTTTCAAATCGAATACAAGCCAGGAAAGGATAATCAAGTGGCAGATGCATTATCCAGAATGATGCCCTTGTCATTATCATCACCGCAATGTGAGTTTTTCGATGAATTAAAGAAAGCAATTGTTGAAGATGTGCATTTACAATTAATTGTTCAACAATGCCTTAACAATAATTTGAACAATGGTAATTATACTGTGAAGGATGGTTTATTGTATTGGAAACACAGATTGGTAGTTCCGGTTGAGAGTAGTTTGATTCATAAAATTCTCACGGAATATCATGACACACCTATAGGGGGACACACATGTGTGACCTGAACTCTTGCAAGGGTTGCATCTCAGTTTTATTGGCCTAATATGAGACAACATGTGCAGAACTTCATTGCAGCTTGTATCATCTGTCAACAAGCTAAGTCTGTCAATAAGCCTTATGATGGGCTGTTGCAACCATTGTCGATTCCGGAGCAATTTTGGGAAGACATCGCAATGGATTTTATTACTGGCTTACCTCCTTCTTCTGGTTTTACTGTTATCATGGTAGTAGTTGACAGACTAAGTAAGTATGCTCATTTCATACCCTTGAAATCAGATTATTCTAGTAAGACGGTTGCCGAGACATTTATGTATAATGTGGTTAAATTACATGGAATGCCTAAGTCAATAGTGTCTGATAGAGATAAAGTATTCACTAGTCAATTTTGGCAGCATTTGTTCCAATTACAGGGCACAACATTAGCGATGAGCTCTGCGTATCATCCTCAGACGGATGGCCAATCCGAAGCTGTCAATAAGTGTTTAGAAATGTATTTGCGGTGTTTTTCTTTCAATAATCCAAAGGCGTGGTCCAAAGTTCTCTCTTGGGCGGAACTGTGGTATAATACGGCATTGTATTCAAGCTTAGGAATGCCTCCATTCAAAGCTTTATATGGGAGAGATCCTCCTATGTTAATTCGTTACACTATTAACACTACTGATCCGGTAGAACTGCAACAACAGTTAATTAAAAGGGACAAAATTCTACTTGAGTTGAAAGAGAATTTGAGGAGAGCTCAACAGGTGATGAAAGTCAATGCTGATAAGAAAAGAAGCAATGTTTCCTTGGAGATTGGTGATCAAGTTTTAGTCAAGTTGCAACCATATAGACAATCCTCGGTAGCATTGCGAAAGAACAATAAGTTAGGGATGCGGTATTTTGGTCCATTTAATATCATTGACAAAATTGGTGTTGTAGCTTATAAGCTCCAATTGCCCGAGACAGCTCGTATACATCCTATATTTCATGTATCCCAATTGAAATTGTTTAAAGGCCTCACTGTTGTACCATACTTGCCATTGCCATTAAGTACAATGGAAGAAGGACCAGTGATTCAACCAGAAGCTGTGTTGAATACTTGAAGCATTCGTAAAGGAGTACAAGTGGTGGACCAAGTGTTGGTGAAATGGAAAGATATGTCAAGTCAGGAAGCAACTTGGGAAGATAGAGAAGAAATGCTACAGAGTTACCTGAACCTCAATCTTGAGGACAAGATTGCTCTTGAAGGGGGGGTAATGTTATGGGTGAGAAGTGCCCAATTGATAAAAATGATGTGAATGAGGAATTGGATGATGATGTGGCAAATGATAAGGAAATAAGGCACATCAATAGAATCAAAAAGAAGCATCCAAGGTGGACCCACTTTGTTAGTGAGTGAGAGCATATTAGTAGTGGGTAGCTTTAAGTGTGTGGGTGTGAATTTGTATGAGATTACTCTTTCTCTCTCTCTCTCTCTCTCTCTCTCTCTCTCTCTCTCTCTCTCTCTCTCTCTCTCTCTCTCTCTCTCTCTCTCTCTCTCTCTCTCTCTCTCTCTCTCTCTCTCTCTCTCTCTCTCTCTCTCTCTCTCTCTCTCTCTCTCTCTCTTCGCTCTTATTCACCATTTGTGGGAGTGAACTTTTCCTTATTCTATTTACTCATTGTAATCCTTTTCTATTAAGAAGCTTATATTAAATCTGTCATTACATAGACCTAAGGACCAACAATGTTCCAATATTTCTTGAAGAAGAGAGCAGGGAGGCCATCAGGTCCCAGATCCTTGAGCAGACACATCTGGAAAAGGGCCTGTCTAACCTCCTGGGCGTGAAACTACCTTTGCATCAGCTGACGTGATTCAGTTTATGCTTTCCTTTCACAACAGAACATACTTCTTGAACATTAGTGGGTAAGGAATAATAGAATAATTCAGAGAAATAATGAACCAAAAGTCTTTCACAATTTTCGGCAGCTCTCCGCCAGATACCATTATCATCTTTGAGCTTCCTAATTACATTTGTTTTCCTCCTATGGTCAGTTTTTCCATGAAAAACTGTGTGTTTTTGTCCCCATATTTTAGCTATAGAGCCCTGCTTCGTTGTCTCCAAATAATCTCCTCAACATAGAGAAAATTGTTCCTTTGACTCTCAAGCATCGTATACACTGTAATATATTCTGGATTTGCATCCCATAGACTATCCTCCTTCAAAAGGTCTTCTATTCTTCCAATCTCTTTGCTGACAGAGTTTCTTTTGTATTCTTGGAAAATATCATCAAGGCCTTTCATAGCTTCTAACTTCCCATGGCCCCTGACAACATTGTTGTTCCACATTCGCACAACATATTTCTCACATCTGGGATCCCTACTCCAAGTTTCTTCAAATCTAAAAGTGTGCTTCTTCTTCCTACCACTACCACCAATATTGACTTCCAAATCGATTATGATCATAACATGGACTGAGTCGTAGCGAGGAAGGTGGTTCTAATCGAATAAGATTTTTTCATGACATATTTTTCTTCGGTTTTGATGATAAAAAAGTATTGAAAGAACAATGGTTTATTTCTTGTGTGTCGCATATGTGCAGGTTCTAATACTTGTAAATATTATAGTAAGAATCTGTTTTGCATTAGCGCACTTTGGGAGTCGCTAAATTGCTTGCTTATGGTGGTAGAATCTGAAGAACACTTGCTAAGTGATGTCTTGTGTAAACTTTAAAGTGAAAAGTCTCAGCATCGGAAGAAGCAACATTAGTTTGTTAGCTAGAGTCTATAGATTTCAAGGCTCAAGAAAGGTTGGGATACTTTATGGATATCTACTCTCAACGACTCTAATAGTATAGGATATCTTGAAGACTCAAATATTAAACACGTTACACATTAGATCAAGATCTTCTTGTGTATTTATCTTCAACGTCTCTTGTACTATGGAGCAAAGGAAAAGAATCTTGATCTAGTTACCTCTTTAACAGATAATTTATGCAAAGGCTATAAATATGGCTGAAGGTTCAAGTTGAATGTTTAATAAGGATTATCCAGAAGAAGGAATAAAAGGATCAACAATTATCAACACCATTGTATATGCAGATTTTCTGTTGTAGGTTGTAATTGTAAAAGCCTTAAGATTTCTTATACATTAAATATCTTATAAATAATAAGTGCTTTAGGTCTTTTTTATGGTGATTTCCCGTACCTCTGATACCTATATCATGTACATCTTGTTCTCTATTCTGCTGAACATGTTTAGCAGTTTAGATTAAGTCTCGAGCCAAGATGCTTGAGCCATGTAAGTCTCTTGCTATGTGCTTGATCTTTGAAAGTATTAATAAACTAGGTTGATTAAGCAAAAGTATTATGTCACTGGGATACAAACAATAAAGTCTTGAGCCGAGATGCTTGAGTCACGTAAGCCTCCTGCTATGTGATTGAGCTATGAAAGTCTTATTTAAGTGTATTGATTGAGCAGGTTGGCTCAGTATGTGACACTAAAGCAGTAAGTCTTAAATATGAGGGGTTCAAGCAAGGAGGCTCGCTTCATGGGACCTGGAGTAGAAGTCTCAGTCAGTGTGACTTGAGAAGGTTAGCTCAGTACATGAAACTGGAGCAGTAAGTCTTAAATTCGAAGGGTTCAAGTAAGGAGGCTCGTTTCATGGGACTTGGAGCAGAAGGCTCGGCCAGAGTGTCTTGGAGCATAAGTATTGGGTCCGAGGGAGTCTAAACTGCTAAGAAAGGAAGTCTTAGGTTTGTGGAACCTAAGCAAGAAGTCTCGAGTGAGGAGTTTGAGTACAAGTGTTGGACCTTGGGTCTGAGCAATTATAAAAGTCTTATGCCAAGTGCATAAGCGATTGTAATCATGATTTAGTTCTAGTGAACATATCTTGTGAAGCAAGGGGACAGTATTAATCTCAGTTTTGGAGGAACCAATATAAATCTTTGTGTCTGTTGCTATTATTTATTTACTTCTGTTAACATTCCGCTACTAAGAACTAACTAGAATCTGAACACCAGTTTAGATTCTGAACTCTGATCAGATGCAAACTAAGAAAACTGAAAACATAATTCAACCCCCCTTCTTATGTACTTTTCTTACCTTCAGTTGGTATCAGAGCTTGGTCTATGCATAACACTTAACGCTGGCGCAAATAATGATCCAATAAGAAAAATATGTATGTCAAAGAATTTTCTTCAAGAAGGAACCAAGTGCCACATGAAAAATATCATTCTTCTTTTCCTACCATATTCAAAGGGTGACTCCACTGAATTTAAATGATGAAAAAGCAAAACATATTTTTAACTCATTGGTCTTGATAAAAGAGGTTTTTGAGGGTCTATAGAATATCCTTGAAAAAGGTATTACTATAGAAGTTGATGGTGTAGAGATTATATGTTTGAAAATCTCTATCATCAGCTTAGAACAAGCTTATTGAATATCTTTAGAGGTATCTGCATTCTGTTAGGTGCTCTGTCTCACTTCTGGGTATGTCAACATCATTGATATGTTTGATGTTCAGACTATCTTTGAATCCTCATGCTTAGATTTATGGGAATCAGTTATGAAACTTGTCTAGTTACACTTCATCTAATCTTTCAAGCAAATGCTAGAAGATTGGTTTAGATTCAAACCTAAGGTTAAAGTTATTCAAGAAGTTATACAACATCAATTTATTGTGCTCAGTTGGTTTGTTTTGCAAGTCTTCAAAGAAAAAAAAATAAAATTAGATAATGAAAAGCTATCTAACATGCCACATTTCCTAAAGCTTGGTTCTTTGGAGTTTCTGATGATGAGGAATTTATATTTCTTACCAGAAAAAATTCTTAACCAGCTGAATGTACTGTAACATATGTTGATAAAAGAGTAACTTCAGAAGCTTCTACCAGAACCACTACCAGAACCTAATGTCAGTTAATCTTCAGTGCATATTCTTTTGAAGATGACATTAGTGCAGGATTCAGATGAAAGAGTAATATGGCTCTACCAATCATTACTGCTTCTGAAGAAGCATCTGGATCCTAAAATAAAAATCAAGTATTGAAGAGAAAAAGATTATGCAAAATATATATTGCTTCAATATTTGATAATAAGGAGTCTTCTCTTTAAGAAGATATCTTACGAGACTCAATTGCTCATGAGTTGGGGGTTATCATGGAATTTTTTATTAAAAGACAAGTTTATGAGAAACCTTCAATTCTTCTTTATGTTCAGCAGACAATTAGATGATGGTGCTTTATTTTGTTTTATGTCATTCTCTTATAGCTAACATCATTTGGCTCTTTGCTTATCAAATATCTCAAAGTCTTAAGTCAAGATAATGAAATTAATGATTCTAATAAGAACAAGATCTTGTTCATATTATGATTTACTATAGACTGATACTCTAGAATGAATTATGGAATTGCTATCAGAATGTCGCATAAGGCGGAGGAAAGCATGTCTAGACATTTATGTATGGTCTCATAGAAATATGAGTGTCATTATTTAAATGTACTTGCTGCATATGGTATTTATCAAAGGTTATTTATAACATTTTATGTAAGAAGAGCCCACAACCCAGACTCAGGTGCTAGAGGTACTGAGTTTTGTGAGAGAAGTGGAGTCATTAGTTTAACATCCATTGAATCAGAATCCACTCAAAGCAGTGTTCAGACTCTATGGTCAAGTCTGAATACTGATACGTGTTTGATTTAATGATATATTTGTGTAGATGTAAATACAAAGTTTATGTTAGATTTCTAGATAAGCTCTTTTGAAAAAAAAGGATATTCATAAATATTTAAGAAGAAACTATGTTGTATTTATCTATACTGAATATTTCATTAAGCTAGATGATGATCATATTTATGGAAATAATTTCCTCACTTTTGTGATGTTACTGTTATTTATTAGTTGTTAAAGGAAACAATTCAATATTTATCTATCACTCATAACTCTTGTCTCAAGAGGAAGTGTTGGTTCTAAATAGAATCTTGGAGATTAATAACTGACATAAGATATCTGTCTTTAAGTCCAGAACTACTAGACTCTGATGGATGATAGCTTCTGAAAGTTGACAGATTTTGAGATTCAGAAGAGGATTCTTTACTTCTGATAAACCAGTTTAAGTAAAACGTTTTCCTAAAAATTTTATATTACTTAAATTTTCATAAAGGTGAAATTCATCTAGTAGATTCAAGACATCTTCTGGATAAGAACCTTTGAGTAATGATGTTTTCTTTTTATATATTTATTGTTACTATCCCATGTCTTGTGAAACATCACTTTGTGTTCTTATTCTGACAAGATTCTTATTCCTTTAGAATCTTGTTCAGCTCTTTTTCTTTTCTTTTTTTCTCTTTGGTTGTGTGTTGATCAAGCCAAACTTGAGATGAGTTTCCTAATCAATTCTTCTTTGAATCAACTGGTTGTCATCATTGAAAATTTTATGGATTTTAATGAGTTGATTAAGTTAGGCTTTAACTTCTGGAAGACTGTGTCTGAACAAAGATGGAATGGATACTTTGAGATACCTCGTGGTTTCACTTATCCAGATCTTGTCAAAGAGTTTTAGATTAATGCCTCCATTATTGAGTTGAATTATGTGTGCTATTCTTTCTAAAGTAACTGATGTTTCTATAACAGTAACCTCTAAAGCGATTGCTAATGTGATCAATTGTGAGGAGATTAAAGAAATCCCAGAAACTCTTGTTTGGGAACAATATCTTCCTACTTGGCGTATCTTTGTAGATCCATCTAAAACATCAGTGGTCTCAAATCTTTGTCTTGATGCAGTTGTTTGGAATAAGATTCTGAATTTAAACTTGCTGCCTAAAGATAAGGATTTAGACCTAGTGGACCCTATTGAAAAATATTTGCTTCTACTTCTCAATTCAGACTTGCATATTGATCTTCCTCAAGCTATGTTTGACTATTTGAAGAGGACTCTTTCTTCCTTTCATAAGGGAAATATTTTCTTCATTCCTTTTGGACGAGTTATTTCAGAATTACTTGTTCAGTAGGATTTTATCATAAGTTCAGAGGCTGATTCATCTAAAATCTGGAGAGACAAGTTTGAAGCTATCTATGAAAGATTCGGGTGTTAGATTTCTGCATAGTTATGCCTTGTAATTGTTAGAACCTTTGTATTAAGTAATCTTATTATTAATTCAAAGTTTGTTTATGTTATTGTGCAGTTTAACTGTTGAATATATATTTATTGTTGTTCTAAACAATTAAAAGTAATGGGAGTAAGAACTCAATGTCTGCAACTTTTATCATTAATAAAATGTAAGCTATTACAAATTATTTAGACATTCTAGTCTTTGTATTGACCCTAAGGTATTCCCAATGATCACCTGACATATCCAGATTATCTAAGTAATCTTGCAATTCTTCATTGGAAAACTCCACAACCTCCTTTCTTAATTGAATTTTGCGTTTGGACCCAGAAGGTCTTCTTTTTCTGTGTGTCTTCATAAAGGATGATGAAGAGGTGAGCGCTTCAGAAGCCATTTGCTTTCCAGTAGATCCTTCAGCTGCGGCTTTGCTTTCATTTTCCTGAGTTGCTGCATTTAGTATGGTTGTCTTTCTGAAATCTCTCTTTGGAACCCATATTTGTTTCTGTTTATACATCCTAGTGTATTGAGGATTAAGTGGTTATGAAAGTAAGTCTACTATGAGTCCTTGTATAGACTTGTTACATACATTGTTCCAAGTATCTATTTTTTTTAATATTGATTAAGTTTAATCAATATCTTAAATGATAACTTGGAAATATTATCTAATAGTCTAACCTATTAAAGATTATTTAACAACTATGACTATTATAGTTAACATGTTTAACTGTTACTTATGGTTTTAGTTTTACTTCATTTATGCTTATCATAAAGTCAAAAGGGAAGTTATTGGGAGTATTTGCATGTAATAAATAAATTGGTCAAAAAGTACTTTTTATTAATTAAAATAGAAGGATTACAAAATATTATTCATAGGGAACTGTATGATCTTTGAATAGATCCTTATCTAAGTCACCCTGAGCCTTATGATAATAACAATTATCATAATCTATATTTAGTTCATCCTCATCAACTTCTTCCTCTTCTACCTCTGGGTTATACGGTAGAATATCTTGCTGGACCGTCTTCTTCTCTTTGACCTCTTCATATTCTTCCTTCTTGGTTTCATCACAGCTTCTGATGGACCTACCCTGTAGGTTGTTTTGGAGCTGCTCATGCAGACTCTTCAGAAGTGAGCTTTGCAGAGGATACAATCCCCGTTGTGGATGACTCAGAAACAACTCGTTAATGTAGATTCTGGACATTCTATCTTGTAAAGCTCTCAGAGATTTTTTTCACGACAGAAGTCTTATAACTCTCAGCTGATGACTCCATGACTCTGGTGGATGTTGATGAAAATAAACTAAGTTATGATTGATTTTATAATAACTTCTGAGTAACCCAAACGAATGATTTAAATCCTTGATTGATTCTTGGAACAGTAATGACCACTTAAAATTTAAGGCATGCACTATATAATCCTTAATGACCCTTGTTAATCGATCGTTTTTCAATCTCTTAGAATTGATCTCGTAATGGTGGTATGTGATGTATTTATGAGTGTAATTCTTTTTCTTTCTCTTTTTTTTTAAATTCTTTTTTATGTGACAAAAGAAGGAGAAATAATGGTAAGTATTTAATTATAAATTGAACCCATTGAGTACTTATTCAGTTGTACATATTAGTTATTTATAATTTTTGTTATTTAAATTTATGTTATTATGGATATCTTTTCCAAACAATACAATTTAACTTTCTTGTACATAGAACTAAGAAGGAGCTTACAAACCTCAGTCTTAGCCTATCAGACTCGAAAGGAGCTTACAAACCTCGTATTTTGATGTTGCCAAAGGAAGTTAAAATATTGTCTTTTGTTTTTCTTAAATATAGAACTAAGGGAAGAGGGGATCTTACAAACTCAACCTTGGAACTATTTAACTTCGGAGGAGCTTACAAACCTCAGACTCTGATGTTACTAAACTGAATTACTTTTTCTTGAAAGTAGTACTTGGTATGAGTCTACAGAACTCAGCTTTGGAATATTAGACTCAGGGGGAGCTTACAAACCTCATGCCCTAATGTTGTAGAGAAAATTATAACTGCCCAACATTGTCCTTTAAATACTTATGTTTGTCATCATAAAAAGGGGAAGATTGTTAGAACAAGATTTGTTAATGAAATATTTTTCTTAGTTTATTTGATGTGTGTTACATGTGTGTAGGTTCTAATACTTGTAAATATTATAGTCAGAATCTGTTTTACATTAGCACACTTTGGGAATTGCTAGCTTCTGGTGGCAGAATCCGAAGAACACTTGCTATGTGATGTTTGGCGTAGACTTTGAAGTTGAAGGTCTCAGCATTAGAAGAAGCAACACAATTTTCTCTACACTTAGTGAATTCAATTTGGCTTTTGGTACCATTTAAAGTTTGTGATAAAGCTGAAGCTGTCTGTACTGCATAAAGCAAGTTGTATTGTCAAATCAGTTTGTCAGCTAGAGTCTACAGATTTCAAGGCTCAAGAAAGGTTGGGATACTTTATGGATATCTACTCTCAATGGCTCTAATAATACAGGGTCTCTTGAAGACTCAAAGGTTAAACATGTTACATATTGGAACAAGATCTTATGGTATATCTATCTTAAACGTCTCTTGTACTATGGAGCAAAATCAAAGACTCTTAATCAATTTACCTCTTCAATAACTAGTTTCTGCAAAGGCTATAAATATGGCTGAAGGTTCAAACTGGATCTTTAACAACGATTATCCAGAGGAAGGAGTAACAAGATCAGTAATTATCAACACCATTGTATATGCAGATCTTTTGTTGTAGGTTGTAATTGTAAAAACCTTAAGATTTCTAATACATTGAATATCATAGAAATATTAAGTGCTTTAGGTCTTTATTATGGTGATTTCCCGTACCTCCGATACTTGTATCATGTACACCTTGTACTCTATTCTGATAAACTTGTTTAACAATTTAGATTAAGTCTCGAGCCAAGATTCTTGAGCCACGTAATTCTCTTTCTATGGCTTGAGCTGTGAAAGTCTTAGTCAACTAGGTTGATTGAGAAAAAGTCTTGTATCATTGGGATACAAGCAAGGAATTCTCGATCCAATATTTTTGAGCCACATAAGTCTCTTGCTATATGCTTAAGCTGTGAAAGTATTAATCAAGTTTATTGTTTGAGCATGTTAGCTCGGTACATGAAATTGGAGCACTAACTCTTGAATTTGAGGAGTTCATGCAAGGAGGCTCGTTTCATGGGACTTGGAGCAGAAGTCTCAGCCAGTGTGGCTTGAGCAGGTTAGCTCAGTACATGAAACTAGAGAAATAAGTCTTGAATCTAAGGGGTTCAAGCAAGGAGGCTCGTTTCATGGGACTTGGAGCAAAAGTATTGGGTCCGAGGGACTTAAGCAGGAGTCTTTGGTTGATGGCCTAAGTAAGGAAGTCTTGGGTTCGTGTAACCTAAGCAAGAAGTCTCGAGTGAGAAGCTTGAGCAAAAGTCTTAGACCTTGGGTCTTAGCAATTGTAAAAGTCTTATAAAGTAAGGGAACTGAACTACTCTTAGTTTGGGAGGCATCAATATAAATCTTTGTGTCTTCTGCTATTATTTATTTGCTTCTGTTAACATTTCGCTGCTAAGAATTAAGCAGAATCTAAACACCAGTTTAAATTCTGAACTTTGATCAGATGCAAACTAATAAAACGGAAAACACAATTCAGCCCGCCCTTCTTGTGTACTTTTCTGGCCTTCAGGTTCACCCTAATAGGTGAAAAATTGTTGATGAAGCTCTTTGATGCCAGACTCCTATCCAACCTCCATTAGACATTATATTCACCTTCTCTTCTATTTGTCCACGTGAATTTATAACCTGTAAAAGCTAAATTAGTTAGTCCAGGAGAATTTATAGTTTATCTCCCCCAGGAAAGTTGACTATTGGTCCTTGTGTTTCCTCCTATCTTTTCATGATCAAAAAGAACATCGTTAAGGTCTCCAAAACAGATAAATTTTTCACCCCACTTCTTTTTACATCCTGAATTAACCCTCAAGTTTTCCTCTTGTTTTGCTCCTTCGGAAAACCATATATACCACCGAAGGACCACTTATGGTTTTCAATTTCATCAGTCACGCACCCACTTATGTGATTAAGAAAGAAAGAATCAATGTTAACCTACCACGTTTCTCTCCAAAAAAGAATAAGACCCCAAAATCTCTCTCTATCGTAACCTTTGCAATCTATAACCGTACAACAATCAAACCCACATTTGGATTTTATGGGCTGAACTTTAAGAGTTTTCAAATGCGACTCCGTAAGAAACAACGCATCAGGGTTTTCAACATGATTGAGCCTAAACAAGTCTCAAACTGCATGGGGGCTCCCCAACCACCTGCAGTTCCAACTAACGATTTCATTGTGATAGGCGGTGTTGGGCCTCCAACACCATATTTAGTAATTCTTGTGTTTTCTTAATAATAACTTGCCCCTTCCTTTTCTTTTCACCACTTCGCGTTCCTCAACAGTACTATCGACAATTATGACATCCACCAACTAATGCTTTCCAATCTCAAATTCTAGCTTCTTTTCTTTGTGATAGGCGGTGTTAGGCATCCAACACCATATTTAATCATTCTTGTTTTTTCTTAATAATAACTTGCCCCTTCCTTTTCTTTTCACCACTTCATCTTCCTCAATAGTACCATCAACAATTATGACATCCACCAACTGATGCGTTCCAATCTCCAATTCTAGCTTTTTTTCTTGATTTTATTTTATTTTCCTGTTTGTCGATTTCCTTGTCCATTTTCTCTTCTTAGCAACCGTGGCTATTTGAATTGGTCCTTTTCCACCCCCTACATTGGAAATATCCACTGCCTCTGGTGATTCAGCAATAACTTTGATTTCCAGACTATTGTGTTTACTTGACAATTCTTTAACTAGTGGAGCCTCATCTTATTTACTAATGCACGCCAAATTTCTATCTTGTTCAACTTCCCTTTCCCTTTCCTTTTTTTTTTCTTTTATTTTTGCACTTACTATTTTCTGAAGGAATGTTGAATAGACTTTTATTGCATGAGCTAGAGTTTGATTATTTCTTTTATTCAATTGGATTCCTCGGCAATGGGGAAGCTCGTAACCATGGCCCATAATACAAGTCTTTTTCTTCAAGCTCCTTAAAACACTCTTCACCAAGATTTCCCACCGCATCATAATTGTTGAGTCGATGTCCAAATCTTCCACAAACAAAGCACAATGTCAGCAACCTTTCATACTTGAAAAAGACTCTTAAGTTATTATCCTTAAAACGCACTATCGTTTCCCTCTTTAAAGGTTTTTTCAGATCAAGAGTTACCTTTACTAAAAGGAATCTCCCATTTCTATGAGCGTATTTCTTACCCACCTCCTCGAAAGCCCCCAATATTCTCCCTAACTTTCTCTCCATCACTTTGGTTCTTAGCATGAGAGGCAATTCATAAACTCTGACCTAACAAACCCCGAAGTGCTTGTTTAACGTAGACGGTTATTCTTCTCCTTGAACGCGAGCTAGGAGCAGTAAGTTTCGGTCAAAACTCCAGGGTTCATTTTGATATAACCTATCGATCAGAATGTAGCCAGTAACATGAATGTAGCAACAACAATAAACAAGGGAGGATGAGGGTGTACTTGCAGACGCTATGATGCTTGAGTTAGTTCGGGTCAAGAGGTATCAAGAAAGAGTATTGAATAGAATACCTGACCCTCCTACAGAGGAGAGTTTTTATAGACAGTCCCCAGTACTGGGCCAATGCTTTCCATTATGGGTTGAATGCCCAAGCCCACAACGGATGACTGCCAAGATTCCTACGTGGACGTAGGGATGAGTAACATGTGCTCATTGTCCAGAGTCAACTGCCCCACATTTCCTAGATAGTGGGAGAACTTTCCTGTCATGAAAGGCAGAACGATTCTGCAAGGTGTGCGGGTCAATTTGATGACATGTCCTCGGGTGAAGAGCACATGGGAAATTGTGTTCTACTGTCCCAAGGGGTTGGACCAGCTTTTTGGGTCATCCTCGACATCTGAATAGATTGGGTTGTGCTCGACATTGGGTTAGCCATAGGCCCAACATAGAATAGGATCCCCTAAGTCGTTGCCCCCAGACATGGGGACAATGACTTAGTGTCAGTCTGTGTGTCAAAAAGGGGCAAGGAACTCCCGCGTGAGGAGAGCCTTTATTTATGCTTGTGATTTTGAGCTCGTGAGTTTGTGCTGATGCGGATGTTGTCTCGCTCGTAACTCATCGAATTTCGTCTTCGGAGGTGCGTCATACAGGGTCTGTGGTTGACAAAGATGTGTCACACGGGGAATGTGATCGAGAGCTTTCCTCGCGTGGAGTGTTTAACTTTGCATGCGCGTTGTCAAGCTGCTCGTAAGTCTGCTTCAAATTTTTCACCGAGGTCGTGCTTGCAAATGGATGTGAAAGTTCATCGCTTATGTCCGTCAAAGGGTTCCCGACATCTTGGAGTCCAGAAGATTGATGGGACTTAAAGAGGAAAATGCATCATCTTCTCGAGCCATGTGATGGGATTTAAAGAGGCAAACATGTTGTCTCCTCGAGCCACATGATGAGACTTGAAAGGACAAATGTTTCGCCTCTTCGAGCCACGTGACAGATTCATTAAATGTCTATGATTAGGGGAACTCAAGAGCTATACAGCTACAAGCTTACCCATACCACGAAGACGAATTATAAATAGGCAGAAGTGGGGCCATTTGTAACACCCCAATTTTTAGTAATTATTTATATATATTATATTAACTAATTAATTGTGTGATTTTGTCCGTAATTGATTTATTTGGATTATTTTATTTGGTGGAAATGATATTGAAATAATAGAAATAAGATGATTGGGCCTATTGGATGAGAATGTGAAGAGTAAAGGTGGGGGTAAGATTAGTAAGCCCATTAGTTACTAGAATTAGTTGTTATAAGGGTTTTATATATAAAGAGAAAAATAGATTTTATTAGGGGGAAAAGAAGAAAAGAAGCTAACATAGAGAAAAGGAAAAGTGGAAAATAGGAGAATAAAACCTAAGAAGGAGACTCAAGGGTTCATCAAGAAACCAAGGCAAGGGTGGGTCTTTACATGGTTATGGGAGTATATGATAGTGTATGATGGGTAGTATCATATTTAGGATAAAAATCCCTAATTTCCATGGTTTTGAAATTGACGATTACATGATTTATGATGGTAAGATCCTTAAATATATAGTGTGAGTTGTTATAATTGTCATATAATGGTATTATTTCGAATTCTGGAATTGAAACATTTTACGGAATCGAAATAGGAGGTCTGGAAGGTCTTCGACAATGAAAATGGGTTTTTCTAGGCTCTAACACGGCTCGTGTCACCTAACATGGGTGGCTATGTCAGCTCCCCTTTTTTGGAGTGAAATACATGATTTTCTAACTTTGGAGTGCCATGGACCGTGTCCCATGACACGGGCGGTCGTGTCAGCTCTCTACATTTCATACTCAGAATTGTCTCGATCATAACTTTTGATCTGTATATCCGTTTTGGTCCCTGTTAGAAGTGTCGGAAAGCTAATGAATATAGCTATAACATATTATAGATAATATAATTGGTTGCTTAATATTTTTATACCTAATATATTTGGGAAGCCAATTGTGTATATGTTCTATTAATGAATTGTTGCACTATTTGCTGCCGGTTGTGAAATTATTTGTGGATAATTTATCAAATACTTGTGTGTATGCTTGTATAAGTATATTTTGGTGTGTGAAAACATGAAATTCATGATAGTTATTGTTTGTTGTAATTATAATATATTCGTGATTGTATTATAAAATGTATTGGATACCATTTGAAAGTGAATTGTGTATGGATGATTCATAAATATGTGTAAGTATGGGTAATTGTGTGTTAACTCAATTACGATGAATTATTGAAGATATGCATGGATGTTAATATTGAGGGATGGTCTTAATTGTATATGGTTGTTGAACTTGCACATGCATCATTATAGTCAAGAGGCAATGCTTGTTAGTTCCATGGGAACTAGTGACTTGTCCCAAACCTAGAGAGGGGTTTGAAGCTTAGAGGAAGGGATTTTTTGTGTTATTTTTCTAGAGGACAGACTCGGCTTAATGTAAAAACCGAAAAATAATAATAGTGATTGGTACCACATGCATGAGTGTTGCATTTGAGTCTTGCATTGAGTCATATTGTGTCTATGATTGCAATATGGGATTATGTGCATTATGTGAATTTGATGAATTTGTGAAATTATGGATTTGTCAGTATGTACTTATGAATAGTATGGTTGCTTAAGTGATGCTATATTTACAAAGCATTTGAATTATGAAAATTATTATGTTATGCATGTATGTTATGTATTATATATTATTATATGATTTTGATAATTATGTGAATTCTCACTCTTCTGTTGGAATGATGTTTTATATGACATCACTCCGGTACTAAAGAGTAGATTTGCTTCTAGCACGAGGGTAGCTGTTGAAGTTGCTTACTTTATTTTCCTTATTTATTTTGGTTCGAGTCATACTCTAGTCATGTAACACTGGGAACATTTTGATTCATTTTTTGAGAGATGCTTTATGTACTCTATTTTATTTTGCTATCATTATTTGAATTATGTGGAGTTTTGGCTTTCATGCCTAAGGGGTGATATGAACGATTTATTTATGAGACTATTTATTATGTTTTTTATGAATGAAAGTGATTTCGCTGCTACATGCTATGCGAAAGTGTATGAAAAGCATGAATTTAATTTAAGTGTTATCGAGCATGACAGGTGTATGTGTGTAATATTTGAATTATATGGGACACCCTTATTTGATATGCATGTTATCTTACTCTGATTTATGACATATTATTCCGTGGGATTTAGAAAGGTGTTACACCATTTGTTCATTTCCCTTTCACTCTTCTCTCGACTTCCATTCTAGCTTCAAATTATCTTTCTGTCGTGCGCCGTCGTCGTTGCCACCGCTGCAAGCTTTCTTCAAGTCAACTTTGACTACTCTTCAACCCAAGTAAGCATTCTTCATCTGATTCTCAGTTTTCCTGTTGGATTTAGAACGTAGGTTACTTCAGAATGTAGATTTTTTTAGGATGCATGCTTTTCTTTACGTTGGGTTCTGGCGATGTTCGTGTTTGGTGGTGGCTTAGCCATTTCCAAACACCAGCGATAGGAGAGTGTTAGTTCCATGGTTCTATGATATAGAATTGTCCATGATTCTATGATTGGCTAAATTTTGGTAAAAACATGATCCTGCACTGATGTTAAGCAGGATATTATAACATCTCCATCTGTTGTGGTGTCAGAACTGCAGTGGAGTGTTTTAATGAGAATGTCATGCTAAATGTCATGACATCCATCTACTGTCGTGACAGAACTACTATCATGTGTGAGAAACAACAGGAGTAATGGTGTAGCAGGGGCTGATGATTCATGACATTGCTACTGATGCAGTAAGAGCTAGCTGGAGCTGATGACAAAACTGTTGTTATGGATGTCATGGATGCAGAAGGAGCTAGCAGAAGCTGATGACATAACTGCTGTCATAGATGTCATACTGAGCATCACTGCTGCTATGTGATAGCAGTAGCCACAACAGGTTGAGGTGTGATGAATTTCCTCACAGGTGGTGAGTGAGGTGTGTTGTCATGTGTCAAGCAGGACATCGCTGCATGACAACAGAAGGAGTTGCTAGTGTATATCTCTTGACAGAATTGGTTTGGATTGATGAGACCATGTTGAAAATACCTCATTAGTAAATAGGTCAAGGAGATTTATTAGGAACAAGAACAGATTGTATTGGTATTCATAAAAGGATCTTGGAGACCTTTAGGAAACTTTAATATACTTGTTTCTAATGTTATTCTGCAGAAGATTAGGTGAAGCCAGGACTGGTGAAAAGAAAAATCTGCAGAAGAGTGGAAGTCATGCTGAGTGTCATAACATCAAGCGTATGACATCAGGTAGCTGACATGCACAGCCGGCATGTTGGTTTTCTGGTATAATGCGTGAGATAGATCAGGCTAGATTTCAAGAGGCTTATTAGGGTTCCCTAGATATCTAAGGAGAGATTCTAGGCAGTGCTGACCATATCATGAAAATCCATGACCTAATTTGGCAGCACCTTGAATTGTGGAAATTAGTTTTACTTTGTTAAAACTAATGTTTGTTACTTGTGACCAGCCCAATCCTAGTCTGCACTACTATAAAAGGAGGAGCAGAAGGAGAGGAAAGGAAGCACTCACATAAAGAAAAACCAGAGTGTAAAGTAGAGGTCTAGGGTTTGAGAGTCCCTTGTGCGTAAGTTGTAACACCCCACTTCCCAAATTAGAAAAAAATACGATTAAATTAAATAAACATCAGAGTTTCCCTTCAAGCGGGATGTCACATTCACAAAAATTCAACAAAACACCTCATTTCCTGATTTTCAAAATAAGCAGTGGAAAAAGTTTCATTTATATATCATTCGCAGCCATCCGCCGAAATACACAAGGTCATTCATCATTAAGGTTCATCAAAATAAGATACGCTACGGGAATACAACAATTTGATCACAAAACAAATAAACTCCCAAATCCCGTGTTGCGTATCAGAGCATCCTAGGACTCGACCTGCACACCACTATCCAAGCTAGCTAAGCACCTGGATTATCTGTACATCCGAAGAAGCACAGACCACAACAACAACAAAGGGGTGAGAAAACATGATCAAAATTATCGGTAATATAACACATGAATAAAAGGCAGTAAATAAACAATCATCACCCCACCAACAACAAACAGGACCTACTGTCCAACCATCAACACCACATATCACAATGCAAGAATGCAACCCAACACATGCATGCGGTACTGATTCGTCATCACCGATGGACACCTGGCCATCAACCCTCCACAATGGAGCACGTCATCTCTACCGATGGGCACCTGGCCATCAACCCTCCACAAAGGAGGACATCATAAACAGGATAGATCACATACACCCACCAATGGTAATGATCTATCCCCACCACAATCACTGATGGACACTTGGCCATCACCCTCCCCAAAGGAGCATATTATTACTACCGATGGGCACCGGGACATCAACCCTCCACAAAGGAGCACATCATCACACCATGCTATGCATAACCCCAATGCACAACACACAACATCAAACACACTAAGTGCACACGATCCAACTGATCATATCCCCATACTTCATACACATGTATATATATATACACACCAATCAATTATCAATCAAGTTAAATAACAGTGACACCCCAATCGACACGGAGTACACACGATCCTCCCGATCGCCTCACTATGCATCAAATACATATTACATACTACATATATATATATATATATATATATATATATATATATATATATATATATATATATATATATATATATATATATATATATATATATATATATATATATATATATATATATATATATATATATATATATATATATATATATATATATATATATATATATATATATATATATATATCGTACTCACCAATTAATCATGTCAATTAAATTCAACATTCCATAATTCATCTTTCTACATCAAGCATACTCTCTTTACCCCTAAACAACATATCTCGACCTATCATTATCCAAGGAATCCCACTAAACGAGACACAAGGCAAAACAGCACAAAACTCATATTTTGTCATGCTCGCTGGCTCACTCGCCTAGTGAGACCACAGTGAATGTCCGCTACTCGCTCGCCCAGCAAACTCCCTAGCGAAGGCAGACAGTGGCTACTGGAAGCACTCGCTACCCAGTTCGCCTAGCGAATCCCTAGAGAAGGTTTGCTACTAGCTCGCTCAGCGAAGGTGCTGGCGAATGTCTGCGATTTCACAAAAATCTCACTGTTCATAATTCATCAGAAGCTTCAAAAATCGACCGATTCTCACCAAACCAGTCACAGTAGTCTTAGCCCAACTTCCTACGACTAAACTACACTAATTAATCCAAGTTTTACCCGATAAAACACCAACTCTACCGGTTTAAATCATTTCCGACATAAAACCGTAAACTACTCAGAACATCCAACAAATCCCTACATTCATCACATGCAAGGCTAGCACAATAGAATTTCACCAATTTCCTATCAACACAAACACCATTCATTCATGGAAACAACAATCAGAATATTGCAGCATCTTAATCATGAACATCAATTTTCCTATGGGGTTAAGGAATTCCCAACTACCGCATTCGTGCAATTACCAATTTTAACCCGTTTCTCCCCCCTTACCTCGACTAGTTGCTCTGATCGATGAAGACTTCCACGAATCCGACAGCCTAGCCTTCATCTTCTTCCCCTTGTTCTTGTTATTCTTCCTTATGCTTCTTTCCCAATAGACCGTGTTTTCTTTTTCCTTTCTTTCCAAATCACTAAATACCACTTCTCACACTTATTTCTCATTTCTTCTTAATTCCAATAATAATAATAATAATAATAATAATAATAATAGTACCATTACTATTAATTATTAAATATTATCATTATTAATTTTATTATACTAATATTAAAGGCTATAGCTTCTTAAATAATCCCCACAAAAGACTTTCCGAAATGAAATAACACCAGAAAGACTAAATAATTAAAATGGGTGTTACAACTCTCCCCCACTTTAATTATTTTCGTCCTCGAAAATTACCTGATGGAAACAATTCCGGATACGCATCCCGCATCCTGCTTTCCAATTCCCAGGTCACACTGCCACCTGCAGCACCTCCCCAAACCACTTTCACCAAGGATATCTCCTTCCCTCGGAGTCGGTCCTCGTTCAAAAATTCGCACTAGAAGTGCCTCAACAATCAATTTATCTCTCACTTGCACACCATCCAATTCAATCAAAGTACCTCCTCGGCTTAGACACATGAATACACCCTGCAACTTTCACAAACGATAGCGGTAAAATAGCCTAACATGCTATTTTCCCCATGCTTCCGCTGCGCCACTCTGATACAGATAAACAAAACATAATGAGCGCCTCCGAGACTTCAAAGCTCGATCAACCCTAGTTACCGTCATAACTCTCAACGCACGTCTTTTCATGGATCCTTTGATCTTTTCAATCGCCTCTTGCACAATTTTCGGTCCGAGTACAACACTCTCGCCGGACACACATCAACACAAAGGAGTCCTACACCTCCTACCATACAAAGCCTCATATGATGTCATTCCGATACTAGAGTGATAGCGGTTATTGTAGGTAACTCAATCAACGACAATTAACTGCCCTCTGATCCATCATGATCCAACACACAAGCTCTCACCAAATCCTCTACATACGGGATAGCTCTCTCTATATGTCCATCTGACCACAGATGCTAAACAGAGTTAAACTTTAATATGGCACTCAAAGTTTCTACCACTCTCCCAAAATTTCATCGCAAACTCAGATTTCCCATCTGACACAATATTCGACGGCACTTCACACTACTTCACAACTTCCTCACTATACATCTTAGCTACCTCCAGCATAGAATGATTCATCCCCGTTGGTAAAAAAGAGTTAATCTTTTCAATCCATTCTCAACTACTCAAACCAAATCATATCCCCTTTTTAAATTCTCAAGAAAACCCGACACATAATTCCATGGAACCACTATTCTACTCCACTCAGAAATATTCAACAGTTGTATCAGGCCCAACAGTTCCCACTGTTCCAACTTCGACTTCCCACAAGTCTAATCAGCATACACCACCTCAACTCACTTTCCCTCCACCTATGGCCACCAAAACAACATCCCACATTCGGTCACATCTTCATAGCACCTGGATGGGTACTCAACCCACCTTAATATCCTTTTCTCAGGGTACTCTTATCCAACTCACAATACGGAAGCACATCTCTATCACATCATCTCATAGCACCAATTCCATCAATCCGAAAATCATACCTTTGACTCAATTCATTAAATTCAATCAGCCTACTAGCTCAAATTAGAATTCCAACTCCTTGACTCTCATCAAGATTACTCATAGTCAGCACAAAGCTTAATTCCGTAGGAAGTCCCTTCATAGACCAAACTCATATCTTGAATTTTCTTAATCAGTGCTAACTCCTTTACCATCATCATCGATATATACCCTAAAATTCTCCAAATCGATACATCAGCTACCATGTTGTCTCGCCCGAATGGAAATTCAACCCAAAACCATACTCCTCCAGAAGTCCCAATTATTTCCTTTCTCATATCCAACTCTTTCAAATCAAACAAATACCTTAAGCTCTTAAGTTCACCAAGCATCTCATATATCCATTAAACAATTAAGGCCTCCAAACTCCGGCACAACACACGACAGCAACCCACTCTAAACCACCTGCCAGATAATTCCTCTTACGTACTTTAAGTTGCCTCAAAGCATAACTAACACTCGCTGATGTTACACTTAACATATCCCCCAATAATATCAACAAAGCATCACAAAACACCATAAATAGTTCCATCGGATACGGCAAAACTAACACACGAACTCTTTGAACTTTCTTCACAGAGGCATATCACCGCTTCTTCTCCAACACCGATAACTCAAGTTCTCGATGCTCAACATAATCCTCTATACTCTTCGAATACATCAAAATACCACCGGTTAACACAACCACTGACTCGCTCCACTAAGTATAGAAAATCCCATGCCAAACGGACATTTAATTTGCGAATTATGGCGGAAACACGAACCGCACCTTCCGCACTTACCACAACATCCAAACATATTCCATCAATAAATAACTTAATTCCATGCTACTACTTCACCATTACATAGAGCACTGAAATATCTTTCCAACGCTTTGAATCGTGCCTCATTTCGAGTTACGGTTCTCCCGTTACGACAAAAATACCGAAACAACATTCTCCTGCCCAGGACATCTTCGCTAGGCGAACGCAGCAGCGAGCGTGGAGCCGTTCGCTAGCATGCTCGCTAGGCGAAGGACCTAGAAAACATGACAGTCCGAAATCCTATTTTCGACCGCTACCTGACTTTCGAGTGTCCGATTTCGATTCCGTAAAAAGATGTGATCTCGGAATTCAACGTACGACAATAATTTCACACTTAGAAGGCCATTCAACATATCTTTAACTCTTGGAATATATAAAGGCCTAATTATACCAATCTTACATTCCACATCTTACTTTCTTTAATAATCATTAGAAGTCATTATCCACCCTTAATATACTCGGCCTCACACTTTGTTGCCTTAGCACACACCAGGCACAAGTCCCGACACTACTTAATCAATTTAATTCCTCGACCATCCAAACAGACATAAAATATGAAGCTTTCATTCTCAGACTAGCTTCTGCAACTAAGTTGATCACAACTCCACTTCACGTCCTGGCTGTATATCACTGTCTTGTAAGTATAACCTCTAGACAACCATAAATAATCGATAATTCGCCAACTTCCCCACTTTCATTATAACTCAAAATTCCCATCAAAATTTAAACATCTTAACGTTATCCTGAGCCGACTCGTCAAAACAATTCTTAAGCACCTAGCCGAACTCCAGACTATTCACTACTCACATCATCTAAGCTTGCAAGACACGTCCATCCCACCCAATACAATTCCAACTGCTATTAACAAGAAATTAAGGGTGATCAGTTCCTCAATTTGTCAATAGATAGCCGAAAATCATAATGGGGTATGAACCATCTCTACCAAACTATAAGAGCGTTCAACCACACACTGAGCTACAAGTCCACACTTGCAGCACCCGGGAGAAGCACAAGCTTCTCCCCCATTTGAATCATTCCCACTTATGCAGACAAAGGTTAGACAACAAACATGTAGCAACAGTGTTTTCACACACATGTCGCATACAAGGGTACAAATAACATTGGACAACTTGGCCGGACGGGCCGACCTGCTCTGATACCAACTTGTAACACCCCACTTCCCAAATTAAAATAAAATACGATTAAATTAAATAAACATCAGAGTTTCCCTTCAAGCGGGATGTCACATTCACAAAAATTCAATAAAACACCTCATTTCCTGATTTTCAAAATAAGCAGCGGAAAAATTTTCATTTATATATCATTTGCGGCCATCCGCCGAAATACACAAAGTCATTCATCACTAAAGTTCATCAAAATAAGATACGCTACGGGAATACAACAATTCAATCACAAAACAAATAAACTCCCAAATCCCGTGTTGCGTATCAGAGCATCCTAGGACTCGACCTGCACACCACTATCCAAGCTAGCTAAGCACCTGGATTATCTGTACTTCCGAAGAAGCACAGACCACAACAACAACAAAGGGGTGAGAAAGCATGATCAAAATTATCGGTAATATAACACATAAATAAAAGGCAGTAAATAAACAATCATCACCCCATCAACAACAAACAGGACCTACTGTCCAACCATCAACACCACATATCACAATGCAAGAATGCAACCCAACACATGCATGCGGTACCGATTCGTCATCACCGATGGACACCTAGCCATCAACCCTCCATAATGGAGCACGTCATCTCTATCGATGGGCACCTGGCCATCAACCCTCTACAAAGGAGCACATCATAAACAAGATAGATCACATACACCCACCAATGGCAATGATCTATCCCCACCACAATCACTGATGGACACTTGGCCATCACCCTCCTCAAAGGAGCACATTATCACTACCGATGGGCACCGGGCTATCAACCCTCCACAAAGGAGCACATCATCACACCATGCTTTGCATAACCCCAATGCACAACACACAACATCAAACACACTAAGTGTACAAATCTAACTGCTCATATCCCCATACATCATACACATGTATATATATACACACCAATCAATTATCAATCAAGTTAAATAACAGTGAAACCCCAATCGACACAGAGTACACACGATCCTCCCAATCGCCTCATTATGCATCAAATACATACTATATATATATATATATATATATATATATATATATATATATATATATATATATATATATATATATATATATATATATATATATATATATATATATATATATATATATATATATATATATATATATATATATATATATATATATATATATATATATATATATATATATATATATATATATATATATATATATATATATATATATATATATATATATATATATATATATATATATATATATATATATATATATATATATATATATATATATATATATATATCGTACTCACCAATTAATCATGTCAATTAAATTCAACATTCCATAATTCATATTTCCACATCAAGCATACTCTCTTTACCCCTAAACAACATCTCTCGACCTATCATTATCCAAGGAATCCCACGAAACGAGACACAAGGCAAAACAGCACAAAACCCACATTCTGTCATGCTCGCTGGCTCACTCGCCTAGCGAGACCACAGCGAATTTTCGCTACTCGCTCGCCCAGCAAACTCCCTAGCGAAGGAAGACAGTGGCTACTGGAAGCACTCGCTACCCAGTTCACCTAGCGAATCCCTAGCGAAGGTTTGCTACTAGCTCGCTCAGCGAAGGTGCTGGCGAATGTCTGCGATTTCACAAAAATCTCACTGTTCATAATTCATCAGAAGCTTCAAAAATCAACCGATTCTCACCAAACCAGTCACAGTAGTCTTAGCCCAACTTCCTACGACTAAACTACACTAATTAATCCAAGTTTTACCCGATAAAACACCAACTCTACCGGTTAAAATCATTTCCGACATAAAACCGTAAACTACTCAGAACATCCAACAAATCCCTACATTCATCACATGCAAGGCTAGCACAACAGAATTTCACCAATTTCCTATCAACACAAACACCATTCATTCATGGAAACAACAATCATAATATTGCAGCATCTTAATCATGAACATCAATTTTCCTATGGGGTTAAGGAATCCCCAACTACCGCATTCGTGCAATTACCAATTTTAACCCGTTTCTCCCCCTTACCTCGACTAGTTGCTCTGATCGATGAAGACTTCCACGAATCCGACAGCCTAGCCTTCATCTTCTTCCTCTTGTTCTTGTTATTCTTCCTTATGCTTCTTTCCCAATAGACCGTGTTTTCTTTTTCCTTTCTTTCCAAATCACTAAATACCACTTCTCACACTTATTTCTCATTTCTTCTTAATTCCAATAATAATAATAATAATAATAATAATAATAATAATAATAATAATAATAATAATAATAATAATAATAATAATAATAATAGTAATAATAATAATAATAATAATAATAATAATAATAATAATAATAATAATAATAATATCATTACTATTAATTTTTAAATATTATCATTATTAATTTTATTATACTAATATTAAAGGTTGTAGCTTCTTAAATAATCCCCACAAAAGACTTGCCGAAATGAAATAACACCAGAAAGACTAAATAATTAAAATGGGCGTTACATAATAACCCTTTGCATTGTATAATGCATTGTGGTAGACATAATTGTAAGTGAAGAGGGTTGTTCTTCACGTGTCTAGGGATCTTAGAATTCCTTATGTACCAAGAAATTGTAGGTTATATGATTGCTCTGGTTAATTGTATGAACAAGTGTGTTCATGGTGTCACTCAAAGCTTTTAAGTAAGAGTGTGTCTCACTTGATCAAAGCTGTGAAGCAAGATCATGGTGTGTGTTTGGAGTGTATCTCCATAACTTTTTTGTAACTGTAATTGGACATCAGTGTATTGTGATTGAGGGGGAGTGAGTGGGTATACTCAGGTCTAGAGTGTCTCTAGGTTGAAGTGTCATTGGGTAGAGATTAAGTGAGAAGTGCAAACTGGTTGTTTGACTTTGAATTGATTCTGCTAATAGTGAATTTCCTCCCTGGCTTGGTAGCCCTCATATGTAGGTGATGTTGCACTGAACTGGGTAAACAATTACTGGTGTTATTTATCTTTCTGCATTTACAATTATGCACAATTTAAATGGTTAGATAAATTAGTCTGTCAGCCTGCAAATGTCACAACAGAGGTCATGACGTTGTTCATGACATTGGTACAATTTAATGAAATTTAAATTGTTCATAATCTGCCCTCGTCCTTGTTTCAGCAGAGATCAATGTTCTTGGGACATATGAGATCTGCATACCATAATTTCAATTGGTATCAGAGCTGGCATCCTGTCTGTTCTGGATGAGATCTTGGGAGATACTCTCTGGTGTTTTGGAACAAGGAGAAGCTGTAGCTGAGTTGCTGATCTTGCTGAATGTTTGAGCCACTTCTTATGGAGCTAAGGAGAAGCTTGTATCTGCTGTTGTGCCCTCTGATATAGGAGCTTCTATGACCTGGTGAATGTTTTTCCAAAGGAGGAGTGGCTACCTCTGTGTGATGTCCCTTTAAGATGTGCTGACATCTTGGTTAAGGCATGTTGAAGATGTTCTTTCAATGGTTCCGCTGCATATTTTTCTGATGAAAGAACTCTGGAGGTCATGTTTTGAAAATATCAACAAAGCTCTAGTCATTCCAACGTCGGGAACAATGGAATGAAGAGAGTTGGTTGGTGTTATATGTTGACCTCGTGATTGAAAGTTTGGACATTCAAAGAAAGAGTAGAACTCTATTAGCAAGAGGAAGTCATAGGCAGGATGAGTCAAGGATGTTTCAGCATTAGAGATATTTATACTAAAGAATACCTTTGGTATGTATGAAGTATAAATATCTATTAGATGATCTTCTCAACAAGTTGTGTGGATTTAAGATCAATTGCTATTTGTGGACTACACACGTATTTAATTGATTATCCATGAAGTTCAGAGAAGGATTTGTTATAAGGATTTAAGATTCATTGCTATTTGAGATATTCTCAAATATTTAACGAATTATCCTTAGTTGATGATCAAGATATCTCATCAGTAGCAGCACAAGCAGAAGGCCCCTGATTTATTTGATCTACTTCAAGAATCTGATGTTCAACCAGATGTTGAAACATTCCATCAGTAGAGATTGTGAAGAATTATGTTGATTCAAGGAGTGAATCACAGGTACCATACGCATGTGTGGTTGGATCTGACTTTATTCTAGTAAGTTTCCTGGCAAGAACTAATACTAGAATGTAGTGCTGATGGAAGTGGAGATAAAGACAGTTCTCTTGAATTAGCTTATTGGAGTGCAGCAGGTGTGTTCTAGGCTCTACTAGAAGCAGATCTAGAAAGTTTCCTGGCAAGAAACTGGTGTTGGTAGCTTTGCTTGGGTCAGTTTATTTCTGATCTAAGTGCACAGGAGCATGAGATCTGGCTTAGCTTGGAGCTCAAGGATAAGTGGCAGGTATCTATGACCTTCTAAAGAAATCTCTACATAAGGAAAGCGAGAATCCTTGTGTAAAGATTTCTTTTGTGACCCTTCCTTATTAAAGAATCAAGCCTTGGCACGTTTGGTGTCTCTTAAGAGGAGTTCATGAAGCAAATTCATTTCAAGCAATGTGTTGTAGTCCAATAAAGCAAGATGGAGGTTGTCTACTCAAACTCAAGTCTGTATGCCCTTTCTGATTGAGTGATGAGGTTATTCTAAGTGGTAGAATGAAATCCTGAACTCTCCAGCTGGATGCCTTAACCAAAGTTATGACATCAAGCAGTAACTTCAAGGCCTTCATTGATAAATTGATCTTCTCAGATATGAATGGAATTAATGCTTCGCCTCATGCAGTTTGCAGGAGTTGTGTGAAGGAGTAGATGCCTTGCCTTGGAGCATGTAGAATGGGTGACATGAAGATCAAAGTGGCCTGGTGGAATAGCATAAAGATGCTAAATAACCAAACAGTGGCATTTGTTTATTCAAGCAGTGTGCCTTTAGAAAAATATTCTTGTGCAGAAGGGTAGTCAGTTGAAGACCACAGAAGGTTCTGGAACTGTTCATGCTTGGAACTAATTACTCTTGTGCAGAAGGGTAGTTGGTTGAAGACCAAAGGAGGATCTGGTTCTGTTTATACATTGGAGCTTGTGGTAGAAGCCCTAAAGTACGTATGGAAGGTTACCTATTTTTGGAGAAGTTCTTGATCAAGCTGGTGGAGCTGTGAAGATCTTCAGTTAGATTACTAGGCAGCAGTAAGTCCAGTATGGGCATATAAAGAACACTGGGATGGTGTGTCTGTGATATGAACCATCTGGTTTGTGAAGATCTCTTGTGGAACGTGTGATTCACTTCTTGACTAAGAAGTACTCTATCTTGTCATACGGGAGAATGATGAGGTAAAAGGACTATCTTGGAGGATGATTTGAAGACATTATACAAGACTGGAGTGGATCATTGGCTGATTGCAGTCATCAAGTCTCTAGGCGACTCAGAAGTATTCTAACCCATCATATGGGAGAATGATGAGGTAAAGAATGCCTTGGAGTATATCTTAGGCTCTCTAAAGAAGTGGAGCATTTTGATACACTCTCACTGGATGAGCATGAAGTTGGTCTTGAGATATAATATGGTGATCTTGGAGCATCTTTGGTCAAAGATAAGAGGAGAGCTTTTGTTTGATAGGTGTACTATTTGCTTGTGGTTTAAGCAGTAAGTGAATGCGTTCAACATGTGTGTTGAACAGAGAATGAGTTCTTGAAGACATAAAGATACGTCTTATGTTTTCCATTCATGTGCACTGGTTACCCTTGGTATGGGGAGATATACTTCTATCTAGGATGGGTTACTGCAAGAGTGCAGTTATGTGTCAAGATTGTTTGTGGTCTCAAACAAATCTGGGACTTGATGAAGGTAGAATGTCAAACAAGATGTTGTGACATTGGGTTACTGCTCCAAGCTCATGGTGAAGATGACAGGGTATTCCTTTTGGGTCTGTCAGTAGGTGCAAATGGACTAAATCAGATTGCACAAAGATAGTTATCCTGCAACGCTTCTGCTATCTGTGAATCAAGGAATGAAAAACTGCAGTGTGTGAATATGAAGATGATGAAGAGAGTCTTCATGTAATTAGGTTCTCTCTCGTAGGAGGAGTACTGATTATGTATGACAGGGGGAGCTGTGTACCTGTATAATGTGCAGCTGCATGATGCTAATATGAAGCTGAGTACAAAGACCGCTGAAGCTCAGGCAAGCTTGTGTCCTTGGACCACTGATGAGAATATGTGTGTCTCAAATTGGGGATTTAATATCAATTGTTACGTGTGGCAAGTATTTAATTGATTATCCCTTAATTAGTGATGACAAAAGTGTCACTCTTGAAGGTGCAGCTTCAGACAAGGCAAGAACTCAAGATCCAATGACTAGGTTCAGAGGATAAATCTATGAGGAGTTCTTACTGTTTCTCATCATGATGAAGCATGGTTGTATGTCCCAGCTACTGATGGATCTGGACAAGAGAAGAGGCAGTCCATGCCTTGGTGCTTACAGTCTGACTAATAAAGCAGGATATTGGATAAAAGAATTATTTCTTAAAGTGCTTAAGAATAATTTTTGGAATGTCAGACAGGGTGTCTGAACACTGTGTCTCTGAGGGAGCTACATGAGAGTCTAGTGTTATCTGATGATGACCTGTGGAGTTGTTGCTGCTGTGTTCAGCTGTGTTTAAAGGATTTGCCCAATGGATTGGTGCTGAAGTGGTGCAATCTTTAGTAGAGGTCAAGCAGCCTGTGAATCTCTTGGTGAGATGACTGGAGGACAACTGAATCCTGCATTGAAGCATGATGCTTTTGATTCAGTGTGTGAGTTTAGCTCTGGTTGATGTATGTACACTTACTCCAATTTTTGTCAATTTTTTACTAAATCAAGGGGGAGTAAAGTATTATTTATCTGGTGCAACTATCAAGGCGGAGCATGATAGTGTGTGAGGCTGGAAAAACTACTGCTGCTGCCCTGATAAGTTGTTTTAGCCAAAATTTGCCAAAGGGGGAAATTGTTAGTTCCATGGTTCTATGATATAGAATTGTCCATGGTTCTATGATTGGCTAAATTTTGGTAAAACATGATCCTGCATTGATGTTAAGCAGGATATTATAACATCTCCATCTGTTGTGGTGTCAGAACTGTTGTGGAGTGTTTTAATGAGAATGTCATGTTGAATGTCATGACATCCATCTGTTGTCATGACAAAACTACTGTCATGTGTGAGAAACAGCAGGGGTAATGGTGTAGCAGGGGTTGATGATTCATGACATTGCTACTGATGCAGCAAGAGCTAGCTGGAGCTGATAACAGAACTGTTGTTATGGATGTCATGGATGCAGAAGGAGCTAGCAGGAGCTGATGACATAACTGATGTCATAGATGTCATACTGAGCATCACTGCTGCTATGTGTTAGCAGTAGCCACAACAAGTTGAGGTGTGATGAAGTTCCTCACATGTGGTGAGTGAGGTGTGCTGTTATGTGTCAAGCAGGACATCGCTGCATGACAACAGAAAGAGCTGCTAGTGTATATCTCTTGACATAATTGGTTTGGATTGATGAGACCGTGTTGAAAATACCTCATCAGTAAATAGGTCAAGGAGAATTATTAGGAACAAGAACAGATTGTATTGGTATTCATAAAAGGATTTTGGAGATCTTTTAGGAAACTTTAATATACTTGTTTCTAATGTTATTCTCCAGAAGATTGGGTGAAGCCAGGACTGGTGAAAATAAAAATCTGCAGAAGAGTGGAAGTCATGCTGAGTGTTACAGAAATCTGGTTTTCATGTATTTGAGTTAGTTCAAGATGATTTTTGATGATTCCTAAGACCTCTAATGCAAAGGAGTCACACATACTCAGAGCTTCTGTCCAATATACCAAAATGAGAATTAGTTTCAATGTTTTGATATCACGCAAAACATCTCATGGTGAAGTTTCACTCACACTACTCGCTCTTGAATCCACACTATTGGACCAGAGCACGCCAAAACTGGATGGAAGTTCGTACATCCTGATGCATGATTTTCAACAACATGCTATATAAAAATAATTATCATCATACAATTACCACAATTATGCACAACATCATCTGAAGATGTGAAAAATATATAAGAAAAGGGTTGAATTGTGTTTCACGTTTTCTTTTAATTTAGCTTCTGACCAGAGTTTCAGAATCAAAACTGATGTTTAGATTCTGAGTTAGTTAGTTTGGCAGCGGATACAACAGAAGTAAATAAAATAATAGCAGAAAACACAAAAGATTTATTATGGTTTCTCCCCTAACTGAGAGTAGTCCAGTCCCCTTGCCTCACAAGAGCTTTTCATTATAACCACTTCATGATTACAATTGCTTATGCTACTGCATATGAATTTTATAACTGCTCAGACCAACTGCCTAAGACTTCCCTTGCTTATAGCACACATCTAAGACTTAACTTTTGGTCACATCCTCTGGTCAAGCCACCTCCTCTTCTGGCCATCCGAACATAGACTTTCCCTTTGCTTATAGTGCATGTCTAAGACTTCCCTTTGGCCACATCCTCTGGCTGAGCCGCCTGCTCTTCTGGTCATCCAGACTAAGACTTCCCTTGCTCGAGATGCACTCGAGACTTTTTGGTCTTGCCCCTCAGACATACTTCCCCACTTGCTCAATCATACTAGCTGACTAAGACTTTCACAGCTCAAGCACTTAAGTAATGAGACTTACATAGCCTAAGCATCTTGGCTCAAAACATGTTGCTTGAATCCCAATGAGACAAGACTTTTTGCTCAAGCACATAGTAGGAGACTTAATCTAAACTACTGAAGGCTCGGCAGAATAGAGAACAAGGTGTACATGATGCAGGCATCAGAGGTATGGGAGATCACCATAACAAAGACCTAAAGCACTTAAGATTTCTAATATATACAGAAGTGAGAAATCATAAGGCTTTTAAAATTACAACCTAAAATAGAAAGTATGCATATTACCTAGAATTGATAATTGTTTGATCTTGCTACTCCTTCAACAGAAGAATCCTTGTTAAAATTTAAACTTGAATTTTCAGCCATATATATAGCCTTTCCAGAAGCTAGTCGTTGAGAAGATGACTTAATCAAGTGTCTTTGCTTTTACTCCATAGTACAAGAGACTTTGAAGATGGATGTACAACAAATTTTGAATCCAGTGCGTAACGCGTTTAACCTTTGAGTCTTCAAGAGGCAGATTGATAAGACAATACAACATGATTTCAGTAGTACGGATAATCCACAGCTTTATCACTAACTCTAAATGGTACCAGATGCTGATATATAATTAGTAAGTGTAGAAAATCGTCTGAGTGTTGATACCTCAGTTCAGAGTCTATGTTAAACCACACTAGCAATTATTCTTCAGACTCTGCCACCAGAAGCTAGCAATGAAGCAACTCCAAGTGTGTCTAAGTAAAACCGACTTTGATTATTTATGTACATGAACCTACATAAATAAAACACACATCAAATAAATCATTTTTCTTTTGATACTTTTGTTATCATCGAAGCTAAAAGAGAAAATGTCAACAATAAATCTTGTTCTAACAACCTCCCCCTTTTTAATGAAGACAAACACGCGTATTTAAAGGACAATGTTGGGAATTTAATTTTCTCTGCAACAATAGGGTATGAGTTTTATAAGCTCCCCATGAGTCTGATAGTTCACAACTAAGTTTAACTTACTCTAACAGTAAGAACTATTTTTCAAGAAAAAAAATTAGTCTTCCTAGTAACATCAGGGTTTGAGGTTTGCAAGCTCCCCCTGAGTCAAACAGTTCCAAGATTGAGGTTTATAAGCTTCCCCTTAGTTCCATATTTAAGAACACCAAAACAACAATATTCTAACTCCTTTTGGCAACACCAGAATATGAGGTTTGTAAGCTCTTTCTGAGTCTCATAGGCTAAGTAAGAGGTTTGTAAGCTCTTTCTTAACACTATGTACAAGAGAGTTAAAATATGTTGCCCTTTTTAAATTTCCTTGGTAACACCAGAATATGAGGCTTGTAATCTCCTTCTAGGTATGATAGGCTAAGTCTGATGTTTTTAAGCTCTTCCTTAGACCTATGTTTAAAAAAGTTAAAAATTACGCCCCGAGGAAGGTAAACATAAAAATAGAAAATAAATTACACGAAAATAAATGACAATATATACAGAACTAGTATTCAATGGGTTCAGTTTCCTCTTAAATACTCACTATTATTTATCCCCTTTTTGTCACAAAAAATAATAGAAGGAAAAGAAGGAAAGAGAAAAAATATCAGTAATAAGTGTAACTCATATCATCATTACAGGATCAGTTTCTAATGAGGAAGAATAATCAAGTAATAAGAGTCGTTAAGGTTTGTAAAGTGCACACTTTGAACTTTTAGAGGTCGTTACTATTCCAAGAATTAAACAAGGATTAATTCTAGACTTTTGGTATCCACGGAAATCATTATAAAAACATCCAACTCCTAAGTTATTTTCATCAACCGATAGCTCTACAAGCTTGGCAATCCAATCCTCTAAAAGGTGAGCTGCTTCTGGGTCCTCTACAACTGTACCTCTGCCCTTAACACAACTTGCTTCTGAATAGGCTACTTCAGCAGTATCTGAACGATCTTTAGAAGGAGGTTCAACAGTAGTTGCCTTGAATCCTCAGAGGAAAAGCATGAAAAGGTTAAGGAAGAAGAAAATGAGGGTCAACAAGAAGTTCTACCGCTCTCTTCCAGACATAGAAGAGGAAGAAGTGATTGATTCAGAAGATGAGAAGGTGAACTATAACAACAGTGGACGTTGCTGGGCACGAGATGCAATGGCTAGGGATCAATTCTAGAAATCATCTTGTACCCTTTTTTGTTAAAAAAATGTAATCCATCAGTTTAATTAATGAAAAATATTTTCTGACCAATACTACTTTAGCATGCATTTACATTCCAGAAATTTCTTTAGATTTTCTAACGGTACACTATCAAAGTGAAATTGACACATAAACGACAGTTAGATTAGATTAAACATAAACTCATAATTATTTAGATAATCTTAATAGGTTAGACTGCTAGATCACATTTCCAAGAGTCATTATTAAAATATTGATAAAATTTAATCAGTACTTAAATAATATTAAACTTAAGACAATAAATGTAACATGTCTATAAAATGACTCTAGTAAGCTTTCTTTCATCATCACTTAATCCTTAAAACACCAAGATGTATAAGCAAAAGAAAATATGGGTTCCAAAGAGAGATTTCAGGAATGTAGCACTACTGAATGCATCAACTCAAGCAAATCAAAGCAAGGCAATAGCAGAAGAACCTGCAAGCAAGCAGACAACTTTAAAAGTGTTATCATGTTCAGCATCTTTTGTGAAGACACGCGGAAGAAGATCTTCTGGATCCAGACGCAGAAACAAATTAAGAAAGGAGGCTTTGGAGTTTGCTAAGGAAGAATGGCAGTATTTCTTAGACAATCTAAACATGTCATATGATCCTAGGGAGTTCTTAGGACACATCCATTAGACAAGAAAAATCTAATTGTCTTGTAATAGCTTCCTTTTAATTAATAAAATAAGTTGCAAATATTTGAGTTTTTTTAACTATTTCAGATTCTCAATGAACAACAAGAATACATATTAATCTATTAGAACTGAACAAAAGCATGGACAAACTCTGGATTTATTAATAAGATTCTTAATACAAAAATTTCAACAACAATACAAAGCATAACTATGCAGAAATCTAACATCAGAATCTTTTATAGATAGCTTCAAACTTGTCTCTCTAAATCTTAGAAGAACTAGCCTCGGAACTTATGTTAACCTCTTACTGAACAAGAATTTTTTAGAAATAACTCGCCCATAAGGAATGAATAAGATCTTTCCCTCTTAAAAATAAGAAAGAGACCTTTTCAGATGGTCAAACATATCTCGAGGAAGATCAATCTTCAAATCTGAATTAAGAAGTACAAGCAGATATTTTTCAATAGGTTCCACTTGGTCTAAACTTTTATCTTTAGGTAGTAAGTTTGAATTCAGAATCTGACTCCAAACAACAGTATCGTGAAGAAGATTTGAAACCACTGATGTATTAGATGAATCTACAAATATACGCCAAGTAGGAGGATAGTGCTCTCAAACAAGAGTCCCTTGGATTTCTCTAATCTCCTCACAATTTATCACATTTTCAATCGCTTTAGAGGTTAATGTAATAGAAACACCAGCTACTCTAGACAGAACAACATACTCAGAATTCAGCTCAATAATGGATACATTGATCCAAAACTCTTTGATAAGACTTGGATAAGTGAAACCACAGAGCATCTCAAAGTAGTCATTCCACCTTTTTCTTAGACACAATCTTCCAGAAGTTGAAAGCAATCTTAAGCAACTCATCAAAATCCACAAACTTTTCATTGATGACAACCATCTAATTCAAAAGAGAATAAACTAAAGAACTCATCTCGGATTTGGTTTGATCAGTACACAACCAAGAAGAAGAGAAGAAGAAGAAAAACTTAATAAGAATCTTACAAGAATAAGACTCTTTCCAGAAAAATGATACAATGATGTTTCATAGGACAGGGAATAGTAACAACAAGTACTAAAAGAGAAAACATCATTACCCAAAAGTTCTTATCCAGGAGATATTTGAATTCCACTAGATAAGTTTCACCTTTATGAAAGGTTAAATATTATAAATTTTTTTAGAAAACTTTTTACTTAAACTGCTATGACAGTAAAAAAGAATCTTCTTCTGAATCTTAGAAACTGACAACTTTCAAAAGCTATTAACCATCAGAGTCGAGTAAGTATAGACTTCGACAGAGATATCATCTATCAGTCACAAGTCTTTAAGGTTTTATTCAGAACTAGCATTTTATCTTGAAACAAGAGTCATGAGTGATAGATGAATATTGAATTGTCTTCTTTAGACAGATAACAAGCAACAATATCAACACAAAAGTGAGAAAACTCTTTTCATAAATGTGATCATCGTCTGGCTTAATAAGAAATTCAGTGTAAATAAACACAACGAATTTTCCTCTTAAATATTTCTGAAGTTCTTCCTTACAAAAGAACCTATCTAAAAGTCTAACAAAAACTTTGTATTTACATCTATACAGATGTTTCATTGAATCAAAAGATAAACCAAAAAAGAACAAGCATACCATTTTTTCTAGACTCGATTCAGTATTCAGACTTGACCAATAGAGTCTGAACATAGCTTTGAGTGGATTCTAGTTCAACGGTTGTCTAACTATTGATTCCACTACTCTCATCAAATTCAGTATAACCAGTACTTGAATCTGGGTTGTTGGCTCTTCTTTCAATAAATGTTGTAAACAACCTTATGAAATATGCATATGCTTCTTTCATTGATATTTGTATCATATATGTTATGATACTCATATTTCTAAAAGACCATACATGTAAGTACAAACAAACTCTCATTTGCCTTACATCTCAATCTAACAGCAAATCACAAGTCACTCTAGAGTATGAGTCTAGAATGAGATATGATAGGAACATAATCTTGTTCTAAGCAATGTCAATAATCTCATTATCTTGGATCAAATATTTTGACTTTGAAATCATTGACAAGATCGGAACTAGGTGGTGTTAGCTACCAGAAAATTGACATCAAGCAGATCAGAGTATTGTCTTAGTACAACTGACAGAATTCAAGGAGAAGTTGAAGATTTCTCATAGAAATGTCTTTTAAAAAAACTTCCCGATAGTCATAAAACAAGAAGCAATGGAGTTTCTTAAGATATCACCTTAAAGAATAAACTCCATATAATCAAATATTTTGAAACAAGATAACTTTAACAACACCTTTTTCTTTTCAATATTTGGTTTTTTATTTCAAAACACAGATGCTTCTTTTCATTTGCATCCTGCACTAATATCAGCTTCAAAAGATTAAACACCAAATAGCATATGATATTAGGTTATGGTAGTGTTTCTTCTTGCATTGAGATTTGGGAAATTAATTAAAATACAAATATTTCAGAAGCTTTTGAAGTTACTCTTGTATCAACATATATCACAATCCATTTAGCCAGTATAAAAGTTTTTCTGACAAGAAACCTAAGTTTCTCATCATTAGTCATTCCAAAGAACTTAAGCTAAAAAAGAAGGTGATTTGTTGAATAGTTTTTCATCATCCAACTTCATTTCTTTCCTTTGAAGACTGCAAGATAAACCTTCAAAACACAATAAATTCCCGATGTAAACATAAAAAAACGGTGACTTTAGATTTAAGTCAAGGAACAATCTTCTCAGAATTTAATTGAAAATATTAGATGAAGTGTAACTACTTCAAGCTTCAAAAACTGATCCCCGCAAACCCAAACACAAGATTTTAAAGATAGTCCAAACATCAAATATATAAATGATGTTGATATACTCATAAGTGAGATAGTGCATCTACCAGAATGTAACTACCTCTGAAGATATTCAATATGCATCTTCTGAGTTGGTGAAAGATATTTTAAAGATGATCATCTTTAACACCATTAACTTGTATAGTAATACCTTTTTCAAGGACATTTTATAGACCTTCAGCAACTCTTTATCAAGTCCAATGAGTTAAAAATATGTTTAGCTTTTCCATCATTTAAATTCAGTGGAATCACCCATTTGAATATGGTAGGAAAAGTCATATGATATCTTTCATGTGGCACTTGATTCCTTATTGAAGAAGAAATATACCTTTCTTATTGGATCATTATATGCACCACTTTTAAGTGTTAAGCACAGAAAATGCTACGATACAAATTGAAGGTGTAAAAAGTACATAAAAAGAGGGAGGTTGAATTGTATTTCACGTTTTCTTTTAATTTAGCTTCTGATCAGATTTTTAGAATTAGAACTGATGTTCATATTCTAAGTTAGGTCGTTTGGCAGCGGATACAACAGTAGTAAATAAAATAATAGCAGAAGACATAAAAGATTTATATTAGTTCCTCCCCTAACTGATAGTAGTCCAGCCCCCTTGCCTCACAAGAGTTTTTCATTATAACCACTTCATGAATACAATCACTTATGCTTCTGCATAAGACTTTTACAACTGCTCAGACTAACTGTCTGAGACTTCCCTTGCTTATAACGCATGTCTAAAACTTAACCTTTACTCACATCCTCTGTCCGAACCACCTGCTCTTCTGGCCATCCAGATTGAGACTTTCCCTTTGCTTAGAGCACATGTCTAAGACTTCCCTTTGCTCACATCCTCTGCCCGAGCCATCTGCTCTTCTGGCCATCCAGACTGAGACTTCCCTTTCTCAAGCTTTACTTGAGACTTCTTGCTCTCGCCCCTAAGACAGAGACTTCCTCTCTTGCTCAATCAGACTAGCTGAATTAGAATTTCATAACTTAAGTACTTAAGTAATGAGACTTACGTGGCTTAAGCATCTTGGATCAAGACTTGTTGCTTGAATCCCAATGAGACAAGACTTTTTGCTCATGCACATAGCAAGAGACTTAATCTAAACTACTGAAGGCTCAACATAATAGAGAATAAGGTGTACACGATGCAAGCATCAGAGGTATGAAAGATCACCATAACAAAGACCTAAAGCACTTAAGATTTATAATATATAGAGAGGTAAGAAATCTTAAGGCTTTTACAACAACAACCTACAACAGAAAATCTGCATATTACATAGAGTTGATAATTTCTTGATCTTGCTACTCCTTCAACAGAAGAATCCTTATTAAAATTCAAACTTGGATCTTCATCAATATATATAGCCTTTCCAAAAATAAGTCGTTGAGAATGTGACTTTATCAAGTGTCTTTGCTTTTACTCCATAATACAAGAGATGTTGAAGATGGATGCACAGTAGATTCTAAATCCAGTATGTAACGCATTTAACCTTTGATTCTTCAAGAGGTTTTATATTAATAGAGTCGTTGGGAGAAGACATCTATAGAATGTACAAGCTTTTCTTGAACTTTGTAATCTTGTAGACTTGAGTTGACTGGCTGATAAGACAATACAACTTTCTTTCAGAAGTATGGATAATCCACATCTTTATCACCAACTTTGAATGGTACCAGATGCTGATATACAATTACTAAGTGTAGAAACTCGTCTGAATGTTGAGGCCTTTAGTTCAGAGTCTGCATCAAACCACACTAGCAATTGTTCTTCAGACTCTGCCACCAGAAGCTAGCAATGAAGCAACTCCAAGTGTGTCTAAATAAAATAGACTCTGATTATTTATGTACAAGAACAAGAACCTACATAAATAAAACACACATCAAATAAACCATTGTTCTTTTAATACTTTTGTTATCATCAAAACTAAAAGAGAAAATGTCAAGAACAAATCTTGTTCTAACATCATCCTCAATATACAACACTTAATTAATTCTACAATAAATAATAAACAAAACTAAAATACCTCCAAACAGTGGCCAAATAGTATGATAATCATAAAACAACCTCAAAATTTGGAACTGACAACTCGATTCCATGTAATTGAGCAAACGACGCTCATTCTGACAACATGACAGACTGCTCGTCACCCGGGTGATACTTGTCATCAGCCCACTGATGCGTCCGCAAGTGCACGGAAATATCGAAGTAATATAAAAGATTGTCGAACCCACAGAGACCAATGTCAATCTACCGTTATCTATTATTACGGCGTAAAGCTAAGGCTATTGGAATTAGGAAAGTTGAATGCGAATGAAATTAAATGCAAAGAAATAAAGATAATTGGTTTATGGAAAGGATGGTAAAGGGATATCGATATGCAAGGACTTAGTTATCGGGGATTCGACAGGTCACCGGTGCTTTCTACTCTTTGCAAACACTTTTAAGAAGAAAATAACGGTTTAAAGACCTTTGTCTCACGATGGTTGTTGACGCTAGTCGCAGCTCTAAGGCGGAACGTATGTTGTCGCTATTCCGTTCGGGGTTAAAATTACTTTTTGAAAACCATTAAGTTCTAATCCCTTTTAAAGCGTTGTCGCTGTTTTTAAAAGGAATGCCTAGTTTTTACTATTTGGTCTTAGCCGCAGCTGTCGCTTGTTGGTTCGTACCTTAATATGGTTTCCTACTGTCATGGAAAAACCACCGTAAATAGCTTCTCACTGTCGTGACAAAGGTTTATTTAGAATTTAGATTAAAAACTACGGCCAGAAAGGTTGTTTGTAAAAAGGGAAGATGCCGGTTACTATCGAATCCTATCCTACTAATTCGGTTACATACCGATAAAACTAACTTAGCTAGACATGATAATTAATGCAAACGGAAATAAACATAAACAACAGAATAGTAAAATATGCATTATGACAGAAATAAAGTAGTAATTTAATTAATAAGAACCTGGAAAGTAGTACTGATATTGAAGAGTAGTCCTCCACAATGTCGGCAGGATTCTACTTTGGCCAATTGGCCAAATAAAATTGCAGAAAGAAAAATACAAAGCTCTGAACAAAAAGGGAAAAAGGAAAAGAAATAAAAGTAACGATGACTTCAATAGAACTTTGGCAGTCCTTCGGGATGAAGAATCCACCCCCTTTTCTCTGTGAATCTCTTGTCTATTTATAGGAGATATTTCATTCTTCAACTTCCAGAGATCATGGGTGAGTTATGGAGGGAGTGGATTCCAGTAGTGGGCAGTGAGTGGAGAAAGTGTAGGAAGAATTTAAGTTAAGATTGATCGTGACTTCAGATTCTGCGTTTTTGTCTGCATGACGGTCGTCACCCGTGTGACGGTCGTCAGGACTGTGTGACGGTCGTCACAGCAGCAAAATCCGTATATGCTGTTTTTCATCTATTTTTCATCTATTTTTCTTCCATTTCTTCTTCTTTTCTTTCTTTAGTCCAAATTCTCCCCAATCTGCTAAACGGAGTGAATTAATCATATAATAGAACATAAATCAAGATAAATTAATAAAAGTCACAAATAAATGCATGTAAATCAAGCCAAATAAACGATATGATTTCGCGTTATCAAACACCCCCACACTTAAACCATTGCTTGTCCTCAAGCAATCAACCAACACGGTGAAAAGAAATAAGCATAGTTTGAAACAAAGACACGATGAGACTCTAATCATACGTGGCTGCTAGGCTAATGTTAGATCGATAGGTACTAAATATCGATACCAAGGATAACGTAACGACATAATTTCAAAAACTCCCTACTTATGCAAACCAATCGGAATCATGCCATTATAACTCAACCTATAACTCATGCTCTCTTTCACCCCATTTCATTATAGTGAAATCACATTAAGCCCGTTATCCATACACATTCATGGCAAGTAAACCTGTTAGTGACTATGATCTCATTATTATTTCATTTTTCTCTGCAAATATGCTTAAGCATCAATTGGACTTAAAGAGTTTGTACCGTTAGGCTAAGTGCTCGGGTGAGGAGCACCTAACTTAGAAGGAACATGTCTTTTTCTTCATAATTTTTCTTTTCTTTCTTAGTTTCTCATTTTAAACTAGATATCATACACTTATTTGCATCGGTTTCTTACTTAGTGTGTTTAGGATGGTGCTGGCTGCTTAAATAAACTACTTAGGGATTACTACAAGAACTTGGAGCTTTAAGGTCTCGGCATAATGGGTACTCAAATTGATTTTGCATATTCAGGGGGTTAAGGTTGTCAGGACGATATCAATTTTATCAAAACTTTCCCAAGTTTTTCTAACATAGTCTAAACAGCCTATATACTTTCAGAGTACCATGTCATGAATCGAAGCAAAAAATTTGTTGGAGGTTAAAATTTTGAAAATTTTGAAATTTTGAAATTTCGGGGAGATTGAATAACAAGTGAAAACCACGCATAAGGACTCGACAGCACATGCAAAGACTTTGACATAGCATTAAAAGTAGATAAAAACAATAAATCAAACTAAAAGGCAATAAAATGAAAGCGATAGAGTTCCTCCCCCACACTTAAACCAAACATTGTCCTCAATGTTTTAGTAAAAGGTGGAAAAGGAAAGATAGAACCTGTATGAATGTTACTGATCTTGCTATCCTTGTCTTTGTTGATCACTTCTACTTCGGCGGCGGGCATTTTGAGACACTTTGTTTGTGTAATTCTCGAACCAGCTCATCATGTTGCTCGCCTCCAGAGGAAGTACTCATCATTAGTGTCCCCACCAGCAGCGACACTCGTAGGAATGTCCGTGGGTATAGCTCATCTTCTCAGATCGTCATCTAGAGATTTTTCGCCTAGAAATAGCTAAAGCGTAACAAGCGATAAATTTCTTTATTTTCTGCAAATTTAAACAAACAAATTAAAATAAAGACCTTGTGGGTTGCCTCCCACACAGCGCTTTGTTTAGCGTCGATAGCTCGACGGCCAAGGAGTGCAAGTACTCATGGTGGTTCTTTCGAGAATGGTTCCTCGATCAAACTTTGAATGGTCTTCGGTTTCCATGGCCACTTATCAAGCCATCTCTCATATCCCTCACCTTTTCGTTTCTTTCTTCTGTAGGGCGGTTTCTTGTTTTGAACGCGTGGTGGTGGTTCTGGATCTATCCTGCGTATCAGCTTTTCAAATTTGGGTTTAGTTATTCCATCCACCACCTCAAAAGTTAATCGTACCCTTTTAACAGTAATAATGACCTTAGTTTCACGGTCCTCGAATTTTATTTTCCTATGAGGGGCCTTAGACAAAAGTGCATTGGTGTGGGTATTTTCCAGTACCTCCACATATGTTTTGGATTGGGAGTCTACCTTGGCTTCCACAACCAATTGTGAGAAAGAATTAGGTGGGGTATAGGGAGGAGGAGCGACAACGGGTGCTTCTTTCTCTATCTCTTCGACAACCTCCCTTTCGGGTGGTGTCGATGGATTTTTCTCAATAATTATGCTTGTCTCACCAAAACTCTCCGCAGATTCATCATCACTCTCCCTAGGATCTTCTATTTGTTCTTCATTACTAGTGGTTACAACATTCACATGGCTCTCAAGGAAGGGTCCTAGAGATGTCCGTGTAAGCAAAGAGGTTTGAGTCTCCAAAGCCTTGCTGTGAGTCGCGAGGGAATCGACTATAATGCTCATCTGCTTAAGGTCTTCATCAATTTGGAGATGTTGTTTTCTAAAATCTTCACTTTGGAGAGTTTGTGTCTCCACAAAGCGCTCCATCATAGATTCTATCCTAGAGTGAGTAAACGTCTCTTCGAATTCTTCTAGTAATAGTTCAAGGTTGGATGTATCGAAATCTTGCGTTTCCTCAAAACATTTGGAGTCGTCATCGTAGAGGGAATTTGGGTGAGAATGCGTCGTATTGAAATCTTCTAATAATATTTCGAGGTCCGATATAAACGAGTTTTGTGGTTCCTCGAAATATTGGGGGTGGTAGTTATAAGGGAAATATGGGTTATACATAATGATTTAGATAAGAGTGCCTTAGTCTATACTATGCAACAACGGAATCACAATATTGACTGTTGGTCCCCGGCAACGGCGCCAAAAACTTGATGCGTCCGCAAGTGCACGGAAATATCGAAGTAATATAAAAGATTGTCGAACCCACAGAGACCAATGCCAATCTACTGTTATCTATTATTACGGCGTAAAGCTAAGGCTATTGGAATTAGGAAAGTTGAATGCGAATGAAATTAAATGTAAAGAAATAAAGATAATTGGTTTATGGAAAGGATGGTAAAGGGATATCGGTATGCAAGGACTTAGTTATCGAGGATTCGACAGGTCACCGGTGCTTTCTACTCTTTGCAAACACTTTTAAGAAGAAAATAACGATTTAAAGACCTTTGTCTCACGATGGTTGTTGACGCTAGTCGCAACTCTAAGGTGGAACGTATGTTGTCGCTATTCCGTTCGGGGTTAAAATTACTTTTTGAAAACCATTAAGTTCTAATCCCTTTTAAAGCGTTGTCGTTGTTTTTAAAAGGAATGCCTAGTTTTTACTATCTGGTCTTAGCCGCAGCTGTCGCTTGTTGGTTCGTACCTTAATATGGTTTCCCACTGTCGTGGCAAAACCACCGTAAATAGCTTCTCACTGTCGTGACAAAGGTTTAATTAGAATTTAGATTAAAAACTACGGCCAGAAAGGTTGTTTGTAAAAAGGGAAGATGCCGGTTACTATCGAATCCTATCCTACTAATTCGGTTACATACCGATAAAACTAACTTAGCTAGACATGATAATTAATGCAAACGGAAATAAACATAAACAACAGAATAGTAAAATATGCATTATGACAGAAATAAAGTAGTAATTTAATTAATAAGAACCTGGAAAGTAATACTGATATTGAAGAGTAGTCCTCCACAATGTCGGCAGGATTCTACTTTGGCCAATTGGCCAAATAAAATTGCAGAAAGAAAAATACAAAGCTCTGAACAAAAAGGGAAAAAGGAAAAGAAATAAAAGTAACAATGACTTCAATAGAACTTTGGCAGTCCTTCGGGATGAAGAATCCACCCCCTTTTCTCTGTGAATCTCTTGTCTATTTATAGGAGATATTTCATTCTTCAACTTCCAGAGACCATGGGTGAGTTATGGAGGGAGTGGGAGTAACTTCCAGTAGTGGGCAGTGAGTGGAGAAAGTGTAGGAAGAAATTAAGTTAAGATTGATCGTGACTTCAGATTCTGCGTTTTTGTCTGCATGACGGTCGTCATGATATGTGACGGTCGTCACCCGTGTGACGGTCGTCAGGACTGTGTGACGGTCGTCACAGCAGCAAAATCCGTATCTGCTGTTTTTCATCTGTTTTTCATCTGTTTTCCATCCATTTCTTCTTCTTTTCTTTCTTTAGTCCAAATTCTCCCCAATCTGCTAAACGGAGTGAATTAATCATATAATAGAACATAAATCAAGATAAATTAATAAAAGTCACAAATAAATGCATGTAAATCAAGCCAAATAAACGATATGATTTCGCGTTATCACCCACCATGCCTCACCTATCATTCATATGACGCTCATCTCACAAAACTAGGCTTGGGGACCATTTCGGTCTATCCGTCAAGCAATCGACGCCCGCCAGCGCTTTCAAAGGCTGTGACGACTGTCACCCTAAACTAAAAGGTTAAAAATGCATTTTTTTTCCATGGAGTTCAATTCAGAACTCCGATTTTCCCTTCCCAACCTTCAAATTAATCAAAAAAATTAGGGAAAATAATATCTAACATCAATACATCATCTATTTATCAATTAACAAGCATTTTCTTTGATTAATCATGGTTTCTAGATGTTTTGTTCATCAAAATCACAACACACATATAAACACTAACTCATACCATCTTCACTAACAAAAACACACAATCTCCATGGTAAATCAGCACACAAAATTCATATAATACAACACATAATTCATGCTATCACAAAAAATCAATTCATATTCATTAACCATTCATCAAAACAGAAAACTACGGAAAAACCTAATGGCAATTAAGGACTCTCTCTACCCAATCATGCATTAAACACCATATTTAGAGTATCCCCCCCCCCCCCTCTGACCTTAGATTTATAGCAAATGCATATTCAAGTTCTAACAATGAAGGTTTTCCTAAACCCTTGTTCTCTTAGCCTCTTCTTTTCCAAATTCGGCCGCACTCAACCCAAAAACTCCATACCAACTCCTTTTTATTAGAAACTTAATCCTCCTCAATTAATGATTCTCATATTCACCAAAATACCCTTTTGACTCTAATTTTATTTTAATAATAATCCTCATTATTCTCTAATAATTTTTTAATTCAATTATTTAATAAAATAACTATAACTATGCCCCCACCAACCCAAAACACCATATATGAATACTAACCATCTAAAAATCGTCCAAATGCATGAAAAATTTGATTTAAACAATTAAATATATATAAATTCAATTAAATAAATAAATTAGAATATTGAGGTGTTACAATGCCCACAACAACTTCTTGGTCATTCGTTTATTAGATTGAGCACCTTGAATGCGACACCTTTTTCTCAAATTGATCGTCTCCCTGTGGAAAGATAGAGGTGGCGTGCCACATTTTGCAGCATAGACACATAAAGATGCATGCCACATGCCTTTTCAATAATCATTAAGGCCTCTCATAATCTCTGAGGTTGTCTACCCCAACCTGTCACACCCTAATTTTTAACCCTAAGATTCCACCTCATTTGCATCATTTTTGCATGATATCAATCATATCATGGGTGTGTTTTATGCATTAACTAACCCATTGATAATACAAGACCATGTGCTTTAGTTTTGCTTTGATCATAAGCTATGATTTTGATGTCAAGAAGATCAAGAGTTTGACCAGTCAAAGGATTATGGGATCCTCAACCTCTCAAGCCCTAATTCATTCAAAATTGGTCAAGGGTATACTCTTATCAATAATCAAGTTCGAGATTGCATGGAATCAAGATCAACAAGCCACGAGTCATTAGATGCACCCAAATTAGGGTTTTGACTTAATTCATCCCTGGGTTGACTTTTAAAGCAGTGCATGATCCAACACCTCAAGATATGTTTCAAGGACCTCAAATTCGTCATATTAGTCCACTCATATTATTGGATTGATCCAAGAAGTATGATTCATGAGAAATTGAAGAAAATCATGTTCGTTTAGAAAAAAGTTAACCGTGATCAAAGTCAAGTTTGACTTTTGAGATTTTTGGTCAAATATGGACTCCAAAAGTCAAGGATCATGAGAACATGTGAATTGGATCATGATCAATCAAGAGAATCAAAGGAAACATCCAAAGATCGTGATTTGACAAAATTAGGTTTTCTTAATTTTTTCTAAGTTAAGAAATTCCATGATTTTTGCCCAACTTCTCAAGATCATAACTTTCTCTACAAGCAACCATTTTCTTTGCTCCAAAGATCAAATTGAGGATCTTGCTACATACTCCAACTTTTCCCTAGGGAATGGATTCCAAAAAATGAATGTATAAAAAGATATGAGGCCATGAAGTGGAGGATCCATTCACTTTTGAATAAAAACACTAAGTGAAATTTTCAACAGTTTCTAACCTTGGCAAGTAACTGACTTTGCAAGCATTTTTCACCATGATCCCAAGTGATTCAAGGAAAGTGGTCAACATGAAAGTTGTATAGAATGTTTCAAGCTTTTCAAACAGCCTAAGATTATGAATTTATCACATTCGATCTAGGAGTTTCGAAGAGATAAAGTTAGTCTTCCAAAGCTGAATTACAAGTCAATTTCATCGCATGCTTCATGATCAAATCCAAGCCTAACCTACATGATATCATTTTGCAGGCCATATTGGTTCTAAATATTACTATGATCATAGAATTACACAAGCCTTTGGTGCATTTCACAAGGAATTGAAGCTTTGTGCAATTCTTGATACCATTTATGGAAGTTTTACATAAAGCATTATAGTCATTTTGATAAAGGTTGCTTTTTGCCAATAACTTTTACATTGAGCCTTCAAATTGTTTTTTGTAACACCCTTTTCTAGCCCACGAATATTATGGCAAAATAATAGAATTTATCAGAGTAAAATTTTAAAAACCATAAAAATCACCTCAAAGGGCGTACACTTCTCAATAAATTCAAATCAAGGTTAATGCTCTGTAAGCAACGGGTTTTCTCAAAATTACTCAAAAGTGCTCAAATGGCAGCGGAACTCAAAAAGGCAAAAATCCAAAGTTTTCCTTTTACCGCAAGGAAATCAACATAACAAAAACTCAATAAAATAATTTGACTCAAGGACCCCAACCCGATGTTACACTATCAGAGCAAAACCCTCTAAGTCAACCACAATGGCCAACGACCCAAAAACGTCAAAAGTCTTCGACGGCATCCACGGGTAAACCTGGTCATCTGCACGTTACCCACGTGGAGGCAACATTCAAACAGGAAGGGTGAGTAAATCGATTCATAATAATCAATATATGAATCATTATACAAAACAGCGTCATTTTCATATTCAACATCATCATAATCATCAAGGAACATCAAAGGTCACAACATTATAAATTACACCAAATTGTCACATAAATGCAAATGCAACAAGACTCATGCATGTGGTACCAATCATCACAGCTTGATGGAAATTGGGCCATCAACCCTCCATAGATCCTCATCAATAGGATCGATTCTATACAAGAACCGGAGCACATCAAAATACTTCACATCCGCACAATGGGACTGAAGCCAAAGAAATTAATGTCCTAAACCGTAGTCCGGATGCACATGAATGCATGATGCACACGTCAATATCATCCTCATAATAATCTCATTAGGTGCATCATCATTCATCAAAATAATCATAAGAATCACGTCATCATAGAATCATCAAAACTCATGGAATCAACATCACAAATCATCACATTTCCTCATGGGAATTCATCATGCAATCATGTATTAATCACATATAAATCATAGTTATACTCATGATAATTCATCATACATTCATTTAATCACATAGGAATCACAGTTATACTCATGGTAATTCATCATACATTCATTTAATCACATAGGAATCACAGTTATACTCATGGTAATTCATCATACATTCATTTGATCACATAGGAATCACAGTTACACTTATGGTAATTCACCCAGAAAATCACAGCATCAAAGTATCAAGACATCATTGAACTAGAACATAATTGACTTCCCAAACATATTATATATAAAAATATTGGGAAAACAATTCTCTTATCTATACCATGTTATAGCCTTATTCATTAGCTTTCCAACGCTACAAACGGGGACCAAAACAGACTTACGGATCAAAAGTTACGTCCAAAACGATTTCGACCGAAAACATGAACAATCATGACAGACAGCATGCAGAATTTTCTGCATTTTTCACCATTGGAGGCCTTCCGGACCTCCAATTTCGATTCCGTAAAAACCCAAACTCTTAGAAAATTACAACTCATTCAACACTATAATTATCTCAAATAAATTTACAATTTTAACACAATTAAACCATCTAATCATTGTTTTAAGATTATGCTTAAAACCTTTAAAATTAAGAGATATAAGTTCAATCCTGTATCATATTTACGTCTCTAATTCCCATAATTTCCTTACAACTTCACCACGGTCATTAGAGTACTCACTATCTAATTTCCCTACAGGGTTAAAACCTCAACAACAGATTTTGGCCACGAATGCCTAATTTCCTTTGCTCTCAAATCAACCTCAAACCTATCTGACCATCCGTTCAAATCCCTGTACGGTTAAAACCTCAATAATATGTTTTAGCCATGAAGGCCTAATTTCCTTTATCTCAAATCAGCCTCAAACCCTTTAAACCCTTAAATCAACTTTAAATACATTGAATCACATATTAAAAACAATGAAGGCAATACCTTAATTGTCGACTCTAAGCCTTTCTCCTTGATTCTTGGAAACCTCACGAAGCTCTTGCCTCAATCCTCTTCCTTAGAGCTCTGGTCTCTATTTCTTATCTTCTCACGGTCTAACAAGAATGAATCCTAATTCCCTCAAAATTTCTTTTTGTTAAACCTAACTTTGGGCCTATAAATTGGGTTTTTCCAACATTTCCCTCACTAACTCCACCTTAATTGTCCAATTTGCCCTTAGTTAACTTATATTTATTTAAATTAATAATAATACCAATATATTCATATTATATACTATTATTTAAATAAATAACCTAAAATCCATAATTCTCAATATTTCACACCAACCACCGAAAATCACCAAAAATATGAATATTTATATTTAAATAAATTAAATAAATATTCTAGTAAATTTGGGGTGTTACATTTTCTATGATCACACTTAACCTCTAAGTTGAGAAGCATCCATATCTTCCATGCTTCACTCCACCATTTCATCATAGCTCAAGCTTGGTTACCTGTGCAAGTTGAAACCAAATTTCCAAACTAGGATCCCAATTGAACTAAACCTAATTTTAGCAAGTTACATAGACCATTTGGAGTCTCTGTAAATAGAGAGCTAAACTTCAGAACATCACACACCAGAATTTGCATATCAACCTCAATTGTTGCAAAAACCTCCATTTCACAAAACTTGTCAAAACCTTTCATAATCACCAAACACTCAAACTACCTATCCACACACACCACAAATCATCCCTCTCAACTACCCAAACCATCCACTCCATAAAAAAGCCTTAGAATTTAAAAGTCAACTCTCATTTTCTCCATAGTTGACTTTCTGGCCAAAACAACATAACTCTTCATCCAAGCCATTTCCATTCAATATAATAATCTAAATACCATACATAAACCTCACACAAACTGTCCAAGGTAGTATTTTACATTTGTAACACCATTTGCATCAAGATAAAATTCTCTCTTTGTCATTTGCAAGAGGAATCATGTAAGGAGTTTGAAGTTGTTTAAATACAAAGTAAGCATCCTAAAAGCATCCTAGAGGTCCATAGAAACTTTTTGAATCATTAACCACCTTCTGAAAGCTAGATTAAAGAGGCGTTGAACCTACTCCAATAGGTAAGCCATGGATTTCGGAAACTATGTGATCCTTGCATCATTTTCATCCATTTAAGTTATAGACATACTTGCCATAATATAGTGATCATTAACCCCGTTTCAATTGATCTGAATATGTGTTGTATGGAATTTTGTTTTAGATTTTCATTTTAGGGTTCATTCTGGTTTCAGTATGATTATTTACAATGTGTTGAGAATTAATGAAATTAAATTGTGCCATTGTATTCCTTGTGATTTTTCAAGCAACTTTCATGTTTACGTCGTGCAATTTCATTAAGAGATGAGAGAGTTACGAATTTCATAAATTGTAAAAGTGGAGGTTGAAGTTCAGAAGAAAAAGATGATGGTGGCGCCCTTTTTCATTTTTTGAAAAAAAACTTGTTTCAGTATTTATTTTTTAGTTTCCATTTTAATCACGGAATTGGCATTGCGCTGTGTTGGTCATTGTGTTTGGTTTGTGTGTGTTTGGATGCGTGAGGTATGGGGTTCAAATCCCCCTCCTTAGACCTTTTTGTTATTTTTATTCTATATGTTTTTCAAGTGAACTTCATATATTATAGCATGCGTGTGTTATGTTATCAACCTGAGTCACATGGCCTAGTGGTAAAGTTTTAGGCAGTAAACAAGGGTGTGTGGGTTCAAACCCCTTGGCCAGTAAACCATATTTTTTATCACTTGTTGTATTTACCTTCTTTTCTCATTTCTTCCAACCATTTCATGTGTTTCTTTTATCCTTTTGAGCTGATTTTTCGCACATTTGTCACTTATCCTATGTATTTTGTGAATATATGAAAAATACCAAAAATAATATTTATTTTACCCACTTTTATTAGGTTGGAAAATAGTGTCTTTTATGTGTTTTTTTCATTTTGTCTTTGATTGTTTCTTGGACTTAACTGATCATAAATGTTTGTGTGACCATATCATGCCTTCAACCATGTTTAAATATTGTTCACTTTGTCTAAATGTGTGGAATTGTTAACATGCCCACAAGTTTTTTTTTTGAAGTATGCTTTCATTTTCTAGGGTTTAGGATTGATTTTGTTTTCAACATGTTCATGCTTCTCCTTCTTTGACTTGTGTATATGTTGATTCCCTTTTAGGGATAAGTGTTGTTTTCACCATGTTTATTATGATGTTTGTCTTTCATGTTCACACGTGTGTGCCTTAATTTATGTCTTGTACTTTTGTGATGTCCATCATGTTTTCAAGTGTTTCCTTCATAAACTTCCACAATTTTAAGCATGTCTCTTGTTTCTTGTGATGTTATGTAAGCCTTTGTTGTGTCTTGTTAATGTGTACCATGTATCAATGCATAAAATCATGTTAATGTTTTATTCATGATGTTTGTCAATCTATGCATGTTTATATGATCATTCATGTTGCCTAAATTTCCAAGGGAAGGGCTTGTTGTTGACATCCTTTTCATTTGCATTTGCATCTTTACATCTTCTTGTATATATATTTCTTAACCTTGTAATCCCGAACTTGCTATCCCTTAGGAAGTCTCCCTTAGGATTACCTTCAACTTAAACAACAATTAGGGTTTCCCCTCTTTCACATTCAAAACCACTTTCATTAAAAACCTTGAATATAGGTCATTGATCTTTTCAAACTTTTTTTCTTAAACAAATGCTTCAAGACATCTTAAGCATATTCAAATTCTTTCATAAAGGCTAAAAAATACAAACTCAATTCAAAACTTTTGCCACCTTTGGCTTTTCAATTTAAAACTTTTTCAAAATAGACTAGACATTAGTCATCCTTAGTTGAGATGTAAATCTCCTACCCCATGACATGGTGAGAAAGATGATTGATTCTTCTCCATTTGAGAGAGGTATGTGGCATACTTGTTGATACATCCAAGTTGGAGCCCTTCTCTCAATGTGAAGCAAAAATCCCTCTTCCACATGTTTGTGGTGGTTTAGATAAGTATTCTCCTTAGAATGACAACATGTTTTTTCTTCAATAAAATCCACCTTAACAAACCATTTTCATTTTTTACCCCAAACTACGAGGTTTTGATCTTTCATTGTTACGTAAGCGCAAGACTTTATGTCTTGCCAAATAGAAACACAATTAAAAAAACATTTATCTTCTCATCTCCCCCAATCAATCCCAATTAGCAAAAAAAAAAAACTTATAACACAAATTCAACAAGAGGTTCCTATATAATACTATAGATACTTAGGGTGCTAATACCTTCCCTTAGTATAATCAACCCTTGAACCTTTAGATTTTCTTTATTGCATTGTTTTGCATTACATGTTTATGTGTTATTATTTCTTTACCCTTTCCCTTGGATAAATTAAAGATTGGTGGTGATATCTTAAGATTTGTGAAGTCTAGCTAACTCAATAGCTATGGTCTTTGATTCTCAGTGCAACATAACCAATAAATGTTCACAGATGATTTCAAAATGGGCTCAGGGTGTGACATTTTAATGAATCCCTTGCCTAGAGGCCTGCGACTTCCTTGGTTGAGGTGGTGACACGTGCAGAATGTTATATAAAAAGTGAGGAAAGCAATGATGAAAAGAATGTCATATATGTCAAAGAGAACACCTCTAGTAATCATGATAGCTCATAACAATCACAAAAGAATCATTACACCTCGCCCAACAAAGATAAGGTGGTGTTTAAGCAAAGCAAAAAACATGTAGAGTTTCACGCCTCTGAACACTCGTCGTGAGTAAATATGGCGAGAATTCCTCCATATGCATAAAATTCCACAACCACCAACCCCAAAGTCAAATGTCATGGGGCATGAGCCTATAATGTATTGCAAGTTCCATGAAGTCAAAGGCATCATACTGAAGACTACTACCAACTCAAGATGAAGATAAAACGTCTGATCCAAGAAGGTCGCCTAAATAAATATGTCAAGGGTGACTCCACACAAAGGTCATATGGATTTAGCTCTCAAGGGAGAGATATGTTTTAGGGAGTCTTGGGTCCAAAAATTGTAAAGAACCAAGCAAGGTGGCGCGGCCGTAATCGTGTGCCACACCCTTAATACCTTCACAAGAGAATTCATCGAAGGCGAAGAGACAAGTTTCACATGCAAAAAGGTATGCTTGATCCTCTTCATTTAATGATTCCCATAATGCCATCACTTATTCCCATATTTACCAAAATACTCTTTTGACTCTAATTTTATTTTAATAATAATAATCCTCATTATTCTCTAATAATTTTATTAAATTCTATTATTTAATAAAATAGCTATAACTATGCTCCATCAACTCAAAATATCATATATGAATACTTGCCATATAAATATCATCCAGATGCATGTAGAAGTTGATTTGAACAATTAAGTATATATAAATTCAGTTAAATAAACAAATTAGAAAAACGAGGTGTTACAATGCCCTACTGACTCCTTTTTATTAGAAACCTAATCCTCTTCAATTAATGATTCACATAATGCCATCACTTATTCTCATATTTACCAAAATATCATTTTGACTCTAATTTTATTTTAATAATAATAATCCTCATTATTCTATAATAATTTTCTTTAATTCTATTATTTAATAAAATAGCTATAACTATGCCCCACCAACCCAAAACATCATATATGAATACTAACCATCTAAACACCATCTAAATGCATGTAGAAGTTTATTTAAACAATTAAATATATATAAATTCAATTAAATAAACAAATTAGAAAAACGAGGCGTTACAATGCCCACAACAACTTCCTGGTCGTTTGTTTATTAGATTGAGCACCTTGGATGTGACGCCCTTTTCTCAAATTGATTGCCTCCCTGTGGAAAGATGGAGGTGGCGTGCCTCATTTTGCAGCATAGATACATAAAAGATGCATGCCACTTGCCTTTTCAATAGTCGTCAAGACCCCTCATAATCTCTGAGGTCGTCTACCCCAACCAATAAATGTTCGCAGAAGTATTTCAAAATGGGCTCAGGGTGTGACATTTTAATGAATCCCTCACCCAGAGGCCCGCGACTTCCTTGGTTGAGGTGGTGACACGTGCAGAATGTTATATAAAAAGTGAGGAAAGCAATGATGAAAAGAATGTCAGATATGTCAAAAAGAACACCTCTAGTAATCATGACAGCTCATAACAGTCACAAAAGAATCATTACACCTCGCCCAACAGAGACAAGATGGTGTTCAAGCAAAGCAAAAAACATGTAGAGTTTCACACCTCTAAACACTCGTCGTGAGCAGATATGGCGAGAATTCCTCCATATGCATGACATTTCACAACCACCAACTCTAAAGTCAAATGTCATGGGGCATGAGCCTATAAAGTATTGCAATTTCCATGAAGTCAAGTGCATCATACTGAGGACTACTATCAACTAGAGTTTCACACCTCTAAACACTCGTCGTGAGCAGATATGGCGAGAATTCCTCCATATGCATGACATTTCACAACCACCAACTCTAAAGTCAAATGTCATGGGGCATGAGCCTATAAAGTATTGCAAGTTCCATGAAGTCAAGTGCATCATACTGAGGACTACTATCAACTAAATATGGAGATTGTTAAATATAATTCATTGTGATTTGATATGATTAGATTTGATATCATATGATTAGATTTGATATCATATGATTAGATTTGATATCATATGATTAATTTGATATGATATGATTAGATATCATATGATTAGATTTGATATCATATGATTAGATTTGATTTAGAATATTTTGGGCCTTTTATGTTTTAGGCTAGTGTAAACCTAAAACTATAAATAGGGTGCCTTGCTTTGTATTCTACATCACAATAGAACAGATTTCACAGTTGCAGTTAGCAAGTGAAAGTTCAATAAGAAATCCCACAGTTGTGGGTAACACATTCTCTCCAAATACTTCTTCTCTCATTCTTCTCTTTCTTGTTTGTTATTCTTCTTCTCTTTTGTTGTTCTTGATAATTACTTGTTATTACCATCATTATCATATTGTGGGTTTGTTCATCAATCTTGAGATCAAGATTGAAGGGAATTCTTCATAGGGTGTGAGGTGAATTTCCAACATCTGGTATTTAGAGCTCCGGTTGAGAGATTCAAGGAAGGAAGATAGTGATGGCGATGAACTATCCGAACGGCAACTTTCCGGCGACCCTGTCAATTCTCAAGAAAGACAATTATGAGAATTGGTGCAAGCAGATTAAGGTGATTTTCTGTTATCAAGATCTTTGGGATCTTGTGAAGGACGGAGTAACATCGCTGGTGGAGAACGCAACGGAGGCAGAAAAGGTTGCGCACAAAGAATTCAAGAAGAAGGATTATATAGCACTCTTTATAATTCATCAGTGTGTTGATCCTGATAACTTTGAAAAGGTTAGTGATGTTGATTCAGTAAAAGAAGCATGGGAGATTCTTGAAAATTCGTTTGGAGGCGCAGAGAAGGTGAAAGAGGTGAGGTTACAAACTCACAAGAGAACCTATGAGTTGCTTCAGATGGAAGACAACGAAAGCATTATAGATTTCTTCACCAGAGTTACAAGGCTGGTGAATCAAATCAAAGTATATGGAGAAACGCTGACGACGAAAGCAGTTGTCTCAAAGATTTTGAGATCGTTGGCTCCAAAATTCGACCACGTGGTAGTTGCCATAGAAGAGTCGAAAGATCTGTCAGTGTTGACGAAGGAAGAGCTTCAAGGGACTCTTGAGTCTCATGAACAGGGGATGGTTGAGAGAGCTGCAGGAAAGTCGAAAGATATAGATTTGCAGGCACAGACGGAAAAGGAGAGAAAAGGCAAAGGTAGCTGGAATGACAACAAAGGAGGAAACCAGTCGAATCAAAAGAAACCTTGGAACCAAGGCAACCAAAGAGGTGGTGCTGCAGGTAAAGGAAGAGGTGGTGATCGAAAGACAGACAAAAGCCACATTCAATGTTTCAATTGCCAGAAGTATGGTCATTATGTTAGTGATTGTCCAGAAAAGAAGAGAAATCAAGAGACTGATGCAAAGCTGGCGAAACATGAAGAAGAAGAAACGTTGCTAATGGTCACAACAAACGATGAAGAAAGATTCCAAGATCAGTGGTACATGGACTCAGGATGCTCATCACACATGACTGGAAGGAAAGATTGGTTTGTCAACATGAATCCCTCGTCAAAGAATACAATGAAGTTTGCAAATGACAACACTCTAGCAGCTGAAGGTGTTGGTGATGTTCTGATTATGAGGAAATATGGCAAAAGGTCAACAATTTCCAATGTGTTGTACATACCAGGCATGAAGAGTAATTTGCTCAGTATAGGGCAGCTTGTTGAAAAGAACTACAAGGTAGTTGTCGAAGACAAGATGATGAGAGTTCTCGACGCAGGTGGTAGATTAATCTTGAAGGCTCCAATGTCTCAGAATAGGACCTTCAAGATTGGACTCAATGTGATGGAGCACAAGTTTCTAGCAACTGCAGCCAGCAGAGATGAGTGGTTATGGCATTTTCGACTAGGTCATCTCAACTTTAATGACATCAGAGAACTGAAGAGAAAAAATATGGTTTCAGGATTACCAGAAATCGACATTCCAAGTGAAGTCTGTGAGGAGTGTGTTCAGTCGAAACAACACAAGAATAGCTTCAGCAAGGATGCAGTAAGGAAGTCGAAGGCAATACTTGAAGTCATATACTCTGATGTATGTGGTCCAATCCAGGTGGATTCGATTGGTGGCAATAGATACTTTGTTACGTTTATAGATGATTACAGTCGAAAGTTGTGGACTTACCTCATCAAGAAGAAAAGTGATGTGATTGAGGTATTTTCTAGATTCAAGTCCATGGTCGAAAGACAGAGTGGTCGAAAGCTGAAAATTCTGAGGACTGATGGTGGTGGAGAGTATGTATCAAAAGAGTTCGATACACTATGTGTAAAAGAAGGGATTGTGCATGAGGTGGTGCCACCTTACACTCCACAGCAAAATGGGATTGCAGAACGCAAGAACAGAACCATCATGAATATGGTGAGAAGTATGATGAATGGAAAGCATCTACCAAAAGAATTATGGGGAGAAGCAGTTTCGACAGCAACATATATATTGAACAGATGTCCTACGAAGAAGCTTGAAGGAATCACACCAGAAGAATGTTGGTCTGGTGTCAAGCCTAGTCTCAGTCACTTGAAGGTGTTTGGATCTATAGCACATAGACATGTGCCAGATCAGTTGAGAAGGAAGCTTGATGATAAGTCGAATCAGATGATCTTGATAGGATATCATTCGACAGGAGGTTACAAGTTGTTCGACCCAGTGAATAAGCAGGTAGTGATCAGCAAGGATGTGATCATAGATGAGCTTAAAGAATGGGATTGGACTGAGAATGCCAAGAAGGATTTAGTGAGAGTCTCTTGTGAAGAACCAGCCACTGAAGTCGAAATAGAAGCTCGACTAGAACCAGTTGCAGATGAAGCAGGTTCAAGCCGACCTCGACGAACAAGACACATGCCTGCAAGGTTGCAAGAATGTGTAATTACATCAGATGATGTAGTCGATGAAGAGGGTGAGTTGGTACATTATGCTTTCTACGCAGATGTCAAACCAGTCAATGTAGCTGAGGCATTGAAAGATTCAAAGTGGATGAAAGCAATGACTGAAGAGTTGGAGTCCATCGAAGTCAATGATACCTGGTCACTTGTCGAATTGCCGCAAGGCAAGAAGGCAATTGATGTGAAGTGGATTTACAAGGTAAAGGTAAATCCTAAAGGAGAAGTAACTCGACACAAGGCGAGACTTGTGGCCAAAGGATTTCTTCAGAAGGAAGGAATCGACTTCGATGAAGTATTCGCACCTGTTGCTAGAATCGAAACAATCAGGTTGGTTGTTGGTCTAGCAAATATGAACAATTGGCACACATGTCAGATGGACGTGAAGTGTGCATTCCTTAATGACCCCTTAGAAGAAGAAGTTTATGTTGCACAACCAGCTGGGTTTATGAAACAAGGCGAAGAAAGAAAGGTGTACAGGCTTCATAAAGCCCTGTATGGACTTAAGCAAACATATCGAAATGAGGTTCCATTATCTTCGAGAGCAGGTAGCAGAAGGGAAGATGAAGTTGGAACACTGCAGCACTGAGAATCAGATTGCAGATATCATGACGAAGGGAGTGCAGGTCGAAGCCTTCAGAAGACTAAGAGCCATGATGAATGTAGACAGTTTAGACACAATGAATTAGGTGGTGTGTTAAATATAATTCATTGTGATTTGATATGATTAGATTTGATATCATATGATTAGATTTGATATCATATGATTAATTTGATATGATATGATTAGATATCATATGATTAGATTTGATATCATATGATTAAATTTGATTTAGAATATTTTGGGCCTTTTATGGTTTGGGCTAGTGTAAACCTAAAACTATAAATAGGGTGCCTTGCTTTGTATTCTACATCACAACAGAACAGATTTCACAGTTGCAGTTAGCAAGTGAAAGTTCAATAAGAAATCCCACAGTTGTGGGTAACACATTCTCTCCAAATACTTCTTCTCTCATTCTTCTCTTTCTTGTTTGTTATTCTTCTTCTCTTTTGTTGTTCTCGATAATTACTTGTTATTACCATCATTATCATATTGTGGGTTTGTTCATCAATATTGAGATCAAGATTGAAGGGAATTCTTCATAGGGTGTGAGGTGAATTTCCAATAGAGATAAAGCGTCTGATCCAAGAAGGTCGCCTAAATAAATATGTCAAGGGTGACTCCACACAAAGGTCATACAAATTTAGCTTTTAATGGAGAGATATGTTTTGGGGAGTCTTGGGTCCAAAAATTGCAAAGAACCAAGCAAGGTGGCAAGGACGTAGTCGTGTGCCACACCCTTAATACCTTCACAAGAGGATCCGTCGAAGGCGTAAAGACAAGTTTCGCATGCAAAAAGGTATGCTCTCCAAATTATAACAATCAAAGTCTCGCCCACCAACTCTAATTTGGGCGAGAAGGAAGCCCCAAATTTGAGATCTCCTTTTTCTAAAAAGGACATTTTTAATGTTATTATCTAACATATGTTTCTTTTAATTCAATCACTAAAAACTTCTCGCTTTATAATTTGATTCAAACTTTCTTCTTTATTTGATGATGTTTATGATATTTTGTTTTAATTTCCTTTCTTATCATCCTATTATGCTTGTTAAACATATAAAATCATAACTCTATTTCAAAATATTTTTTAACTTGTGAATACAAATTTTATATTTTAAAAAAATTTTAAAAAATATAGATTATTACAAGTCAAAACTCAATTGACAATCAGTAAATAAATAACATAATTCTTACTATTCAAAGATAAATTAAAACAAAATTTAATTTAAGTAATGATTGTTTAAATATCTTTTATCGACGATAATATAAAGATATTAAAATAACTTAATATTTACTAAATTTTTCAACATTCACATTGAAGTGTTTGTAAACATCATTATTAAACATATATGAGTTCATATAATATTTTGGTAAATTTTTTTGATTCGATATTATCTAATTATTATATTTAAGATAATTTTAGCGTTCTAAAACAGATCAAATTACCATGGATTCACTTTCGAATGGAAAAAAAAAATATTTCGAATCTTGTAGAAAGGAATAATCAAGTAAAACATAAATTCTTTGGTTTCCATACTTTTGGTACAAAAGAAAAGGGGATCAGCGATTATTCAATATTTAATCCAATCATATATATGGATCATTCTTATTTAATGTATCCCGCTATTTTTCACGATACTTTTTATTTCTTGGCGAAAAGGCGAAGAAATCGATTTCTTATTCCATTTCCATTCCAATCGATTCAAGAACGAAAGAACGAAATAATGTCCCTTTCCAGTGTCTCCATTGAAATACCTATCAATGGTATTTTTCCTAGAAATAATATTTTTGCTTATTTCGATCATCCTCAACCCATTTTTCAAAAAGAAGATTTCATTGAGTATCGAGGAAGAAAAAAATTAAAGCCAAACTATCCAATTCAAGTAGGTCCCTTTTTTTTTATTCCCGAAGAAGTGCATACTTTACCCCAATCTTCTTCCCTAATGGTACGGAATAATAGTTTTGTTGGAAGAGGAACACCAATCACTTTCAATATAAGAAGTCGAGTAGGCGGATTGGTCCGATTAGAAAAGAAAAAAAAATAGAATTAAAAATATTTTCTGGAAATATCCATTTTCCCAGAGAGATTGATAAGATATCAAGACACAGTCCCATCTTTATACCACCCGGAACGGTAAAAAAAATGTAAGGAATCAAAAAAAAATAAAGATGGGATCTATGTCCAACGGATTGCAACTACAAAAAAAAATGCAAGGAATAAAAAAAATAAAGATGGGATCTATGTCCAATGGATCGCAACTACAAAAAAAAAATTGTTTTGGTTCGACCTGTAATTTTATATGAAATACCGGACACTATCCCTTTTGTAAAACTTTTTCCCCAAGATCTATTCCAGGAAAAGGATAATCTGGAACTAAAAGTTGTCAATTCTATTGGAAAATCCATTTGGGAAATTTCCGACACAAGGATTCCATTCCTTCGGACTTGTTTAGTCTTCCATTGGGATGACGACAAAAAAAGTTCTTCGATTGAGGAGGCCCCCGCTTCCTTTATTGAAGTAAGTACAAATGGTTTGATTGAGTATTTTCTAAGAATTGACTTAGTAAAATCGAATACTTCATATATCAGAAAAAGAAATGACCCATCTGGTTTAGGATTGATTGGGGATAATAAATCGGATCGAATCAATCCATTTTTTTCTATTCATTCCAAGGGAAAAATTCAACAATCACTTAGCCAAAATCACGGAACTATTCGTATGTTGTTGAATAGGAATAAAGAAGGCCGATCTTGGATAATTTTTTCATCATCTAATTGTTTTCAAATGAGACCATTCAACAATGTAAAATCTCACAATGGGATAAAAAAAGATCCTATAATTTCAATTAAGAAGAATAATAATTCGTTCGGCCCTTTAGGAATAGTTGCAAATTTATATTCACTTTATCATTTAATAACTCATAATCAGATCTCAATAATAAAAATTTTGCAACTTGACAAATTAAAGGAAATTTTTCAAGTAATGAAATATTATTTCATGGACGAAAATGAGAAAATTTGTAAACCCGATCTATATAGTAATATCGTTTTGAATCCATTCCATTTAAATTGGTTTTTCTCCATTATTTTTCTTGTGAAAAAACGTTTCCAATAATAAGTCTTGGACAATTTATTTGTGAAAATACATGTATAGCTCAAATGAAAAATGGACCACACCTAAAATTAAAATAGGGTCAAGTTATAACAGTTCAAATGGATTCTGTAATAATAAGATCGACTAATCCTTATTTGGCGACTCCAGAATCAACCATTCACGGCCATTATGGGGAGATCCTTTCTCAAGGAGATATTTTAGTTACATTCCTATATGAAAAATCGAGATCCAGTGATATAACACAAGGTCTTCCAAAAGTGGAAAAGATATTCGAAATACGTTCGATTGCTTCAATATCCATGAATCTAAAAAAAAGAATTAATGCTTGGAACGAGTGTATAACAAAAATTCTCGGCATTCCTTGGGGATTCTTGATTGGTGCTGAGCTAACTATAGCTCAAAGTCGTATTTCTTTGGTTAATAAAATCCAAAAGGTTTATCGATCCCAGGGAGTACACATCGATAATAGACATATCGAGATTATTGTGCGTCAAATAACATCCAAAGTCTTGGTTTCAGAAGATGGAATGTCTAATGTATTTTTACCTGGCGAACTAATTGGATTATTGCGAGCAGAACGAAAGGGGCGTGCCTTGGAAGAAGCCATTTGTTACCGAGCTTTATTATTGGGAGTAACAAAAACATCTATGAATACTCAAAGTTTCATATCCGAAGCGAGTTTTCAAGAAACTGCTAGAGTTTTAGCAAAAGCCGCTCTTCGGGGTCGTATTGATTGGTTGAAAGGTCTTAAAGAGAATGTTGTTTTAGGGGGAATAATACCCGTTGGTACCGGATTCAAAAGAATAATGCACCGTTCACGGTCAAGGCAACATAACAAGATTAGCCGGGAAAAAAAATTATTCGAAGTCGAAATTAGAAATCTTTTGTTCCATCATAGAAAATTATTTAATTTTTCTCATTTCAAAGAATTTATGTGATACATTTGAAATATAGGATTAAATATAGTATTAAATGCTTCCTAACAGCGGATTCGACTCATCCATCCCCTGAAATATTTAAATGCAGTCATTGGATTTGGTAATTAAAGTATATTAAAAAATAATAAGAAATAGAAATCAAAGAATGGCCTGATTCTATATTAACGGTCGATCGTCTATAAAAGAGAAGGTTCCATCGGAATAATTATTTATTAGGATACTCGGTCTCTATTTTTTTTTCATTTTTTTAAACAAAGTGTGGGGATAAATGACAAAAAGATATTGGAACCTCTTTTTTTTTCATTTTTTTAAACAAAGTGTGGGGATAAATGACAAAAAGATATTGGAACATAACTTTGGAAGAGATGCTGAAAGCTGGGGTTCATTTTGGCCATGAGACTAGGAAATGGAATCCTCGAATGGCACCGATACAAAAAAGATATTGGAACCTCTTTTTTTTTCATTTTTTTAAACAAAGTGTGGGGATAAATGACAAAAAGATATTGGAACATAACTTTGGAAGAGATGCTGAAAGCTGGGGTTCATTTTGGCCATGAGACTAGGAAATGGAATCCTCGAATGGCACCGATACAAAATTATAATAAGATAAATCTAAAACACGCCCAGTGGGTTTCGAACCCACAATCGCTTGATTAGAAGTTAAGCGCCTTATCCATTAGGCCATGGGCGCCTTGTGATATTTTTTGTGTAAAATTAATTAAAGTTATTAAAGAATCACATTTTCTCTGATTTTAGTTGATAACAAAATTAAATAAATACTGATTTTCTTTAATTTAAAATTAGTATAATTCATCTTAGATTAGGTCAAGAACATTTGTGTTGTACAAGTTTAATGATAATTAGTTTAAACGTTTTTATACGTGGAAGGTAAATAATTATTTTTGTTTGTTTATTTTTACACAAATTATTCAAAATAATAATTGTATATAGTTTGAATGTGATTTTTGTGATGATTAAAATGATAGTTTTGGCATGTGTGATTGTAAAAGTCAGTAAATATTATTTGTTTGAATGTGTGATTTATAAATATATAGTGTTAAGAATATTTGTATATATAATAGTCTTGCATCGATTATATCATGTAATTAACTGTAATCTCTATATATAATACAATCTTCGTAGTGCTTTTCAAAATATACAGTTTAATTCAAATGCCTCTTAGTTTCTCTCATCTTCACATAATATCCAGAGCCAATTAAAAGGTAACCCTTCATTGTGTTTTATCCGATTAACCTATTGTCTTTCGGTGAGACTTTTTGTGGAAAATAGTGTCCAAACTCTTGTTTGCCTTCCACTCACTTCTATGAATCGCTCCGACATCATTTTTTCCTAACCCTCATGTCACCATGCTTGTCGCCAATGATTCTGATGACTTTCCAGCACACCACCAGTGCAGACAAACTCGTATGCCTTAATCCGGCTAACCCACAGAAAAATTATTGCTAAACTTTTCATCACACACTCCCACACGTTGTCACAACTTTCCTGCATGGGACTCACGCGCCGCCGCTAGCACGACATGTCCAACGTCTAATTTTGACGCATTTTTTTCCACCCAGTACTACTTCTAGATCCCCCTTCAATTTTTATTTTTTGACTTATGAAAAACCATGCTTCATTTCAAACAGAGTCATTTTCACCCGATTCACATGATACTTTCTCTCTTCAGATACTCATGGCTACTCCTCAAAACTTTATGCCAAACTACGATGATTTCCTCAAGTGGTATCAGAATTATCATCACTTAGATTCTACTACTTCAGTTGCACACACTTGTAATTTCTTCTTTTGCCTCTCTCAATCATATTCACTTAGACCATGAGTTCTTGATTCTGGTGCATCTGACCGTGTTACAGATAATAAAAATATTTTCTCTTCCCTCTCTACCTCTGGTTTATTACCTACTATAACTTCTATCAATGGTTGTCAAACTCAATTTGAAGGGATTGGTACTATTCAAATTATACTTTCTCTCTTTGTTACTTTTGTTCTTTGTGTACTTAATTGTCCATTTAATTTACTTTTAGTCAGTTGTTTAACCATTTTCTTAATTGTATTGTCACCTTCACTAATAGTAATATTACCCTATGGATTGGAGTCGAGACAGACAATTGACATTGAATGTGAGTCTCAAGGCCCTTATTACCTTTCGGTGTCATCTCAGACATGCTCAGCCAAAAATTCTCCACTCACTATCCATGCTCAGTTAGGTCATCCCAGTCTTGCCAAAATACAGAAGTTGGTTCTAAGTTTATTGAAGGTATCTAATTTACATTGTGATTCATGTCAGTTAGGGAGACAGACTCCCAATCAATTTCACAATCGAGTCAATAAACGAGCTTTTTTGCTTTAGTTCACTCCGATGTTTGGGATCCCTTACGTACTATCTATACTCTTGAGTATAGGTATTATGTCACCTTTTTAGATGATTTTTCATGTTTCGCATGGTTATTTTTAATGAAAAATAGATATGAATTATTTTCTATTTTTGAAAAAATTTATAAAGAAATAAAAACTCGGGTTGGTGTGTCTATTTGTACCTTAAGAAGTGATAATGCTTGTGAATACTTATCTCAACAATTTCAAACTTTTATGTCTAGAAATAGTATACTCCACCAAACATCGTGACCTCATAAACCTCAACAAAATTGGATAGCCGAACACAAAAATATGCATATCGTAGAAACCACTCGGACCCTAATTATCCATCGTAATGTTCCACTTTGGTTCTGGGGAGATGATGTGCTTATGGCATGTTACCTTATAAACTACATGCCCCTGTCTTCCCTTAACGATAAAATATGTCACCAAATTTTGTTTCCTCATTCCCCTTTCATCCAATTCCTCCTCGTATCTTCGGGTCTGCATGTTTTGTTCACTGTCTCTCTCATGGACTTGATAAACTATCAGCTCAATCACTAAAGCATATATTTCTTGGTTGTCATCGATCCCAAAAAGGTTATTGTTGCTATTTAACTAATTTACAACGATACCTCGAGTCAGTCGATGTTACATTCTTTAAGTCTGTTCCATATTTCGAGTCTAGCCACGTAACTCCGAACCCTCTTGAGGAAATTACTCCTACACCTCTTTCGGAAGTTATTAATGTCCCATCTACCTTTGTTCGCCATCAACCAAAAGATCGTGACACATTGGATATTTCTATGGTTGACCCCTTCTCACTTCTCGACCACTTCAAACATATCAAAGTTGTCACCCAACATCTGTTGTCCATGTCCTTAAGGTCATACATGTCCTTGAGGCCATTGCACACTCTCCTTCAATGCCCCCATCATCACCAGATTCGATCCTGCCACCAGAGTCTGATCTTCTGATTGCCCTTCGAAAAGGTATACGTCAAAAACCAAAATTTTATCCATATTATATTAATTTGTGTTATCTTTGTCTTTCCCTTTTGCATTATACTTACTTGCTCCACATACCCCCATGGTCGCATGGTGGTACTATTTTAACCCTATAGGTCAGAATCGACATAAGACGTTAGATGGCTCTCGCAAAGATGGAGGGTGGTGAAGAGGTGGGTGTACATGATGTTGTAACCCGGTGAACTGACTTTAAACAATGTTGCGGATAGCAAGAGTCGCCACCGACTTTTATTTTATCCATGAGGAAAGGTTATAAAAGAACAGGAAAGACCTTAGAGAATATTTTGGGTCCGGGGGGTAGGTTATGAAAAGGGAAGGTGTTAGCACCCTTTTCATCCATGGTTATCCATGGGCTCTTAGGTACTTAAGCTCACTTTTGAATTGTTTTGAAATTGTAGTGTGTGAATAGAAAATTTTCAGAATAGTTAATAAATAATCCATGTAAGGATGTGTTAAGAACTTGTTTGAAAACTTGTTGAAAATTTGTTTAAGTGCGAAACAGTTTTGAAGTGAGCAAGCACCTAGGAGTAACCTACCCTAATGTTTAAAGGTCTTTCTTATTCTTTATTCTTTCCTTTAGTAAGACTATCCCTACTATAATGGAGTAGGTAGTCCTTACTTTGGATGTTAAGGGACATGTGAGGGACAATTTGACTTTGAAGGCCATCGTGGGATGTAATAAGCACATATAAGGGACCATCATCATTTTTCGAAAGGGACTCGATTCGTAAAGGCAACCATAAGGGACTTTGATGATTTTTCTATTTGAGGGACTTGCTTTATACACCCCACTTAACCATTATTCGTAGGCAACTTGAGGGATATCCTTAGGAAGTGAGACGGCGATTAAAATCGACTTACGTGTGTGACGTGTTTATTTTAATTATCTTTATTTAAAAGTGATCTAAATTTATTTTAATATTACATACAGGTTGTTACACTCCCTAATTACTAACCATAATAATAATTAAATAATTAAACAATTTTACATCCAAGAAACAATTACAAAATAATAAGCAAAATAATTAAATAAAATATAAATAAGCAATAATAAATAATAAAGGGGGTTAATTCTAAGTTTACTCGGCAAGACATCGCATCTTGTGCCTACGTATCCTTACGGGAGTGGAATCAGAGTAATCGTAGTTCCCCTCAATAGGGAGGTTAGAAACTTCTTGACTGTGGTCAAGGTCTCAAGGGGAATAAACGCATCTTAAGGACACGCTTACGTGGAGTGTAGAAACTCCAAATCTCTACGTTGAAATGTTAAGTTGTAATTAGGGTTAAATTAGGGATTCCACGGCGGGAAACCCTAAAATGAGCGCGGCGGCTCTTTGACCTAATGCTAAGGGTAAAATTGTAATTTTGCCTGCGGCGAGGCATTTGTGAAAATTAGGGTTTGTAGTTTGTAGTTTTGAGGATTTGAAATTGAATGTGTGAAGTTTTACGGACTATTGGCGCGGCGGCCAAACAGTTAGACCTAACCTTCGGATGTGTGCAATGTGACAGAAATAATAGTAAACGCGTGAGATAATTGAATCATGCAAACAGAGAGATAATGTCATAATTTAAACCATGCAAGCAGAAATTTAAAGGCAGAATTTAAAGAGCGATTGTTAAGTTCGCGAGGTTACATGAGAGGAGCAGATACAATATGATAATGAAATTTGAATTGAACAATAATAAAATAAAATAAATAACGGTTCTAGTTATTATTTTTTAAAAAAAGATTTTAGTTATTATTTTAAATTTATCTAAAAAAAAGTTTTTCTTAAAAATAATAGGTTTTCATATTAATTTGGAAAAGATGTCAATGTTATTTATTTTTAAAAAAACAGATTTTTATATTATAACAAATTTTAATAAATTAATGATAACAATAATAATAATAATGGTAATAATAATGATAATAATGATAATAATAATAATAAATAATGATAATAATAATAATAATAATAATAATAATAATAATAATAATAATAATAATAATAATAATAAAGCAATAATGAATTTTAAATGTGCCAAATAACCCAACAATGTTGCTAACGCAGAAATGCGCTCATCGCAACCAGATCTAAATCGGACGAAACAAAATTTATCGCAAAGAAAAAGAAATTAAGCAAAAAATAGTATTATTGCTCACACAAAAATGCGATCATCGCAACCAGATCGAACTAACACAAATGTCACGCGTCATGCACACAAATGTGCAAACATCGTATCGACATAATTCGATCAAAAATCTTATATATATAAACTCTAACAATTTAAAAATTATATATATATAAACGTAACAGTAATAGATAAAGAAAAAGAAATAACGGTAATAGATGAAGAAAAAGAAATAACGGTAAAAGATGAAGAAAAAGAAACAACAGTAATAGATGAAGGAAAAGAAATAACGGTAAACGATGAAGAAAAAGAAACAATAGTAATGGATGAAGAAGAAAACTAAATAACGGCAAACGGCACTCACTCCTCTTAGGTTTTTTTCATTCTCTCGGATGTCCCGTAACGATAAGAACGGGTATTACCTGATCTGACGCCCACGGCGCGGATCGGTAACGGGGGTAGGACGCAGCTTCGGTTGTGCCACTCCCGGCACTCGATGATGACGATGTTCTGAGAGTGTCAAACAATTTCTAACATCCTTTTTTTTTTATTCTGTTTGTTTTGTTTTGATGTGCAGGTGAATCGGAGACTTTGCGGAGAAGCTCAAAGGACATCAAGAAGGATACTTAGAAATTTTAGGGCTTAGGACTTTTTAGGATATATACCTCTTTTGTAACTTGTAATAAAAAAACATTATGAAATAATTCAATAATACATTTTTTATCCAAATTATTTCCCTTTTGTAAATCGTGATGAAATATTATGAATAAAATTCAACTTTCTATCCAAATTCTCTTTACAAATTGTAATAATAATAAAATATTATGAATGAACTTCACATATTTATTAAAATCATCTTCCATTTCTTCTCCATGATTTAATTCACAAACATCTCAACATACGATTCATCAGTCGAATATCCTTGAATTAATCCGATCCAATCTTAATACTTTTGACATGAATAAGCTCCAATAATCAGTAGAAGTTTTCACTGTTGTCCCTCTAAAGATGAACTGGAAGATAGAAGAATGATCTCTTGTTAAACCCTGTTCCACAGATCAGACTTTCCAAACCAAATTGATATCAAACCCACGTAAATAAACGCCTCAGAACTTAATAACAACCCGTCTTCAAGGAATTAGCTAAATTTGCGTAAAATGACCAAAATACCCCTGGAACCAAATCTGAAGTCTTGGAAGTCCATTTAGCCTGATTAAAGTCAAAACCCTAGTTTTGGATGCACTGCTTAGGAGGTGCATTGTCTGAGGGAATTGTCAACTCTTCTGACCAATTGTGAACTTGTGAACCCTGTGAACCTTCTTAGAACACAAAGTCTTGTATTGTGAGGGCAAATTTTGGGGTGCAACAGCTGCCCCTGTTCAATTTTCTGAAACCTGAGGGGTTAGATTGGTATATTTGCCAGTCGTAACCTGGAAGGTTGAAGGGGATTGAACACAAAAGCCCAAAAATTTGCACTCACCAGTGCACTAGAGTGGTACAGATGGCTAGTTGAATATGATCGAGTGGGCTTAAAGATGCCACTAGGGGAAAGTTCTTCAGTAGTATAATGAGAACTGTCAGGAGTCTGGAGTAATACTGATGTAACAACATGTCTTCATGAGGATAGAGCAATCAATAATGATAACCCTAAAGCAGTCTTGAAGTGATAAATCTGACCTCAGGAGGATAGAGCAATCAATAGCTCTAAAGCAGTCTTGAAGTAATAATGGCTTCAGGAGGATAGAGCAATCAATAGCTCTAAAGCAGTCTTGAAGTAATAGAATGGCTTCAGTAGGATAGAGCAATCAACAGCTCTAAACAGTCTTGAAGTAATAATGTAATATGTCTTCAGGAGGATAGAGCCATCAATAGCTCTAAAGCAGTCTTGAAGTAATGATTTCAGGAGGATAGAGCAATGGATAGCTCTAAAGCAGTCTTGAAATAATAATGTAATTTCAGGAGGATAGAGCAATGGATAACTCTAAAGCAGTCTTGAAATAATTAGATGGCTTCAGGAGGATAGAGCAATGAATAGCTCTAAAGCAGTCTTGAAGTAGTAATATGACCTCATGAGGATAGAGCAATGAATAGCTCTAAAGCAGTCTTGAAGTAATAGGATGATTTCAGGAGGATAGAGCAATCAGTAGCTCTAAAGCAGTCTTGAAGTCATGAGAGGCTATCAGGAGGATAAAATAACCCTGAGGTTACAATAAAGCAGTCCCAAAGTAATAAGAAGCTCATCAGGAGGATAAAGTAACCCTGAGGTTACAATAAAGCAGTCCCAAAGATCATAAGATTGTTTGTTGGATAATTAACCTGAAAACAAGGTAGCATTCTGTATAACAACATTAGTTTATGCTTTATGTATGCATGTATGACATGATGCACTTAGGTAATGTACTATAGACATATATGTTATGGTATGATGTAAATGATGTATGTATGCTATGACACTGCTGGAAGTGTCTGGATATCCTTGTATAACAACTGCTGGCCAAGGAAAATAAATCCCGATTCGTTGTTGAAGAATACATAACCCTCCGTCTGCTGGGGATAACAAGGTATAGATAACCTCCCGTTGTTGGGGATAACAAGGTATAGATAACCTCCCGTTGTTGGGGATAGTAGGGTATAGATAACCTTCGTTTTCGTTTGATAGTAGGATAAGTATAACATCCCGTCTTCGTTCATCGTGCCCTTATTGGAAAGTAATTTCCCGTATATCCGTATGAGGATAAAAGAGATGGATATAAATTCCAGGGGAGATTAGACTTTGTGAAAATGGATTAGTCCTACTGATGGTTTGTAACTGTCTTGTAAAGATGAACCGGCGAAGCTTCGTTGAAATCCTTCCCTCGTTCGTCCTTAGTAAATACTATTACTGCATTTTCATGCATTTCTGGTAAACATCAATCATATTAAAAGCATACATGCGTTTCTGGTAAACATCAATCATATTCAAAGGCATACATACATTCAAACACAACCAATGGACGTTTCGCTTATGTAAATAGGGTAAAAGTGAATCTGGATTCAAAAGATGGAATTTATTTATATCAAAAGTGACCCATACACGGGTAAGTTTGTACAAGGAGACATAAACCCTAGTAAGAGAATTTTGTCATGAAGTTTTACAAAAAGAATCAGCTATGTGGGAAATAATCCTATTGAGTTTCAATTCTACTATTGCCACTCAAGTATCTCATCTTCTTGCTGTTGAGACGGAAACAATTGGATTGAGCTTTATCTGTTTGAGCTTGAGTAAGTAGTACAACTGGTTGCAGTTTCATGAGTGATCCAAACGAGACATAGTCATACGCTTTAATCCCTAACTTTTGCCTGGATTGCCCTTTCAGGTTTTCAATCCACCGGGATACCCTTTTTTGCCCAAGCCGCCTTTTCAGGTTTTCGACTTGCCGGGTGTACATCTTTTTATATATATATCCCTAATTTTTGCCCAAACCCTTTTGGTTTGCCGGGATGCCCTTATTTTTGCCTAGGCCTGTCAACCTAGCGGGTCTCTTTTTATGCGTAGTATTTTTTAACTATGTCTGCGTTTACAGGTTGTGGGAAGTCTTCACCATCCATTGTAGTCAGTATCATGGCACCTCCTGAGAACACTGTCTTGACTACAAATGGTCCCTCATATGTTGGAGTCCACTTGCCCCTTCAGTGTCAATCTCATTGCAGTATGCAGGCTTCTCAAATCTATCAATGGTAATCTTGGGAGCTTCATCATCCCAGCTTATCTCAAACATAGATGCCATGGTGGCCAATGCGTCTGCCAACTGATTCTCTCTTCGTGGAATATGTCCAAAAGTAATCTCTTTGAAATGTGGGATCAAAGACAACACATGTTCTCTGTAAGGAATGAGATTATCATGCTTTGTATCCCAATCTCCTTTAATCTGACTTACTACCAGAGCTGAATCTCCATACACCTCAAGGAACTGAATCTTCATATCAATAGCAACTTGCATACCCATGATACATGCCTCATACTCAGCCATGTTATTGGTACAATAGAAACAAAGTCTGGCAGTAATCGGAGTATGACAACCTTCAGGGGAACTAATCACAACACCAACACCATTACCATGTGCATTGGAGGCACCATCAAAAACCATAGTCCATCGGGATCCTTGTTCAGGTCCGTCATATTGTCCAGGTTCTTTGGTAACAGACATAATGTCTTCATCAGGGAACTCAAAATTCATTGACTGGTAATCATCTACTGCTTGATGAGCCAAATGATCAGCAACAACACTCCCCTTAATGGCCTTCTGAGTAGTATACTGTATATCATATTCCGTCAAGATCATTTGCCATCTTGCAATTCTTCCGGAGAGAGCAGGTTTCTCAAATATGTACTTGATTGGATCCATCTTCGAAATCAACAAGGTAGTATGGGTCAACATATACTGTCTTAGTCGGCGAGCAGCCCATGCCAAAGCGCAGCAAGTTTTCTCGAGCAGTGAGTATCTTGTTTCACAGTCGGTAAACTTTTTGCTAAGGTAGTATATTGCCTGCTCTTTTCGACCAGACTCGTCATGTTGCCCCAATACACACCCCATTGAGTTGTCTAATACTGTTAAATACATAATCAAGGGTCTTCCATCAACTGGTGGCATTAAAATTGGAGGTTCTAGCAAATATCTCTTGATTTCATCAAAGGCAGTATGGCACTCATCATTCCATTCCATCACCTGATCTTTCTTCAACAACTTGAAGATTGGCTCACAGATGGTAGTTAATTGGGAAATAAATCTTGCAATGTAGTTCAATCGTCCCAAGAAACCTCTAACCTCCTTCTCAGTACGGGGAGCTGGCATCTCTCGTATAGCTTTCACTTTTGCAGGATCCACTTCAATACCTTTTCCACTGACAATGAAACCCAAGAGTTTTCCAGATCTAACTCCAAAAGTACACTTGTTTGGGTTCAATCTCAACTTGTATTTCTTCAACCTCTCAAACAACTTGTGCAGATGATCAAGATGTTGCTCTTCATTCTGAGATCTGGCTATCATATCATCCACATATACCTCTATCTCATGATGAATCATATCATGAAACAAAGCCACCATAGCACGCTGATATGTTGCCCCTGCATTCTTCAAACCAAATGGCATTACCTTATAGCAAAAGGTGCCCCACTGTGTCACAAATGTTGTCTTCTCCATATCTTCAGGTGCCATCTTGATTTGATTGTAACCAGAGAAACCATCCATAAAAGAGAATACCTTATGCTGAGCAGTGTTGTCTACCAGAATATCAATATGAGGAAGTGGAAAGTCATCTTTAGGGCTAGCCTTGTTCAGATCTCTGTAGTCTACACACATACGTACCTTACCATCTTTCTTAGGAACTGGTACCACATTTGCAACCCACTGAGGATAAGAAGTTACGGCCAAGAACCCTGCATTGAACTGTTTCATTACCTCTGCTTTGATCTTTTCTGACATTTCAGGACGCATACAACGAACCTTCTGCTTCTTTGGACGACAATCTTCTTTCACCGGCAAACGGTGAACCACAATGTCTGTATCCAACCCTGGCATATCTTCATAAGACCAAGCAAAGATCTCCACATAGTCACGTAGCATCTGAATCAAACTGCTCTTGACACTGTCCTCTAAATCAGCCCCTATTTTGACCTCTTTTCTGTTTTCTTCAGTTCCCAGATTCACAACTTCGACTGGCTCTTCATGTGGCTGTATAGCTTTCTCTTCTTGTTGTAACAACCTAGCAAGCTCTACAGGTATTTCACAATCGTCCTCGTCTCCGTCTTCAGTTTGATAGATCGGATTCTCGAAATTGTAATTGGCAATAGTAGAACTGTTATCAACTGGATCCAGAGTGGATGAGGATCTGCATTTTAGTGACGTGGGTGTGTGTAAGAACACATAGCTGATAAAGCAAAAATAAAAGAAAAAGAAAGACAAGGAACACAATATTTACGAAAACGAAACGTCCACTGATTTTATTGAATGCAGTATGCAAATGAAATGACAATCCGTAACAAGCACACCATTGTGCCCCGGGTAAGGCACATGGCTTGAAAGTTTTAATTGTTCCAAAAATTATAAATTTAAAAACATAACACAGTAATAGTATTTACTCCTGACTAAAGGAGATAGGGATAACATCTTCAGCTTTCCAATTATTGAGTCCAGCACCCACAGTAGGAAAAATCCATGCCTCCAAGTTGTAGTCTTCATCTTGATCTCCCACAGCATTGATAACCCCTTGATTGGTGATACGAACAGCACGGGCACGACGGACAGCCTTCTGGGACTCTGCAGTGAAACCCAAACCAAACTTGTCAGGCTTGTATGGAATATCAGGAAGCTGACCCCAAATAGTACAACCACCTTCTTCCACCACAGCTTTTGCATTATTGAGGGAGGCCATTGCCATTGTTGGAGGGTTTCTGATGACCACAGGAACCTTCTTCACAGCAGGAGGAGTCACACAATCCTTAACAGCCCAGGGAACCACTTCAAATGACTGACATGGAGTTTCAATGTATCCACCTTCTACTTCCAGATACTTGAAAGTGTTTACATGGCTGACAAAGTATTCTTCCTCTCCAAAGACAGTAACAACTTTTCCATTCACCGGATATCTCAACTTTTGATGTAATGTGGAGGTCACAGCACCTGCCCCATGGATCCAGGGACGACCAAGCAGACATGAGTACGAAGGACGAATATCCATCACATAGAATGTAGCAGTAAACACCTGAGAGCCAACCTTGATTGGAAGATCAATTTCCCCATGCACTACTCTTCTAGAACCATCAAAAGCCTTTACCACAATATTACTGGGCTTCAATACCGTATCTTCAGGACTCAGCTTGTTCAGGACTTCCTTAGGCAACACATTCGGAGAGGAACCATTGTCTATCAGCACATGAGACAGGGTAGTGCCCCTGCATTCAATTGAAATATGCAAGGCCCTGTTATGATCCCTCTTGGCAGGGGTCAAGTCAACATCAGAAAATCCTAACCCGTTGTCATAGGTCAGGTGCGCAACACAATTCTCAAACTGGTCCACAGAAATTGCACTGGGTACATGAGCCATCTTTAGAAACTTGATCAATGACTTGGCATGAGCCTCAGAACATAATAACAGGGAGAGCATAGAAATCTTTGAGGGAGTATGCCCCAGCTGATCAACAATATCATAATCACTCTTGCGAATGATTTTCAATACTTCTTCCATCTACTTAGAGAGGTCATCAGCAGCTGGCACATCAGTAGATACAGGCTCAATAACAGGACCCTTGCCCTGAGCATCAGTGGTGGAAGTAACAGCAGGAGTAACTGCACTCTTAGAAGCAACTGGAGGAGAGAAGACTCTTCCACTACGAGTGATCTTGCTAGATCCAGCAATATTATCAATGTCAACAGGCATATCAGGTAAAGGCTCCTGCTTGACACCATGGATGTAAACATCAGACCCATAGTGCCAAGGCACAGCTTTGTCAGATGTATAAGGAATAGGATCAGGAGTGGTAATGATTAGAGGAGCTACTCTGGCTTCAGCAACAACTTTCACCGGACCTTCAGCAGTAATCTTGATTGGGCCCTGATGAGTGATTTTAATGGGACCCTTTGAAGTGATTCTTAGTGGTACTTTGTCGACCATGTCAACCTCTTCAATCTTCTTACCCTGAGTCAGATGATCCACCATACTTTCTACAGATGCTGGTCTTCTTTCAAACACTATAGTATATTTATCCATGAGACGTTGAATCCCGTCTCTCAAAATGAAGCAACTATCCGGCTTATAGGTACAATATAGACAATCTTCATGACAACCTGGAAAGATCCCAGCTTGTACTAACCTCTTTTTGATAACAGATAATGGTGTGCTCAACTCCATAACTGAATAGACATGCAGATCTTCATCAATATCTTCATCAATGGCGTTGACAGTCTTCTCGTGATTTGGCATTGGAGCTGTAATCACATTTGGAGTACCTGGTGGATCAAACTCAATTTCTCCAGCATCAATCATATCCTGAATTTTGTTCTTCAAGACCCAGCAGTTATTAGTATCATGTCCTGGACAGTTTGAGTGATATGCACATCGTGCATTGGGATTGTACTTGGGAGAGGTAACATTGGGATTCTGAGGGGCCTCCCTCAGGGTAATAAGTTCAGCTTTCAACAAGTGTTGCAATGCCTGAGCCATTGACATGTTGATCTTCGTGAACTGTCTTCTAGCCCTCTGTTGGTTGCCCTGAGGCTGCTCTGTTGTTGCAGGAGTTGGATTTGAAATATGAACTGCACTAACAGACTGATGCCTTCTGTTACGATCAAGCTGACCATACACAGCATTAGATTCTCTCTTCCCAGTGGGAGGCTTCTTTGCAGCACCTGATGAAGAAGTGCCCACTTGGATCTTACCACTCTTGATACCATTCTCTACTCGCTCTCCTGTCATGATCAACTCAGTGAAGCCAGATGATGAGCTTCCAATGAGATGACTGTAAAACGGACCATTCAGCGTACACATGAACATATCAACCAACTCCCTATCAGTCAAAGGGGGTTGAACTCTTCCAGCTAAGTCTCTCCACTTCTGAGCATACTCCTTAAAGCTTTCTTTGGCACCCATAGACATGCTTTGAAGTTGCATGCGAGTGGGGGCTAAGTCAGCATTGTATTGATACTGCTTGTAGAAAGCTTCAGCAAGGTCATTCCAATCTCTGATGTTGACACTCTCCAACTGATAATACCACTCTAGCTGAGCTCCAGATAAACTCTCTTGAAAGAAATGGATCCACAACTTTTTATCAGCAGTGTGGGGTTGAATTCTTCTGACATAAGACCTCAGATGCAATTTGGGACAAGAGACCCCATCATAGACAACAAATGTAGGAACTTTGAATCCAATGGGTATGACCACCCCAGATATCAAGCTCAAATCCTCAAAATCCAGCCCAGATGATTTCTGTAATTCCATAGCATCCATTCTATCCACCAGCATCTTGAATTTGTCTTCGTTAGGCTCATGGTAGTAGTTAGCCTCAGAATCAGAGTCCCCCATAGTGTTGTGGAGACTGCCTCTCTCCTGCTCAGATTCTTCAGATTCATAGTCTTCAACATGTTCCTTGGTCTTGACAGGACCTTTGAACCTTCTTCCCATGTTGAGCAACCCAGCAGACCTTCTAGCCTTCTTAGTCTTCTTGGCCAGCAATGCCTTCAATTCCTCCTGCCCCTTGGATAGGTTCAGGATCAGCTCTTGGAACTGTGCATTCTGTGCCTGGAGATCCTTAACTGATTGTTCAAGAGCCATTGCTGAAATAAACAGCGAGAAGATGAGAAACCTGTGCACAATTATAAACCTGTGATGCAATGATATGGGAATGCATATGCAATGTTTTCAAGGACCGCAGGATTTAAATTTGCTTAAACAATCAAGAAAGTAACTTTTTATTAGTAATAACTTGTTTTGCCTTTTAGGCTTACAAAAAATGAAAACGAAATAAGTACAAAAGATGGGGTTTTAAGTCTCCCATGGACGTTTCCTCTTTGTGTTGAGGTATGAGTTGAGGTTTCGTTCCTCATGAAGTAGCTTTGTTAGCTCTAGGATCCTTGCTTGGCTTGCTTTGTAATGAGCCTCGAAAGTATCCCTTTGCTCTTTCAGTTGGATCCATGATCTCTGCAAGTCTTCCATATCAGTAGGCATGTCTGGGTGAAGGATGGTATAAGCTGTGTCTCCTTCAGCAACAGGTTCCATGGTAACTGGTAGGACGGCAGGATATGGCATCATGAGTGTCTGAGCACGAGATCGTACCCATCTGAGATAAGCCTCCATAGGCATGGTGTACTTAGGCTCCAGTGTCTTGCTGTCAATCCTGTTTACCTTTCCCCAAGCTCGTATGAATCTCTGACGGTAACCCTGAAGATCGTTGTCGTAGTCAAACACAATGCCCTGAATCAACATGTCATGTGGACCATCGCTCCGGGCGTAACCAAACTGTCGTAAAGCTAGAGATGGGTTGTAGGTGATGCCTCCTCTTATGCCTAGAAGTGGCACATTAGGAAACTCCCCACAACGGTCAATGATGGTGACATTCTCCATAGATCTGGAGCACCAATGGATGTCTGAGTGAGAAAGTGACATGATCCTCTTGGACCATCTGAACCCTTGCTCATTCTTCATTATTGAGCGAGGAAGGTGAGAAATAAACCACCTAGAAAGCAAAGGTATGCAGCACATCAAAGTTCCTCTTGCCCTTGTAGTACGGGTGTGAAGAGAATGTAGGATGTCTCCAAGCAATGTAGGCACTGGATTGTGACTCAGGAAAATGTTGATGGCATGAACATCTATGAACTGATCTGGATTAGGGAACAACACTAAGCCATATAGCAGCAAGGCTAAGATCTCCTCAAAAGCATCATAGCTCATGGCCTTCAAGAACATTTGAGCTTTATCCATTAATACCTTGGCAAGAATACCCTTAACTCCACTTCTCGTCTCTAGAACAATGTCAGACTTCTTCAGATGTAGAGCTGCAGCAATAACTTCTGGTTTAAGCTCCTTCTCTAAGCCTGTGAATGGCTTCTGATCAAGAACAGGTATACCCAGAAGTTTAGAGAACTCCTCCATGGTTGGAACCAGCTGATAATCAGGAAATGTAAAGCAATGGTGCTTAGGGTCAAAGAACTGAAACAGCACACTCATCATGTCTTCACTGAACCCTGAAGTAACTAGATCCAATAAGTGACCATGTCTCTTGTTGAACTGGGAATGATCAGGCACTAGGGAAACCAACTCCTTGAGCTTAGCAGGTATCCCTACAAAGTTGATCCTGATGGTGTTTCTACGAGCAGAAGCCATGACCTGCAACAAAGAACAAAGATAAATCGTTTGGTCCTTGAAATGGTTAGGGAAAATGATATGCTTATGATGCATGATGATGTCATGATGTTATGCTCAATCACAAACATGTGGCACACACAAACAAGTCACACCATAGCCCTAGGTTTAAAGGCTTGCATGAGGTTCAAAGGCAAGTACCCTCCCCTGAAGTTAGATGGTTCATCCTGTCCTACAAAAGTAACCAGCTTCTAAGGGATCTCAATATCATTGATCCTTCACAAGGGTGGTTGTTCAGAAGGCAACTTACTTGCCAACCAAAACCCTCCAAGTTTAAGATCTCAATGAGCGTAGTATCGAGTGTCAACCAACTTCAGTCTGCACCAAAGCCGGTTACCTCACTACTTTCTAAAGGCCAAGATGAGTTAACTAGGGTTCTAAAAGTCAGTTAGTGCATTGACAACATATGGCAGCCTCGATATTATCCTCAACTTGACTTAAGGAATATAAGCACCAACCAAGAAGTCGCACTAACTATGGCCACCAGATCAACCGTATCGATATACGTCGTACAGTTTCCTTGGTCTATTGCCATTTACCTAAGGTACACTAGATCCGGGTTAGGACCTTTCACACATAAGAGCACCCCAACAATATAATAATAAAGCAAGCAAGGCAAACAATTTAAAGTGATCTTAATTCCTAAGGGTACCCCTCTTAAATAGGTCCCCAGCAGAGTCGCCAGTTCTGTAACCCGGTGAACTGACTTTAAACAATGTTGCGGATAGCAAGAGTCGCCACCGACTTTTATTTTATCCATGAGGAAAGGTTATAAAAGAACAGGAAAGACCTTAGAGAATATTTTGGGTCCGGGGGGTAGGTTATGAAAAGGGAAGGTGTTAGCACCCTTTTCATCCATGGTTATCCATGGGCTCTTAGGTACTTAAGCTCACTTTTGAATTGTTTTGAAATTGTAGTGTGTGAATAGAAAATTTTCAGAATAGTTAATAAATAATCCATGTAAGGATGTGTTAAGAACTTGTTTGAAAACTTGTTGAAAATTTGTTTAAGTGCGAAACAGTTTTGAAGTGAGCAAGCACCTAGGAGTAACCTACCCTAATGTTTAAAGGTCTTTCTTATTCTTTATTCTTTCCTTTAGTAAGACTATCCCTACTATAATGGAGTAGGTAGTCCTTACTTTGGATGTTAAGGGACATGTGAGGGACAATTTGACTTTGAAGGCCATCGTGGGATGTAATAAGCACATATAAGGGACCATCATCATTTTTCGAAAGGGACTCGATTCGTAAAGGCAACCATAAGGGACTTTGATGATTTTTCTATTTGAGGGACTTGCTTTATACACCCCACTTAACCATTATTCGTAGGCAACTTGAGGGATATCCTTAGGAAGTGAGACGGCGATTAAAATCGACTTACGTGTGTGACGTGTTTATTTTAATTATCTTTATTTAAAAGTGATCTAAATTTATTTTAATATTACATACAGGTTGTTACACTCCCTAATTACTAACCATAATAATAATTAAATAATTAAACAACTTTACATCCAAGAAACAATTACAAAATAATAAGCAAAATAATTAAATAAAATATAAATAAGCAATAATAAATAATAAAGGGGGTTAATTCTAAGTTTACTCGGCAAGACATCGCATCTTGTGCCTACGTATCCTTACGGGAGTGGAATCAGAGTAATCGTAGTTCCCCTCAATAGGGAGGTTAGAAACTTCTTGACTGTGGTCAAGGTCTCAAGGGGAATAAACGCATCTTAAGGACACGCTTATGTGGAGTGTAGAAACTCCAAATCTCTACGTTGAAATGTTAAGTTGTAATTAGGGTTAAATTAGGGATTCCACGGCGGGAAACCCTAAAATGAGCGCGGCGGCTCTTTGACCTAATGCTAAGGGTAAAATTGTAATTTTGCCTGCGGCGAGGCATTTGTGAAAATTAGGGTTTGTAGTTTGTAGTTTTGAGGATTTGAAATTGAATGTGTGAAGTTTTACGGACTATTGGCGCGGCGGCCAAACAGTTAGACCTAACCTTCGGATGTGTGCAATGTGACAGAAATAATAGTAAACGCGTGAGATAATTGAATCATGCAAACAGAGAGATAATGTCATAATTTAAACCATGCAAGCAGAAATTTAAAGGCAGAATTTAAAGAGCGGTTGTTAAGTTCGCGAGGTTACATGAGAGGAGCAGATACAATATGATAATGAAATTTGAATTGAACAATAATAAAATAAAATAAATAACGGTTCTAGTTATTATTTTTTAAAAAAAGATTTTAGTTATTATTTTAAATTTATCTAAAAAAAAGGTTTTCTTAAAAATAATAGGTTTTCATATTAATTTGGAAAAGATGTCAATGTTATTTATTTTTAAAAAAACAGATTTTTATATTATAACAAATTTTAATAAATTAATGATAACAATAATAATAATAATGGTAATAATAATGATAATAATGATAATAATAATAAATAATGATAATAATAATAATAATAATAATAATAATAATAATAATAATAATAATAATAATAATAATAATAATAATAATAATAAAGCAATAATGAATTTTAAATGTGCCAAATAACCCAACAATGTTGCTAACGCAGAAATGCGCTCATCGCAACCAGATCTAAATCGGACGAAACAAAATTTATCGCAAAGAAAAAGAAATTAAGCAAAAAATAGTATTATTGCTCACACAAAAATGCGATCATCGCAACCAGATCGAACTAACACAAATGTCACGCGTCATGCACACAAATGTGCAAACATCGTATCGACATAATTCGATCAAAAATCTTATATATATAAACTCTAACAATTTAAAAATTATATATATATAAACGTAACAGTAATAGATAAAGAAAAAGAAATAACGGTAATAGATGAAGAAAAAGAAATAACGGTAAAAGATGAAGAAAAAGAAACAACAGTAATAGATGAAGGAAAAGAAATAACGGTAAACGATGAAGAAAAAGAAACAATAGTAATGGATGAAGAAGAAAACTAAATAACGGCAAACGGCACTCACTCCTCTTAGGTTTTTTTCATTCTCTCGGATGTCCCGTAACGATAAGAACGGGTATTACCTGATCTGACGCCCACGGCGCGGATCGGTAACGGGGGTAGGACGCAGCTTCGGTTGTGCCACTCCCGGCACTCGATGATGACGATGTTCTGAGAGTGTCAAACAATTTCTAACATCCTTTTTTTTTTATTCTGTTTGTTTTGTTTTGATGTGCAGGTGAATCGGAGACTTTGCGGAGAAGCTCAAAGGACATCAAGAAGGATACTTAGAAATTTTAGGGCTTAGGACTTTTTAGGATATATACCTCTTTTGTAACTTGTAATAAAAAAACATTATGAAATAATTCAATAATACATTTTTTATCCAAATTATTTCCCTTTTGTAAATCGTGATGAAATATTATGAATAAAATTCAACTTTCTATCCAAATTCTCTTTACAAATTGTAATAATAATAAAATATTATGAATGAACTTCACATATTTATTAAAATCATCTTCCATTTCTTCTCCATGATTTAATTCACAAACATCTCAACATACGATTCATCAGTCGAATATCCTTGAATTAATCCGATCCAATCTTAATACTTTTGACATGAATAAGCTCCAATAATCAGTAGAAGTTTTCACTGTTGTCCCTCTAAAGATGAACTGGAAGATAGAAGAATGATCTCTTGTTAAACCCTGTTCCACAGATCAGACTTTCCAAACCAAATTGATATCAAACCCACGTAAATAAACGCCTCAGAACTTAATAACAACCCGTCTTCAAGGAATTAGCTAAATTTGCGTAAAATGACCAAAATACCCCTGGAACCAAATCTGAAGTCTTGGAAGTCCATTTAGCCTGATTAAAGTCAAAACCCTAGTTTTGGATGCACTGCTTAGGAGGTGCATTGTCTGAGGGAATTGTCAACTCTTCTGACCAATTGTGAACTTGTGAACCCTGTGAACCTTCTTAGAACACAAAGTCTTGTATTGTGAGGGCAAATTTTGGGGTGCAACAGATGTCCACCGAGCTTCCTTAGTCAATGAGAATGCGGCGTACGTCAAAGATAAAAGCTTCCCATACTTTTTTTTGAATCCTTCTTGATCTTCAACCAAAGCTCTTAACTTCCTTAGGTCATCCAATTTAAGACTCTTAAAAGAATATTTCAAAGTATTTTTCCTATTGTAATCCATAATGGTCCTGCAATGTTCATAAATAAAGTTGAATTCCATGAAACCAATGCAATATGATGCTTATGAATGCAAAGATGCACAAACACAGGCAAGCACACAGATACACAAAGATAAACAAACAGGAAACCTAGGCTTGTAAGTAACGAGCATGGAATAAAGGGTATACCCATCCCCAAAAGGTTGTGGACTAAAGGTTTGATTGTACCTGTAAAACAAGGGTTCTAAGAGGTGCCCAAAGTCATTAGTCCATCTGTCGAATATTATCAATTTCCCAAATACTCGGTGGTTAACAATATTCTCAAGAGAAACTATTTTAAGTGTGGTATCACATATCAACTATTTTGGGACTACTCCCTCATACTTATCACACCACGTCCTAAGAAAGGTCAAGTTGGGTTAATGGTAACTAAAGGTTCTCAGTATCACAGGCTCCTAGGTCGAAAATAGTAATTGTTTTCACGAATACTCGTTCAATAGTACTTATTTTTAAGAGGGCCTCAACTGAGCGGTGATTCTCAAGTTAGCTTGGTCGGGAATCACTCCCTATAAGCCTTCTCAAATATATCACCTTCCTATCATAAGTACACTCAAGTCCGGGTGCAGGACTTATCTCTCCACATAAGGATATCAACCCAAAGCATAAACAAATAAACATATGTACAAATAAGCATATATATATATAAAACAATAAACACAAATAAAACAAGTTAGGGGAAACCCTCCGCGACACTATCCCCAGTGAAGTCGCCATTTATGTCGCGGTGAGAATTGGATATCAAATTATTGGATTAACTTGAATCTTAATTCATTATTCACCACCGGTCTTTAATTTGTCCAAAGGAAGGGAAAAAGATCAAATTACCCACAAGATGCAATGCAAATGAAAAGCTAGAGAATCTAAGGTTCGGGGGTTGGTTATACCAAGGGAGGTGTTAGCATCCTAAGCATCTGTAGTACTCTACAGGAACCTCTTGTTTTATCGTGTTATTGTTGTTTGCTAAGGGTAAGAGACCTAAGGGTTTATTTCTAAGTATACTTGCCAAGAAATTGCATCTTGTGCCTATGTATCCTGACGGGAACGGAATTAGAGTATTCGTAGTTCCCCTAAAGAGTTTAAGAAACTTCTTGACTATGCTCAAGGTTCCAGGGGGAAAAGGTCTGTTGATTGACTCTAGGAGAAAAGATGATTCATCATCTTAAGGAAGAACACTCGACTTAACCACCACAAGTTATAATATATGGTCTTTACGTCACATTGAGAGAAGGGCTCAAAACTCAGATTTATCAACGAGTATGCCACATACCTCTCTCAATGCGGAAAAGATTATTCATCTCTCGATTGCGTTATGGGGTAGGAGAATTACTTCTCGACTATGAAAATGAATCATGTCTAATTCTATTTTTGGGAGAATAAGAGATTAAATTGTATTAAGGTTTGTCTAAGTTGAAATATTTTAAGGGAAATTGCCTTATCTTAAGATATAAGAGGATATCTCCTAAGCTGATCAACTTGAAAAGTCAAGGATCGAGCGGGGGAACATGGTGAAAATGAAATGCATTGTATACAAATTATGAATTCATATACAGGTTCTTCCCTTGGACATGGAGATGTGAGCAATAAATAAAGATGTAAAGGAAACAGATAGCATCAATAAGCATCAGAACTATAATCTACGATTGAAAAATTAGGTGCATAATATAACGTGATATCATATCACAAATCAAGCATTATGTCCGGTACATGTGTCACACCCTAAATTTTTCCTCCCTTTTGTAAATATTTTTGGATTTTTGATTCAAATTTTAATTTTGCACTGCCCACTTAATTTCATGTCATTTAGACACGTGTCCGCCCATGATTAGGCATTTTTTCAAATCTCTGTTATTTTGCCCAATGAGAGTGTGACACGTGGCCTAAGGAGGTTATTTTTGTAAATATTAATTCCTTTTTTTAATTTCCCTTTTTTCTTTTCAAAATACTATTATTTTGTACATATTTTGTTTGTTAATAGAAATTAGATTTTATAATTAGAATACTTTTTTTATATAGATTTTAAATTAGAATTTTAAGTTAGAAAATAGTTTTAGATTTTTAAATAGATTATTAGAATTATTTTATTAGAATAGATTCTTTATTTTATTAGAAATAGATTAGAATTTTGTTAGAAATTAGAAATTAGGTTTTATTTAGGAATATCATTTAATTTCAATTAGACTTAGAATTTTTAATTTAGAAGTTTTAGAAATGGACTTAACTAGAATTTTGATTTTTATTAGAATTAATTAGGTTAGAATTAGATTTTGATTTAATTAATTAAATTAATTGATTAGGATTAGATTTTATTATTAAGTAAGAATTAACTTTTAATTGTTGGTTAATTAGAGTTAGAAGTTAGTTTAGAGTTTTTATTAAGGTTAGTATAGGTTTTGAACGGAAGATTAAATAAATGGTGCAACATTTCAAATTAACCAGAATTAATTAATTTAATCAAATGCAAGAGAGAGAGCATCTAACTGTGCCATGTGTCACTTTTTCAGGGTATAAGACCCTATTCATTTTCTTCTACCTCCAGTCCCAAAAAACCCTAGCCCCCTTTCACTGTAGATCTCCTTCCACAAAGAAAACACACAACCCAGCAACCACGTTTTTTATTCACGTTTTCGCTTGTCTTCTTTGTCTTCTCTTTCTATTCTTAAAACTCCAGGTGAAGCGTTATCTTACCTTGAGTGGAGGCAAGTAATAATTGATGAAATGTGTGCTCTTTAAAGCAGTGATACATGGTAATTGGCTCCTCCTCCCCCTATGAAATCTTTGGAAGGTTATCATTAGCTTTATACAATGAAGGTTGGTCTAAATGGTAAGATTGATCGATTTAAAGCTCACTTGGTAGCCAAGGGATACACTCAGATTTTTGGGTTGGATTATAGTGATACTTTTTCGCCCGTGGCTAATATGGCTTAAATTTGACTTCTTCTCGCCATTGCAGCCATTCGATATTAGCCTCTTCATCAACTTGATATCAAAAATGCATTTTTACATGTTGATCTTGAAGAAGAAGTATATATGGAGCCACCAACTAGGTTTGTTGCTTACGAAGAATCGTCGAGTATGGTTTGTAGGCTACACATGTTCCTTTATGGTCTTAAGCAATCTCCGAGAGCTTAGTTTTGCATATTCAGCATTATAGTACAATAATTTAATATGGTTCTTAGTGATGTTGACCATTATGTGTTTTATCATCACTCAACCCAACGGTGTATTTATCTTATTGTGTATGTTAATGATATCTTCATAACTTGTTGGAACAAAATTATTTATATCCCTTGAGTTTTGATGATAACAAAATATTTAGATAACAAATGTGTATACTAACATATGTTCAAGTGTGCAGGATCACAAGCTAAGAATTCACCATGGATTAATCATGTTGAAAGCATTAGTGAGAAGCAATGTTACTCAAATTCTGAGTGATCAGAATCTGGTGACTCTAAAAGTGTTCATCAGCATCTGAAGGATCAGACTCTAATATATTGTTCTAGCCTCTGGTGATAGCTCAGACTCTGAAAGCCTCTGATTCATACTCTATATCAAAAGTAGGCCAATCTTGTCAAGCTCTAATTTTTTGGGAAGAGCCAACTAGGGTTTGGTTTTGTAAGGCTCAAGGAATGGTGATGTGTCCTCTTCAGTTTGTTCTACCTTTTGGTAGATACCTATTACTTCAAAAGGTGTTGTGAACAATGCCATTATTCAATGGACAATACTTCTAACCAGATGCTAGTCTCCAATGTCTCTCTCGACATACTTCTTAACTAAGTTTTTTGTTATGCTCAAACCTTCCAACGAATCTTTCTCTAACTCTATAAAAGGAAGCCAAAGAATTGAAGGAAGGTTACAACATCACAACACATTATAAGATCTTTGGCATAACTATGAGTTGTTATTTTTGTAATTGTTATTGCATAAGATCTTAAGATTTCTTATCTTAGTATATCTTAGATATCTTAAGAGGTTGAAAACCTTTGTGCTTATTGCACAACTTTTATACTTCTTATTGTGTATCAAAGTATAATGGTTGTCTTTTCTACTAAACTATTTGTTTAAAGTAGAGGAAGTCTCTTACTTGCGTGTTTGAGAATTGAAGTGTTTTGTCTGTGTACTTGAGTAGCGAAGTCTCTTTCTAGGTTGATTGAGCAGAAGTCTCTTGCAAGGTTGCTTGAGCTAAAGTCTCTTTCTAGGTTGACTGAGCATCAAAGTCTCTTGCAAGTGTGCTCGAGAAAATTGTAATCTGATTGGTTATAGTAAAAAGCTCTTATTAAGGCAAGGGGGTCGAACTACTTTCAATTGAGGAGAAGAACCAGGATAATTTTTGTGTGTTGCTTACATTTACTTTTGATCAATTTATTTCCCCTGTTGTTACTTGTTCTAATAACAGACTCTGATAGTGGTTTAAATTTTGAAGTTCTGTTATCAGAAGTGAAATGAATTTTTGGCATATAGAATTAAACCCTCATTTTTGTGTATTTTTCTCACCTTCAGTTGGCATTAAAGCATACTTTGTGCATTAAAACTTAACAATGGTGCATAAAAGATCCTGAGAAAAATACTACTCTCCTCGTGGCTGGTAGTTCTTCAATAACCAGTTTTGAAGAAGATTCTCCTCATGGAAGCAATAAACATAATCAAAGTACATATGGGCAAAATGATTATATTGTTAGACCACTAACATTTAATGTTGACTCCGCTAAATTTGAATGGTGGAAGATCAAGATGTACACTCACATCATTGGTTTGGATGACGAGTTATGGGAAATTTAGAAGATAGCATTGACTTTCAGGTCAATGGTGTTGGAATTGTTTTTGATATTAAGTCTTTCACTCCTGATTAGAATAAGATCTATAGAAAACATTATAGAGTGAGTGACATTCTTGTTGATGCCTTGCCTCATTTCGAGTATATAAAGATTATAGATAACTCTACAACTAAAATTATCTTTAAATCTTTATGTGCAACCTATGAAGGTAATCAAGAGGTACAAGAAGCCAAAGCTAATCTTTTGGTTCAACAATATGAGTTGTTTAGAATGAAAAAGGATGAGAACATTGGATCCATGTTCTTAAGATTTCAAGATCTTGTGTCTGGACTTCAGGTCTTGAACAAGAGCTATACTACTTCAGGTCATGTCAAGAAGATTCTTAGGAGTCTTCCTGCCAAATATAGACCCAAAGTAATTGCTATTCAAGAAGCTAAAGACTTACAAACTCTAAGTCTTGAAATTCTTGTTAGCAATCTCTAAAGTCATGAAATGGAGTTAAATGGAGATGAGTCGATAAAGCAAGTTAAAACCTTGGCTTTAAATTCTATTGAGAGATTTGAGAAATATTCTCAAACTAAAAAACTCAAAGAAGTCACTCACGATGAAGCTTCTGATGATGATGAACTATCTTTTATCATCAAAAGATTTCAACAATTGTCTAGAAAGAATAATAAATTATTTGGTAAGAGAGATGATTTCAAAGGGTCAAGTTCTGGGAGTAAAGATTAAGATGGCTATTACAACTGCAAGAAGCCTGGTCACTTCATTGTTGAATGTCCTAATCTTTACAAAGACAAAAGTAGAAAGGAAAACTTCCTGAAGAACAACTTCAAAGGAAAGCTCAAGAAGAGTCTCATGGAAACATGGGAAGAACTTGACAATAAAAATGAAGATGAAGAAGCCAACATTGCCTTAATGGCTTCAACCTTTTTAGATTCAGAATCTGAAGCTGGTTATGACTAAGAGTCAAAAGACACAGACCAGGTACTCTCCAAAATCACTATATGTGATTTGGTTACTCTTTGTCATGATTTTATGGAAAGATGTCAGTAGAAGTCTAGATGTAACACCCTACTCTCCCCGTATGTTAAATAAGTAAAAATACAAAAATAGTTTGCAGAAAATTAGAGTTACACACGTAGGATGCCACATCAACATAAAATCTCATGAAGCATTTAAATACTTAATTTCTTATTTCCTCATAAAGGTAAATTAATTAAACAGCAAAATTTTCAAATAGCTTGGCACTACGGCTCCAATTACATCAAACTCCACACAATACGTGGTTCAACATCATTAAATAAAATCAAGATACATAACAAATGACAAATAACATAACAAATAACGAAATCCCCATCCTTTCCATGTTACGTATCAGAGCGAATCCTAAGACTCGATCACAAGCAACACATAATTTGCACGAATTTCTCATCAATATCAGTACACAAACACGAAAATCACAACAACAATCACCAGACATGAAAATAAAACAAGAAGGAAGAAGAATTTGCATAAAACCCTAAGATGGAAAGGAGCCCTCACTATCCTCTCATGTTAAGATCACCATTAAAGAACCCATTCTCCCCCTTACCTTAATTCCAAGCTTAGTCTCCCCAACAATAGTGGAAAATTCTTGCTCTTCTCTTGCCCTAGCTCTGCTTCTTTCTCTCTTTCTCTTTTCGCATGAAAACTGATAATGTAACATCTTTCACCACTTATCTATAATTATGTTTTATTTTCTTTAATTATAATAACAATAATATTATTACCATTTTTATTAGGAATAAATATTCCATGTATTAATAATAATAACATTTATAATAATAATAATAATATCAATGAGATATTCCCCCGCTAACATTTATATCATTATTATCATAATAATACTATTCTAAGTTTCATTTCAACTAACTTATATTACACTAAGTCCTCACGCTCACCCTTACACACATACCCTTAACCAAGTCAACGCCAAAATAATAACACGAAATAAATCACAAACGACTAAATATTAAAATGGAGTGTTACACCAGACATGTGAAAATGCTAAAAGCAATATGATCTTTTAAAAGATGAACTAAAAATTTCTAAAGAAAAAATTGAAAAACTTGAGAAAGATCAAATTGCTTTATCACAAGACATGTCTGACAATCCTCTAGATAAAAATGAATTAGCTCCTCGAAATTTCATTATATTTGGGTTTGAAAGAACCAAACTTGCTTCCATGATTTATGGAGTAAGTAAGAGCAAAGAAGAAAGTCTTGGATACCATCAAAAACCTTATAATCCAAGGTATAATGTTTTGGTAAGACCATCAGATCCTTCTTCTTCAAGCACTGCTTAAAAGGGGCTAAATGCTTACTTTATGCCCGCTGCTAAAAATGGTAAAATTTTGAATCAATCAGAACCTACGACAGATAACTCTCAAGTTCTGAAGGAATCAAGACCTAAGACTTTAAAGTCAAAGATTTTGAAGAAATCAAAACACAAGATTGCTTTGTCTAAGGTTTCAAGAGTTTCAGAAGTCGAGGTCAAAACATGGAATGAGATTAGAGCTTACTATAAAGCTAAGGCACAAAGAAATAAGAAACCCTGTAAAACTAACCTCAGAGGACCCGTAAGAATATCAGTATCAAAGAGTGAGATTGTTTTTGCTACAAATGTTCTTACAAAAAAGAACAAAGCAATAACTGCTCTAGGACAATGGTTGCTTACAACCTTCAACAAGAATAAGGCATACATTATGAACCATAACTCTGAAAGAGGTAGGAGGTGCGGAATCCTGAAGAAACCCGAAAGACAAGATCATTGGTATTGGGAAGACTGAAGTCTTTTTGTGTTGAACTAAGGCTTCAGACTCATGGATATATCTCTAAAGTTTGTCTGATTGTCTTAAGAAGTCTGAGAAGGCTTCTGGTGTTGATCAGTGTCATACCCCAAATTTTACCCTCAGATTCTTTGATCTTTTACATATCATTTTAGGTCAATCTTTTCTCGCATATTGTTCAGGATATCAGCCAAAATGGACTTATTGGAATTGCAATCGAATTGGTCGCATTGTTGACAGTTTAAACCGTTCAATTGATAAATTTTATTTCAAAATTAGACAAAATATTGTCTTCTTCCGAGTGGTTTATTTCGCGCTGATAATTTTGATGCATTTGCTTTTCGTTTCGAATGTTTCGGTACTCGACTTTTTATTTTCCTTTTATTTGCGATTTATTTTTAAATAGTCTTTTTTTGATTTAGATTTAATTTTAATTTGGTAACTTTATTTTATTTCATCTTATTTATTTATTTATGTTTGGTTAAATGATTAAAATTAGTTTTATTTTGTTTAGTTAAGTTAGAACTTTATTTTATTTTTGATTGTACCTGATCAGAAGAGATTGTTGACCGCCATGCGTCACTATCTAAAATCTGCTCAACGGATGTAGGGAGGAGGAGGGGGTGTACTTACAGAACACTCTGATGCTTAAGTGAGTAAGGGACCAGAGTGGGAGCAAATACATAAATTAGGTGTAGATAATGGAATACCTAACCCTCTAGTGAAAGAGGGTATTTATAGTGAGACCCCAACGCAGCGCCAACGGTCATTTGTGTTGCGCTGAATTGCCAGACCCAACCCAAGTAACTGCTAGGGCTTACATGGTGTAGTGAAGACCAGCACATGGTCTTCACCCTAGTTCAATTGTCCCGTGATCTTTGGAAGGTGGGCTTACCAGATCTTTCAAAGGTGAGTAGTTGTCTGATGGCGTGTCCCCGCGGGAGGAGCACGTGGAGAACGTGGGGAAGACGTGTTGCTCTGCCTGACGGGAAGGATGTCTGTCCGGTGTGCCTAGAACTGTGTCCGGCATTAGGGACCTGGGCCTTCCACAAATAGCATTGGGTTGGGGCTTCCCAACGGATGGGTAGGTCTGGGCCCACTCCAGAACAATTTTTATTTATTTATTTATTTATTTATTAGTTAAATAGTTTCTTTATTATTAATTTAGTTTTTGTTCAGTTAAATTAGTTTTTTTATCTTAGATTATTTATTTTAATTTAGTTTATTTTTAAATTTAGTTTAATTTTAATAAAGTTCTTATTTATTTATTTATTTATTTATTTATTTATTTACTTATTTATTTATTTAGTTTATTTTCAATGTAGTTTAATTTTAACTTTGTTTGATTTTTAAATTAAGTATAGTTTTATTTTTTTTAATTAGTTTAGTTTTAATTAAGTTAATTTTAAATTAGTTAATTAATTTAGTTTATATCTTAAATTTATTTTCCATTTTTTTACTTAGTCCAAAAACCTGCACACCCTGCTGCTCCAAGACAAATACACTCCTGCAAAAGTCAATGATCAAAATTGCAAACATTCAACCATGACCAAGTCAGAACCTCACAAAACAACAAATACAATTTCCACGTCTTGCTTCTTACACCCACGAGTCGTACGCGTACCTAAACAAACCAACTGCTACAAAATCGTACGACAAGTAACAACGAGAAATCAATGCAAGCATGTATCACTACGTGTGGCCAAAACTAGTCTACATCACTATCCACAACAATCTGTCATGAAACAGACATCCTGCACACCCTGCCTCCAAAACCAAAACCTGCAAAATTACTGCAACCATCAAAGAAAATAACAACACGCTCATTACAATGTAAAACATAGGCCTGCACTTGTAGCAATTTTTACACCAAGACAAAGACTTTACAAGGCCATAAAGATACAAAGGTTTAGGTTGAATAGTAAAAAGGGCAAGAAGAAAGAGAACTTCACCACAGGGAAGAGAACATACGGATTCCATCATTTTTTCAATCAATTTTTGGTCAAACTCCCTATGCATCATGAACAACATGTTTTCTTCAACTATACCACACATTTCCAGCCACCTTCCATCACCTTTAACCTCCTTAGGGTAACTCAAACATCCACTGTAACTGCACTTGAAATAACTTCTAATACCCGTCTGATCTGAACTCCCTCCATAAATACGTTAACCTTCAGCTGCATATTTCTTCTTTCCCTTCTCCATGCCAAACAACATCAGTAAGACAAATGAAAAAAAACCATAACAGAATTCTGCAAAATAGACAGAAAAGAAAAACCTTGAAAACCTTTTGAAACAATCATCTTCATATGATCCCTTTTTCTTTCAAAAAACCTACCTATCCCTAAAACTACCACAGGTTTGTCATTGAGAGCCTCCAATCATATTCACTGACTTTCATTTTCACCATCCAAAAATAAAAAACCTACAACGAACACCGCCATCACATATCTGCCATTACTGAGCAAGGTCTATCGCAAGAAGAATAGAGGAGGAACAAAGCGCACAAGATAGATAGATTGAAAGGAACAAGGTCGGAGGCAGAAAAAGCGCCGCGAAAGAGAAAAAGGATTTGAGAAGTCACAAAAAAGATAGAAGTTGAGGGACGGTGAAGATGAATCGTGTGGAAAGACTGAATCTTTCAAAGCTTGCACCTGGTAGACATTTGAGGAAAGTTGTGAGCTATGTAGATGTTCTTGATTGGCTGCATTTTATGGTAAAACAATGTTGTGTGTAGATATCACGATTGATGTCATGACATGCTTCTGTAGTGTTCTGTAGGATAAGTTTGGTTAGCTAAGAGCAAAGTGTATTGGATGTCATACTGAATGTTATGACATCAGGTAGCTGACATCAAGGGCGCGTGTTTGTTTTTCTGGTATAATGATTGAGTTACCTCAGGCTAGATTCCAGGAAACATTGTAGGGCGCTTAGTTATCTCAGGCAAAATGCTAGGCAATGCTGAGGATAACGTAGAATGCCTATGACCTAATTGGCAGAACCCTGATTTATGAAAAGAGGTTTAACTTGGTTAAACCTAATTGCTGCACTGAGGCCCAAGGAACTTACGATGCCTATAAATACAGAAGCGGAAATCCTAAATAAAGACTTAGAGATTTAATAGAGTGTGTTGTGAGTTGTTTGTGAGTGAAGAATTTTGTTTGTGCTTCACGTGTGTTTTGTGTCTTAGGATTACTTGTGAGCCAAGCAATTATCACCTGGATGATTGCTTTGGACTAGTGTGTTTTGAGTTGTACTTTATTTGTGTCACTCTAAGCTTTTAAGCATGAGTGTTGTGTCTCTTGATTGAAGCTGTGAAGCAAGATCAAGACTTGTTTGAAGTGTGTCTTCATTTAATCTGTAACTTAATTGGTTGGTATCACTGCTGTGATTAGGGGGGAGTGAGTAGGAACTCAAGTCTAGTGTTAGGCTGAAGTTGCATTGGGAAGGTCTTAAGTGAAGAGTGCAAACTAGTAGTTTGACTCTGAATTAACACTGCTTATAGTGGATTTCCTCTCTGGCTTGGTAGCCTCCAGAGTAGGTGTGATTTGCACCAAACTGGGTCAACAATTCCATGTGTTATTTACTGCTTTCTGTAAGGGTTTTACTGCTTAGCTTAATTGTCTGTTCAGTAGTGGATGTCATAACATCCAGTATAACATCGACTGTCTGTCACCAGAATTTCAACCTAGACTTTATCCACCATTTCCTTTACTGATTGAAACATGAGAAAGAGTAGCTAATGTGATAGCTAGAAAGTCGGTTTAGCATGTGAGTTTGTTTTTTATTTTTTGTGATTGAACTTTTAACAACCCATGTGCACCGCCTGGGCCTCTAAGCCCACTAGAATCTGCTAGTCACACTTCCAGTGTATGAACACACCCCTTGGCTTTGGCTTCATAATGCTTGGACCATGCCATTTGATTTTCTTTTCCAAACTCCATAAATTATGTTTACACCTCCTCTCTTTTGTTTTTTTTATTATTTCTATTTCCACCTTTTAATTTTTGTTTTTATCTAATTAGTATTTTTAATATATTGTTAATATATGGTTTTTTATTTTATTTAGTGATTTAAATACTGTTTTTGTTCGGTTTGATTTAATATTTAGTTAATAGTAATTATTTAATTAATTAGTCTAGTTATTAAATTAAAAACTTCAAAAATATTTTCTTTACTTAGTCTTTTCTAATTAATATTTTAATTTAAAATATCTAAATTTTATTTAATTAGTTTCATTATTGACATAATTATTAATTTTGTGAGTTTGCAACTTAAGATCTTTTTGTCGTTTTTTTTTATTTTGATTTTACCTTGACTATGTTGTTGTTCATAACTTGTGTTCACCTTTTTGCGGTCATTTTATTTTCTTTGTGCCTAAATTCCATTTTGTGTCTGGTACTTTCGTACTTGATTCTAGTTTCTCGTTTGATTTACTCCCTAATTCCAAAGGAAAGGACCCCTCTTGTTGTCTGTCATGTCATATTTATGAAACTTTAGGTCCTTACCCTTTATCCTAACCTTAATTTAGAGTAGCCGCACTCTATGTAGGTGTCTCACCGTAGACATTTACTTTTTCCTTTGGAACCTTGACCATAATCAAGAGTTCCTAACCCCTTTTGAGGGAAACTACGAACGCTCTGATTTTTCATTTATCGATGAAAATACGTAGGCACAAGATGCGATGTCTTGGTGAGCTCACTAATAACTAACTTCCTGTTAACATTTGCAACTTAGAATTGGATTTGTCATGTTCCAGTTGGTCGTCCCGCCGTGGACATTTCCCATGTTTACTTTTGCCATAAGACTGAGTCGCTGTGCTCGATTTAGTTGTCCTGTCGTGGACATTCCATTCCTTGCTAACTTAACTTTAGCTTAGAGTCGTCACACTCTATACAAGTGTCTCACCGCAGACATTTACTCTTTTCCCTTTGGAACCTTGACCATAGTTAAGAGTTCCTCCCCCCTTTTAAAGGAAACTACGATTACTCTGATTCAATTCACGTCAGGATACGTAGGCACGAAATGTGATTTCTTGGCGAGCATACTTAGTGTATATACCCTAGGTCTTTACCTTAGCATTTTTCCCTTAGCGAGCAAACTTTAACATAACACAAATACTAACAAGAGGTTCATGTAGAGTACTACAGATACTTAGGATGCTAACACCTTCTTTAGGTATAACCAACCCCCAAACTTTAGATCTCTTAGCTATGTTGTTACATAGCGCACTTAGGGTTTTCTTCGATCTTTATCTTTTCCTTTGGATAAATCAAAGCTCAGTGGTGAACTTCATGATTTATGATTCAAGTTAATTCAATAGCTTGATATCCGATTCTCACCACAACAATCAGAATAGCATTGTTGGAACAAGAATGTTCCCCTTAGACAATCTCAAAAGTTGATACTACAGAAAGGATGTATGATTATCTCTGTGTTTTTATTAGATAGTTTCTAATAAAATTTATTAAATGTTTTTCAGAAGATCTTCATATTTATAAAATAAGAATTACATTTTACTATGATAATTCTACTTCTATCAATTGGGCATAAAATCTTACTTTATATCAGAGTATGATGATGTTCAAAAGCTACATTGATCAGAAAGCTCTTAGTTAGCTTCTGATGAATATATAGTCTCTAAAGCATCTCATCCTCTTATACTATGAATAAGATCAATTGCCTCTGATATGCATACAAATAGACATCCTTTGGTAACTACCTCTAGCATTTGTTCTCTTATGCGTCATAAATTTGAAACGTCTTTTGACACGAGGATTGTAACTATTGAGTAAAAATTCCTCTGTTCTTGGTGGTGTGCGTTTACTTATTTGTTTCCTGCTTATTTTTGCATTTATGTTGTGTGTTGTTTGAAATCCCTTTTTTCACTCAAAAACACTCATTTATGTTGTTGTAAGTCAATGACGTTGTCTTAATTATAACGTTTTGTTTTAGCAATACAACTCCTCCATAATGGTTAACATCTCTATTATGACAGCTCATATGTAATTTTTGTTGTTGTTGTTGTTATTAGCATTATTATTAGAATGACTGTATGTGGTTCGTGTCACTTTTACCTTGTTCCACGTTGGGCGTTAAATGTACTTGCAAAGAACACCAAATGATAAGTCCACTAGCAATGGCCATTACAACCACATTCCAATTATCTCATGAATTATGTTTATATTTTTTCATTGCATTATTTCCTTTATATAGCTACTTTGACACGTCTTACAATAAAGTCCATCAAAGCCAAATTAAGGTGATTTATGTTGTTTGCACGACCTTTTAATGAGGATTGAGAATCAAACATGATTTCTCTGTCATAAATGTGTTCTCTTCCATATATCAATCAGATATTGGCATGTGTTGTGTTTTGTAATTTGGGTAAAGAAGGAAAAATAGAGAAAATAAAGAGATATAATGAAAGTTGTTAGTGAAAAGGTGTTATTGTTATATTACGAATTTATTGTTATATTGTGAATTACACTATGTACATGTATATATACAAATAACAAACTTCCAACCCAAGTAACTAACTTGGGATTTGTCCTTTATAATATTATACCCCCTTATAATCCAAATCGTTAAACATAACTAATCATAATCAATTTGAATTATTCCTAATTTCTTTCTCAAAGTCAAGAATTTGTTGATCTTCAATCCTTTGGTGTAAATGTCGGTCAACAGTGCTTCACTTGAGCAATGTCTCACTTCAAGCTCACCATGATTTACGTTTTACTGTATGAAATGAAATCTCGCCTCAATGTGCTTACTTCTTCCATGCAGAACTGAATTTTTTGCAAGATTAATAGCTGACTTGTTGTCAGTCTGTAGCATTAGAGATTTCTTTAATCGACCTCCATCTTTTACAACATAGATCTGATCCAGATTTCTTGACAAGCAACATAGGATCCTGCTATATATTTAGCCTCACGAGATGATAATGCCACCACATGTTTCTTTTTCGAGCACCATGAGATTGGGGCACAAAATACTTGAAAGAAATAACCAGTTGTGCTTCTTCGATTGTCCTCATCTGAATAACAATTAATCATAACTTCTTTGCTTTCTGAATCTTGAGGAAAGAGGATTCCACAGTTTATTGATCCTTTTAGGTATCTCAAGATTCTTCTTGTAGCCTTCATGTGTGACACCTTTGGTTCATTCGTGTATCTGCTTACCAATCTGACTGAGAAACCTATATCAGGTTTGTTATTGCACACATACCTCAGAGATCCTACAATTTGTTTGAATAAACTAGCATCAACCTTGTCCTCTTCTCCATGTTTCTCCAGTTTCAAATTTGGTTCAACATGTGAGGATGCAAGATTTGAGTCTTCCATCCTAAACCTCTTGAGTATTTCCTTGACATGATTTCTTTGTCGTAGCATCATACCTTACTTTGACATTTGAAATTACATGCCTAGGAAATAAGATAATTTTCCCATATTTGACATTTCAAATTCTTTCTTCATCAGCTCTTTGAACTTAGAAAAGCTCTTCATGATTTTTCCCGTTACTAGCAAGTCATCAACATATAAGTATATGATAATTATATCTTGTGCCATGACTTATACATAAACACCATTCTCAGACATGAATTTGATGAATCCCAATTCGCCTAAGTATGAGTCAATCTTCTTGTTCCATGCCATAAGTGTTTGTTTGAGATCATAGAGAGGTGTGTGCAACTTATACACTTTCCTTGCTTCCTCCTATATCAAAAACCCATGAGGTTATATGATATACACGACTTCATCCAGGGACCATTCAAAAATGCTGATTTCACATATAAGTGAAATCTCGATTAGCCTTGCTTGCATGTCAAGGTAACCATCAATCTAACAGTCTTTAATATTGCTACTGTTGCATACATTTCAGAGTAGTCGAGTCCTGCTCTCTGAATAAATACTCGAGCTAATAGTCTTGCTCTATGTCTTGCAATAAACCCATTAAAATTGTGCTTCATCTTTAACACCCCCTTTACTCTGATGGCTTTTATGTATCCTGGAAATTCGACTAGCTTTCATGTGTTGTTTAGTTATATCGCTTGTGATTCTTCGACCATAGCCACCTTCAAGTTTTTATTCTTTAAGGACTCATTACAGTTGATTGGTTCATCCAATGCATGTAAAAATAAATGAACCAAATCTCTGTTTGGTGTGACTTTATCATCACCAACCACTTCAGAGTCTTGAAGTCTTGCTGAGAGAACTCTGGTTCTTTCTCTACTGTCTACTTTGACTTTGACTGGAACATCATCAACTAGAAATTTTTCCATGCTCTCTTTTTTCTTAATCAAACCCATAACTCATCAATAGCTCGTTAGTTGCATCACCTGAATTTCAATCCCAAGATGAGTTCTCGTCAATCATAATGTCTCAACTATCACGATCTTATCATTTAATCGATTGAATATCCTATATGCTCAAGTCTTATGCTATTTTATAAAATCATAAGTTCACTATTATCATCAAGTTTCCTTCTCCTAGCATTAAGAACATGCTTCTAACAAATAGGGAAAAACACCTTCACATGACTCACTGATGGTCGTTTGCTACTCCATGCTTCTCAAGGAACCTTGTTCTTCAGTTTCTTGGTAGGGCACTTGTTTAGAATATAAACAGTAGTAGTAATTGTTCACCCTATAAGAATTTTGGCAAATTCTTTTGTTTCAACATGCATCTTGACCTATCCAATATGGTACAGTCTCTTCTTTCTTCTATCCCATTATGTTGAGACGTGTAAGGAGCAATTACCTCATGAGCGATACCATGTTTTGCAGATAACTCTTCAAATATATTGGATGTGTATTCTTCGCCCCCATCACTTTGCAGAACCTTGTTCTTTTTTTCACTTTGGTTTTTGACAAGCACTTTGAATCTCTTAAAGATTGAAAATGCTTTTTCTTTACGCCTGATCACATAGATCTAAAGCTTTTGATGTACCCATCGACAAATGAGACAAAATACCTATTTTCACCAATTGTATGATCCTTAAATCGGCCACATACATATGAATGTATTACTTATAGTATGTAGGAGGATCTCATTGGCATAGTCGAAACAAAAGACTTTATGGGTTGCTTCTCTACTAAGCAACCTTCACATAGTTTATCAGGCATCACACGACTTGGTATACCAGTTGTCGCATCTCGAAAAATACGATCCTTCACAAAGCGTATCGCGTTCTCGCGAAAAATAATTTGAAAAGAGTCACCACTGAACTTTATTTATTCCAAATTCGGGTTCGAGAGCCGATTACGTAAGGGGAACCCTCACGTCCATTGTACTCAATGGAAACCTTTTAGTAAACTTGCAATTAAATGTTATCTGTTGTTAATTGTTTTCTTTGAATGTTAAAAAGTGTTAAAGGAAAAGAAAAAGGGGTCGCAAAAATATTTTTATTAGGGTGCTTGACGAGATTGTGGGTCTCGCTCCTACGTGTCGTTGGGTACAATGAGGAACTTAAAGCTTTGTAGTTAGGGAGAATGCTATGGTTTGTTGGTTTGTTGGTTTGTTTTATTGAACAAGTGTTTAGATTACATTCTAACGGTTAAACATTCACTTATTTGCTCGCATAGGAGGCTTAAACGCTAGTTTGTATTCACATCATAATAGACTAAACAAAGTTCTTTTGAAAAAGAGTTTTCAATTGCATGATGAAGAGAAATTAGGTTTGTTGTGTTGAACTTTTTTTTGGATGATGATTGCTCGGATAGTCGAGTAAGGCGACATGTATCCAAACAATCAAGGAGAGGAATGGAAGAATTTAGACCATCTCCTTTCTCATCCTTAATTGTAAAAAAGACTTAGATAATGTTAGTGTATTTTGGACGGATGACAAATACTCGAATTATCGAGTAAGACAACTTGTATCCAAGTATTCAGGGAAGGGAATATAAAACTCTAGAGCACTTCCTTTTTCGTCCAAGTTATTTTGAAAATAAGTTTTATTAGATTTAATTATGAAAGAGATTTGAAGTGAATTCGATTAGAAATTTTTAATGGATGACAATTGCTCGAATGGTCGAGTAAGGGAACTCATATCCAAACAATCAAGGAGAGGAATGGAAGGCTTGAGACCATCTCCATTTTCATCTTTAATGCAATAAATATTAAGTATGATTTGATGTTTTAATTTGAATTAGAGAAAAGTATTTGATATTAATCGAGGTTTTAATTTGCATCAAGGCGAAATGCGATATTTGAGAGAAAATTTACTTGGCGTTGGACCAAGATTTTGAAAAAAAAAATTCACTTGGTGTTGGACCAAGCGTTTTAGCCTTTTTTTTTTTTTTAAGTTTATTTACAAAATTAATGTCATTCTTATTCATCAATTAATCACTTAAACAAAACGTAACAATTATAATAAAAAAGATAGTGGAAATAATTAGAATGGGTGATAGTGAAGTGCATTAACATATAAGGATGTTAATTATGGTAATTAAAAAAAAGTATTAACTAAGTTTTGTTAACTAATTAAGTTTATTAATTTTAATTACTTTAATTAAAATAATGAGAGATTAGTTCCATTATTTAATTAACTTAATTATATATTAACTAACATAATTAATTAGTAAAACTAAAATTATAGTCAATTAGTGGATTAATAATAAAACTTCAATTGTAGTCACTTAGTAAATTTACATAGAAAACGTCTCTAAGAAGTACTAATAGATAAATAGAAAGAGTCATATGTCAATAAGAGACATAGAATCACTTCCAAGAAGCTCATTTGGCAATAATAGATAAATAGATATATTATTACATCCTTGTTCATTCTTATACACATGAATAAAACCATTTGATAATATCAGACCAGCGACAAAAATACTAATATATATATATATATATATATATATATATATATATATATATATATATATATATATATATATATATATATATATATATATATATATATATATATATATATATATATATATATATATATATATATATATATATATATATATATATATATATATATAAAAGAGTTATATGTCATAATCATAACTACCTTTATCATCAATTTCAGTTCTATATATATATATATATATATATATATATATGATATCTTCAACCTCATTTATAGAGACATCTTCAAATAGAGAAAAATCATTCATATCAAAAATGCATTTTTCATTGAAAATTTGCACGTTTAAGTTGATGGATAACGAAGTTCTGCTTTCATTTACTGATGATTTGTCAGCGACGACAACAGCAGCTACATCAGAATAACGGTAAGATTGCAAATTTAAATCGATGGGTAATGGAACTCTATTTTTGTTTATCAACAACTCGTCGGCAACACCTACATCCAAATTATTATAAGGTTCATTCAAGTTAAAATTCAAAGTCATAGTGAAGAATCACACATTTGAAATAAAAACTAGAACGTGAGCAACAGTATGCAGAATGAAAACTTCTAGTTTGGCGGAAAACTAGAACGTGACCTGGGGTTTTTATGCATATATGAATACAATAGTAGTTGAAAAGTTGAATAAGTTTGGCGGAATTAAAAAAGGTGAATACATGTACTTTGGTGGAAAAATTAAAATATTTTATGGCGCCTATGTACACAATGAAAATTAGAGGGTAGGTCTTTTTATGGGTATGTGCGTACAGTAGGGAAATTGAAAAGATTAAATACATTGTTTTCTATAAAACATGTGTGTACTGCAATAAATCATAAAAAAGGACATTATATCATAAAAAGGACATTATAGTAAACTAGCGTTTAGACGGAAACCCGTATACCTGTCTATCCGCTTTTTAATACGCATAAAAATATAAACGATATTTTTTGTTAAAATAATTTTTAAAAAAATATAATATGTGGAAGTTAATAATAAGAAGTTATGTGGAAGTTAATAATAAAAAATTATGTGAAAGTTAATAATAAGAAGTTACGTGGAAGTTAATAATAAGAAGTTGTGTGAAAGTTAATAATAAGAAGTTATGTGAAAGTTAATAATAAGAAGTTATTGAGTAAATTACACAATAAAATAAAGGATAAAAATGGTAAAAAATAGGTCACGCCAAAATAAAATATTCATTTTATATATTGTATAGATTTAATCAATGTTTTGAACATAATTAACTACATTTAATTAAATTAAAAAAACAAGCTTTAATTCTTGGTCACTATTATAAGCAAAAATCAATTATTACTAAATTTTTTAATGTTGTTGATCTGACCTGATCAGAAGGGGATTGCTTACTGCCACGCGTCTTTGACTTACTGCCACGCGTCTTTGACTTACTGCTTGTTCACCGGTGTTGAAGAAGAGGAGGGGGGTGTACCTGCAAGACACTCCGATGCCAAAGTAAGTGTATGGGCAGAGTGGTCACAAGTACAGAAAAACGGGGTAAGAAGAGATTACCTGACCCTCTTGTGAAAGATGGTATTTATAGAGAGACCCCAGCGCAGGGCCAACAGTCACTTGAGTTGGGCGGGATGGTCAGACCCAACCCAAGTGACTATTAGGGCTTACGTGGCGTAGTGAAGACCAAAACATGGTCTTCGCCCTAGTTCAACTGCCCCGTGGTCTCCGGAAAGTGGATTTGACCTGCTCTTTCGGAGGTGGGCAGCTGGTTTGTGACGTGTCCCCGCGGAGTGGAGCACGTGGAGAACGTGTGAAGGACACGTTATCCTGCCCGACATGGGAGCAGGTTCTTCCCGTGGAGGGAGGTTCTGCCCGACGAGGCAGTGTCTGGTCGATGGGGAGTCTTGGATTCGATACCGATGAGGAAGGTTCTGCCCGTCGGGGACCCTGTGCTCGACGGCTGTGACCCAAGCTGGATTGAGCTTGGCAGAATATTATTAGGCTGGATCTGTCCGATCAAGCCGGGGTCCATGACAGAACAGTTGTAATTTCTGATATGCACCTCTTTAATCCCATTTTCATTTTTCAACCTCTAAAGTTATTAATTCAATACACCACATTAAAATATTTAGCGTTGGAAAGGATGTACTACACGTAGGTGTAATCATATGACATGTTTTTAAACAAATTTCAACTTCCTAGGGTATCAGGAAAAAAAAAAGAGTCATTTGGTACTATAGAAACTCATTTTATGCTTCTTGGTTTCATCTTCTTTCCACCATCCATACCTTCTTCTTTTCTCTTAAAAATGGCAACCTCACAAAAAATGGTTTGAAGGGCCCTCTTTTGATTTGGGCATTGACAACGACTCAGAAAAATTTTCTTCTCTCATTGTTTAAGATTCACTCGATGAGACAGACCAAATTCAAGATACTTCATTTGGAAATGAATTGATGTCTCTAAATGATGATGAGGTCACAACAAAGGAAACATGGGTGTTTAAGGATGAAGCATTTTCAGAAAAGTGCAAGAAAACTTTTGACCAGAACAAAGTCTCTAATGAAAATGGATCATCCATAAATGAATGCGATGAAGGAATGAAGAGAGCTTTACTGGACTCAAACATGAGTGTTTTGGATCAAAATGAGTTGGAAATTGAAGGCATGGACTATGAACTTAAGAGTGATGAGTTGAAAAAAAAGATTCAATATACCCTCTACTACTAAATAGTGGGGCAGTCACAAGTCTTTCAAAAGGGTCACATGACTCGTTCACAAAAATATAGAGTCCGCTAAGTCGAAACCTATGAAGGAAACTTAGGCAAAACTGGGGCATTCCGCTGGACTCCAAAGTCAAATCCAAAAGACGTCGTCTAGGCAAAAGTTAGGGAATGAAAAAAGTACAATAAAAACAAGGGATTACAATAAAGAATCCCCAATAAAGAACAAAGTCGTGTTGATCAAACACAAAAGGAAATAGGTAAGTGACTGCCATTGTCCAAAGCCTTGATGAGTTCTCGACCATATCAAATGCGATTGAGATATGAGTGCTCGTATCCCGCTAACTGAATAGGATTGGAGAACATCACGAAGAGGGGAGGGTACAAATAACTTTGAGTCTTTATCCTTTGTTTCTTAAACCATGAACCAAGCCACGATACAACCTTTAAAAGACCTAATTGAAGTAGGAATTCTTTTGAAAACATACTCGACGAGATAATATTTCCTGACTCCTATGAGTTATGCTCAATGTTGGCATTACAAATCAAATTCATATCCCGACTATGTGATTTCGGTCACGAGTTATAGAGATATCCTTTTTCAAAATAAAAATAAAAATATCAAGACAAATATATTGTTGCATTGATAGTTTCAGGATTATCATTTCACGCGTGTTGACTTTGCTTGATATCTTAGAAATTTACACATAAACATCGACAATGAAACTTGAAGATTCTGCTAAACAGGGGCAGGTGGTCTCCAATTCACTAGCGATGCAAGCCTGGCTTTCTTAAGAGCTATTCTTGTGGACTCAGTTGTAACACGGTTGATCTGTGCCAGTTACGTCGAGACTTGACGAATCCCTCCAAGAGTTTGAAAACAGTGGGGCATCTGGACTCCATGTCTCTCTGTAAAATCCTCTCGAGATGACTTTCTCACAAAGCAGGTACTTTGGGGCATGATATTTTTCAAAATGGCGACTACTACAATGTCCATTAAGATCAAAACTAGCTTGTTTCTCAACTTTCTTCATGCACCCGATGGATTTTACTCCCGGCGGTCTTCATTCCCCAATAAATCTCATCGTTGCAGAATCTACGTCTAAACTTTTGCCTCAACACAGTCCCTAGAGAGACTTTAAGCCGACACAATCCCCATAAAGACTTTAAACTGACAGTCCCCAGCGAGACTTTAAACTGGCAACACTTTGGACCAAGCCGGAGGTCTCCACGACTACAGAGATCTTGCCAGCATCTTCCCAGTGATAGTCCCCAGTGAGACTTTAAGCTGTCCACACTTTTGGGATCCATCCGATAAATCCCTAGTGACCCTCAAGACTGCAGGGATGTCCCCGGTATCCTCCAAAAGATATATGTTCTTGAAGACCCATTCTCAGTGGAAACATCTGTTCCTCAGTGAAATTGCATTACCTTCCTCAGGAATATTCCCCAGGAGATTGCCATGTTTTCCCCGAGTCAAGATACTGTCCTCAGGAATGTCTGTTGATTTCTCCCCAGTAAGTCCGACGAACTCTCCTCAGGGAAGTTTTTGATATCTTTTATCCCCAGTTGGATGTACCTTGTCCCCAGGAAGTCGAGGTATTATTTCCAGGAAGTTGCTACACTATCTCCATGAAACTACCTAGCTCCACATCTTCCCCATGAAGCGGATATTTATTTTATCCTCGGAAGCCTCTGATCCTAGGGTTTTCTTTGGCTGATTATGGTTTATGATAGCAATCCCTCCCGTGAAGTCATGACATCGTATCCTCATGCAGAGATCAAGGATCCCTAGTTGAAGTCATGATATCGTACTCTCCAGTGAAGTCGTGTCATATCCCCATATGGAAGTCAGGATATTTTCTCCCCAGGGAAGTTGGAATTTTGAAGCAAGATTTGGTTCTACCATCAACTCTTCTTATCCCTCGATAGATGTTGATCGCGACTTTCTATGTCTAATACAACCTAACTGCAAGTGCACAGTCTATCGCGTAGTAATAATAGATATCGATCCCACAGAGACTCGTAATCAAACTAGTGTTCTCGGGAGTTACTATGTTTAGCTAGGTAGATAATGTTTGAGGGAATAAGATTGTCACTAAAGGGAACTAAGAATGTTAATTAAAGTATAATTAATTGAATTGATATGCAGTATTTATGTTCTTCAGGGATTTGACAAGCTACCAGCCTACGAAATATTTTTCAGAGTTTATTTAAGCAGAAAATGGTGATCTGAAGACTCTCGCCTCATGATGGTTATTGACGCTAATCATAATTCTAAGGGCCAAACGTACGCTTTCGTGTCCCATTCGGGGTTAAAATTAATTTTTGGAAATCTCTAAGTTCTAATTCATTTTAAAGTGCTTTTGCTGTTATTAAAATGAATGACTAGTGTTTACTATCTGGTCTTGCCGCAGCTTTCGCTTGTTGGTTCGTACCTTAATTAATTTCCCACTTTCGTGGCAAAACTACTTTTAAATAAGTTCTCGCTTTCGCGATGAAGTTTATTCAGTAAATTGATTTTAAACACTCAGACCATAAACAACTTTTGAAAAAGACAGTTTTCAACCGGTTATTATCAAATCCCTTTCGAATTATTACTACATATCGATTACTTAAATTTAGCTAGACATGGATTTTGGGAAAGGTAAAACATAAATAAAAACAATAAATAATAGCATGCATCATAATAAAAACTGGAATTACGATTGAAATGAGAAACCTGTAAATATTCCAATTGACCTTTGGGCAGATCCTCCACAGATGTTGGCAGGATTCTGGTCTTTGTGCCAATTTGATCGTACAACGGAAATAAAAATTACAGAAGGAATGAAAGGCAACAAAAAAATAGGAAAGAAAATGAAACTGAACTTTTGCTCTGGAAATGGAATTGGGCAGCACTTCGTTGTATGAATGCGGCCCCCTTTCTGAGTTCCCCTTCCTCCCCTTTTATAGAAATGGAATTCTAACGGTTATAACTTGAAGAAGGTAGACTTTGAGGCAGAATTATCAGGGAGTAGTGGTCCACTATTTGGGACTTGGAACTGCTTCTTTCACGTGCATTTGAAGTGGGGCATTTTTGCCTGCATGACGGTCGTCACAATGTGTGACGGTCGTCACCCGTGTGACGGTCGTCATGGAGCTGTGACGGTCGTCACAGCAGCAAAATCAGCAGTCTGTGTTTTTCATGTTGTTTTCATCCGGTTTTCGTCCATATTACATCTGAGATTGCTTCTTTTCTTCATATTGCCTTGTTTAGACGTGATCATCAATTACCTGCAAAACATCAGACAAATAACACGGAAATAACCCGAAATTGGATCGAAAACAGTTAAACTTCAGTTGAATTATGCATCAAAATATATATACGATTTCGTGTTATCAAACTCCCCTAAGCTTGAATCTTTGCTTGCCCTTAAGTAAAACAGGAAAAAGTCGGCAAGCACGAGGCAACTTCTTCGTTCGCAAAGTTGGGAAAAACCGGGATTCTTGGTAAGAACAAAACGAGTACCATGACGACACTGGACTACAAGTCTTCGAAGGTCTCCTTCTTATGCAAATCGGTCCCAGTCATGCTACTGTAGCTTGGTGTCAAGGTTCTCGCGGCAAGTTCACCCTGTTTGTTCTAGCGCAATCACATTAAGCCCGTTGTCCATACACTTTCATGGCAAGTCGACCTGTTAGTGAATATGATCTCATTTCTGTTTTTGATCTTCTTCATTGATCATAAGCTTATATCATTGGTTTTTCAATGAGTTTTCGTGCCGTTGGGCTAAATGCTCGGGTGAGGAGCACCTAACTTAGAAGGAAACGTGTCTTATATTTTTGGCTATCTAACTTTTTTTCATGATTTTTCATCTTTTTGGAGATCATACACTTATTTGCATTGGTCGCTCGCTTAGAGGTGTTTTAGGATGGTGCTGACTGCTAGTATAAACTACTTGGAGCTGAGTTTGAGTAGACACTTGAGACTTTGGTACACGTAGGTAGTGAAACCGACTCGCATAAACCGGAGATCTAGGGTGTCAGGATGGTACTGGTTTTGTTAGAATTGTCGTCTCCTCGGAGTTTCGAAACTTGGTTTGAACTCGGGTGCATTCCCGTGATGCTTTTGCTTTTGAGGAACAAACGAAAAAATTTGTTGTTTACGTCGAATAACATGGGGATGTTTGCGTAACGGAAAAAGGATATATAAACGAGCTTTATTTGCTAAAAATAGAAAATGTTTGAATAGAAATTACGAAATTCAAAGTACAATGGAATGGGAAATAAACGCTCCACTCCCACACTATCTCAATCAGTGTCTCCACTAATTTGAAAGAATGCGAGAGAGAGATACAACGAAAATGAAAGTACAAATAAACTGAAAATATAGTAAACAAATAAGGAAAATGATAACTAATCACGTCCTCTGCCTCAGTCACGTCCGCGCTCTCGTCCTCTAGCTCTGACCTGGGCGACTTGGTCCTCAAAACTCATAGCTCCGGTGTGGTAGACATAGTCACGGAGTCCTTCGACCTGCAAAGTCAGATTCGCCAAGTTCTCAGTAATGGTTTCTTGGCCGGTTTGAAGTTGTTGCATTTGGGTCTGATGCCAAGCTTCGAACTGCTCTGCTCGCTCATTCTGCTGCTGCATCATAGCGAGTATCTAGGCTTGCTGGTCGAGAGAGCGGCGGAGGTCCTCTTCTGAGTAATCGGGCATTGGACGATGGCGGCGGCGGCGGGAGGATGTACCTTCGGAAGGAAAAGGTTGCGATGCCTCTGGTTGCTCCGGCCTGTCCAACTCAGCTTGCATTTTGTCGTCAAAACCTTGGGTGTGGTCCTGAGTTGGAGCAGCGGCAGCAAGAGGGGCAGTGAGGTCAAATAACAAGTTGGTACGATCCTCTGGGTGTGTCTGGGTGCGTGATGGAAGGATGATGCTTCGAACGGTTTTGCCACGCACTACCGGATGGTACTTTCCATCGGCTCTGGAACGGATAAGGTGAGAGGCTCTGCAGTGGTCGGTGTCAAGGAACACCGAGGGAATGGCGTGGAGGTGCTGGAGGCGGTCGCCGAGGTTCAGCCCAAGTGCAATGGCAGTGACAATCCCGCCAAAGTAAAATGGCTTGGAGCCACGGTTACAGTTGGCCTGAATGTGGGCTAGGAGGAACGGAGCGGCGTTGATAGGCTCGTTGTTGAAGACACAGTGGAGGAAGAAGAGCTCTTTTGAGTTCACCTTATGGTTGTTGTCCCGGGCGAAGATTGTGTTGCTCAATGCTCGGTGGAAGTACTGGATGGTCGGGTTATGGATATGCGTAGCGTGCAGAGAGTCCCAACCATCGCCATTGATGTCGGTCAACTGGTACCAGAGCGCGAAGGCTTCATGCTGGAACTGATCGGTGAGGCGGCGGTGAGCATTGTCGCCTCGAGGGAGTTGTAAGATGGCGGCAATCTGGTTCTGGTTCACCTGATAGTTTGTGCCGAACATCCGGAAGCATGCGGCACCGGAGTGTTGGCTGAGGTCGCCGCTGGAAGTGACGTAGGTAAACAAACTCAGGAACTCGAGAGTGAGTTGTTCGTACGTCGGCAGTGGATTAGTGCATAGGTTCCAGATGCCGGCTCTTTGAAGCATCCAAGTGACGCCTTCAAGGAGTCCGAGCTCCGTGAGTGATGGAATATGTGGATAATGAGTCGGCTGGAGCGACCGTTGATGGAATGCGATGTAGTTGGCCCGCTGTCTCTCGCCCGAGTCACCTTCGCTAAACACAATGTTGCTGATGTCTGGGGTTTCAGTATTTCTCGCCATTGTTGGAAGATTGAGGTGGTTCTGAGGATTGGGGTGGTTCTGCGAATTTGGAAAAAAATGACAGAAATGTGGTAGGAAGTTGAGATGGGAGTTGAAATATATGGTGCAATGTGGGGAAAACGAAAAATTGGAGTGGGGTGGGAGTTCTGATGATTGGAAGTTGAAAGGAGGTGAGTGGGAGAGAAAACGCAACCCCTGTTATATCAGATAGCAGTTTTGGGTTCGTGACGGTCGTCACGTATATGTGACGGTCGTCACCCGCGTGACGCTCGTCAGGATCCTGTGACGGTCGTCACAGCAGCAAAATCTGCAGAACGCAGAATTTTGCTCTGAGGGTGTTCTTGCAGTGACTTTTAGGCCTAGTATTGATATGGCAATGTATTATAGCAGCCAATAAACAAAGAATAACGTAAAAACGGAATAATTGAATAAAGACTGTAATTGAAATAACAAGAAATTGGAATGATTGTATGTAGTACAGAAAGAAATTAACAATGCAAAAATCAAAACAATTGAAAACGAACGGAAAGTAGAAAAACTAAACTAAACTAAATCTAATGCTAAAACTAGTATCTAGTCTTTTCGTGCCTTCAACTCATCGAACTTCCGTGCGTAGTAGTCGAGCTGGTCACAGACTAGGTCCATGAAGACTACCAGTTCGCTGTGTATGCCTGCGATGTCATCTTTTACAGTAGTCAGAGCTGCATCAACGTTGTCCAATCGGAGTAGAACAGTATCCATTTTGTCGGTGGTCTCCTCAGGGATAGGCTCGGGATAGGTGTTGTAGTGTGGAGGAGTCGTAGGGTCTACTTCAGCTTCTGATACAGCATCCTTATAGTACATATAGTCGTGTGCCTCAGAGATGTGGTCACTGTCGTATATATAGTTCTGTGGTGTTGATTGAGGTGAAGGAGGTCCCATAGGCTCATCCAATTCATAAAGCCAGTTGTCCTTGTTGTGGATACTTGTCATCTGATGATTAGGCAGTGTGAATAGCTGGACAGGTTTTTCGTTGATGAGGTACTCATAAGGTCCAGGTCCCATAGTTCCTAAAATGTGCCTGTTAAAGCAGAACTGTATATTCATGGGTCGGCTGGTGCCAAAACGAGTGCTTGCATTTAAGTGGAATCTAAGGCCGAGCTCGTGGGCAATCATTGTCACGAGACCTCCTATAAGAATAGGTGATTGTGGGTCCTGAGTGAGGCGTCTGAAAGATCTCATCATGAAAGGCACTGCATTTACTGTACGTCCCTGAGAAGCACAGAACATGATGAATAACTCCTCTTTAGATACTGTAGTAATATTTTCTTCTTTCCCGAAAAGGGTGTGAGCTAGTATCTTATGGAAGTATCTGAAAGCTGGGTTGTGAATATCATCATTATACATTCTGTCTGGTTCAGGGTGATAGTCGCCTGTGATTCTACCCTAGAATTGGTCGAGTTCAAAATCAATATCGTCATCTTCTGCACTGATGAACACATGCGGTCCGCTAGGAAATCCTAGGAGGTTAGCTAGTGACATCCGGCTATGGGTTTGGTCCATTCTAAACATTCGAAAGGTAATCAGCTCTGTGTTGGATCCAAAACCATAGTTGGGTAGGTACCTGAAGGAACTAAGGAATTCGTAGGTGAGGTCCTTATAGGTAGAAAAACGAGTTTTCAAAGCAGTGTTCTCCCAACCCAGTTGATTGAACAGGTATTGAATGATATCCGTGATTCCTAGTTTATCCATGGTAGACTTATCATAATACAGCGTTAAGGCTATTTCTCTTTCAGTTAGTGTTGCAAATCTTGCCTTTTGAGCTAGTCCTCGAAAATGAACCTTTGTGAAGTCGTACTCAGCCATACTCGCAGGTAAGTCGGAGAAAACAGAAGGAATGTTTTGAAGACTTTTAAAATCCTGAAAAGTTTAAAACAGAAGTTTGAAGTCAGGATTTTTAAAAACAAAAAGCGGTAAAAACAAAAGACAAAAAGAGAAAAATAAAAATAGAAATATGAAAACAAACGAAAGTAGAAAGTAGTAGTAATTTTAAGTTTAGAATTTTTGTTAAAGTTTCAAAGTAAAGTTTTAAATAAAAAATGAAATACAGTGACGAGGAAAATTGCGGGAAAAGTTGGGTTGCCTCCCAGTAAGCGCTATTTTTAACGTCTAAAGCCTGACGATAGCTTGGTCACAAGCTATTTGGGTGGTTGAGCTGGAAGCTCAAGCAATGCTATACTGCAGACTTGAGGGCTGTTGTCGTTCTTATTATAATGTTTTAGGCGTTGCCCGTTTACGATAAACGGTGCATTTGTCTTATCGGTAATTTCAACAGCTCCACTCTGAAGTACTTTAGTCACTTCATAAGGTCCAGACCACCTAGATTTTAGTTTACCTGGGAAGAGTTTTAATCTTGAATTAAATAGCAATACGATGTCTCCCACACTGAATTGTTTCTTGACTGAAAGTTTATCATGCCACTTTTTAGTTCGTTCTTTGTAGATACGGGCATTTTCGTAAGCGTCTAATCAAAGTTCTTCTAATTCGTGTAAGTTCAAGATTCGTTTTTCTCCCGCCTCGGTGTAGTTGAAATTGAGTGTCTTAATGGCCCAGAAGGCCTTATGCTCTAATTCTACAGGGAGATGGCAGGATTTACCGTAAACTAATTTGTAGGGTGTAGTGCCTATTGGTGTCTTAAAGGCGGTCCTATAAGCCCATAAAGCTTCATGTAGCTTTGATGACCAATCTTTCCTTGAGGTAGCGACAGTCTTTTCCAATATCTGTTTTATTTCCCTGTTCGAGACCTCTACTTGTCCGCTAGTTTGCGGATGATAAGGTGTAGCTACTCGGTGTCGGACTCCATATTTAGAGAGAAGTTTATCAAATATTCGCGATATGAAGTAAGATCCGCCGTCACTAATGACGAGTCTGGGTACACCGAATCTAGGAAAGATTGTGTTTTTGAAGAGTTTGATTACTACTCGTGCGTCGTTTATTGGAGCAGCAATGGCTTCTATCCATTTAGACACATAATCTACAGCGACGAGTATGTAGTTATTACCAAAAGAAGGTGGGAATGGTCCCATGAAATCTATTCCCCATACGTCAAAGATTTCTACCTCTAAGATTCCTTTCTGAGGCATTTCATTGCGTCGTGAGATATTGCCAGTTCGTTGGCATCGATCACATTTTAGCACAGCGATGTGAGCGTCTTTCCAGAGGTTAGGCCAGAATAAGCCGGCTTGGAGAATCTTAGTGCACGTCTTGGATGTACTAGCATGACCACCATATGGTGCTGAATGGCATTGGGAAATGATATTGTCTATTTCTTCCTCTGGGACACAGCGACGATATATGTTGTCGGCCCCTCTCTTGAAGAGGAGAGGTTCGTCCCAATAATAGTGTTTCAGATCGTGTAAGAATTTCTTCTTTTGCTGATAAGTGAGATCCGGTGGAAGTACGCCTGCAGCGAGGTAATTAACGATGTCAGCATACCAAGGTAATGCGACTTGGGCATAGACGGCTTCTACGGCTTTTTCGAATTCTGGATCTTCCGAGATTGAGTTGGGTATGTCACTTTCTAATTTGGCTATCATACGTTCGTACAGGAAATCATCGTTTATCGGTACTGGTTCGTGTCTGATGCCTTCTATTCGGGATAAGTGATCTGCAACAACGTTCTCGGTTCCTTTCTTATCTTTGATTTCTAAGTCAAACTCTTGTAATAATAGGATCCATATCAACAATCTTGGTTTGGCATCCTTTTTTCTTATTAGGTACCTAATGGCAGCGTGGTCCGTGTATATGATAATTTTTGCTCCTACTAAGTAAGAACGGAATTTGTCAAGCGCAAATATAACTGCTAGAAGTTCCTTCTCTGTGGTAGCGTAGTTCATTTGGGCAGGATCTAAGGTTCTACTGGCATAGTAGATGGCATGGAGTTTCTTGTCCTTCCTTTGTCCTAGAACTGCGCCTACGGCATAATCACTCGCATCGCACATGATTTTGAACGGTAGTCGCCAATCGGGTGGTTGCATAATCGGTGCGGTGATAAGGGCTGATTTTAATGTTTCGAATGCTTTTAGACAGTCGTCGTCGAAGACGAACTCAGCATCTTTCATCAACAGGTCGGTCAAAGGTTTTGTGATTTTTGAAAAATCTTTTATAAATCTTCTGTAGAAACCGGCATGTCCTAGAAAACTCCGTATTTCTCGTACGGATTTTGGAGGTTGGAGATCTTTTATAATCTCTATTTTAGCTTTGTCGACCTCAATTCCTTTATTCGATATGACATGTCCTAGGACTATTCCTTGTCGGACCATAAAATGGCATTTTTCCCAATTTAGGACGAGGTTCACTTTTACACAACGTTCTAATACCATTTCTAAGTTTTGTAGGCATCCTTCGAAACTTTTTCAACATACCGAGAAATCGTCCATAAATACTTCCATGATGTCGTCTATGAAATCTGCGAAGATTGCCATCATGCATCTTTGGAAGGTTGCTGGAGCATTACAGAGTCCGAACGACATTCGACGGTAAGCAAAAGTACCATAAGGACAGGTGAATGTAGTCTTTTCTTGGTCATCAGGATGAATGGGAATTTAGAAAAATCCTGAATAACCATCTAGATAGCAGAAATATGAATGTTTGGCTAATCTTTCCAACATTTGGTCTATGAAGGGTAACGGGAAGTGATCTTTTCGTGTGGCCTTGTTAAGCTTTCTATAATCAATACACATCCTGCTTCCAGTCACGACTCTTTTTGTTATTGATTCGCCTTTTTCGTTTTTAACTACTGTTACTCCTCCTTTCTTGGGTACGACGTAAACTGGGCTAACCCATTCACTATCGGAGATTGGATAGATGATTCCTGCATCTAGCAATTTCTTTACTTCATCTCTGACTACAGTGCTTAGGATGGGGTTCAGTCTTCTCTGATGCTCTCTAGAGGTTTTAGAGTCTTCCTCTATTGTAATTCGATGCATACAGATCGAAGGGCTTATACCTTTTAGATCACTTATGTTATAGCCTAACGCGGTGGGGTACTTATTTAGGACTTCTAATAGCTTTTCGGTTTCTGGTTGTCCTAAGTCGGCGTTGACTATCACTGGTCTTTTTAGTTCATCATCTAGAAATTCATATCTAAGGTTTTTGGGTAGTGTTTTAAGTTCTAAAGATGGGTTCTTCGGACCTGGCATGTGGTTTGGGGTCAGTGCTAAGCTTTCGCTTAGGCTGTCGTCTTTATACGGTTTACGCCAATCATCGTCTTCAGAAATATCGGGTATTTGAATCTTTATTATTTCTGAATACGTGGTCTCTTCATTTTCAAGTTCTCTTATGCATTCGTCAATTTCATCTACTAAATAGCAGGTATCGTCTATGGCTGGTGCTTGTAAGAACTTGGTGAGAATGAACTCTATCTTTTCTTCTCCTACTTCGAATGTTAGCCTTCCTTTCTTCACGTCTATAATAGCTCCGGCTGTAGCTAGGAATAGTCTTCCTAGAATAATTGGGGTAACAGTGTCCTCCTTGATGTCCATGATTATGAAGTCGATTGGGATGTAGAATTGCCCTATGCGTACTGGAACGTTTTCCGTATTCCGACGGGGTATTTTACTGATCGGTCAGCTAATTGTACGGACATTTTGGTTGGTCTGAGGTCTCCCATATTCATCTTTTTACATATAGATAAAGGCATAACACCGATACTGGCTCCTAAATCGCATAGAGCTTTGTCTATCACGAACTTTCCTATGACGCAGGGTATGGAGAAACTACCTGGGTCTTTTAATTTAGGAGGCATGCGGTTTTGAATAATAGCACTACACTCCGCAGTAAGTGTAACTGTTTCGTTATCCTCGATCTTTCTCTTATTCGACAGGATTTCTTTGAGAAATTTAGCGTATGACGGCATTTGAGTTATCGCTTCTATAAGGAATAGTAATATTCAGCTGTTTAAGGAGCTCTACAAATTTCTTAAACTATCCTGAAGTTTTGGAGTTTATTAATCTTTGGGGATAAGGGATAGGTGGTTTATATGGCGCTGAAGGTGCTTGAGTTTTTTCACTTGCGGTATCCTCCTTCTCGTTGTCTTCCTTCTTCTCTAACTCGGATTCCTTTTCTGCTTGTTCAGTTGGTTTTTGTTGCATGGCTGAGTTTTCGGTCCTCGGATCGATCGGTTCGTCCAATTCTTTTCTACTTCTTAGTATTACAGCATTTGCTTGACCTTTTGGATTCTGTTCGGGTTGTCCAGGAAATGTGCCAGCGGGTGCGGCAACAGAGGCTTGTTGTTGAGCCACTTGTGATATCTGTGTTTCTAGCATTTTATTGTGGGTGGCTAAAGCGTCTACTTTTCCGGTCAACTGTTTAATTTGCTCGCTAGTGTGTATGTTTTGATTCAGGAATTCATTGTTTGTTTGAGCTTGAGTAGCTATGAATTTTTCCATCATCAACTCGAGGTTTGATTTCCTAGGTGCAGTCTGAGCAGCAGCTGTTTTCTGATATCCACATCTTCCCCATGAAGCGGATATTTATTTTATCCTAGGAAGCCTCTGATCCTAGGGTTTTCTTTGGCTGATTATGGTTCATGATAGCAATCCCTCCCGTAAAGTCATGACATCGTATCCTCATGCAGAGATCAAGGATCCCTAGTTGAAGTCATGATATCGTACTCTCCAGTGAAGTCGTGTCATATCCCCATATGGAAGTCAGTATATTTTCTCCCCAGGGAAGTTGGAATTTTGAAGCAATATTTGGTTCTACCATCAACTCTTCTTATCCCTCGATAGATGTTGATCGCGACTTTCTATGTCTAATACAACCTAACTGCAAGTGCACAGTCTATCGCGTAGTAATAATAGATATCGATCCCACAGGGACTCGTAATCAAACTAGTGTTCTCGGGAGTTACTATGTTTAGCTAGGTAGATAATGTTTGAGGGAATAAGATTGTCACTAAAGGGAACTAAGAATGTTAATTAAAGTATAATTAATTGAATCGATATGCAGTATTTATGTTCTTCAGGGATTTGACAAGCTACCAGCCTACGAAATATTTTTCAGAGTTTATTTAAGCAGAAAATGGTGATCTGAAGACTCTCGCCTCACGATGGTTATTGACGCTAATCATAATTCTAAGGGCCAAACGTACGCTTTCGTGTCCCATTCGGGGTTAAAATTAATTTTTGGAAATCTCTAAGTTCTAATTCATTTTAAAGTGCTTTCGCTATTATTAAAATGAATGACTAGTGTTTACTATCTGGTCTTGCCGCAGCTTTCGCTTGTTGGTTCGTACCTTAATTAATTTCCCACTTTTGTGGCAAAACTACTTTTAAATAAGTTCTCGCTTTTGCGACGAAGTTTATTCAGTAAATTGATTTTAAACACTCAGACCATAAACAACTTTTGAAAAAGACAGTTTTCAACCAGTTATTATCAAATCCCTTTCGAATTATTACTATATATCGATTACTTAAATTTAGCTAGACATGGATTTGGGAAAGGTAAAACATAAATAAAAACAATAAATAATAACATGCATCATAATAAAAACTGGAATTACGATTGAAATGAGAAACCTGTAAATATTCCAATTGACCTTTGGGCAGATCCTCCACAGATGTTGGCAGGATTCTGGTCTTTGTGCCAATTTGATCGTACAACGGAAATAAAAATTACAGAAGGAATGAAAGGCAACAAAAAAATAGGAAATAAAATGAAACTGAACTTTTGCTCTGGAAATGGAATTGGGCAGCACTTTGTTGTATGAATGCGGCCCCCTTTCTGAGTTCCCCTTCTTCCCCTTTTATAGAAATGGAATTCTAACGGTTATAACTTGAAGAAGGTGGACTTTGAGGCAGAATTATCAGGGAGTAGTGGTCCACTATTTGGGACTTGGAACTGCTTCTTTCACGTGCATTTGAAGTGGGGCATTTTTGCCTGCATGACGGGCGTCACAATGTGTGACGGTCGTCACCCGTGTGACGGTCGTCATGGAGCTGTGACGGTCGTCACAGCAGCAAAATCAGCAGTCTGCGTTTTTCATGTTGTTTTCATCTGGTTTTCGTCCATATTACATCTGAGATTGCTTCTTTTCTTCATATTTCCTTGTTTAGACGTGATCATCAAATACCTGCAAAACATCAGACAATTAACACGGAAATAACCCGAAATCGGATAAAAAACAGTTAAACTTCAGTTGAATTATGCATCAAAATATATATACGATTTCGTGTTATCAGATGTACTGTTGTAGAGGTCGTCGGGTATTCCCGTCGAGATGTTTATTTCATCTCATGTCTCCTCTCTCATCTGTTTTGTCAGCATGTCAATGAGCCTAAGCATTTCATACTCATTGCATGACATTTTCATACACGTTAGCATACACATTAGTATGCACTATGGCATACACCTTAGCATCTACATTGTTTTGTTATCCGTGTCATCCTTTGTCGTTACCTACGAGTAGCTGGGTTTGTCCGCTCTCTCCAAGTAGATGGTCAGCCTTAAGCATAAAATACTTGTTTGTTCCAACTAATCCCCATAGAGTTTGACCCTCGTGGATGATGGTTACTTCCGTTACCTTTCTGCGTTAGGATAAGTTAGTTCCCATTCAAGTTCGTTCCCTCAAGGGAGTCTTGTTTGTTGGTTCTTTCTAGCCCATTCTAGGTCGAACTTCGGTCCCGTCGGTCGCCGAACATACCTGAACGTGCATTTATTTTTCACTATCTTTCAATAAAATCCTTTACCACGTCGATACGCGACAGGTCTCGCCTGGGAAATCTATCAGTACATCTCACAACAATCGGTATACGACTGTTCTCACCAGAGAAGCCTATCATCATCCCCTACATTACAATTTACAATTTATCATCACACTCTACAATTGATCTTCTCATACAAGGAGCTCATTATTACACTCTGTGATCTCAATGTTTGCCATCATCACGACTTTCATTACAATTTACATTACATTGATCTCGATGTTTGTCATCATCACGACCTTTATTACAACCTTTATTACAACTTTCATTACAACTTTCATTACAACCTTCATTACAACTTTCATTACAACCTTCATTACAACTTTCATTACAACTTTCATTACAACCTTCATTACAACTTTCATTACAACCTTCATTACAATTTACATTACCTGTTACCACCTCTAAAAGCAGTTCTCATCCGAGAAGCTTATCATTGGCACTCTTGCAAATAAGCGGTATTTCTCGTCTGAGAAGCTTATCCCACATTCGTTATGACTTACAGCAAATGGACATCTCCATCGAGTAGCTGGTTTCCATTTCCTTTTCATCTTGAAGTGCGGGGAGGTTTGAGCTGAATCATATTCAGGAGAGCACGGTCTTGAATTATGAAAAAGTTCATTTTATCCTTTAGTAAAAGAAGGAGCTGAATCATATTCAGAAGAGCACAAAATCTTGAAGTATGAGGAAGTTCATTTTATCCTTTAGTAAAAGAAGGAGCTGAATCATATTCAGGAGAGCACTGAATCTTGAAGCATGAGGAAGTTCATTTTATCCTTTAGTAAAAGAAGGAGCTGAATCATATTCAGGAGAGCACAAAATCTTGAAGCATGAGGAAGTTCATTTTATCCTTTAGTAAAAGAAGGAGCTGAATCATATTCAGGAGAGCACGAAATCTTGAAGTATGAGGAAGTTCATTTTATCCTTTAGTAAAAGAAGGAGTTGAATCATATTTAGGAGAGTACAAAATCTTGAAGCATGAGGAAGTTCATTTTATCCTTTAGTAAAAGAAGGAGCTGAATCATATTCAGGAGAGCACAAAATCTTGAAGCATGAGGAAGTTCATTTTATCCTTTAGTAAAAGAAGGAGCTGAATCATATTCAGGAGAGCACAAAATCTTGAAGCATGAGGAAGTTCATTTTATCCTTTAGTAAAAGAAGGAGATGAATCATATTCAGAAGAGCACAAAATCTTGAAGTATGAGGAAGTTCATTTTATTCTTTAGTAAAAGAAGGAGTTGAATCATATTCAGGAGAGCACAAAATCTTGAAGCATGAGGAAGTTCATTTTATCCTTTAGTAAAAGAAGGAGCTGAATCATATTCAGGAGAACACAAAATCTTGAAGTATGAGGAAGTTCATTTTATCCTTTAGTAAAAGAAGGAGCTGAATCGTATTCAGGAGAGCACAAAATCTTAAAGTATAAGGAAGTTCATTTTATCCTTTAGTAAAAGAAGAAGCTGAATCATGTTCTGATCATGGAAGCTTACTTTATCCGATGAGCGACAGTCCCTCTAGTGGAGCTTATCAATCAATATTTCATCAATTATCCACGATAAGCAACAGTCTCTTTATTTGAGAGCTTATCCAGTTTGGCATATAAGTCCCTTCCGACGATAAGTGGCAGTTCTCTCTCGAGAAAGCTTGTCAAGGCATTTCCCATTAAAGTCCATTTATTTTGGCATACAACCGGTTTTACCTTATATATTTTTTACGGATTCCTGAAAATTCCGTTTGATCCCGTCACGAGGAAGAGTTTCCAGAAGCTCGGATGTTATTTTTTGCTCAATGCTCCAACATTCTATTAATCGGTCCTACAGTCATGCAGATCCAGTTTTACTTTTTACTCTAGAGTATCAGTCGGTCACGCCTGAACCTGTTGAACATTTACTCTTAGATGTTCCCCAGTGGAGGCCGTCTTATCGGTGTCATCTCCATTGAGGATCCTGTTCTTACCATTCCTTTTTCTAAAAGTGACAATTGGTCGTGCTAGCGCCAGTTGGCCATCATTTAAGAATTCCCCCAGTGTCCTGCTGTCACCCATTGCATCGTATTCCCTAGTGTGTTTGTTTGTCGCGTCGGTCCCCTATGTCATCGTGTCGTCTGCATCATCGTATTTATCATTTCCATCATACGCATCATACTAGATTCATGGCATTGTCAACACTAGTCTGTCCTGTTTTGTCCATAGCATTGCATATCACTGCATCTAAGGGCAAAATTTTCGATTATCTATATTTAAATCCCTTTCACCATGATTTCTCGGGCCTACGTCGCTCAAATCATTCAGCGAAGTTATTTAAATAGGGGCAACTGTAATACCCCAAATTTTGCCCTAAGATTTGTTGTTTCATATCACATTCCATTACATGTTGCATTGCATTTAGATAACCACTAACAAGTTCGTGTAGTTGGTTGATTTTTGCAGGGAAATATCATGTGGAGAGCTTTTTAGTCCATGAAGGGTAAAATGGTCATTTGCTTGCAGCCGACTGTCAATTTATGGATTTTGAGCGGTAGTCAGGAAATCTGAGACGTTGTATATTGTTGATGCGAGTCAGGACCGAGGGGTAGTTGGAATGGTTTGATTGAAGATGATTCGAGTTGTTCAAGATAGGTTGTTTCAAAGTTATTGGACTGAAGTTAGTCGGAAGATTATTGTTCTTTAAGTTTAATCGGACAGATTTGGATCTATGCTGGTAAGAATTGATCGGAAGGGGTGTCGGAGAACGATTTAGTCAAATAATTTGGATGAATGGAATTTTTGTGGTGTTTTTCATCTCATTTTAAAAAAATCATTTCATTGTCACTTTCGTAAATTTCATTCTCATTTCAGATATTAAATTAAGTTCATTTCATTTTTAGGTCAACTATTGTTTCATTTTTAGTTTCATTCTTATTTCATTTTCAAAAAAAAACATCAATCTTATTTCATTAGTTGTATTTTTAAGCCAATCAAATTTCATTTTTAAATCCATCACATTGCATCTTTTAATTAATCAATTTCGTTTTATTTTGTTTCATTGTTTCATTCTTTTATTTTAAATTGGTTTTATTTTCAATATTGTTTTTCTTTTCATTTGATATCAAAATGATGATAATAATAATAATAATAATAATAATAATAATAATAATAATAATAATAATAATAATAATAATAATAATAATAATAATAATAATAATAATAATAATAATAATAATAATAATAATAATAATAATAATAATAATAATAATAATAATAATAATAATAATAATAATATGAATGTTTTAGTTTAATGATATTTCTTTACAAAAATATAAACAAAATTACAAAAATATAAAAATACTTTTTTTCCTAAAAGAATTCCTAAAGTTTTCCGACCTTTTCCAATTATCCGATTTCTTTCGAACCTGCAAAAATAAGCAAAAGCAGTTTAATCGGTTAGTTTGTTTGTCTGACACCCTCAGAGTAGCATCATCATCGGGTGTCGGGAGGGTAACAGATTACTCCGAAACTGGCTCCCGACTTATTTCCCAACCTCGGCCAAAACCGGCAACATCTGTTCTTATGTCCCGAGGTCACCGAGGAAGAGAGATAATAAAAAAGGTGTTTTTGGAAAAAAGATGGTTTGAAAAATGCTTATCCAGAAAAGTGCTTTATTGGAAAAGCACGTATTTGCAAAAAGTGATTTTCTAGAAAAGTTAGTTTTGCCAAACAAGGCCTTAACATAACTTTTCGGAAATTCCAAAAATCCAATGCATTAAAGTAAGCACAACAACATCCATGCATGCCAACATTCTCGCGAGCTCAACAACAATCAACAGCCCCATGAAAAATGTGGATTGAATGAAATCACAACAAACAAACTCAGCACCACAATGAGTCAAAAGCGAACAAAACAAACTTCCGCGAAATTAAGCGTAACGGCAGCAAGATCATCCGGAAATCTTGCGACAAAACCGTAACGAATCCGTAAGAAAACCATAAATCCCACAATCTAATTCAAGCATATAAGTATCATCACGATAAGAGTTCGGAGGGAGGATCCGAAACCCTAAACATAAACGGCGACGGCGGCTCAGAGATCCAAGAACGGATCATCATCATCGCCGAGGTTCAGAGAATTCATGGATTCTTCATCATTACCTCAACTCGCGGAAGAAGAAGAAGAAGGTTCAAGCCACATAGATCTGTCATCATCGACTAAGCCAAGCATCCAAAACCAATAAGAGGAAAGCGGTGCAACTCCGACGGATTCAGAGGCAAAGAAGCTTCATCATCATCCTTAAACAATGCCGGTAAGATCGCTACAAACTCGCAAACAGTGAGTAATCTCACCTTGCATGTTGTTTTTGGTTCACTTTTGTTCATTTTTCAGGTAAATCCGACACATGCAGAAGAAGAAAGAAGAGATGGCAACGAAGAAACGGAAACAGAAAGCTTGGAAAAGTGCTCCCATGGCCACCGGCACAAGAAAGAAGAAAAGGAAAAATCTCAGAGAAATGGTCAAGACCTTTTTCGCTGCAAATACGAGGAGGAAGAGATTGGGGTTTAAAAAACCCTAGTCTCACTAGAAGACTTATTGTTTTTATTATTTTCATTTTATTATTTTCACTTTATATTTTATTTTTATGTATTATTTAATTAAGTTGTTAGGTTAAGACTTTTAGGAAATAATTAGTAACTCCTTAATTTCATCAAAACAAATTGAGGATGAAACCTCATTTGGTCAAAAATCCCCAAAATCATCTTTTTAACGTTTAAGCCAAATTCCTTTTCTTAAGACCATAAAATAAAGCCTTTTTCGTATTTTAAATTTGAAACAGTTTTCTCAATTAAAATAAAACTTAGGATGTTTTCCTAATTGAAGTAGAAAATTAAAATGAGTTTTTCTTAATCAAAAATGTGAAGTCAAGCTTCCTTCAAACATTCCTGTTTCGATGACGACAACAATATATGCTCAAGTATAGATGCGCAAAAAGAAACGATCACTTGTTTCAAGCTTCAAGTTTTATCCAACAATTGCTCAAGCATTGAAGTTCATCTTGGAGTGAAGCAAAGGTTGATTAAATATTGCTTAACATATTTATACAAGTGTTCTTATAGTGTGTCGTGATTGCATACATGTTTAGGCATTATAAGAATACCTTGCCATAAGTTTCATTCTTCAAAAATCTGTTTTTAGGCAAAATGTTTCAGTGTTAATCGATTAAGGCTTTTCATTAATCGATTAACAGGTTAAAATTTTAAATATTTTTTGCACGTTACAGTGTGTTAATCGATTAAGGGATTATGTTAATCGATTAATACTGTTCAGATTTCCAAAAATATGCATCTTTTCATGGTATTCTTCCTTGCCTCAACATTTCTTTTCATAGCATTGTTTCATAGTATGATACCTCTATAGAAAGGTATTTTGTGCATTATATAAATAATTCTTTTTCAGATTTTGAATTTACCTCCAACATTTTTCATAATCAAAATCACTCATATTCCCAATCTTTCAAATACTTTGTCATAGTGTTCATTACAAACTTTTTGAGAGAAATTCTTTATCATTTTTCAGAAACATCATTCTAGTTTCATCTCATCTATAAGAACACTTGTATATCTATTGTGAGTGATATTTTTCAAGGAGAAGATCAATATTCATATTGGTAAATATTCACATTGTTACTTATACAAAATTCAGATTTACTACAACTTATTTTTAGGATTGTTAAAGATAAGTGTGTAGGATTTTCCTTGTTATCCGGATTGTGGATACAAGAGGTCCTTGTGTGAGATATTCATTCTCGGTAGGACTTTAAAATTGTGTAAATCCAAGAAGGGTGTTCTTGGTTGTTAGAATTGTCTTGGATAGGAAATCTAACATTGATAGTAAAATACTCTTTCATGTTGAAAGGGGAGTGGAGTACTCTCGGATTGTGAGGGGAACCACTATATATCGTTGTGTCTTTTAATTTCCGCATTTATTGCCTTTCATCACCTAGAAGCACTTAGGAAAGTAAAAACCCAAGAATCATCAAAAACCGGAAAAAGTGTCTAAGAAACTAATTCACCCCCTCTTAGGCATTCATATAACTCACATTTGGCATCAGATCAGGTTAAGGTAACCTGTTTCTATAGATTCAGAATGGCTTCCGCTAGCACCAACCCGGTTTTCAAAGACGGTGGAAGTAGTAACAAACTCCCACTATTTTCTGGAGAATACTTTGATTTTTGGAAAACTCGCATGAAGGCACATCTAGAAGCCCAAGGAGAAGGAATATGGGAAACTATTGAAAATAATCCTCATGAACCGACTAGTGTCGTCAATGGTGTAGGAACTCCAAAGGTTAAATCATCATACGATGAAGATGACAAGAAAAGGATTCTTAATGAGAAAAAGGCTATCAACATATTACAAAGTGCCTTGAGTATGGATGAGTTCTTCTGTATCTCTCAATGCAAGTCGGCAAAAGAAATATGGGACACCTTAGTGGAAACACATGAAGGCACCGCCGAAGTAAAGAGATCCAGATTGAACACACTATGTCAAGAATATGAAATGTTTAGAATGCTACCCGGAGAATCCACTGTGGCATTACAGAAAAGAATCATTCACTTGACAAATCACTTAATTGCTCTCGGTAAGACCTTTACTAACGATGATTTGAACCTTAAAATTCTTAGATCCTTAACCAGGGAGTGGTAACCAAAAGTGACGGCAATTTCGGAGAAGAAAAGTCTTTCAACAATGACGTCCACATCACTTTTTGGCAAACTTCAAGAACATGAGTTAGAACTTGGAAGGCTTGAGAAACATGAAAATCTAGAAAAGAAATCCAAAGGAATTACCTTGAAAGTGGAGTCAAAATAAAAGAAAAATGATGACACATTGGAGTGTTGCACCCCAAAATTTGCCCAACCTTTTTATCACTTGGTTTATGTTTCATTGCATTAGCATAGCATAGTTCTAGCATTTGCATAGCATAGCATCCTTCATTTAACAGGGGATCAAGTGTGATACATGTCAAGGAAAGCCTAACCAGAGGGACTATTCAAGCTTAAGAAGTTATCAGGGTCACCAGACAGAGGGTTGAGTTCTTGGGAAGTTTGAGTGCTTGTATGGGGCTCATCTCCTCACTTGGAGCCAGTTGAAGATCAGAAGTGGATTGTAAGGCCTTAATCAAAGAGAGAATGTGGGGTAGAGCTCATTGAAGTGCCTTGAAGGTCATGTTGGAGCTCAATCAAGTCATTTTATCAAGTGCAAGAGCCACAGTTGAAGTGGATGTCACTAGGGTTTCATCTGGTTAATCCTAGGCCAAAATGAGCAATGGAAGAAGATCAAAGCCTAATTCTAGGTCATTGAAATCATGAAATGATGTGTTAAGGCATATGATAGGTTGTTTCAAGATCAAGTTGAGAAGAATCAAGAATGGTTGGAGTTGCTAAGTCAGGGTTCCTAGGGTAAAATCCCCTGTTTAGTGCCAAACGTCCAAGCCATGTAAGTAAATATGAAAGTTTCATCTCCATTTTTGGACAACATGAAACTTGTAGAGGATTCTCTTAGCTTTAATTTGAGTACTAGAAGTTCTCCATTGGATTTATAGAACTCAAGTTATGGTCCAGACAAGTTGCAGGTCCTCAGATGCATCTGTAATTTGTCTGTGAAAATCATCTGACTTCCAAGCTATTTTTGACCTAGAAGGAGGTTTCATATGAACTTTTGGTGAACATGAAAGTTGTTCCTAATGATCTTAGATTTCCAAATTGTATTAGAAATCTTCCATCTGATTTGTATAACTCAAGTTATGAGGTTTACAAGTTAGGGATATTTTGGGAAAGTGAGATTATAGGCCATTTTCAATCATAGGTCAAAATCTCCAACTTGCACTTGTCAAATGGATTTTCTTTCAACATGGAACTTGTTCAAAATGTGGTTTTTAGGTTAACCAAGAGATCATGGTGAATTGATTTGGCTCATATCAAAGATTGGTGTGAAGTGGTTTGAATAAAGAAGAAATTTAAAGGCATTTTTGGTGGGAAATTGAAATAATTGATTATGGGTCCAAAACAAGTCAAATAACCACTCATTTTAATCAGAAATCATGTTTTAGAAACATTGGCAATTGTGGATTTTTCATTTAAAGCACAATTCATGGCCTTTCATAAGATTTCTTCATTTATAAGTTACATCACACAAATCATTCCTAAAGCCAAATTCAAGGCCCTAACCAAGCTGGATCCATTCAAGGAGGTTAGTGTATGGTACCCAAAGCTTCCCGAGCAAGTTATTGAAGGAAATTGAGGGATTCCATAATCAAATTTTTGAAGGAAAGTTGGATTTGGATTTTTGATTTTGGGCTTGGGCCTGAGCTCTAGAAGGTTCTAAATCATCCTATAAGTGTCTAGGAACTCATCAGAAACAAGGTTGGTGATTGATTGGGGCTGAGAGCAAAGATCACCATTGGAGCTTGAAGGAGAAAAGTGCAAGAGTGAATTTCTGTTAGAGGTCAGTTCAAGTGCAATTGAAGCTTCAATCTTCTTCTAACATCATCACTGATTGGATCTAGAACCTTTTGGAGCAAGAATCAAGCTAGAAACGCCTCAAATTAAAGCTTGAACTCAGGTTCTTACTTCTTGAAATTGCACCCAATTCTTGTGTTTTCAATGCATTAGAATCATGTGGTTAGGTTTACCTTAGGTCATAGATGATTTCTGGACAATTAATTTGATGATTAGTGACAACTTAAGCTTTGATCCGTTTTCGGTTAGGATGAAGATTTTTTGATTCTTGGAGTTTTAGACTATTTAATTAGGATATTTGTGTTCCTTGTAAAATTTCGTGCGATTTTCATTCAAAGATCGTTGTGATTGGTTGAGTATTGATGGAGATAGAGCCACGTGAAGGTTGGCCGGAAAAGCTTGTTCCGTTCGGCCATGGGGGCTGCGCGCGTAAGCTTGCTACCTGCAGAATTTTGAAAAAGGAGGAAGACGTAATCTCCTCCGTCCAAGCGTGGTGAGAATGTGGACTAAGTCTCACGATCCAAGGGCAGCGAAAGCGCCACGTCCCCTCTCCCCCCAAACGAAGTCGTTTTGTTTAGTGAGAATGCAAGTGAATTCAGCGCGCCTATGTGAACCAAGGGGATGCGAGTTCGATCCTCGCGTGTGTTTTTTGATTAATATTAAACTGAGTGAACTGATGAATTAATTTGTTTGGGCCTTAGCTTCCCATGCTATTCGCGCCTCCCCTGTTTAGGCCCAACATGTTTAACAAGTAGAATTTCCTACTTATTGCACCCCCCGGGTGTTATTATGAGGATATTATTTGCTGAATTTCTCTCCCAGTTGGGCCTTACGCCCAGGTACTTTTTGCACCTCCCAGTCTTGGGTCCAAGCGAAAAATGCTTGTCTTTCTTACTAGTTGCACCCCTGCCATGTTCATGTTTCAATTTCTTTTTTTCATTTTTCTGTTTTATGCTTGTTAGAAATTAATTCATAAAAAATAGTAAAAGTTGGAAATAAATTCTAAGAAAAATGGTGATTGTAGATTTGGATCTTCATGAGTTTACCATGCTTTGAATTTTTATTTTCCATGTGTTTTCCATTTTATTCCATATTTTTCTTTGTAGTGCACTTTTAATAATGAAATAATGGTATGTTGAATTTGTGCATTTTCTTTCTCTCTCAATTTTTGAGTTTGATCTTGGAATTTTTTATACTGGCTGTATATATGATAATGTTGCTATGTGATTTTTGTTGGATTTTTTAGATTATTTTAAATAGGATTTTAGGATAGTTGTTTAGGAGTATTCTTTAGTGATTTCCTTTAGTAAACCTTTGAAGTTGTGGATTTAATTTGGGCATTTTGGTTTAGATTTAGGTTCTGATTTTTCTACCATAGCTTGTTGACATATATAAGATGATGTAGTATTTTACTTAGAATTTTTAGGATTGATTTTCCTTTAGTTCCCCATTTTACAGTTTGGCCTTAGAATAGATGATCATTAGGAGATAACTTGTGATGTTTCTTTAGAGATTCAAGTAGGTGATGATCTTTCCCTAGGATTAGTTCCCTTTTAAACACTCCTTGATTAATTAGGATCCTTCATTGTGGGTATAATTCCTCCTGTGGAGGAATTCCCTGCCTTTCACCTTGGAGTTGAGCCTAAGCAAGCTCTCTAAAGGAAATGGATTTGGTTGAGTGTCTGTGGCAGGTTCCTGTGGAACTTACCTTGCTTCTCATCTCCATTCTCCCAAAATTCTATCATTCTTTCCTCTTTAGGAACCTTCTTGAGGTAGCACAGTCCCTCCTGTGGGGGGAATATGGCACACCTCTTGAAGGAGCCAAACCCTTAGGTTTCCCCCAAAGATCTTTTTGTTGATTGAGTGCCTGGGATAAGCTCTTGTGGAGTTTACCCTAGCTTCCCAACACCCAATTTCCTTCCTTAGGGTAGAAGCTTGTTTGATTGCTTGTCATGATTTCCTTCTCTTGAAGATGGTGTACTTGAAGAACAGTTACATACTTTGGATTGGATTCCTGTCAGAAGATTGCTCTGCTGTGGAGATTGCTTGCTTGTTTTCCCTATTTGTTTAACTGTATTGATGTGTATTGATGTGACTTGATTGGTGTGTTGCATTTAGATTAGGTCATGTAGTTGAATAGGCCTAAGAGCATCCTAAGGGTTGAGTTTCTCCCCTTGCTTGTATTACATTAGAGGTTGAGTTTCTCCCTCTGCTTGTATTGTTACTGTATGGCTTTGCTTGCTGGTATTTGGTAGAGCTCCGCTCCCTTGCCTGTGTGGTTTGTGGTTTGTTTGATTGCATTTATTTTCTTCTATTATTTTTGCAGTTATTCATATCTGGCTTGAGGTTGAGATGAGCTTGTGGAGGCTTATGCCCCACACACATTTCCTCCCTCACTTGCATTGCATGCATCTTTACAGTAATCGTGTACAGTTTTTCTATTTACTGTTTGTTTTCCATTGCCATGATCCCCCTAGGAACTCTGACTTCTCTTATTCAAGAGAAGTTATGACAGACATTAGGATTCTAACCATGCATGATAACATTAGTTAGTTTCCCCTCTAACGTCAACCGTAGGACAAATGTTGTATGATAATTGTAGGATCGAGTCAGTTTCCCCGTAGAGAGTCTGTTTCTCTTCTTATCTCAAACAACAGAAAAAAAACATAATAAAGGCAAGTTAGTACAAGTGCGTTACGAGCCTTAAGCTACTTGGGAAATGATGATTGAGCGGTCTCCTCTCAATCGTCTAGAGTGTTTAGTATATGTCCTTTGGATGATATGCGACGCATTCGCTTCTAAGTCATAGTCTCTAGTGTTGTACAAACTACAGACAACTAAAAAACACTTCTTCCATAAAAAAACAGAAAAACAAAGATCAAATATCTTTTTGTCCTCTTGGACCCCTTAATCAGGAAAACTCTTTGCGTAAAGAGAGTTCTGTTAACTTTCAGTTCTACTGCAAACGGTAATGCCTAAGTCTCCAAGGATCGAGATGCAAACACCAACTGCTGGAACTGTCTGTTAACTTTACTTGGATAAAAAACAGCTGAACAAACCTGTGTTCTTCGTAGCCTGAACTACGTTTGCTCTGATCTTTCATGCCGTATAAAAGTACGTAGGCACAAGATGCGATATCTTGGCAAGCAACCTTCCCCCCCGTAACCCGTAGTTAGGCGAACTACGTTGACTCTGATTTCTCGTTCCAGATGGGAATACGTAGGCATAAAGTGCGATGCTTTGCTGAGTCATTTTCTTTTCTTTTTAGACCAGACCTTTTAGCGTAGATAGATTTAACAAACCCGTCAGATAAACACAACAAGCGTGGATCCCATCGAGTACGATGGACGTGAGGGGTGCTAATACCTTCCCCTTGCGTAACCGACTCCCGAATCCAGACAATGGTTGCGATGACCTTGTCTTATACCTTTTCGTTAGGTTTTTCCGATCGTTTCCTTTCTTATTCTGAGGGATAAATAACGAAAGGTGGCGACTCTTCTGTTTTGCCAGCACCTTATTTTCGCAGTAGCGACATGGAGGAAGATGAACAGTTCATGCTCCTTGTAAAAAGACTTGGTAAGTTTTTTAATAAAAATGATAAATCCCTTTATGATAAAAAGAATAGACATTTCAGAAAAAAGGAGGCATCCACATCAATGCAAGATGTTACATGCTATGAATGTGGAAAGCAAGGCCACATAAAACCAGATTGTCCAAAGCTTCCAAAGAAAGGAGGATCTAAAGGCAAGAAGGACTTCAAGAAAAAGAAGGCGTATATTGTTTGGGAAGATAATGAGATAAGTTCCTCATCGGAATCGGAAAGCGATGAATGTGCAAATATGGCTCTAATGGCTTCACACCACTCTGATGACGAAAAAGATGAGGTTAGTATAAACTTCTCTGTTTATGATAATGATGCACAAGACGCTATTGATGAATTGTTACTTGAATGCAAAAATCTGTATAAGACTATCTCATCTCAAAAGAAACTAATGGTATCTTTAGAAGAAAAGAACATTGAATTAGTAAAATATGTTGAAGATGGGAAACAAAAATTAATAAGTGAAAAACAGAATTTTGTATGTATGAATTGTGAATCTCTCTCATTTCAAATTGTTCAACTTAAAAAAGTTATTGAAAGATATGAGAAAGGTCAAATTGGTTTGGAAGAAGTTCTTAGGCACCAAAGATTTTCTAATGATAAGAGTGGACTAGGATATTCCAAGTTCTCTAAACCAATTTCAAATGAAACAATCTTTGTTAGGCCTAATAACCAAATTCCTAAGGAAAAAGTAAACAATCCTAAAATTGTGCATCAACATCCTAAAAAGAAATTGTTTGCTAAGAAGAAATCTTATGTTCCTAGATATAAAAGCAATTTTGAACCAACTTGTTTTTATTGTGGAATTAAAGGTCACACACTTAATGCTTGTTATGTTCGTAACTTTAGTGTTCCACAAGGGCATTATGTGTGGATAAAAAAAGGAACTAACTATCAAGGACCCAAAGCAATTTGGGTACCTAACAAAACTTAATCATGTTTTGTAGGTATGCTTGAATACCTCCAGAAATCATTGGTATCTTGATAGTGGGTGTTCAAGGCATATGACGGGAGATATAAACAAATTTTCACAACTAACGCTTAAAGCCAAGGGTTATGTTACTTATGGTGATAATAATAAAGGCAAGATTCTTGGCATAGGCACTATTGGTTCACTACCTTTTACAACAATAGAAGATATACTTTATGTCAAAGGACCCAAGCACAATCTTCTTAGTATTAGCCAGCTTTTTGACAAAGGATTCAAAATCAAGTTCAACAAAGATGAAGCTTGATAGAAGACGAAGTCACTCATGAGGTTATGTTAAAAGGTAATAGAATCAACAATATTTTTATGATTTCTCTTGACAATGTATCTTTGAAGGTTAAATGTCTTATGGTGAACAACATCGAGTCATGGCTATGGCATAAAAAGGATCGTTCACATTCACATGGAGCACTTGAACAAATTAATTAAACATGATTTGGTTATTAGATTGCCGAAGATCAAATTCGCCAAAGATAGATTGTGTGACGCTTGTCAAAAAGGGAAACAAACTAAATCAACTTTCATATCCAAAAATGTGGTGTCCACAACAAGGCCACTACAATTGTTACATATGGATCTTTTCGGTCCATCAAGAACAAAAAGCTTCGAAGGTAATGTTTATGCTTTAGTTATTGTTGATGATTTATCTAGATATACTTGGACAATGTTTTTACTGCAGAAAAGTGATGATTTCAAAGCGTTCAAGAAGTATGCAAAACAAATACAAAATGAGAAGTCTCTTACAATAGCCTCCATTAGAAGCGATCACGGTGGAGAATTCTAAAATACTTTATTCGAAGAATTTTTTGAAGAACATGGAATCTCACACAACTTCTCAGCACCAAGAACTCCTCAACAAAATGGTGTTGTAGAAAAGAAGAATAGGTCATTAGTGGGACTTGAAAGGACAATGCTTAGCGACTCAAATCTTCCTAAGTATTTTTGGGCGGATGCGGTAAGTACGGCATGTTTTGTAAGTAACCGTGTTAACATTAGACCAATTCTTAAGAAGACCCCATATGAACTCTTCAAAGGAAGGAAACCAAAAATTGCTTTCTTTCATATCTTTGGATGCAAGTGCTTTGTCCTCAACAATGACAAAGACAGTAAGTTCGATGAATAATCGGATGAAGGTATATTTCTCGGTTATTCCCTTACTAGTAAAGCATTTAGAGTTTATAATAAAAGAACTTTAACTATAGAAGAATCTATTCATGTTAAATTTGATGAATCTAACCCCTCCAAGGAGGATAATATTGTTTGTGATGATGATGATGATAGCATAGAAGTTCCTCAATATGATGTGGCTAAAAATGATCAAACGGAACATCTAGAAGATATTCAGCAAGATGATAATATCCATGGTCTACCTAAAGAATGGAGAATTCATAGAGATCATCCAATTGACAAAGTTATTGGTGACATTAGTCAAGGCGTTACAACGAGACTCAATCTCCAAGATGCTTGCTTAAACATGGCATTTGTTTCTCAAACCAAACCCTCCAAAGTTGGTGAAGCCCTAAATGACGATCAATGGATTATCGCTATGCAAGAAGAGTTAAACCAATTTGAAAGGAATCAAGTTTGGGAACTTGTTCCTAGACCTAGTAATAAGCACATCATTGGTACAAGATGGGTATTCAAGAACAAATTGGATGAGAATGGAATTATCATTCGGAACAAAGTAAGATTGGTGGCCCAAGGCTACAATCAAGAGGAAGGGATTGATTTCGAGGAAACATTCGCTCTGGTTGCAAGGTTAGAAGCGATTCGTCTATTACTTTCTTATGCATGTTCATTAAATTTTCAGCTTTTTCAAATGGACGTCAAAAGCGCATTCTTGAATGACTACATCAATGAAGAAGTCTATGTCAAACAACCCCCGGGCTTTGAAGACTTCAATAATCCTTCACATGTCTTCAAGTTTAAGAAAGCTTTTTACAGCTTAAAGCAAGTACCAAGGGCATGGTATGATCGGCTTAGCAATTTCCTATGCGAAAAAGGTTTTGTTAAAGGCAAGGTTGACAAGACTCTGTTTATCAAGAAAGATAAAGGTAATAATTTATTGGTTCAAGTCTATGTCGACGATATCATTTTTGGTTCAACTAACAAAGACCTATGTGAGGAATTCTCATCCATGATGCAAGGAGAATTTGAGATGTCCGTGATGGGAAAGATGAACTACTTTCTTGGACTTCAAATCAAGCAATTGAAAGATGGTATCTTCATCAACCAAAGCAAGTATTGTAAAGAGTTGTTGTAAAGGTTCGATATGGATACTTGTAAGGCAATGGCTACACCAATGGGATCCAGAACCTATGTAGATCAAGATGAATCCGGTGTTTCTATTGACGTAACAAAGTATCGGGGTATGATTGGTTCCTTACTGTATTTGATGGCAAGCCATCCTAACATTATGTTTAGTGTATGTTTGTGTGCCCAATTTCAAGCAAATCCAAAGGAGTCACACCTCACCGCAGTGAAGAGAATTATGAAGTATCTCAAGGGAACATCAAACATCGGCCTATGGTATCCAAAAGGTAGTATATGCAATTTAGTTGGTTATTCTGACGCGGACTATGCAGGTTGTAAAACAGATCAGAAAAGCACAGGTGGAACATGTCACATCCTAGGAAATGCATTGGTTTCATGGGCTTGCAAGAAACAAGCATGTGTTGCTCTAAGTACGGCTGAGGCAGAGTACATAGCGGTGGGAAGTTGTTGTGCACAAATTCCTTGGCTTAAGCAACAACTTGATGATTATGGATTGAATCTCGGATGCATTCCGCTTTGGTGCGACAACACTAGTGCAATCAACATAACAAAAAATCCTGTCATGCATTCAAGAACCAAGCATATAGATATTCAACACCACTTCTTACGCGATCATGTGCTTAATGGAGACGTCGAAGTCACATTTGTGGATACGCATAACCAACTTGCTGACATATTCACCAAATCGCTTCCAAAAGAGTCGTTTTACAAAATTCGTCGGGAACTTGGAATTTTGAGCGAAACGGATCTCTAATTATGCATGCTTAAATTTATTCTCAATTTCTGGTACTATAATCAAAAGTTGCATTTGTATGTGTATTAACATGTTATCATGGCAAAAATTCCAAATCTATATCATGTAGGGTTGTGCGAAGCTGCTTTTTTTCTTTTTCTGCTTCCATTAATCGATTAATGGGATCTGTTAATCGATTAACATGTCAAATTTTTGCCTGATATGTTGCATTTTAAGGGTGTTAATCGATTAACATTGTGTTAAATTTTTTTTTTTTAATTTTCAGAATTTGTTCTCTCTCTCTCTCTCTCTATTAATGTTTTGTTCTTTAAAAAAACACTTTGGAACTCTCTCTCATTCACTACTCTTCACCCTTCTCTCTTTCTCACCAAAAATAGTCAACATACATCCTCTCAAAATTCCTCCTCCATCAACAACCACTAATACCCACTCATTTTATCTCCTATAAAAACCCTCTATAACCACACATTTTCATTCATCTCTCACTATCTCTTAGAATCCAAAAATCCCCTTTTACCAAACCCTAACCTTCAAACTTCATCCTCTTCCATGGCACCCAAAAGGAAATCAAAGGGAAAAGCTCCAATGGAAGCCTCCGGTTCTGAAGATATCAACTCTAGAAATGATGGAACTCATGGAAGTGGGCACGTTGATCACAAAGTGGAAAGCTGAAATTTTATGCCGGTAAAGTATGTTGATTTACTCACTTTTCCTGAAGCAAGTTTTGATTTTCCTGCATTGCTTAAGACTCAGAAAATATAAAGTTTTGTTGCTGAGATGGGTCACTTATACCCGGATTATGCTAAGTTGTTTCTAAGTCATTTAAGAGTAGGACTAGATTCTGAATATAAACATATTGTGCATGCTGTGGTGAATGAATTTGAGATTTATGAGGAAATTGCTACTTTTGGTAGACTACTGAAAATTCCAACTAAGGGTGTTTTTCTTCGGAAAGGAATTACTCATGATGAAGGTGTGTGGGCTGGGTATAATAGGATGAGCTATTATTATGAGATTTGCAGGTTTCCAAGGGAAGTCATTATAAGGGAGCAGAAAAACTCCAAGCTGCTATATGCTAAAAATTTGTCTGTTTCTGACAGAATGCTCCATTATATTATCTGTTATGTGCTCCTTCTGAAGGACTCTAATCATTCTCAAATAAATGATCTTGAAATGCAGGCTCTTTTTGCTATCAAAAAGAAGATTCCGGTAAACTTGGTTGTTACAATGATGTACCATATGCAGCAGCAGCTTTTGTTATCCGGTGGACTTCCTTATGGAAGACTCATTGCTAAGATCCTTGAAGCAACGGATCTGGATCTTTCGGCATAACCTCGAGTAAAAATGACCTCCAAAAGAGATGAGATCAATGTTCGGACAGCATTGAAAAATATTGGTATCATTATTCGCGATGAAGGGATTTATAAGTACAAAGATGGTGCTTCATCCTCATCGAACCCCACTCCTACCATTCCAGCTGGCAGCATTACAAATGAATTCCTTTATGAGACATGTGTTACACCCCGAAAATTTCCCCAACCTTTTGCTTTAGCTGGCTTTTGTTTCATTGCATTTATCATTGCATTCATAGCATTAGCATTTGCATACCATAGTCCATGTACAGGGGATTGAGAGGCGTGTGTTTATCAAGAGAGGTCTATCAAAGGTCTAAGCCTATTTAAGGGGTTATATTCGAGCTATCAAGGGCTTATTATCCTCAGAAGAGTGTCAGGGCTCATAGAAAAGTTGATTGGTTAAGAGTGGTGTACCTCCTATCTTGGGGGTCTATGAAGGTCATCAAGTGGTTTTGAATCAATGGTTATGTGCGGAGAACATTTTTAGAACTCATGGGAGACCTTGAGGGTCATTTTGAAGCTTATGTCAGTCATTATATCAAGTGTGTGGAGCCACAGTCAAGATTGGTGCAATCAGGGTTTTCACCTGGTCAACCCTATCAACAGTTGAACTGAAGGAGATTAAGACTCAATTCCAAGTCTTTATGATCATGGGATGCTGTGTTGAGACATTTAAAAGATCATTTCAAGATCAATTCATCAATATTCAAGAGTGTGAGAAGTTTCCAGGCTAAGGTTACTATGCTTGACAGTGTAAAATCCTTTGGTTTAGTGCCTAACTTCAAGATCACATAACTCAAGATGCGAGCCTCATCTCATCTTGATATCCACATGAGACTTGTAGAGCACATTAATACCTTTAATTTTAGTATTAGAAGTCATTCATTGGATTTCTAGAACTCAAGTTATGAGGCAGACGAGTTACAGGTCCTCAGATGAATATGATTTTAATCAACAAAAGTCAACCAACTTCCAGGACATTTTTGACCAAGAAGGATGTTTCTCCTCAACTTCAAGTGAACATGAAAGTTGTTCCTTATGATCTTAGCTTTCTAGAGAGTCCTAGAAGTCCTCTTTCTGACTTGTAGAACTCAAATTATGAGCTTGGCCAGGCAGGGGTGTTTTGGGAAAGTGAGATTACGAGTCATTTTTGCATTATAGGTCAATTTCACTATCTTGCACACTTCAAATGAAGTTTTGTTCAACATGAAACTTGCTCAAAATGGTATTTTAAGGTCAACCATATATCCATGAGGCATTGATTTGGCTTAGGGCAAGAATTGGTTTGAAGGAACTTGGTAAAAGGCATTTTAAAAGCATTTAAGTTGAAAAATCCAAAATAATTCACAATGGTTCAAAAAATGGCAAATTAGTACATAGTTTGATTGCAAATGACATTCTAAACACAACGTCATTGTTAGAATTTCAATTTGAGTCATATTTAATGGTCATTTTATGGATTGCTTCAAGAGGAAGTTACGTACCAAAATCATACCATTAGGCTCCAAACCAATTTTCACAAGCCAAAGTCCAAACCTTACCTTGGGATTCAAGCCTAAGGAGTACTTAAGTGATCTACTCCAAACCAAAAAAAACTCCTTACAATTTTCATTTTTCATTTTCAAGAATTCTTTCACTCTCTCAATTCTCTCAATTTCTTCATTCTCCAAACCCTCACCCATAGCTCCTTCTCATCGGATCCATTGATTTTCATTGAAATCAATGGAATCTTGAGCATAAACCTCCACTTATCATCATTATCGGATCAAGTTTCATAATCAATTTTCGTGCAAATTGAAGTTGGATATTGGAGCGTAAGTTGGAAGCACTTATTCGGAGCAATTCGGATTCGAAGTGTTCGATCTTCATCTTCTTGCAAGAATTATTGTGGATCTTGAAGTTTTTCGTCTAATCTTGCTCGGATCTTTGCAAATTCACTTGATCAACAATCACCGGATCAAATCTTTGATCCGTAGGTTGATTTTCCGATTTAATTTAACCATTTGATTGTTGTTTTAATTTAATGGCATTAAAATTCTGTTTTGTGTGCTGTTTGATTTTAATTCATATAAAATAGCAAGAATGCTTAGAAACATATGAGAAAATTCGTGGATGATCCTTATCATGTCTATGATCTTTGTGCGCAATTAGATTTTAGTTTCGTTTAATTTTCAATTTGATTTCGTTTTTCTCCTTTAGTTGGATAATAAAATACCAAAAACTGCATAGTTTCTTGCCGATTTTTGTTCTGGAATTTGGTATAGAATTTGGACTTAATTCTTTGTTGATTTGTTATAGACATATTAAGGAACTCCCATAATTTTTTAGGGTAATTTTTTGGTAGCTTTAGGTTCTGTTTTGAACTAGATCTTTAGAGGCTTCCCCACTTGATTTCCCTTTTGACCACTTTTGGTGTGTGATTTCTTTAGTGCCTTTAAGCATAGTTTTAGGCTCTGGTTTTTCTACTATAGATACCTAGCACATGTAGGATCCCTTAGAAAAATTTATAGGATTTTAGAAGTAGTTTTAGTATTTTAAATAGATTTAATACTTAAGGTTGTTCTTATGATGCTTCTAACATAGCACTTCCCCTAGTTGATTTTCAATGGTAACCATTAGTGTATAATAAGTCTCTAATCTCTTTTGGTGATGTAATAGACATGTTTAGGCCTCTGTAGAATTAATTGTAGAAATTAATTTGGTGTTTAGACCTCTTTTTAGAAGCTTTCTTTGAGCTTGTTCAATTAGGGTTTAGGAAGAGCTTAGTTGCTTTCTCTTTCTTCAAATAAACATGGATTGCTTTGATTGATTTCCATTCTCATCCTATGATTCAAGGTCCCTATGTGAAAGCCTCATCTTTCCTTTGGAAGGATGTGTGGCATTTTACAATAGTTAGAACCTTTGAGGATGCTTTTCTCAGATGACTGGTTGAGTGTCAGGAGGGATTCCTTTGGTTTCCTTCCTGCTTCCCATCATCAATACAATATCTTGGTGTTGTTCTATTCCCTTTTGTTGGAGCTTGTTGAAGCATGAAGATGAATACTTCTCTTGAGGTGGCTTAAAGTTGTTTGTTTGCAGACTATTTGTCTGTTTGCTATTTATCTGCTTTGTTGTTGAGCTTTTTGTCTGTTATTTTTCTAGCTGCTCTGCTTTGCTTGTATGACTGATTGACTGTGTGGTGCATTTAGAATAGGTTTCTCATATAGTGATCTAATTCTAGGAGCATCCTAAGGGTTGAGATTCTCCCCTTGCTTGTCTTCATTAGAGGTTGATTGTTTCCCTCTGCTTTCTTTTTACTGTATGGCTTTGCTTGTTGGTTTAAGGTTGAGTTTCTCCCTTGCCTGTGTGGTGTGTGGCCTTTGTGACTTGTTTGCTTTAGAAGTTGAGCTTGGCTCCTTCTGCTTGTGTGATGCATTGCATACATTTTACTTACAGCATTTTGTTTACAGTAATTTTCATTTCAGTTGATTTGCTTTACTGTTGTTTTCCTTTGCCATGTTCCCCTAGGAACTCTGACTTCTCTTGTTCAAGAGAAGTTATGACAGACATTAGGGTTCTAACCATGCATGATAACATTAGTTAGTCTCCCTCCTAACCTCAACCATAGGTTCAATTTTGCATGACAACTTTAGGATTGGATCAGTTCCCCTTTAGTGCGTCTTTTCTCTTCTCATCTGCAAACAAATCAAAATACAGTAATAAAGGTTAATTGACGTCGTACGTTACGAGCCTTAAGCTACTTGAGAAAGGATTATTGGAGAGTTTCTTTTCAACAATCTGGATGTTTAGTATGGCACCCTTTGGGTGACATGCGACGTATTCACTCTCAGGTCATAGTCGCTAGTGCGATATTAGTTGTAACCATCCATAAAAGATACTTCTTCCGTAAAAAACTTCAAAACAAAGATCAAACATCTTTTTGTCCTTTGGGACCGTTAATCCTTGGAAACCATTTTCATAAGGAGAGTTTTGTTAACTCTCGGTTCTACCGCAAACGGTAAAAGCCTAAGTCTCCAAAGGTCGAGCTGCATACACCAACTGCTGGAACCGTCTGTTAACCCTACTCGAATAAAAAAGACAAACTTGTGTCTCTTGTTAGCCCGAACTACGTTAGCTCTGATCGCTCAAGCCTGTTGAGAGTACGTAGGCACAAGATGCGATATCTTGGCGAGCAACCTTCCCCCACCACCCGTAGTTAGGCGAACTACATAGACTCTGATTTCTCGTTCTAGACGGGAATACGTAGGCATAGAACTGCTGTGTTTTGCCTAGTCATTTTCTTTTTCTTTTCAGACCAGACCTTTAGCGTAGATAATTAAATCAAACCGTCAGATAAACACAAGCAAGCGTGGATCCCATCGAGTACGATGGACGTGAGGGGTGTTAATACCTTCCCCTTGCGTAACTGACTCCCAAATTCAGACATGGTTGCGATGACCTTGTCTTATACCTTTTCGTCAGGTTTTTCTGATCGTTTCCTTTCCTGTTCTGTGGGATAAATAATGAAAGGTGGCGACTCTTTTGTTTTGCCGACACCTTATTTTTGCAGTAGCGACACCATGCAACACAACCATCACCAAACCACTCAGTCCATTGAATCTCTCCGATAACTTATCCTCTCTATGCACCCATCCACCCAAACCCTTGAAGTTGAGGAAAGTGACAAAGATGAGGAAAGTAGTGAAAGTGAGAGAATGGATGTTGGTTCCGACAGTAACTAAATTTCTATATTTTCTTGTTGTAGTTTAAATTATCTTAAATATGTTGTTCTTGTTTTGTTGTTAAAGTCCTATAAGATAGGCATTTTGGAACAATGTTTCTATTGCTACTTTTTCTGACAATGATGTCATGTTCTCATTACAGTATATGTGTTTCTCATTGTATGACTACTTCTGTTATGCATGCTGTTGTATTATTTGCTCTTGTGATCCCTATCCCTTTTTTCTTATGACAAAGGGGGAGAAGGAGTTGTGGCTGTTTCTCTAACCCTTTTGTAGATTTCATCCCTTCTTTGATTGAGGGGGAACACAAATTAAGGGGGGCGTTGAATAGAGAAACTTGTGTGGAGCAAAAATTTTCAAGTACTAGTTGTCATCATCAAAAAGGGGGAGATTGTGAAGTCAAGCTTCCTTCAAACATTCCTGTTTCGATGACGACAACAATATATGCTCAAGTATAGATGCGCAAAAAGAAACGATCACTTATTTCAAGCTTCAAGTTTTATCCAACAATTGCTCAAGCATTGAAGTTCATCTTGGAGTGAAGCAAAGGTTGATTAAATATTGCTTAACATATTTATACAAGTGTTCTTATAGTCTGTCGTGATTGCATACATGTTTAGGCATTATAAGAATACCTTGCCATAAGTTTCATTCTTCAAAAATCTGTTTTTAGGCAAAATGTTTCAGTGTTAATCGATTAAGGCTTTTCATTAATCGACTAACAGGTTAAAATTTTAAATATTTTTTGCACGTTACAGTGTGTTAATCGATTAAGGGATTATGTTAATCGATTAATACTGTTCAGATTTCCAAAAATATGCATCTTTTCATGGTATTCTTCCTTGCCTCAACATTTCTTTTCATGGCATTGTTTCATAGTATGATACCTCTATAGAAAGGTATTTTGTGCATTATATAAATAATTCTTTTTCAGATTTAGAATTTACCTCCAACATTTTTCATAATCAAAATTACTCATATTCTCAATCTTTCAAATACTTTGTCATAGTGTTCATTACAAACTTTTTGAGAGAAACTCTTTATCATTTTTCAGAAACATCATTCTAGTTTCATCTCATCTATAAGAACACTTGTATATCTATTGTGAGTGATATTTTTCAAGGAGAAGATCAATATTCATATTGATAAATATTCACATTGTTACTTATACAAAATTTAGATTTACTACAACTTATTTTTAGGATTATTAAAGATAAGTGTATACGGTTTTCCTTGTTATCCGGATTGTGGATACAAGAGGTCCTTATATGAGATATTCATTCTTGGTAGGACTTTAAAATTGTGTAAATCCAAGAAGGATGTTCTTAGTTGTTAGAATTGTCTTGGATAAGAAATCTAACATTGATAGTAAAATACTCTTTCATGTTGAAAGGGGAGTGGAGTACTCTCGGATTGTGAGGGGAACCACTATATATCGTTGTCTTTTACTTTCCGCATTTATTGCCTTTCATCACCTAGAAGCACTTAAGAAAGTAAAAATACAAGAATCATCAAAAACCGGAAAAAGTGTCTAAGAACCTTCATTATCTTAGCCTTTACAGCTTATTGATATTTCATTTGTTCATGTTTCCATTTGTTTCAATTGTAACTTTATGCAAATAATCGTCGTAGTTATTTATTTTTTTCATTTTCTTTGGGATTTGTAATTTACGCGAGTGATCATCGCGATGCTTTTGCTTTACCGCTTTCTTTATTTTCGTACTTTAATTCTGCCATATGATAATATTCGTTATTTGCATATTTTTTATCGTTAATTTCCGCCTTCCGAAGGATTAGGTCTAGACGTTTGACCGCCGAGTCAATAGTCCTAACCCTTGACCGTTTCAAAACCTTAATAGCCTAGATGTTCCGCCGTGGACGAAATTATCCTTTACCCTAGCTTTAGGTCAAAGAGTCGTTGTACTCTGTTTTAGGGTTTCCCGCCGTGGAACATTTAGTCAATCCTAATTTCAATTAACTATTTCAACGTAGAAATAGGAGTTTCAAGACTTCACGTAAGTGTTTCCTTAAGAAATGCTTACCCCCACTTTGAAACCTTGGCCACAGTCAAGACGTTTCTAACCTCCCTTTCAAGGGGAACTACAATTACTCTGATTCCATTCCGTATCCAGGATATGTAGGCACAAGATGCGAATCTTGCCGAGTAAACTTAGGACTAACCCTTAGGTCTTTTAAGTCACTCTATCCCTTAGCCCAGTCTATACTTTAAAACAAATAATAAAGCAAAAATAGCAAAAATAAACAAAAGGTTCCTGTAGAGTACTACAGAAGTTTATGGTTTTAGTACCTTCCCTAAGTTTAACCAACCCCTTACCTAGGTCTCTCCCCGCATTGTGTTTACGATGCAAAATTAGGTTTTCCTTTTTTTGATCTTTTCCTTCGGATAAATCAAAGTCGGTTGTGAATCAAAAATTGTGATTCAAACTAATTAATAGTTTGATATCCTATTTCCACCGCAACAAGTTATAATTGGCAAGCGGTGATATGATATACAATTGATGAGATAATATGTAAATAATATACCGCAATCATGGGTAGAAGTTTGAATTTGGATTTGAGTAATGATGTTAGAAATGGATTATGACAAAAAATGATCGATTAGTAATGGTGAAATGGAATTGATTTAGAGATTAAAAGTTAATTGTTTAAGAACATAGGAGCTTAATTTGAAAGTTGAATGAAAGGCTAAGGAAATCTTATTTTAATTTGTTTTTGGTTTTGATTAGAAAATTACTTAATTAAATCTAAATTGAATAGAAAATTGGAAATAATAGTTAAGTTTAAGTTAGAAAAGTTTATTTATTTAGTTAAAGTGGAAATTAGTAAACAAACTTAATTAACTAAAATTCTAAAAAAATTAGCTTATAAAAAAAAGGTTAACTAAATCAATTAGATTAAAAAAAACTCTTTTTTGGATTTTAAATACATATTTTTTAGGTTTTTTTTAATATATTATTAAGAAAAAGCGAAATTAAATTAAAGTCTAAATATATTTTTATTTTGTTATTTTTATAAATTGAAAAAAAGGTTAATTAAAACTAAAATTTTTGCTAATGAATTAAAGTTTAAAAAATTTAATTAAACTAACTTTAAATCAAAATAAAACCTAAAAAATTAATTATTTCTTTTTATTTTATTTTAAAATTCGTTTTTTATTAATTAATTATTAAAATTATTTTTCAGAATTTTAAAATTATTAAGTTAGTTGTTATTTATTAATAATTACAAAAAGATAACAAAACAAATAAAAATAAAATAAAATAAAAAAAGAAAGAAAAAAAACAAGGAAATGGGTCGGGCTGGGTGGTCAGGCCCCAGACCCGACCCGGTTCACATAATATAAAAAAGGGGCGACAAAACAAATTAGGGTTTTAACCCTAATTTGCCTCAGCCGTGGCGGATCCCTCATGGGGTCTTCTCTGGATTTTTCCATTCTCTCTTCTCTCTCTGTACCGTCTATTCTTCTTTTCTGCTCTTGCATGCAATGCTTCTTCTCTTTTTCTTGATTCTTTTTAATCTCTCATGGTCGTGATTTTCCTCTTTGATCTGAAACAAACAACAAACGATTATTATATTATTCTTACATTTTTTTTGTTGGAACTTTGTGATGTTTTGATTCAATGATGACGATGATGTCACGACCGTTTTTGGGATGGTTCGATTAGCCGATGATGATGGTTCTGAGGCTGTGGGTTTCTTTTTCGATTTGTGTTCATTTTTGATGTTGATATTCCGCGGATTCTTGTGACGGATTTGATGTTGAAATTTTATGATGATTTTCGTGAGAGTTTGCGGCCTTACGATGATTTTTTTCGTCCGAGTTTATGATGATGGATCTCCGTCTCCCCCTATATTCTTCTTATATATTTCTCTTCTGCGAAACATGTTTTTGATGGAGTAAAATCATTTTCCTTTTTCAGAGGAACATGTTTTAACATGTTTTTGAGCTTTTTCGGATTCATTTTCTCCGTTAACACAGCTGATTGCTGCTGTCGCAAATTTATTATTGATGATGGTGATGTTTGTTTCCATTTTCAAACATGTGGCTTTGATGGTGATCTGTGTGATTATTGTTGATGATTTTACTGTCATGTTGGGTTTTGATGATATCCGGATGTGTTATGGTTATTATTTTCTGAATGATGATATTTCTGATTTTGGAAATAATGTGGGTTGTTGGATTTAGATTTAATTGACTTATGATGATGATAAAATCTGTGATGATACGAGTTGGCATTGACGTTGGCTTTGATCCTGATTTTCAGATTTTCTTTGATATTTCTCTTGATGGCTGTTGGATTCGGATCTATTATGATGCTAAGAATATTCCAACTTCGGATTTTTGTTTGATGTTGGCTGGATTGCGTTTTTGTGGCTTGGCCCATTGGATGATTTTCGGATTTTTTTAAGGCCATGTTTGGAACAAAAAAATCATTTTTCGCGAAACCTTTTTCTCTCTCAGAACAAGAACAGAAATTGCCGGGTCTTGGGCCTGAGGTTGCTTGAAAAAAGGGGGGTTCGGTAGCATTCAATTGTTGCCCCTCCCGGACCCAATGATGACATTATTCTGAGGGTCCAAAATAATAATTAAAAATCACTTTTTTGAAATATTTGAACTTCTAATCATTTTCGATATTTTTGCGGGTTTCTAAAGATTCGGAAGTGGAGAATTCGAAAGCTTGAAGTCGTAATTTAGAAACTTAAGAAAAAATTGTAACTTGAATTCCACGAACATGTAACCTTGTAATTCTTATAGTGGAAATTGGATTTGAAAAATATATATAAATTCACATCTTCGATAAAATATGAATTTAATTTTCCCGAATTTAGATTCAAACCAACTCTCGTTACGAACAAACTTTAAACTTGCAATTCGCCTTTGAAACACGTGAAAACTCAGAATCATTTTAAAATCGGATAATGCCTAAAATGAATCGGACACAACCAGTGACTTGGCTCAAACTGTGCTTGAAAATTAACTCGTGACCGGCTTAAATATCCAGTGCGTAAAGACTTGACTTGTTCAGCTAAACTCTTTGGAAATAAATCTCGCACCGATTCAAATCCCAATATGTCCACACTTTAACGCTCACTAATCAAAATGGTTCATAATCGATAAAAAATCCAGCCTTTCTAACACACCTGCAAAATGAAACAAACTGGGCAAACCAGTTAGCGGTTAGTTAAAACGAAATACGGAACAAAATGAAATGCAAAAAGATCACGGCATCTAAAGGTAAAATTTAGGGTATGACACCGTCCATGTAAACCTCGAACATGTCTCTGATCTCGCCCCGGAAGACTTATCATCCCTTGGTAGGTCGCGCCAGCGCTTTTCAAACCGAAGGGCATTACGTTGTAGTAATAGTTTCCCGACTCGGTCATGAAAGTCGTATATTACTTGTCGGCTTTTGCCATGAGGATTGTATTATATCCCGAGTATACGTCCATGAACGATAGTATTTTGAAACCTGCAGAATTGTCGACCAGTTTGTCGATGTTAGGCAATGGATATGCATCTTTAGGGCATGTCCGATAAAGATCGGTATAATCAACTCACATTCTCCATTTTCCATTATTCTTTTTAATGAGTACAACATTGGATAGCCAGGTTATGTATTGAGCTTCTGAAAATAAAATTCGCCTCTAAGAGGTCTTTTACAACCTTTCTAGCAGCCTCCGCTTTCTCAGGAGACTGCTTATGCCTATGTTGTACTACAACTCTAGCGGATGGATCTATTGTGAGTTGGTGGCAGACCACATATGCGTCAAACCTGGGCATCTCTACGGCGTTCCACGTGAAGAGGTCAACGTTCTCCCAGAGGCAGGCCTTCAACTGCTTCTGCGCCAGGTCGGGGATCCCAGTTCTGATCTTCACGCTCCTGTCGGGACCGTCGCTGATCCTGATGAGTTTGAACTCCCCATCTGCAATAGGGCGCATTGGATGAAGCGGATGCCGGTTGTTGGCTGGCGGCGCGTCTTCCGGTATGTCGCTTTGCTCTTGCTTGTTGGGGAAGCGGCTGTCGAGCTCGACAGAGTTGACGCAGGGGAGCGGCTTCTGTTCCCCAGTACGGGCTGGCTTTTCGGCATTCTTGGGCATGATATTGATTGAGTTAAGTCCCTTGATGGCTGCTTCGAAGCATCTTTTTGCCACTTCGATGTCTCCGTTGAGGGTGACTACTCGACCCCTAGTCGCGTAGTACTTCATCTTTAGGTGCACTGTGGATGGCACTGCAGTCAGCTCGGCTAGGGTCAACCTTCCTAGAATGCATTGGTATAGGAAGGAGCATTCTATCACCAAGAAGCGGACCTTGGCCTGTATCACGATCTCTTCAGACCCGAAGGTGACGAGGAGCTCCACGTACCCCCATGGTCGCGTGGTGGTACTGTTGTAACCCTGTAGGTCATAACCGATATACGACGTCAGATGACTCTCGTCGAGCTGGAGGGTGGTGAAGAGGTGGGCGTACATGAGGTCCACCGAGCTTCCTTGGTCAACGAGAATATGGAGGACATCAAAGTTAGCCATCTGAGCTCTGATCAGAAGGGGAATGTTGGAGTTAGGGGAGCCACCCGGCAGCTCTTCGAGGTAGGCGTACATGAGGTCCACCGAGCTTCCTTGGTCAACGAGAATATGGAGGACGTCAAAGTTAGCCATCTGAGCTCTGATCAGAAAGGGAATGTTGGAGTTGGGGGAGCCACCCGACAGCTCTTCGAGGTCGAAGGTGATCGGAATCGAGTTTCCTTTGAACTTCTCGAGTGTGGTGTTCTACTTTAAACTCTTATTGATCATCTCCTCAAATTTCCTCTTGACTGAGCCTACTGAGAGCTTATTGGGACCGCCACCATATATGACCATTGCGGCTGGGAAGTTCTTCCATGGATTGCAAGCGGATAATGTCGTGCCAGTCTCAAAGGGGAGGCAAAAGTCTTCTGGCCGAGAGATGCACAAGGCGACTTGCAGCCCGGTCTCGTCAGATGGAGGCAACACCTCCTCTTTGCCTCGCGAGTTTCATGTTGAGGGGCCTCGTTCCTTCTGGTGTATTGCTTTAAGTTCCCCTCCTTGATTAATATTTTGATTTCATCCTTGAGGTGTACGCAATCTTCCGTGACATATCCATGGCTCTGGTGGAACCGGCAGTACTTGGACTTGTCGATATTGGGCTTAGGGGGTGTTGGCTTCGGTAAACGGACACCACCTCGTTGGAACTCTGAGTTTATGCATTCAGTCAGAATACGCTTACAGAGAGCTGTGAGTATCGTGTACTAGGTGAAACGGCTAGTCGATCCCCTTTGTTCCTGGGAATCTCGGGGACTATCTTCTCTCCTTCTTTCTCTGCCTCATCGGGGTGTGGCATAGTATTCATGCTTGACATTTCTGGTGCTCTCCTGGTTCCACGAGTCGTGGGCGCAGTGGGTGGCCTATTTTTCCTCATACTTGATGTATGATTGGGCCCTACGAAGGAGGGTGTCCAGCATGTTAGGCCTTTCGATCCCAATGGCCTTGGCAAACTCAGTGCAAGGTTGTAGTCCTCGTTCGAGCAGATACTTCTTCATGTCGTCCGAGGTAAACACCTACACGGCCTCCCGGTTGAATCTCTCTATATAGTCCCAAAGAGATTCCTCCCTCCCTTGGATGATGACTTTCATGGATGCCTCTGTCTTTGAGTGTCGTTGGGAGGCGGTGAAATGCCTAGAGAAATGCCTCTTCAGCTCTGTCTAGGAGGTGATGTACTCGGGCTCGGGGCTTTTATACCATGCCATCTCCATTTCCTCAAGGTTGTGGGAAAGAGCCTGCACTTGATGGCTCCCGGATGTTCCTGTAGTCGAACATCACATTGATTCTTTCAATATGGTCGTCCGGATCGGCGGTACCGTCGTAGGTAGCCAGGATCATGGGCTTTTCCATCCTGGCGGAGAGAGGAGTCTCCGTGAGCGCCCTGGATAGTGGATTGTGGGGATCTTCCTCGTCACTTCTGATGGGTGATTGTGAGAGGGACGAGTCATACTGAGGGCTCCTGCGGCACAAAAGGCTCCTCAGGCGGCTCTTCGGCTTTCCAATATGCCCATTAGGTCTATTTCTCTTAGAAGCTGGGGAACATCGCTCCTTTCGGGGAGGAGATCGATCACGCTTCTGGGTGGCTACGGGTTGCGGTCATTCCAGTAGCGAACGACGCCCGACTTGTCTCGTACAGGGGCTCCGAGACACATCTTGTTGCGGCCTCCACGGGGAAGGTGAAAGACAAGTTTCTCGTTGTCATGGAGACGGGTTGCAAGAAACTGGGTGACAATGTCTCCGCAGGGGAGAGCGTGATTGCCGGTCTCTCTCCAACATTCTGATTCGCACGTCCTATTAGAAAATTATCAAGTTTGTCTGACCGATTGCCGCGAATAGACCCACCACAGTTGGATGGATGTTGACCAACGCAGGAATTGGTTGGAAGATAGTTGGGCTGTCAAAGTGTCAGGTGACATTGTAGGACACGTCATCGGGGGAGGGTGAAGCGATATCCCCGTCCCTGGCGTCTCCTTCCTCGATGTGAACGGTCATGTTGGGATTGTGATTATCAGTGTTGGTAAATAGGGTGAAGGCGATTTCATGGATGTTGTCATCATTGCATGGGCTAGTCATGATCAATAGAGGTTGATTATGCTTTCGTTCTTGGATTTCTTTCATAAGGAATAACAGGGAAGCAAGATTCCCATTGATGGCGCCACTGGTATTACTGGATCAAAATAGGATCAACAGCCAGCAACACGTCGTGAGCTCCTTAATTCGCCGGTGGTGGAGAAAAGGAGGGGGTGTACCTGCAAAGTACTCTGATGTCAAAGTAAGAGAAGAAGCAGAAAGAGCAAGTACAAAAAGTGTGTAGAGAATTGAATTTCTGACCCTCTAGTGAAATATGGTATTTATAATGTGCCCCTAGCGTTGGGCTAACGGTTACTTTGCACTAGGTTGGATTGTTAAGCCCAATACAAGTAATTGTCAGGGATTACGTGGCGTAGGTGTCGCGGTGAAATTCGGATACCAAACTATTGATTAGTTTGAATCTTTAATTCATTTTTGCAACCGAACTTTGATTTGTCCAAAGGAAGGGATAAAGATCGAAATTCCCATAATGCAATGCAAATGCAAGGTTTAGAGAGTTTTAGGTTTGGGGGCCGGTTAAACTTAGGGAAGGTACTAGCATCCTAAGTTTCTATAGTACTCTACAGGAACCTCTTGTTTTATGTTTGTTTATTGCTAAGTGTTTATCTGCTTAATGGTTGAAATACCCTAGTGGTTTATATCTAAGTATGCTCGATAAGATGTTGTATCTTATGCCTACATATCCTTACGGGAGAGGAATCAGAGTATATGTAGTTCCCCTAAAGGGTTTGAGGAGTTCTTTGACTGTGGTCAAAGTTCCTACGGGTTTAGGGTAGTTGGTTGATTGATTTTAGGAGAAGAGATACTTTATCATTTTAAGGGAGATATAACCGCCACAGGTTGTAGGAAAATAGTCTTTGCATCGTCTTAAGAAAAGGACTCAAGTACTCGGATTGTTTGACGAGTACGCCTCTATCTCTCTTAAGGCAAAGTCCCTACATGTCGATTGTATTGTTGTGGGATGGAGATTTTATCTCACTTAAGATGATTAACATCTTTCTCTAATGTGTTGGAGTAAATTGCATTGTGTTGTTTCTGTTTTGTCTAAGTTGTAAGATAAAAGACAAGGTCCTTCCTATGGGGTAGGATCTATCTTAACTGATCAACTTGAATGAGATCAAGGATCAAGGGGAGGATGATGCAAATGTGAATGCATACGCACGATTGTTGGGATCATGCGCAAATTCTTCCTTTGGACGGATGCAATTGCGAGAATGATAAATTGCGATAATATAAATGCTGAAGAATAAATTGCGGATAAAATAAACCATACACAAACGCATGAAAGCGCTGAAGTGTGTGAGAGTGGAAGTGTCGTGGTGTGCGCGATTAGATTGAGTTTTATGAAGTTGATTGATTAAGTTGATTTTGAGCGTGAGGTCGAATTGATTTTATATGAAGCTAATTAATTCGAGGGACTGATTTTAGAGGAATGTTGAATTGATTTTAAGAAAATAGTTGGATTAATTTTAGGAAGGAGTTTGCGTTAGATTTGTTTTAGCAAAATTGTTCATTATCTTATAAAAGTTAATTTACTTAAGAAAACAGTTTTCTAATATTAAAGGGTTTAACTATTATTAACGAGCGAAATACATTATTTAAGTTATGAAAATGATTTTTTTTAAATTATTTTTCTTCCTACTTAAGTTATTATAAAAGGGTTTTTTTTTTATAAATATAAGGGTCATTATTAAAGTTATTAAAAGGCCATGACGTGAGTTTTTTACAAATAAAAATAATTAACTATTTATTAATTGTGAAAAAAAGATCTTTATTATATAAAATTGCTTTAGTTATCAATTGAGTTATTTAAAAAGGTCTTTTTAGCATTATAATAGAATAAATTAATTACTAAACAAATTGGTTACTAAAGAGAGGTTTATTTATTTTAATAAAATGTCATATTTATATCATAAAAAGTTTATTAAATTGATTAAATAAAACTAAAATAATAGTTTGGAATAATTTGCTTAGAACAAACTAAATAAATAAATAAGGGTGACAATTAAATAAAAATAGGTTTTTATTAGTTTGTTTATTAATTAAAGGCGGATTAAGAGATTAAATAAATTGGTTAATTAAGGGTTAAGGTTTATTTAAAGTTTAAACAGTTAATTAGGGGGAGATTAAGGGTTTAATTAGGTTAAAGAGGTGGTTAGTGGGTGATATGTGGTGATGGTGATGATGGACCACGGTACTACCGTGGTCGTGCACACATACAGCTGTAACCTTTTGCAAGCAAACAACAGAAACAGAACAACACGAATGGAAGAAGAACGCGGCGAAAAGAAAAACCCTAATCCCTAGCGCACTCGATCTTCTCTCCTAATTCATCTCCCTTCCTTCCGGTTTCTCTCAACCTTTACCGTTCCTCTCTTCACTTTGCCACTTCTGAACCTGAAACACAAATAAAATTTGTCAAATTTTTAATAACTCAACATGGATCAATGGCTCACCGAGGGTTGGGGACGGCGAGGATTTGAATGACGAGACGGAAGCTTCGTTAGCTGAGATTCGCGGCGGTTTGCGATGGCTTCAGCGGTTGAAGAGATAATCTCCTTTTCCCTCAATCTCTTACTTTTAACGAATTTAGGTTTTCTCTTGTAATGGTTGTCGATTCCCCTTTCTCTTCTCACCCTCCTCTTTATATAGGCTTTAGTGGTTGAACTCGATTAAAGTTGTCTTTAATGTCTGATTTGGATTTCTGATTTGGTGATAGACAAGAATTCGAAATCTTTCCTCTTTCGTCGACAATCCCGTTTAATGCTCGTTAATGGAATTTTAATCTCTGAGTTGTGTATCAAATCTGTCTATATTATTTATCTGTCCAGATTCAATGTTTTTGAGGATTTAGATAGGATCTTTTCGAATCTTTTTCTTTCACACGGGTATATTCTTCTATTGATTTGCTAACTTGGATTTGGGCACTCTGACAGGTGTGGATAGCGGTGGGTTTGGGCTAAGGCAAAGCTAGCAGTCCAGGAGAAAGAAAAGTTCACATCTGATGCAAATTGGGGGTTTCTCACGTAGAGATGTTGGGGAATGAAGGGGTAGCAACCACAAGTGTACGTTGCTTCTTCGAACTCTATTCCTATTGTTTTCATCTCAATCTGATGGACGTCTACATTATTTCTTTCATGTATTGGACGAAGGTGTTGGGGAATTAGAGTATTGTGTCCTGGTTGTTTTGAAGTTGATGGAGGCAAAGGTGAATTACAATGGGGGTTATGTTTTCAAAGGGAACAAGCTTCTAAGCATCGACGGTTCGCAATTTTTCTGCTGGCAATGAGTGCACACGGTGAGCATAAGTGTTGGGTATGTTGACCAATGGCTGAATGGCCTGTTTAGCTATTGTTGGACCTCTGATAGTATCAGGATCGAAGAGTTCATGAAATGTTCTTTCTGCACTATATCCAGCAATTCATGCATCATTTCCATCTGCAAATAATATCAAGAGTTTGACAGCGACCGGTGGAGCATGGGGTCCTTCTGCTTTTGAAGAAAACCAATTATGTGCTACTTGGGTGCAAGAGGTCAAACAGTCTATGATTGTTATGTGGAGTAAGAGTCCCTCCAACACTGTCCAATTCCGCTTTAGCGGTGTCACCGACCAGTGGTAACTTTGAATTGCAACCTTTAACTTCTTCTCTTTATATGCAGGTTTTGTTTCATTGATGAATGACTAGGATCGAATAAGTAAACATGAAGCTACGGGGCAGCAGAGCAAAGGCATGTTAAGAGCTATGGTTATCACATTTCTTCAGACGTGTTATTTGTCACTGCCGCTGCAAATCCACACTTACTAATGTGTATGCAGAACTCCGGAGGAAGAAACTCAATGAGGTTGTCATTCCAACAATAGGGCCTCTTATTCATGTTATAGGCGACTGTTTCGACGGTAAAGTCTATCAATTGGGAAAATCATATTTATGATAGTTTTCCAATCCCTTCTAAATTAGGTAACCGCATCTGCTGTTGGTTTGTAGGCTGTTACTTTCTGCCATTGTTGTGTGAATCATATGTTTTCTGTTGATGAATGTGCATCGTGATGCTGTAGTTTGTAATGCGTCTTCTTCCATTTTGTAGGCAAGTGGTAGGCGTGTTTTTGGTTTAATCACAACTTGTTTCCACAACTTTACCAGCAATGTCGAGCGATCCCTGGGCGGACAATAACACTCTGGTGGCAAACACAAAGAAGGTTGCGTCAAGTTTTCTCCCAGCTTCAATTCTAAGCGACTTTGTTGATTGGGGCAATCCATCAAACATGTGGTGATCTCTTTCTCCTTCATCACACTTTTTTTCAAATGACATGTTCTTTCGACTGAAATGCGCTGGCCTCGCGAATAAGTGGTTTTGAACTGCGCTTTTCATTAATTGTCTTAGCAGGACGAAAAGTCTGGGTAAATAAGCTCTTTTATCATGTCTGTAGGTTTGGCGAGTTACGGGGATGGTCTACAAGATGCGAGCCCGTACGTGGATTATGCCCAAGCTGGTTCGGTATATAGAATCATTCTCTTCCTCGTGAAAACAATGAAGACACTAAGGTCGAACTTGTTGCGTCTTCTTCATCCACGGGTATCGACGAATATAGATTGGAGGAATACAAAGCATCTCTTGTGTTTTCCAAGGGGTACATCAAGAACCTCAGACCACTGAATAATGTGGCTTTTGACGTTAGCTTCTTCTCTCTTTTCTTGTTCTGTATTCAACATTGAGCATGCTAACGAAGTGAGCAGTCCAACTACCAAGTAAGCCACAGAAGAGTTGAAAAAGTATGTCGGAAGGCATTCCCAGTTGAGAAAACGAGTATGGCAACGTAAGCAGAACCTGAGCCAACCGGTTGGAAACACAACTAAACCAAGCATCATAAGCAGAACCGCCATGCCATAAGAAGTTGGTAACCTGGATTTTATGTCTTGCTTTTCCTTCATTTTTTCATTTCTTCATAGTTTCCGAATATTACCGTTTCCGCAACCTTATCTGATGTCTTCAAAAATGTCTATATTATTTCAAATCTTTTAGTTCCTTTGTGGTTTCATACGCTATTTGTTGTTGCTATTCTCTATAACAACTTGTGATTGTGTGGAGGGGAGCTTCGGATGCTGACTATGAATGCCTTCGAGCCATCAGATAGTAGACTAATCTAAAGTTACTCATCTGCACCCTCTTAAGCAAGCATGGTAAGGCATACTGATTGTCGATTTTGAAATGCGCGCTTAGGACCACAACTGCTCTTGCATAAGTCTTAGGCAACTTATTACGTACTGCAGGATTGAGACAGAGATGCAAGTTCCAAGCTGGTAAGTATTGTGATTATGCTCGGCATTCTCAATTTCCGTCAATATTTCTTTATCTCATGTGCTTGCGATTTGCAACAGTTCAAAACTGTGTCATAAGCAGGTAATCGGCATGGCCTATTTAATTACATTTGAAATGAGTTGGTCATATTGACCTTTTTGAATCCTAATTCCTTCTACCATGATGCAGGTTAATTGCGAACCCGATGGTGAACCTCTGTTCGAGCTGCCAATTTTGTGTTCAAATTGCTACAGCTTTGCAGCTTTTCTTGGAGATCATGTTCCATGGTTGAATCTTCTGAACCTTCCCTCGAAGGCTGGGAGGTAAAGGAATTGTTTGAACTTTGACAACATAGCCTAAGTCTGAAGCGAGACTGTTTCAAATTGAATCTCACGTCGAAACTCACCATGGTCTTCATGTAACACTTGATATTTTTATGTTCTGCAGGGAATTACCTTGTCGTAATCTGACTTGCAGCCGACGACCAAGAACCGTGCGTCATCGCCGCAGTTTGAAGCAAGAAGACTGTTTGGGAACTACTTGCACGAAGGCACCAAGTTATTTATGTTAGAACACTTGTTTGAATCACCAAATATTATGTATCCTGCCTTAAGATGGTTAATGATTTTGTCTGCTAGGAACTAATGTTACACAAATTTGATGGATAATTCCATGTGCCATCACGAACACTTATGTGTATTGTGTTCACTTGATCTTGAGAAATTGACATACCTTGCATTTTATTGTGTTTCTCTTATTTTACACGACATGTCAATAATAAAAACTAAATCATGGCAACCATGTGGTTATGCATGTTAGAACACAAATTGGTTCTTAATAATATATCTATGTTTTGATGATAACTAATATGAAATTTTGTATTTAAGAATTATATACTCTAAAATTTGCTTGAGAGTTTTTACTGCAGATAGTAAAGGAATTAACACTCCAGAAGCAAATCAGAACTGAACACAAGAAATTAGCTAGACTCTGAAGCGCCAGATGCACTCATTAGAAGATTCTGATTGCTGCCAACAGAAGATTCTGAGTGTAGCCTCCAGAAGATTCTGAAGCAGAAGCTCCAGAATGATCTGAAGTAGAAGCTCCAGAAGAATCTGAAGCAAGTCAGAAGCATCTGAAGCAAAGAAGAATGTTATATGAAGAGCTTTTCAAAGCATAGTTTCTACAGAAGATTCTGAAAGTACTAAAGCTGCCAGTACTGAAGTTCTGTCTCAAATATGCTCTGATATTTAACACGCTGAAAGCACACCTGCTGCAGAAGACTCTGATTCAGCAAGACTCTGATCATCATTAGAAGACTCTGACCCAATTAGACTCTGATGAACTTGCTGAAAACTGAAGAAGAAACATTCAAAGAATATATCCGTTGGAGTGAACCAAACGTCTCTTTCCTTATTTATGCTAGAAAGAACACAAACAAAAAGGATTTTTCTGTGCTTTCTTCTTCTAGGAAAGGTCACTTGATGTGAAGACAAAAAGGCTCAGACCTTTTGGACACTCTTCTCAACGTGAAGTCCACCTTGGATCAGCTGCCTATAAAAGCAAGACTCCACCAAATTCTTCAGTTGACGTTTGCATTGAAAACAAATCAAATATTCAAGCTCTCATACTTTCATATTCATTCTAAGAATTTATTTTATTGTTCTTAAACTTAAGAGAAATATCACAGTTGTGATAATAGCTTTTTAGAAGCAATTCTTACTCTTGTAATAGTTTTACATTGATTGTAAAAGGTTTCCTTAAGAGGATCCAGTTGGGATCAGTAGCTCTTAAGAAGACTAAGAACAGTTGTTCTTAGGTGTTACTATTGTAATCTGTTTGATAAAATAGTGGATTAAGTCCTTGATTGAGAAAGGCAAATCATTCTAGGAAGGGTGGACTGGAGTAGTTGAGTTCAACGAACCAGGATAAAAATACTTGAGTTTTTATTCTAAGTTTTAATCTTTAATACTTATTCAACCCCCTTCTAAGTATTATCTCACCTTCAGTTGGCATCAGAGCTCCGGTTCTGTGTGTGCTACCACTTAACAGTGACAGTAAAGATCTAGAGAGAAATACTTTGATATATATTTGGTTGTTACTATGACTGATAATACAATATCTAACATCAACAACAAATATGAAGAAAGGGACAGAATCAACACCAAACCCCCTATGTTTGATGGGGAGAAATTTGATTATTGGAAAGACAAAATTGAAAGTTTTTTCCTTGGATATGATGCTGATTTATGGGATCTAGTCATAGATGGATATGTTCATCCCACAGATGGGAATGGCAAGAAGATAGACAGAAAATCTATGACAGATGCTCAGAAGAAAGATTTTAGAAATCATCACAAGGCCAGAACAATATTGTTGAATGCAATATCTCATACTGAGTATGAAAAAATTACAAACAGGGAAACTGCATCTGACATGTTTGAATCCTTAAAGATGACTCATGAGGGAAACTCTCAAGTCAAGGAAACAAAGGCTCTGGCTCTGATCCAGAAGTATGAAGCCTTCAAGATGGAAGACTCTGAATCTGTTGAAGCTATGTTCTCCAGATTTCAGATCCTCACAGCTGGTCTAAAGGTTCTGGACAAGGGATACTCCACATCAGATCATGTAAAGAAAATCATCAGAAGTCTACCTACCAGATGGAGACCAATGGTGACTGCCTTGAAGATGGCTAAAGATCTGAACAAGATCTCTTTAGAAGAACTCATCAGTTCACTAAGGAGCCATGAAATTGAGCTTGAGGAAGATGAACCTCAGAAGAAAGATAAAGGTAAATCTATTGCTTTAAAATCTAATAAATCTGCTAAAGCTTTGCAGGTTATTGAAGAAAGCTCTGAAGGATCTTCTTCTGAAGAAGAATATGAATTATCCATGTTGTCCAGAATGATCAATAGACTCTGGAAGCACAAGGAAAAGAAGTTCAACAACTTCAGAAAAATCTGATCATAGAAAGGAATCTTCTGGGCACAGAAGATCTGGCAAGAAAGAAGTTATATGCTATGAGTGCAAAGAACCTGGGCATTACAAGAATGATTGCCCCAAACTTCAAAGAGAAAAACCCAAGAAGAAGTTTAACAAAAAGAAGAAGGTTCTGATGGCAACATGGGATGACTCAGATGAATCTGAATCATCTTCTGAATCAGAAGAAGAATGTGCTAATGTTGCACTGATGGCCAGCACAGAAGATCAGGAGGAAGGAACTTCAGGATATGAATCTGATTCTGAATCTGACTCTGACGCTGAAGAGGTAATGGCTAAACTTACTAAAGAAGAACTTATCAAAGTTTTATCAGAAGTTCTGAAAAGCTATAACAATATCAAACTCAAATACAAGAAGCTGAAAAGCAGTCTTGAATCTGAGATTGATCTTCTGAAGATAGAACTTGTTGAGCAAAAAGAAATTAATCTGAAAATCAAAAATGACTTGGAAATAACTCAACAAGAATCTGAATCTGAGACTAAGTCATGTGAAAACATTTTAGAAAAATATGACTCTAGCTTTCAGAGATTCCTTACTAAGAGCATAGACAGAAGCAAGATGGCTTCTATGATATATGGTGTTAGTGGGAACAACAAAAGAGGTATTGGATATGAATCTTCCTCTGGAAGTAATCCAAAATCTGTTGACAAAGTTTTCATCAAGAAGACACCTCTGTACTCTCAATTTAAGTTTGGTCACTTAAATGACATTAAACACACAAGCTCTGAGAAGAATACTTATGTGTTTAAACCCAAGGCAAGTCAGAATAAACATTATGTTGAAAAACAGAAGTTTAGACAAACCTACAAACCAACTAACACTAAAGGACCCAAGAAGATCTGGGTACCTAAAAGTAAAATAATTTTTGTTGCAGATGTTCTTAGCAGCAAGGTCAGAACGCCAATCATGGTACCTGGACTCTGGATGCTCACGACACATGACAGGAGAAAAGTCTATGTTCCAAAACCTGGAACTTAGATCTGGAGGTGATGTGAAGTTTGGAGGGAACCAGAAGGGCAAGATCATTGGATCTGGCACCATTGGAAATGGTAAACTTCCCTCTATTACTAATGTTTTACTTGTTGAAGGGTTAAAGCATAACTTATTGTCCATAAGTCAATTAAGTGACAATGGTTATGATATTAACTTTAATCAAAAATGTTGTAAAGCTATTAGTCAAAAGGATGGCTCTATCCTATTTAGTGGTAAGAGGAAAAACAACATTTATAAAATAAATCTTTCAGAACTTAAAGTTCAGAATGTTAAATGCATCTTGTCTGTTAATGAAGAGCAATGGGTCTGGCACAGAAGATTGGGCCATATTAATATGAGACGTATATCTCAGATTAATAAACTTAGTCTTGTCAGAGGACTCCCTAATCTGAAGTTCACTTCAGATGCTCTTTGTGAAGCATGCCAAAAAGGGAAGTTTTCAAAATCATCTTTTAAATCAAAAAATGTTGTTTCTACTTCCAGACCACTAGAATTACTTCATATTGATCTGTTTGGATCAGTGAAAACTGCATCCATCAGAGGCAAGAAGTATGGATTAGTCATTGTTGATGACTATAGTAGATGGACATGGGTAAAGTTCTTAAAGCAAAAGGATGAGTCACATTCTGTGTTCTTTGACTTCTGCAAGCAAGTCCAGAATGAAAAAGATTTCAAAATTATAAAAGTCAGAAGTGATCATGGTGATGAATTTGAAAATAAATATTTTGAAAAATATTTTAATGAAAATGGCATTGCTCATGATTTTTCCTGTCCTAGAACTCCACAACAAAATGGGGTTGTAGAGAGGAAAAATAGAACTCTGCAAGAAATGGCCAGAACCATGATCAATGACACAAATCAGGCAAAACACTTTTGGGCAGAAGCAATCAACACAGCCTGTTACATTCAGAACAGAGTGTCTGTAAGACCTCTTCTAGAGAAGACTCCATATGAACTGTGGAAGAACAAAAAGCCCAACATTTCATATTTTCATCCTTTTGGATGTATTTGCTATATGTTAAATTCTAAGGAAAATCTGAACAAGTTTGATTCCAAAGCACAGAAGTGTTTCATGCTTGGATATTCTGAACGCTCTAAAGGCTACAGAGTATACAACACTGAGACACAGATTGTGGAAGAATCTATTCATGTCAGATTTGATGATAAGCTTGGCAATAAAAAGCCAAAGCAGTCTGAAAACTCTGCAGATAGAGAAGTAGTCTTCATTGACTCTGAAGTCCTAGAGGCAGACAAAGCTCAAGTGAAGGAACCAGAAGCAACGCCAGATGCTATTCCTTTAACTTCTCAGATGAACAATCTAAACATTTCTGAAGAATCAACTGTTAGAGGATCATCATCCAGAATTAAAGCTTCTCATCCAGAGAATGTCATTATTGGAAAGAAGGATGATCCCATCAGAACAAGATCCTTTCTAAGATCATCTGAAGCATTATTATTTGGACTGGTATCAGAAATTGAACCATCTTCTGTAGATGAAGCTCTGCAAGACAATGATTGGATTATTGCCATGCAAGAAGAGTTGAATCAATTTACCAGAAATAATGTATGGGATTTAGTTCAAAGACCACAAGGATTCAATATAATTGGAATAAAATGGGTCTTCAGAAATAAGCTGAATGAGAAAGGAGAAGTTGAAAGAAATAAGGCAAGGCTTGTTGCTCAAGGGTACAGTCAACAAGAAGGTATTGATTACACTAAAACTTATTCTCCAGTGGCAAGGTTAGAATCTATACGCCTTCTTATTTCATTTGCTGCACAAAATAACATCACTCTGTATCAGATGGATGTTAAAAGTGCCTTTCTTAATGGTATTATAGAAGAAGAAGTTTATGTCCACCAACCTCCTGGTTTTGAAAATGAAAAATTTCCAGATCATGTTTTCAAATTAAAGAAATCTCTGTATGGTTTAAAACAAGCTCCCAGAGCTTGGTATGAGAGACTGAGCAATTTTCTTCTGGAGAAAAATTTCATCAGAGGCAAAGTGGACACAACACTCTTTTGTAAATCAATTAAGAAAGATCTTCTAATTTGTCAAATTTATGTGGATGATATAATATTTGGATCTACCAATACTATGCTGGGAAAGGAGTTTGCTACATGTATGCAGGCAGAATTTGAAATGAGCATGATGGGAGAACTCAGATTCTTTCTAGGAATCCAAGTCAATCAAACTCCAGAGTGCACTTACATACATCAGACCAAATATGTTAAAGAACTTCTGAAGAAATTTAACATGACTGATAGTAAGCTGGCAAAAACTCCCATGCATCCAACTAGCTCACTTGGCAAGGAAGAGGTAAGTAAGAAAGTAGACCAGAAGCTCTACAGAGGTATGATTGGATCCCTTCTTTATTTAACTGCTTCTAGACCTGACATATTGTTCAGTGTATGCTTGTGTGCTAGATTCCAATTAGATCCTAGAGAATCACACTTGACAGCTGTCAAGAGGATTCTAAGGTATCTGAAAGGTACTTCTAATGTGGGTTTGTGTTACAGAAAATCTGATGATTTTAAATTAGTTGGATTCTGTGATGCTGACTACGCTGGAGACAGAGTGGAAAGGAAAAGTACTTCTGGAAGTTGTCAATTTCTAGGAAGAAATCTAATCTCTTGGTACAGCAAGAAGCAACCCACAATTGCACTTTCAACCACATAGGCAGAATATATTGCTGCTGCTGGATGTAGCACGCAGATGCTCTGGATGAAAAGTCAGCTAGAAGATTATCAAATTTTTGAAAGTAACATTTCTATCTTTTGTGATAATACTTCTGCTATATGTTTGTCTAAAAACCCCATTTTACACTCTAAGGCAAAACATATAGAAATTAAGCATCATTTCATCAGAGACTATGTTCAGAAGGGAATCATAAATTTGGCCTTTGTTGATACAGATCATCAATGGGCAGATATTTTTACAAAACCCCTTGTTGAAGATAGATTCAAATTTATTCTGAAAAATATTGGTATGGATTTTTGTCCAGAATGATATTTGTCAGAAGCAAATTTTTACAGATGCAAAAATGCCTAATGCTCTGAAGTATTTCTTCTGACTGCTTATTTATTTTATTAATTTGGTTTTGTGAAACTCTGAACTAACAATCCTTAGAGGATCTGAACGTTGGTTAACGTTTCATTTCTCAAGAGAATTCAGAACACATGCAAGCAAACACGTGTCACTCCAATTCTGCAAAGGTGGCGTGTACACTACTGAAGAGACGTTTGAGGTGAAGTTTGAATAGTGAAAATCTTGATTTCCCCCCCCCCCCCCCCAATTTGTCAGAAGCAATAAATGCTTGAAATGATTTTTATTCTTTTCATTTAATGCTTTGTTCAAACGTGCAAAATCTGACTGTTTGTATGCCTACTTATTTTAGTATAAATACATGACCTCTCTTCACATTCACACTTTTCACATCTCAGAAATTTTATGCATTTTCATCTTCTCTTCTCTCTGCATAAAAACCCTAAGCGTGTGATAAAACCATCTTCAATGGCAACTTCATCATCAACTGCTGCACAGTTTCAATCTACAATGGTTGCAGTTACCTCTGCTAACATGGGTGTTACTCCTTATTCTCCACCAAAAAGAACATTGTTAACCCCTGTTGAAAAGCTGGAAGTTTTGTGTGAATCAATGGTGGAATTTGATTCACTTGCTGAGAATGGCTTTGAGTTTCGTTCAATCATAGGTGCTCAAGGATGGGTGAAATATTTTGATAGACTGTTTGGACCAGTTTACCCCCTTCTTGTGAAAGAGTTCTGGATCCATGCTTCAGTTTACCCTAAGTTTATCTTATCTTCTGTTCTGGGCAAAGAAATAATAATAACAGAGGATCTGATCAGAAAACTTATTGGCTATGAGGAAACAGATGGAGTTTCACACTTGCCAGCTGGGCGTGTGGATATGGATGAAGTGTATGAAGAAGTGATGGCTGCTGGACAAGCTTCTAACAAGTTCAAGGATCTGAAGCCTGACTACAAGATCAGGGCTAAGATCTTCATGGGATGCATTCATCATAGGAAGTCAACAAACTCTCTAGACTATGTCAATAATGAACAGCTTTATTTTATGTACTGCCTCAGTCAGAGCACCAAGGTAGATCTTCCATATATTCTCTTTATGCATCTTTAGAATCATATAAATGCCTCTAGAGAGTATGTGAAAGAAAAAGGACAGAAGATCAGAACCTAGATTCCTTTTGGAAGGTTAATCTCAGATCTTCTAACTGAGAATGGACTGGTTACTGCTCTGTACGCTGCTGGAGTTACAGAGGAATTAGAATTTATTATGGGAAAGCCTCTGAATGCCAAAAGTCTTCAGAGACTTAAAATAGTGGATGAACTCACAACAGCTCCCAAGAAGCTGAATATTTATGAACTGAGTAAGAAGAGAACTCCTATAGACGATTACCCTCTGTTCTATGTTGAAGAACCAAGGCACATTGTTGTAATGTATATTGATGAGTGCAAGAAAGAAGGAAAGCATGTTCCTGCAAACATTATAAAGCTAGCAAGACAACCACTGCCTGTTGCAGAAGAAGAAGAAGAACCACCAAGAAAGAGGACTCAACCAGAAGCAAAAGTTGCATCTGTTCAGAAGAAGATCAAGATTGCTGAGAAGCCACAGAAGCTTCTAAAGCGGAAAGAATCTGGAGACACTCCTTCTGTACCAGCTAAAAGAATCAAGATCAAAGGTACTAAATCTTCTGTATCTTCTGCAAATCTTGTTGTTTTAAATGATTCTAATATTAAGTCTATTCCAAAACCTCCCTCTACACAAAATACATCTGTTACTGCTCCATCTCATATTTCTACACCATTACCACAAAAATCTTCTACCCCAATTTCCATTTCACCACAAAAACAATCATCTGTTCCAACACCAATAACAACAAAAACATTTCAAACTCCAAAAGTCTCTATACCACAAACAATTCAACCAGAGGTTCCAACCAAACCATCTGTACCAGAAAAACGACCATCATAAAAATAACCCACAAAACAACAACAAACAACAAAACCATCTGCTCAACAAAACCCCTCTAAAAAACAAAAGCACCCTCAAGAAAAACAACCAAAAAAATAATCTGAAACCCTACCAGAAAAAGCCTCTGAACATCAACCACCATCAGATAATCAACCATCCCAATCATCTGAACCCATTGCATCTGTACCTGTTATTTCTGAACCTACAAAAATAACATATGTTCCAGTTTCATCTGAACCAATAACAATTTCATCTGATCCACCTACCTCAGAACACCAATCAAAACCCTCTGAAATTCCTTCAGAACCAACCAATTCTTCTGAACCCAACATTCCTGAGACAGAAGTTCTTGATGTCACACCATTAAAAACTGTGTTTCAAGTATCTTCTACCTCCTGCACACCAACCACCTCATCAAACTCTTCAGAATCTGACATTCACCCAGATTTTCTAATCTCTCCTTCTCAAAGAGATTCTGAAGTAAACCAACCAGAACCCACTGTATCATTAAAAGTTCCTATTTCAGATCCTATTCCCACACCTGCACCATCATCTGAAATACTGATTCCCAATTCTAACCCAACATCCAACCCAAGAACATCTATTTCCTGTGCACAAGTCTCATCACTGTTTCATAATCTTGCTTATGGTTTCAAACTCAAAGACTTTTATGACAGAGTTGAACCATCTGACCCTATCACCCCTCTGAAACCCAAGCTTACAATCACCTTACCATCTGTACTTCTCACCTACATTCAATCCATGACAGATGTAGGTTCATTAGCAACTATATCATATTCTGCTAAATCTGACAAGGCTGTTGCTTCAACTATACCAATTTCATCTGATAAAACTGTTGCTTCTGATGAACCTCCAAAATCTGCCTTCCAACCTTACTCCAATAAACCCTTTGATGTGGTTTCCTTTCACACCAGAGCCAGACCAAATCTATTAAATGCCTTAAACAGATCCAAAACAGAAAAAGCCCCTAAAATTCCTTTCATTCCATACTACCCTCCTCCTCTGATCTCCATTCAGAAATCCCTTTTTCCACCTACTCCCCAACCAAAACCAATAACACTGGAGACTCTGTTACATCCTAAGCCTAGACTTAATGTTAATCATTTATTTCAATCTTTTTTGCAAGAAATACAGTTGTATTTAGGTACTGTACAGAAGAAGTGTTCAACAACAATGGATGCACAAGAATCTGATGTCATCTGGAATGGATTCATCAACAGATTCAACTCTGTGGCCTCAAACTTGAAGAACATCTGTTCTGATGATGTGAAGCTCAGATTTGCTGAAGCTGCAAGAAATCTATTCTGGACTGTCAAGAGATCTGAACCTTTGCTCCTTACAGATGCTCCTCCACCTTCAGAAGAAACTACTGAACCTGCATCTGAAGATAATCCTTTGGCCATGACTCTGGTAGAATTTCCTTCTGGCTCCAATGCTCCAGACACTACAGATCCTATGGGAATTGACTCTGTTCAAGCTCCAGAAAATGTTCAACCTTCATCATCTGAGATTAAGAAAGAACATCCAGGTTTTGAGGATAAAATTGCTGCTTTGGAAGCTGGTCAATCAGAGATCAAGTCTTGGATGGCCAAACAGGATAAGAAATCTGAAGACATGACTGAGTGGATGTCAAAACAGGATCAGAAGAATGAAAAAATGGCTAAGTGGATGTCCAAGCAAGAGCAGTCCTCCTCTGAGATCACGGATCTATTGAAGATGCTTTTGTCAAAACACTCTTAGATTTTCATTTTTTTTTTCATTCTGATGTTTTTGCATCTGATGTTTGCTTATGTACTTTTTGATATATCTTCTGATGCATGTACTATTGATCTGAACTCATTGAATGAATCAAAGTTTTTCTCCACTGAATTATCTCATTTATTGTTTCCTTTTATTTGTCTTTTTAAAAGTTTTTACTTTTTGCTTATGACAAAAAAGGGGGAGAAAATATAGATCTGAACTGTTTAATTTAACTTCACCAGAATGAAACTTCAGACATATCTATTCTATCTAACATTTAATTTGAGCAATTCAGAACATTTGATAAGTACACTCTATAAAAGAGACTTTGAGTCCTTCAGATCATTTGACTATTATCAAACTCTGAATCTGAAATTTACAAGACATTCTGACCTTCAAATGTTAAAAGAACAATCAAGATCTAACTCTGAAAATTTTCTCAAGACAAAAGGGAAGTTTCTATTCCTTATTTATATTTAACTCAGGGGGAGATTCATCATCTCAGGGGGAGTTATAATGTTAATATTTTCAATTAAACACAATTTCTGATGTTTTTGTCATCATCAAAAAGGGGGAGATTGTTAGAACACAGATTGGTTCTTAATAATATCTCTATGTTTTGATGATAACTAATATGAAATTTTGTATTTAAGAATTATATACTCTAAAAGTTGCTTGAGAGTTTTTACTGCAGATAGTAAAGGAATTAACACTCCAGAAGCAAATCAGAACTGAACACAAGAAATTAGCTAGACTCTGAAGCGCCAGATGCACTCATTAGAAGATTCTGATTGCTGCCAACAGAAGATTCTGAGTGTAGCCTCCAGAAGATTCTAAAGTAGAAGCTCCAGAAGGATCTGAAGCAGAAGCTCCAGAAGAATCTGAAGCAAGTCAGAAGCATCTGAAGCAAAGAAGAATGTTGTATGAAGAGCTTTTCAAAGCATAGTTTCTACAGAAGATTCTGAAAGTACTAAAGCTGCCAGTACTGAAGTTCTGTCTCAAATATACTCTGATATTTAACACGCTGAAAGCACACCTGCTGCCGAAGACTCTGATTCAGCAAGACTCTGATCATCATTAGAAGACTCTGACCCAATTAGACTCTGATGAACTTGCTGAAAACTGAAGAAGAAACATTCAAAGAATATATCCGTTGGAGTGAACCAAACGTCTCTTTCTTTATTTATGCTAGACACAAGAACACAGACAAAAAGGATTTTTCTGTGCTTTCTTCTTCTAGGAAAGGTCACTTGATGTGAAGACAAAAAGGCATAGACCTTTTGGACACTCTTCTCAACGTGAAGTCCACCTTGGATCAGTTGCCTATAAAAGCAAGACTCCACCAAATTCTTCAGTTGACGTTTGCATTGAAAACAAATCAAATATTCAAGCTCTCATACTTTCATATTCATTCTAAGAATTTATTTCATTGTTCTTAAACTTAAGAGAAATATCACAATTGTGATAATAGCTTTTTAGAAGCAATTCTTACTCTTGTAATAGTTTTACATTGATTGTAAAAGGTTTCCTTAAGAGGATCTAGTTGGGATCAGTAGCTCTTGAGAAGACTAAAAACAATTGTTCTTAGGTGTTACTATTGTAATTTGTTTGATTAAATAGTGGATTAAGTCCTTGGTTGAGAAAGGCAAATCACTCTAGGAAGGGTGGACTGGAGTAGTTGAGTTCAACGAACGAGGATAAAAATACTTGAGTTTTTATTCTAAGTTTTAATCTTTAATACTTATTCAACCCCCCCCCCCCTCTAAGTATTATCTCACCTTCAATGCAAACGAGAATCTTCTTGATCAAACAAAGAGAAAACGGACCCCTCTTCTGACTAGTGTAGTAACAGCAAAATGATGATAATGTTCGCAGTGGCAATATTTAATTAAAAGTGGTTGACTCTCAAATGCCGTATGGTATCTCCCGAGGCTTTTAACATTCCCAAGTGTATTGCTCGTTGGCTAGTGGTTGATTTCTTAAAAAACAAGTTGCAATGCCTTCATAATCACCAAACTAATTAATTCCTTCCAATGGATTCGTAGCAAACCCCTCCTTCAAGAATTAGGGTGGGCATAAATTCTCGAAATCAATAACATGGACCTTAACTCATTCTCTTGGATTTAATCATACGAAAAAAAAGCAATTATACCAGGGCTCCTCTGAATAAGAAATCCTTGATAATTGTGACCATATTCATAACTCGCAGTAAGACACACCACTCTTTGAGGAAATCCTTGGATATAACCTGGAATCATAATTGGGCCTTCACAACATATTTAAGTATTGCTAGCTGAGAGAATCAGTACTTTATCTTCGAAATGTATGCACCTGCACAAACTTGTTAGTCACACACAAAAGTAAAAGATAGCATGAGAGAAAAGAAGTAAAACAAAGAGGTGAGATCTTAAGGTCAAAAATTAGGGTGCTACAGATGCCCCTATTTAAGTTACTTCTATCCGGAGATATGGAAATTTAGATTTTCGTCTCGACGCGATAGGAGGGACTTAAATACAAACACTGCACAAATTTTTGGCCTTAAGATGTAACTGAATGCTTATGATATGCAATGGTATGAAGTGATATGAAGTGCAAGACAGATGGTCCTGTGGAGACACGATGCCCCAGGGGAGAAGTTAGACACAGCATGCGAGAAACAGTGGAGCAATGGAAAGGATAGGCTCAACCAAGCGAGGCTCCACGTGGAAAGAGGCAACGAACGTTAACGGTGGATCACATACCACCAGGAAATATGGTGACCTTTATAATGGGCGAGAAACTTGAAATTGAAGGATAACTTGAAAATAGTAAAAAAAAATGTGTAAACCTTTCCACGCTTCAAGGTTTGTGTGCCGTTGAACGGGTCTCAGTTCTTTGAAATAAACTTCCCCGAGCGTGATAGTCTGGATGCCATGAGCTGGTCTCAGTTTCTTGAAATAAACCTCCCCGAGCGTCATAGTCTGAATGCCATGAGCTGGTCTCAGTTTCTTGAAATAAACCTCCCCGAGCGTCATAGGCTAGATGCCATGAGCTGGTCTCAGTTTCTTGAAATAAACCTCCCCGAGCGTCATAGGCTAGATGCCATGAGCTGGTCTCAGTTTCTTGAAATAAACCTCCCCGAGCGTCATAGTCTGGATGCCATGAGCTGGTCTCAGTTTCTGATGTAGAACCTCCCCGAGCGTCATAGTCTGGATGCCATGAGCTGGTCTCAATCTCTACTCGTAATGTTGAAAATTTTGCAGATTGTAGGATCATTGTAGTTTGTAATTGTTGTTGTAGACTGTAAAATGTAAATTGTTGTTGTCAATGTAGATGTAGTTCGTTGTAGCATTTTGATGTAATCTATAGATGTAAATGTAGAACTCTGGAGAAGTAATTTGTAAGTGTAATTGTAAATTGTAGATGTAATTTGTAAAACTTCACCGGGGATTGGTTGAATTGTAATGTATGTCTTCTCGAATGAAGGTAGGTCGATATGATAAACTTCCTCGACTTCTTCGGGGAGATGTCACTTGACGGAAGTAAACTTGTGTGATGAACTCACTGGGGAAGTCAATCCTGAGGAATGTCTTTGTTGTAATTGGAAAATATTTTATAAGCTCTCAAACAAAGAGAGATGCCTTGTAATGTTTTCGGTAAACTTCTCTGAAGGATTTATGAAGAGATGTCGTTCGGCGAATTGATAATGTTGAGGGACCCACTGAGGGTAAATGAACCGTCTTGTAGAAAAAAGTCGTTTGTCGTTTTGAATAAGATCCTGATCAAAATGAGTTGCTCAAATAAAGAGATAGATGTTCGAGAAAATCCTGTGATGCTGTTGTTGAAGAAGCGTCCTTCTATCCTTCCTGGGGAAAAGGGTGAGAAACAAATGCACACTTAATCCACGCTTAAAGATTGGAGTTGTCCATGATGTGATTGCCAAAGACCGAAATTCAATTCAGGAAGTAACTGAAGAGAAACTGTCAAGCAAGACTCAACCATTGAGGTATGAATTCAGATGGGATTATACTAAAATAACCATCTTCCACGAGGGTTGAACTTCATGGGGAAAATGAAACATTGTGCTTTTTTTGCCTAGGGTAGACGAATCTACGTGGAGGGATAAGGCACACCCAAACACCTAGGGATAATTATAGCCAAAGCGATAGAGCAAAACGAACACAAAGAATGCGGGAAAAAATGCACGTGCTATGCTGTCTACTTATATGTTATGCGTATGCTGACGGACTGGGAGAAGCGAAATAAACGCCTCACGCGAAAGGGTATTCGAGCAAAATCTCCACAGATCCCTTATCACCTGCGAAGAAAGTACTTCGAACAGAGGTAACCTTCGCGTCGGGATGAAATAAATATCCTTAGAGAAGCACATAATATTGTTGTTCTTCCATGGATGAAATAAACGTCCATGGTCATCCTTTTGTTATTCATATATCGAGTAAGACATAAAGTTTTTTTTTTGAAAAAGTTCAAGTCAAATCTGGATTTTGCTATCAAGAATAAACATTTTTGATAAGTGGAAAGCTTTTATTGAATGGTGGTCAGCAGAAAGGCGTGACCCCTAATATTACAATGTTGGAAAGTAATAGCGATTACATAAAGGGAATAATGTCCTGCTTCTCCTAAATTAATGTGAACTTCCCAGTTCTAAATAAAGTACTTCTTGACAGCGTCCGTATTAACAGGGCGAGTGATCTCTTCTCCGTCCATTGTTTCTAACATCAAAGCGCCTCCTGTCAAAACTTTTTTTACTACATATGGTCCATCATAATTCGGGGCCCATTTTCCTCTGACGTCGGTGAGGAAAGACTGAATCTTCTTAAGCACGAGGTCACCTTATTTGAATGCACGGGGTCAAACTTTCTTGTCAAATGCCCTCTTCATCTTCTATTGATACAACTGCCCATGGCATAGCGCAACCATCCTCTTTTCTTCGATTAAGTTCAACTGATCATATCTGTTCTGGCACCATTCAGCTTCTGATAACTTTGCCTCCACCAAAATCCTCATAGAAGGAATCTCAACTTCTATCGGGAGCACGACTTCCATACCATAGACAAGTGAAAATGGAGTTGCCCCAGTCGATGTGCGTACCATTGTACGATATCCATGTAAGGCGAATGGGAGCATCTCATGCCAATCTTTATAAGTAACCACCATTTTCTGAATGATCTTCTTAATGTTTTTGTTGGCGGCTTCAACGGCTCCATTCATCTTTGGTCTGTAAGGAGAAGAATTGTGATGCTCAATCTTGAATTCTTCACACAACTCTTTCATCATCTTGTTATTCAAATTGGAACCGTTGTCTGTAATAATTCTGCTTGGCACACCATATCGGCAAATAAGCTGATTCTTGATAAATTTGACAACCACATGTCGAGTTACATTAGCATAGGAAGCCGCCTCGACCCACTTGGTAAAATAATCAATGGATACTAAGATGAATCGGTGTCCATTAGATGCTTTCATCTCTATCATTCCAATCATATCAATTCCCAACATAGAGAACGGCCACGGGGATGAGATAACATTCAACAAAGTCGGAGGAACGTGAATTTTATCTGCGTAAATCTGACACTTGTGACACTTTCTAGCAAACTTGTAACAATCTGATTCCATTGTGATCCAATAATAACCAGCCCTTAAAAGCTTCTTAGCCATAGCATGTCCGTTGGCATGAGTGCCAAAATATCCTTCATGAATTTCCGACATCAACATATCCGCTTCATGTTTGTCAACACGTCTCAGCAAGATCATGTCAAGATTTCGTTTATACAACACGTTGTTACTCAAAAGAAAATTTCCAGCCAACCTTCTTAAAGTTTTCTTATCTTTGTTGGAAGCTCCCAAAGGGTATTCTTGAGTTCTGAGAAAAACCTCGATGTCGTAGTACCAGGGTTTGCCATTTTGACTTCTTCAACGGCAAAGATGTAGGCAGGTCTGTCGAGGCGCTTTACTTCAATCCGAGGACATTCGTTCCAAAAGTTCACCATAATCATGGAGGCCAAAGTTGCCAACGCATCTGCCATTCTGTTCTCATCACGGGGCATATGATGAAATTCGACCCTATCAAAGAACGGTAACAGTCTTCTAGCATAATCTCTGTATGGGACCAAATTATCATGTCGGGTTATCCACTCTCCAGTGATTTGGTTGATTACCACTACAGAATCACCAAACACATCTAAATTCTTAATTCTCAAATCGATTGCTTCTTCAAGACCCATAATGCATGCCTCGTACTCGGCCTCATTATTAGTACACTGGAATGTTAATTTGGAGGTAAATGGGAAGTGGGTCCCTTGAGGAGTCACAATAACAGCACCTATCCCTTTTCCATGAGCGTTGACAGCTCCATCGAAAAATAAACCCCATTGAGAACCTGGTTCTGGCCCTTCACCATGTACGGGTTCTTCACAATCTTTCATTTTTAAAAACATAACATCCTCATCTGGAAAATCATCGTTCGAGGGTTGGTGATCTAAAATGGGCTGGTGAGCCAGATGATCAGCCAAAACACTTCCTCTAACAGCTTTTTGAGTATGGTACTCGATATCATATTCATACAACAACATCTGGCATCTAGCAATTCTCCCAGTCAAAGCGGGCTTCTCAAAGATATACTTGATAGGATCCATCTTTGAAACTAACCAAGTAGTGTGATTCAACATATACTGGCGCAAACGCTTGGCGGCCCACGCTAAAGCGCAACAAGTCTTCTCTAACATAGTGTACCTTGTTTCACAATCAGTAAAATTCTTGCTTAAGTAATAAGTGACATGATCTTGCTTTCCTGTTTCATCTCGCTGACCGAGTACACAACCCATTGAATCTTATAAAATAGTCAAATACATAATCAAAGGTCGTCCTTCAACTGGAGGTATCAGGATAGGTGGTTCAAGCAAATACTCTTTGATACTATCAAAAGCCTTTTGACAGTCTTCAGTCCAAACATACCCTTGTTCTTTCCTCAGAAGCTTGAAAGTAGGTTTACATGTAGCGGTCATGTTGGATATAAACTTGGAGATATAGTTCAAACATCCCAAGAATCCTCTGACTTGTTTCTCGGTGGCGGGAGCTGGCATTTCCCAGATAGCTTTCACTTTGTCAGGGTCCACTTCAATCCCTTTTTGACTGACAATAAAACCCAATAATTTCTCTGATCATACTCCAAATGTGCATTTATTAGGGTTCAGACGGAGCTTGTATTCCCTCAACCAACCAAATAGCTTAGCCAGGTGTTTAACATGATCATCTTCGGTCTTCGACTTAGCTATCATATCATCCACATACACCTCGATCTCTTTGTGCATCATATCATGGAACAAAGTAGTCATAGCTCTCTGATATGTTGCCTCTGCATTCTTTAATCCAAACGGCATCACTTTGTAACAAAAGGTGCCCCAGGGCGTGATGAATGACGTCTTCTCTCTGTCCTCGGGAGCCATTCTAATCTGGTTGTAACCTGAAAAACCATCCATAAAGGAGAAAACCTCATATCTTGCGGTACTGTCAACCAATATGTCAATGTAAGGTAATGGGAAATCATCTTTCGGACTAGCTTTATTCAAATCTCTGTAGTCTACACACATACGAACCTTACCATCCTTCTTTGGAACAGGCACAATGTTAGCTAACCGTAGTAGATACTCGACAGTAATAAGGAAACCTGCATCAATCTGTTTCTGTACCTCTTCCTTAATCTTTAGAGCCATATCAGGTCGGGTTCTTCTAAGCTTCTGTTTTACTGGCGGGCACTCTGGCTTCAACGGTAAATGATGTTCGACTATAGTTGTGTCCAATCCGGGCATGTCTTGATATGACCAAGCAAACACATCGACAAACTCTTCAAGAAAATCAATCAGCTGTTTCTTCACATCGGGTTTGAGCAGAGCTCCAATTTTCACTTCTCTACGGATTTCTTCCGATCCCAAGTTGATTACTTCCACCGGCTCTTGATGAGGTTGGATAGCTTTCTCCTCTTTCTCAAGCAGTCTGGAAATTTCTTCTGGGATATCATCTTCTTCATCCTCAGCTTCATACACAGGAAACTCAAAATTCGGAGAAGGTAGTGGATCATTATTCCCAGGTTGTAATTTATGTAGCAATCTGCGCAAGTGATGTGATTTTTAATAAGTTTTTGTAAAGTGGAAAGTGTGTGTACGCGAGATGCTACTTATTATTTTCCAACATCGTGAATAAATATAAAACACAAATGAAAATGAAAGTAATTTATTGATGATAGCAAAACCAAAAAGACACGCCCAACAAAGTCACATTTGCCTTGGGAAGAGCAAAGGGAATTATTAAAAGTAAGCACTAATAAATGCAATTTTGCCTTGGGCAGAGCGAATTTTTTTTTAAAACAAATGCTTTACTTAGATATATGAATGGCAGTAGGGGCTTCAACCGCACTCCAATTCTTGACCACAACGCCTGGGGTCACAAAGTCTGGGATGTCCTCATCTGGATCTTCCTCGGTAACGGCATAAACTCCAAAGGTGTAGTCGAATTCATCTGAAACATAGCCTGGATCTTCCATATAGGGCTCGTAGTCCTCGTAAGGAATGGAGGACCTGGCAGAACCATCTGATATGTAGCCTTCAAGTTCATCCTCTAACACAACATTAATCTGAGAATGATGGACGACTCCTCCACTACGAAACACTTCATTGATCATCGGAAACCCTTGACCTTTGGTGGTTTGTTGAGCAGAACTGTTGGTGAAACCGAGACCTTCCTTATTTTTGTTCTCTGGCAAAGACAACACCTTTCCCCACATTGTCTAATGACCACTATTCACTACTCGCTGTGCGTCCTTGAATGATGACATGGATGCTTGAGATTTCTGGGCACCCTCGCCCACAATAGACAAAGCTTGAAATTGTGTGCCAACCTCTTCCTCAGCTTTGACATACGAGAATGATGACAAGTGACTCACCACCAAAGCCCTTTCTCCACAAACTGTAACTGTCTTCCCCTCAAAAGCATACTTTAATTTCTGATGTAGGGTGGACGTAACTGCCCCAGCTTCATGTATCCATGGCCTCCCTAGCAGACAGCTATAAGCGGCACGAATGTCCATGACTTGAAACGTGATCATAAAAGTTTGCAGCCCAATAGTCATTGGCAAATCCACCTCACCAATTACTGTTTTCTTTGACCCATCAAAAGCCTTGACGATAATATGACTTGGACTCATCGGTGGTCCCTGATAAGAGAGCTTGGATAGAGTAGTTCTAGGCATCACATTCAGAGAAGATCCAGTATCAACTAACACACTGGACAGAGAGTCATTTCCGCAGTTCACAGAAATATGTAAAGCCATGTTGTGTTTCCTTCCTTCTTCTGGGAGGTCATCTTCATTAAAACCCAGATTATCACATGAAGTAATACTGCCAATGATGTTATCAAATTGTTCCATAGTCACATCTTGTTCAACATACGCTTGTTCTAAAATTTTCTGGAGCGCTTCTCTATGAGCCTCAAAACTCATCAGCAGTTGAAACACAGAAATCTTAGATGGAGTTTGCAGGAGCTGATCTGCAAATTTATACTCACTCCTCTTGATCACTTTTAAACATTCATCTGAATTGGATAAATCAGATCCACCAGATTTCCCCACAATTGGATCCTTCGAGCTTGTCTGTTCTAATGAGACCTCTTTTTCTTTCGGTGGTGCAGTCGGGTAGACTCGACCACTTCTTGTTACTCTGCTGACATCTGCAATATTAACTATTGAGGGTACAGTGGGAAAAGGCACTTCTTTTACATTCTCCGACATTGTAGCGTTGTACCTGTAGGGGATAGCCTTATTGGAAGTATAAGGGACAGGTCCAGGCACATTGATTACCAAAGGAGTAACAGTTGGCTTCTTGCTATTGTAAACAATCTCTATACGTTCCACTTCCTTAAAGTGGGGTTCTATGACACAAACTTCTTCAGCCTCTTCATTTGAAACTTCCTGATCATCACTTTCCAAACAATCTTCAATCATATTGACAGAGGGCGAACCATGTGGTGGTAATGGATTCTTCTGTACATTAGGGTCAGAATCCCTAAAAGACAAGATTCCATTTTTAATGAGCCTCTGGACATCCATCTTCAAACCAAAACAACTCTCAATATCATGTCCTGGAGCACCCTGATGGTAAGGACAAAACTTGTCCGCCCTATAAGAAGGAGGAGGATTCACAGGAGCCAAAGGTGGAGCTCTTGTCTGAATGTGACCCTTTTTAATCAAAGCGGGGAACAAGTCAGCATATGTCATTGGGATCGGATCAAAATTTATTTTTCTATACATACGACCTTGATTGTTGGATGGCCGATTCTGCTGAGGGTACTGTGGACTTTGCTGAAGTTGGAGTTGTTGAGCAACGGGGGACTGAGGTTGCTGATATGGTTGCGGAGACTGTAGTTGATAAGCCGGAGCATTAAACACTGGTGATACCGCTGCAACTTGGTTTGGTGGCATGTACCTCTTTCTAAATTGTCCCTTTTGAATGGCATTTACACCTTGCTCTTTTTTCTTCACAAAACTACTCCCATACTTTTTAGGAGCACTTCCTTCTTTAGCCAATCTTCCTTCACGAACACCTTCTTCTAAGCGCATTCCCATATTGACCATTTCAGTAAAGTCGCTGGGTGCACTGGCTACCATCTTCTTATAAAAGAAAGGACCAAAGGTCTTCAGAAAAATTTTAGTCATTTCTTTCTCTTCTAACGGTGGTGTGACTTGCGCGGCTAACTCGCGCCAACGCTGAGCATATTCTTTGAAATTCTCCTTATCTTTTTGTGTCATTGCTCTCAACTGATCTCGGTCAGGCGCCATGTCCACATTGTACTTATACTGCTTGACAAAGGCTCCTCCTAGATCGTTGAAAGTTCGAATCTTCGTACTATCCAACCCCATATACCACTTGAGTGTGGCGCCTGTCAAATTGTCTTAAAAGTAGTGAATAAGTAGTTGATCATTATCAGTTTGGGCAGACATCTTCCTGGCGTACATAATAAGATGACTCTGAGGACAAGTGTTCCCCTTGTACTTTTCAAAATCAGAGACCTTAAACTTCGGTGGGACCTTGACATTTGGAACCAAGCACAGCTCAGAAGCACTCTTACCAAACAAATCCTTCCCACGAAGGGCTTTCAACTCTTTTTGCAATTCAAAAAATTGGTCTTGAAATCCGTCCCTCCTCTCTTCCAAGCCCACAGTTTCGGTTGGCGACCCATGTAAAATTGGTTCATCTAGAATATACGGAACAACGTTCACATGCAGAGACATGGTAGTCATCACAGCAGAAACTACAGGAGCAGCTTGAACAGTGGTTGCGACAGGGACCTCGGGAACAGGTGGACGATAACCAGCCGGAGTGAAATAAGGAGGCATCCCCCACGGGAAACCCGACGGTATGCTGTAGGCTACCTCAGCAATAGTAGACACCACTGGGATCGGTGCTGATACTACTTCGGATATAACAGTCCTTGGAACTTCTTGGTTGTTGATCGAGGCCTGATTGGACAAAGCTTCCACTAGACCATTCAACCTCTCCAAACTTTCTTTCATAACTGCAACTTCATCACGGAGCACTCTGTTCTCTTGTTCTAGTTAATCCATCTTCTGGCGTTGACTAGCTCGAGTGTTGTATCGGTGATTCAGCTTGTTCTGCGGAGATGAAGCAAGAGTGAGACCCTGGAATGCAAACGATGCTATGCTTATGCAAAATGCAAATGAGTATGAAACTTCAAGAAACTCAAATTATTTCGGTATTGTAACGTTGGAGAAAAACTTATTTTATTTTGATAATCGAAGCATTACAAAATGGAATACTCTTTTAAGAGTTTATTACATTGAACAAAAAGCAAAAGAGGGACTCGGAGATCTACTCCTTATGCTCTTTCTGCGCACGAAGCTCTTCTTCTAACTGACTGACACGTTCTTGTAACTCGGCCTTCTCATTGACGAGTCGATCGACACATTCCTTCCAGGCCATAGCTGCTGGGGGAGGATTATCACTGGTGACAGCTTTTGAAGAGGTGTGAGAGGAAAATAAATCCTCTCGCGCCTTTCTTTTCCTTGCAAGTTCTACTTCTGGCAGTCTCTAGGATTTCTCTCTCTACCTTGAGTATGAAAAACTTGTTCTTCCAAGCGGCCTTCATCTTTTGAGCCTCATCCAAAGCAGCCTTCAACTGATCTACTTTGCTCACGTCAAACCAATCTGGATCGTGAAAAGCCAATACCATAGGTTCATGGAAAGGGAACGGCATCTTGAGGTCGAGAGCTCTTTCGCGCACCCAATGTAGATATTCTTCAGAGGCAGCACAATTGGGGTATCCTAAAGCAGCTTTTCCCTCTTGTCTGGATCTTCTTCTTCCTTGAGAAAGATCCCTTCTAACAAAGTCTGGTCAGGTATTCCAATCATGGGGTGCCCAAATTGGAGGCGGGCCAGAGCAGGGTTGTAACTTATGCATCCTTCTCTCCCAATGAGTGGTATGTTAGTAAATCCTCCGATGTTATGGATCATACATATACCTCCATAGGTAGGATCGTACCACACAATGTTAGAGTGAGTAAGGGCCATAACTATCTCGGACCAATGAGGTGACTCTTCCTCTTCCCAAATAGACGGGTATCGAGTTAGGCGAGAAATGAACCATGAATACAGCAGAGCGGTACAATAAACGATATGTCCCCCTCCCTCGGCATTCTTTGAATGGATTGAGTAATATGTGTCAGCTAACAAAGTAGGGACTGTATTCTTGAGTATGAATAGTTTAATCGCATCCATGTCAACAAAATCATCGATCTTTGGGAACCAGAAAACCCCATAGACCAACAGAGCAAAGGTGGCTTCCACGATAAGTACTTCCTTTCTTTCAGCGTGGTAGCGGACTTTTTCAATCAAGAAGTCAGCAGGGAACCCAAAGACTCCTTCCTTGGAGGTTATGTGCGCTTGAACATCTGTCAAGCTGAGATGAGTAGCGTTGGCAATTTCTTGGTGACTGGGTGTGTCTTCTTGGCCGGTGAATACGGGACGGGCCGTTACGGGCATCCTCAGGAAATCAGAATACTCTTCCAGTGTCGGCATCAACTGGTAATCTGGAAAAGTGAAACAGTGGTACAACGGATCATAAAATTGAACGAGGGTCTCCAACAACCCTCCTTTCATCTTGAGTTCGAGAAAACGGAAGACCTCCCCATATTCTGCTGCAAAGGCGTAACGATTCTCGATTAGATCTGCTAGTTCTCTCAAGCTTTCAATGTTAGGGCTCTGAAAAGTGTACTCCAATGCTTCTCTTTTGAAATCCATGGTTACAATACCTGAGAAATAAAATTGAGTTTCTTGAAATGAATAAAGAAAGAATGTAATGCAAGATGAGTAGGACTTCACGGGATCCCAACTATTTATAAGCATTGTAGTAAGAGAAAATGTTTTTTATTAATTTTGAAACGGAATACAAATAATTGCTTTTAAAAGTCCCAAATAAAAGCTAAATAAAAGCTAGTAAAGACACTAAAGAAGTTTCGAATTCTGCTGCTTGAGTTGCTCTTCTAATTGCGTCTTCTCACGGATAAGGTTGTCCACAATTAGTTTCCAAATAGTGCATTATGGGTCGGAGAAAAATAAATCCTCCATGACTTTCCTCTTCTTGCAGGGGAGTAGCTCTTCATCCTTCAACTGTAGCTGTTTCTGAAGTTCATCCTTCTCCTTTCGAAGTTCAGCCTTCTGCTTCTGACATTCATCATTTTCTGCCATCGCTACATGGTACTTGTTCTTCCAGGATTCCAACTCATGTTGCGACTTCCTTAAGGCAACCTCTAACTTCTCGGCTTCAGACATAAAGACATAAGTGGGCTCTCTCCTTGGAGCTATAGGATCTTGACAGGAATATGGCATATTTAGCTTGATTGCCCTCTCTCTGACCCACCGAAGGTAGGGTTCCAAAGACACACAATTAAGCTTCCCAAGACTTTCTTTCCCTTTCTTGTGCAAGTGGTCCCATGCAACTAAAACCTTGTCTAGGAGTTCCTTGTTTTCCCTAAAGAAAATGTTCTCCACTTGGACACTCTTAGGTGGCTCCTTCAACAGAAATCCCAATTGTCGACGAGCTAAGACCGGATTGTAACTGATCCCTCCATTAAAACTGAGTAATGGTACATTAGCAAAGTCGCCACAACCATCAATAATTAAGGTTCCATCGTATGCTCGGTTGTACCAAATAATGTCTGAGTGAGTCAATGCCATAACTCTTGGAGACCAAAGCCCTCTATCGAGACTTAAAAAGGAAGTAGACCTCGGCAAGTGCGAAATAAACCACTTGTAGAGTAGGGGCACACATCAGGTGATCATTCCTCCACCATAGAAGTTTCAGAGATGTATAGAATGGTAAGCATTACCCAATAAAGTTGGTACTGGATTGTTCTTCAAAAAGATCTTAATTGCGTTGAGGTCGACGAACCCTTCAAAACATGGGAACAAAAACACCCCATAAATAAGTAAGGCAAAGATTGCCTCGAATGAAGTCTTGTTCGTATAATCGGCATAAAACATTGCTTTACTGATTAAGAACTTCGTAGTCAAACCAAAAACACCGCCTTTACTAATCAGATTTCCTTTGACATCGGATACCTTTAGATAAAGGGCCTTAGCAATTTCTCTTTCATCAGGGTCCTTTTCCAAGAAAGGGAAAGGAGACTCTTCTAAGATAGGTAGACCAACCAAAAAGGAGTATTCTTCCAATGTAGGTAGTAGTTGGAAGTCTGAAAACGTAAAACAGTGATATAGCGGATCATAGAACTGCAATAAAGTGGAAAGGAGTCCTTCGTCTACTTGGCGACTCAATAAGGATATCAGCTTCCCATACATTCTCTTGAACTTCTCTTGGTCTTCAATCAAGGTCACCAACTTCTTTAGGTCATCCAACTTGGTACTTTTAAAAGTGTATTTCAAAGTGTGTCTTCTATTAGGATCCATAATACCCTACAATGTTCATAAACAAAGGTAAATCCCATGAAGTCCAATGCGGTATGATGCTTTATGAATGCAACAAACACAAGTAGGCACATAGAAACATAAGGATAAACAAACAAAGGGGACCCTAGGTTTACAACGAGCATGGGGCAAAGGTATACCCATTCCCAAAGGATTTGGACTAAAGGTTGATTGTACCTGCAGAACAAGGTTCTAATGAGGTTCCCAAAGTCATTAGCCCATCTTTCGGATATTATCAACTTCCCAAGTACTCGGGGGTTAATAATATTCTCAAGAGAACTTCTTTCGAGTGTAGCATCGCGTAGCACTATTTCAGGGGTACCCCCTCATAGCCCCGCACTACATCCTAATAAAGGTCAAAGTGGGGTTAAGGTAACTACGGTCCTTAATATCATAGGCTCCAACATCGAATATAGTGCATGTTTTCACGATTAAAGACTCGTTCAACAATACATCTTTCGAGAGGGCCTCAATTGAGTGTGATTTTCAAGTCAACTTGGTCGGGATTCCACCCCCTATAAGCCTCTTTGAACATATCACTATCCTATCTTTAAGTTCACTCAAGTCCGGGTGTAGGACTTTATCTCACCACTCAAAAGTATCAACCCAAGAACACAAACAAATAAGCAAGTAAACAAATAAGCAAATATAAGCAAATATAAACATAAAGAAAACAAATTAGGGAAACCCACTGAGAGTCCCCAGTGAAGTCGCCATTTCTGTCGCGGTGAAATTCGGATACCAAACTATTGATTAGTTTGAATCTTTAATTCATTTTTGCAACCGAACTTTGATTTGTCCAAAGGAAGGGATAAAGATCGAAATTCCCATAATGCAATGCAAATGCAAGGTTTAGAGAGTTTTAGGTTCGGGGCCGGTTAAACTTAGGGAAGGTACTAGCATCCTAAGTTTCTGTAGTACTCTACAGGAACCTCTTGTTTTATGTTTTTTTATTGCTAAGTGTTTATCTGCTTAATGGTTGAAAGACCCTAGTGGTTTATATCTAAGTATGCTCGATAAGATGTCGCATCTTATGCCTACATATCCTTACGGGAGTGGAATCAGAGTATATGTAGTTCCCCTAAAGGATTTGAGGAGTTCTTTGACTATGATCAAAGTTCCTACGGGTTTAGGGTAGTTGGTTGATTGATTTTAGGAGAAGAGATGCTTTATCATTTTAGGGGAGATATAACCGCCACAGGTTGTAGGAAAATATTCTTTGCATCGTCTTAAGAAAAGGACTCAAGTACTCGGATTGTTTGACGAGTACGCCTCTATCTCTCTTAAGGCAAAGTCCCTACATGTCGATTGTATTGTTGTGGGGTGGAGATTTTATCTCACTTAAGATGATTAACATCTTTCTCTAATGTGTTGGAGTAAATTGTATTGTGTTGTTTGTGTTTTGTCTAAGTTGTAAGATAAAAGACAAGGTCCTTCCTATGGGGTAGGATCTATCTTAACTGATCAACTTGAATGGGATCAAGGATCAAGAGGAGGATGATGCAAATGTGAATGCATACGCACGATTGTTGGGATCATGCGCAGATTCTTCCTTTGGACGGATGCAATTGCGAGAATAATAAATTGCGATAATATAAATGCTGAAGAATAAATTGCGGATAAAATAAACCATACACAAACGCATGAAAGCGCTGAAGTGTGTGAGAGTGGAAGTGTCGTGGTGTGCGCGATTAGATTGAGTTTTACGAAGTTGATTGATTAAGTTGATTTTGAGCGTGAGGTCGAATTGATTTTATATGAAGCGAATTAATTCGAGGGATTGATTTCAGAGGAATGTTGAATTGATTTTAAGAAAATAGTTGGATTAATTTTAGGAAGGAGTTTGCGTTAGATTTGTTTTAGCAAAATTGTTCATTATCTTATAAAAGTTAATTTACTTAAGAAAACAGTTTTCTAATATTAAAGGGTTTAACTATTATTAACGAGCGAAATACATTATTTAAGTTATGAAAATGATTTTTTTTAAAGTATTTTTCTTCCTACTTAAGTTATTATAAAAGGGTTTTTTTGTTTTTGTTTTATAAATATAAGGGTCATTATTAAAGTTATTAAAAGGCCATGACGTGAGTTTTTTACAAATAAAAATAATTAACTATTTATTAATTGCGAAAAAAGGGTTTTTATTATATAAAATTGCTTTAGTCATCAATTGAGTTATTTAAAAAGGTCTTTTTAGCATTATAATAGAATAAATTAATTATTAAACAAATTGGTTACTAAAGAGAGGTTTATTTATTTTAATAAAATGTCATATTTATATCATAAAAAGTTTATTAAATTGATTAAATAAAACTAAAATAATAGTTTGGAATAATTTGCTTAGAACAAACTAAATAAATAAATAAGGGTGACAATTAAATAAAAATAGGTTTTTATTAGTTTGTTTATTAATTAAAGGCGGATTAAGAGATTAAATAAATTGGTTAATTAAGGGTTAAGGTTTAGTTAAAGTTTAAACGGATAATTAGGGGGAGATTAAGGGTTTAATTAGGTTAAAGAGGTGGTTAGTGGGTGATATGTGGTGATGGTGATGATGGACCACGGTACTACCGTGGTCGTGCACACATACAGTTGTAACCTTTTGCAAGCAAACAACAGAAACAGAACAACACGAATGGAAGAAGAACGTGGCGAAAAGAAAAACCCTAATCCCTAGCGCACTCGATCTTCTCTCCTAATTCATCTCCCTTCCTTCCGGTTTCTCTCAACCTTTACCGTTCCTCTCTTCACTTTGCCACTTCTGAACCTGAAACACAAACAAAATTTGTCAAATGTTTAATAACTCAACATGGATCGATGGCTCACCAAGGGTTGGGGACGACGAGGATTTGAATGACGAGACGGAAGCTTCGTTAGCTGAGATTCGCGGCGGTTTGCGACAGCTTCAGCGGTTGAAGAGATAATCTCCTTTTCCCTCAATCTCTTACTTTTAACGAATTTAGGTTTTCTCTTGTAATGGTTGTCGATTCCCCTTTCTCTTCCCACCCTCCTCTTTATATAGGCTTCAGTGGTTGAACTCGATTAAAGTTGTCTTTAATGTCTGATTTGGATTTCCGATTTGGTGATAGACAAGAATTCGAAATCTTTCCTCTTTCGTCCCCAATCTTGTTTAATGCTTGTTAATGGAATTTTAATCTCTGAGTTGTGTATCAAATCTGTCTATATTATTTATCCGTCCAGATTTAATGTTTTTGAGGATTTGGATAGAATCTTTTCGAATCTTTTTCTTTCACATGGGTATATTCTTCTATTGATTTGCTAACTTGGATTTGGGTACTCTGACAGGTGTGGATAGCGGTGGGTTTGGGCTAAGGCAAAGCTAGAAGCCCAGGAGAAAGAAAAGTTCACATCTGATGCAAATGGGGGGTTTCTCACAGAGAGATGTTGGGGAATGAAGGGGTAGCAACCACAAGTGTATGTTGCTTCTTCGAACTCTATTCCTATTGTTTTCATCTCAATCTGATGGACGTCTACATTATTTCTTTCATGTATTGGATGAAGGTGTTGGGGAATTAGAGTATTGTGTCCTGGCTGTTTTGAAGTTGATGGAGGAAAAGGTGAATTACAATGGGGGTTATGTTTTCAAAGGGAACAAGCTTCTAAGTATCGACGATTCGCAATTTTGCTGCTGGCAATGAGTGCACACAGTGAGCATAAGTGTTGGGTATGTTGACCAATGGCTGAATGGTCTGTTTAGCTATTGTTGGACCTCTGATAGTATCAAGATCGAAGAGTTCATGAAATGTTCTTTCTGCACTATTGTTGCACCCTAAAATTTGACCAACCGGTTCCCTATCTGGTTTATGTTTCGATACATTTTGCATTCGTATTCGCATACGGCATGCATTGCATTTTTATCAATCGAGATTGATTTTTATCAGGATTAGAGCCCCTGGCGTTTCAGGCAGTACAGGCCAGTCAAAATGAAAGTCTATTGAGAATTGGTGCTCATCTCCCGTGTTTTCAGATCATTTCGGTGTCCGGGTTTCGCTACGGTTGCGTAATTGGGTTTTAATCGGTTTAATCGGCTTCCTGGCATTTTAGGATTTTTCTGTCATTTTTCTGGATTTTTTAGTGCATTTAATGGATTTTTCTGGATTTAATAGAATTTTTTTTAATCTTTTTTAGAGTTTAAGTAAATTTTCTTTTCATTTTTAGAAATTAATAGTTTTTTTAAAAAAAAAAGATTTTTAGATATTATGGTTTTTTAATAAATTTTAGACATTATTTTCTTTTATTAGTTTTAATAGATAAATAGATTTTTTTCTTTTAAAAGAGTAGAAAAAAAATAATAATAGATAGTGTTTTTTTTAGATTAGAGTATTATTGTGTAAAAAAAGAATTAATAGAATAAAAAGATAATAATAGAGATTAATGTTTTTTAGATTTTTTTGATTTTTATTTTTTCAGAATTAATTAGGATTTTAAAAAAAAAAGATATTTTTTAGATTAAATAGTAGTTTTTTAGATTTTTTAGATTTAATTAGATTTTTATTTTTTATTTTTCGTTTTAGATATTAATTAGGGTTAATTTTAGGGTTAATTAGGGTTTAATAGACTTTAATTAGGTTTTAGTGTTAATTTTCGTTTTTAGATTAATTAGGGTTAATTTTTAGTTTAAATTTGTTTTAATCAGATTTTAATTTTGTTTAAGTCATCTTAATCCAGGTTTAAGCCAATTGGGCCCAATCAGTATCCAGAGTCCATTAAAGCCCAGAGTCAAAAGCCCAGTCCAACTCGCGCCAGGTGTCGTCCATATAAGCTCCCCACGTGTGCATTTTCAGACCCCACCTTTCCATTCCACGTTTCACACGCAGAGAGCACCACTTCATTCCCTTCGTCCACGCGTGTGCACCAGAGATTTCCACATCTCTGCCACGTGGCCACGCCACCGTCCTCCACCCACACTTTCCACTGCCACTTGTCCTTCTCCCTCTCCCCGCATGCACACACGTGTTCCCCGTCTCTCCCTCATCGGAACCCATGCAAACCGCCGGAGGAGGTTGCCGGGAAAATCAAACCCAGCCGTAACCATCACCGACAGCCGTTTTTTTCACCGGAAAACTGCAAAACTTTAAAGAACATTCATCTTCCTCAGGATTCATCAACCAATCACCAACAACCCTCATCTCCTTCATCCGTCATGTTCATCTAAATTCCACCAGATTCTGCAACCATCGCTGGAAGATTCATGGCGTCCTTCATGATTTTCCAGAAATCAATAGATCCTCACCCGTTTTTTCCAGATTTCATCGAAGAATCTCAGATTTACGAACCTTCATCATTCATCCAACATTCATTGTTCATCATACTTCGTCCAAATCATCAGCGATCTTCGACGCATTCTCAAAGATCTCACCAGGATCTTCGTCATCCACATCAACGCCAATGAATCTTCAGATCTCTACAACGCATTTAAGAACGTTCATGAGATGTTCATCTCGTTTCCAGTTCCGTTCAAGATCTTCAACTTGTTCATAACTGTTCATCAGGATCTCCGTTCAGGTTCCCAGAAGTTCATCGGAGATGATGAACATTCATCAAAGCTCGTCAAACCACAAGAAGGCTCAAGAAGCATTCGTCCAAGTTCGCGAGCTATTCTGCAAATCTGCATCAGTTGTCAAGGAATATTGAAGAGTAACAAGAACATTCAACCGCCATCAACAGATTTCCAGAATCAGTTCATCAACCTTCATCGCATCCAGATCCAACGACTACGAACAAGCCACAGATCTTCACCAAACTCCATTGACAAAATTCCAAGACCTTCATCCGTTTTTCAGAAACTTAACGATCTTCAAACGAGCTCTCATCTTCAATATGCAAAATCGTTTCATCAGAGGATCCTTCAAACACCTTCAGATCTATAGATCTTCAGTTTACCTCAAGGGATACGAACGAGTTCCCTTCGTGAAATCTTCTTCAACAGCCATAATTTCAGATGAGGAGTCTTGTTTGAGGTCTGTGAGAGAAGATTTGAGAGAGGTTTGTTTGAGTCAGAGAAATAGGAGGGTGAGATTGGAGGTGACGCCGGAAGAAAGAGAGGTGAAGAGGAACGGAAGGAGACAGAGGAAGGAAGGTGAGACGAGAAACGGCGCAGTTGGATTAACAGTGTTCGAAGGAGAGAAGGGTGATTAGGGTTTCAGTGATTAGGGTTGGGCTACATGGCTGGTGGATTGGGCCTCAGGACCAAGTGGTGTTTTTTGCCCGTACCCTCCGTTTGCTTCTAAACCCCCCTCCCCTGGTTTGTACTTTGGGTTTGGGCCTAGTGCATTTTCTGTTTGCACCCCCAGTTTAGGGCCCAGAAGGAATAACAAGCGAACTGGACGCTTTTCGCACCCCCTTGGGTTATTTTGGTTGTTGTTTTTCTGAATTGGTGGACTGGGCCCAGCGCATTGCTGGGCGCACCCCCTCCTCGGCCCAGTTCTTTTCTCTGAGTGTATAGAACTACTGTTTCCACCCCCTGCTATATCATTTTAGTTGAATTTTCATTTTTATTTTGTTTGCATATGTTTTACAAATAAAATCATATAAAATCAGAAAATCATCATTTTAACATGGGACTTTTTCCCACATTTTGGTAATGGTTTCAAGAAAATTATAAGGAAATAAAAATATTATTTTAGGTTTTTTTTTCCATTTATGGTGATTTTTCAAACTTAATTGCTTTTATTTTCATGTTTGTTTGTACATACATTTTGATGAATTTTTTTTAGACATTTCTTTCCATATTTTGTTTCCATTCTTTTTATATTAGTTAGATTAGAAGATCAAGTTCCCCTTGGATTTATTTCACATTTTTGTGATTAAATCTTGTGTAGTTTTGATTACAAACCATTAGGTTAGTATAATTAGGGTTTAAATTCAATATAGGTGCATTCTAATATTTTCTTTTGGGGTTTTTAGCATGAATTAGGTTATGGAAAATATAGGGTATGTAGGGTAGATATATAAATCCCCTTAGAATAAATCTTAGGATTTTAAATGCTTTTTTACTATTTTTAGTGTATTTTGCAAATAGAATGATTGTATGGTGTTCCCACTTGGGGTTTATGTTTGTCTGTTTGGGTTTCTGGACTTTTATTTTGGGGTGTGGGTTTGGTTTGAGCTTGTGGAAGCATGAAGAATCAATGGAGAAGATTGAATACAAGGATCAAGGTTGAGGCATGAGGATTGCTTGGGATTGAAGGTGTTGATTGAAGACTTAGGAGAAATAGGATAAAATAGGAAGAGCTTAGAATAGACAAATTCTTCTGTCAAACATAGAGTGCATTGTTTGCCTCTATCCTATCCAATGACATAAAGTCCTCCTTGGGAAGCTCCATCTCTCCTTAGGAGGGATGAGTGGTAGGCCCAAGGGAGTAGAACTTTGAGGATACCCTTCATTTGCAATGTTAAAATCTTAGTGATTTCCTTTGGTTGTCATTGAGATTCTTAACATCATAACCTGATCTTAGTGATTGATTCTCCTTTGGAGGTGCTTGTGAAAGCTGGGTAAAGAGAAAGTTGAAGCTTATTGAGGTATAAGTTTGAGCTTGTTGAAGCTGGTTGCTTGTTGAAGCTGGGGTTTTGCTGCTTGTTGAAGTTGAAGTCAAGAGCTTGTTGAAGCTGGTTACTGGTTAAGTTTGAGCTTGTTGAAGCTAGTTGCTTGTTGAAGCTGGGGTTTTGCTGCTTGTTGAAGTTGAAGTCAGGAGCTTGTTGAAGTTGGTTAATGGTTAAGTTTGAGCTTGTTGAAGCTGGTTGCTTGTTGAAGTTGGGGTTTTGCTGCTTGTTGAAGTTGAAGTCAGGAGCTTGTTGAAGCTGGTTACTGGTTGGGGTTTGAGCTTGCTTAAGCTGGGAGCTTGTTGAAGTTGGTGTCCATTGAAGATTGAAAGTTTATTGGTACTTGAAGATAGGAGTTATTCATGAAGATGAAGGTTGTTGCTGTCAACTTTTTGCTGGTAAATCAATTGTTGCTGTCAGAGCTATTGCTTATGCTGTAGCTGTCAGAGCTGGTGCTGTTTGGACTGTTGCTGTAGGAGTTGTTGAGCTGTCAGGGTTGATTTTGGGGTTTTATTTTATTTGTTGTACTGTTTGTTAATCTTCCCCTTGGGTTTGAAGTGAAGTTGTTTCACTTTGCCTGTTGTTTCCTGCTGCATTCATGCATTTTACTGCTTTACTGTATGTATCTGTTTCTTTTGCCGTTTATCCCCTAGGATCTCTGTTTCTCTCTGCACAAGAGAGAAATATGATAGACATTAGGTTCTCACCCATGCATGACCACATTAGGGTAGATTTTGATTCCCTTTTTCAACCATAGGCTTTTTAGAGCTTCTTTCTCTTCTCATCTCAGAACAATTCAAGAATACGGTAATAAGGTTAATCGATATCGTACGTTACGAGCCTTAAGCTATTTGAGAAAAGGTTGCTGGAGGGTCACTCTTCAGTAATCTGATTGCTTAGTGTGTTACCCTTAGGGTGACATACGACGTAGTCACTCTCAAATCATAGTCTCTAGTGCGTCAGAGATTGCAAACACACTAAAAAACACTTCTTGCGTAAAAAGACTGAAAACCAATCAAAGTGTCATTTTTGTCCGCTTGGACCCATAATCAGGAGAAAATCTTTTTCAGAAGGATAAAAACAATCAAGACAGACTTGTGTCGTACGTGGCCCGAACTACGTTTGCTCTGATCTTTCATGCTGTATGAAAGTACGTAGGCATAGGATGCGATATCCTAGCGAGCAACCTTCCCCTCCTTTCCCGTAGATAGGCGAACTACGTTGACTCTGATTTCTCGTTCCAGACGGGAATACGTAGGCATAAAGTGCGATACTTTGCCGAGTCATTTTATTTTCTTTTAACCCCAGACCTGTAGAGTAGATAGAATAACAATCCGTACCAGAAAACAAGCGTGGATCCCGTCGAGTACGACGGACGTGAGGGGTGCTAATACCTTCCCCTTACGTAACCGACTCCCGAATCCAGGATTTGGTTGCGATGACCATTCATTTCCCGTCTTTGCGGTAGGTTTACTTCGAGCGTTTCCTTTCCCTCCGTTGGGATAAATAACGCACGGTGGCGACTCTTCTGTTCAGCCGGCGCCGATTTTCGCAGTAGCGACAGCTGGCGACTCTGCTGGGGAATTCAACGGTTCCCTACGCGAGTCAATCCTAACGCTTGTTTTCCCGTCATGGGTGTTGTATAGATTTACTGTTCTGTCTTTACTTTCCGCATTTTATTATCAGCTTTATATTGTTATTGCTGTCGTGGGAAGGGGGTAATCTGTTGAGAGATAAGCCAGACCTTGGCTTGAGGTTACACATAGATTTAGAGAGAGAGTAGTGGTTAGCCTGCTTGCTTAGCTCGCACCAGCTAGCCGCGAAATCTCACTCGGACGAGATTCTCTTTGATGCTTCTTGCCTGGCCCTTAGGGCTCGACAAGTTGTCTGACCCGAGGATTGTCGACTCCGGGAACCTATCAATTGGAAGTTGGCTGAGGAGGGCCTCTTCAAGACGTGATGATGCCACACCTTCTGGGTATCGTGTCATCAGTCTTGAAAGTCTGTGACGCCCACGACCACATAGGATGTCGTACCTTGTGTCAGTTATTAGGACACCTACCTATGAGAGGGGTTGGGACATGCAGGTAACTTGACCTCCAGATTACCGGTTTTCTTGATTAAGGTTCAGTGGTATTTGAGGACAGTGTTATTAGGTCTGTCAGAGACCAGGTTGGAGCATCGTGGATGGTGTTGAGCAGATTGTGGGTCTATTTGAGGCCAATATTGTGGATTGAGCTTCTCAGCCAGGGGTTGTGAGCCCGTATTTGCTGCATATTGCAGTGCATTTGCATGAACATGTTTGCATCATATTGCATATCATTCTCCAGCTAGCCAGAGCTCTTATCCAACCATTGCTTTGATTCTGATGGTAATTCTCCAGTGATTGGTCTGAGCAAGTTTCGATTGGTAGAAGACGACCAAGGGGTTGAAATAGATTGGGGCAGAATTGAGCAGTGAAGTCAGTTGAAGGTTGTTGGTAGCTATGTCAGAGAGCAAATTCCGGTTTGTTGATGCCTTGTCAGGGTTCACTGCGACGTCCAATCCTTTGTATGGTTCCCTGCATGACGAAGACTTCCCGCAAGTGAACCACCTTACTGCATACCAGTTTGTGCAACCGCCCGTCAGGGACCGAGATCGACGTGAGCAGTTTGTTGTCAGCAATGAACGACCTCCTCTTATCAACAGTCAAGGTAGTGTCCCCCCTATGGCGAATATCCGAAGAGAGATCCCAGTAGCCAGGACTGTATACCCAAGAGCTCTTGAGTGTGATAGAAGACTCCAAGTGTTGGAAGAACAAGTGAAAGCCTTGAAGGTCAAAGATGTTGTTAACCTGAATGCTGCAGGCATGTGTTTGGTTCCTGGCCTAGTGTTGCCTTACAAGTTCAAAGCGCCGAGATTTGAGAAGTACAGAGGAGATAGCCGCCCGAAGCAACATTTGGTGATGTTCTGCCGAAGAATGACTTCGTTTGTGCAAAATGACAAATTGATGATTCATTGCTTCCAGGATAGTCTGACTGGGGCATCTTTGTGTTGGTATATGCAGTTAGAGAGTAATCAGGTTCGATCATGGGTGGATTTAGCCAGAGCTTTGCTGAAGTAGTACGATTATAATCTAGACATGGCTCCTAGTCGCATGCAGTTGCAAGAATTGTCTCAAAGGAACGATGAACCTTTCAGGAAGTATGTTCAGAGATGGAGAAAATTTGCTGCCAGAGCGAAGCCGCCGCTCCTAGATCGAGAGTTAATGAGCATGTTTATAAACTCCCTGGAGAGCCCGTACCTCGAAAGAATGCTTGGAGTTACGTCAAATTTTTCTGACTTGCTTTGGGGAACGCATTGAGCGTGCCATAAAAATAGGGAAAATTCAGATTATTTCAAACGGCCAGGCTAGTGAAACTGAATCTCTCTATAATTATCAGAATGAAGAAGGAGTTATGATCAATGCAATCATGCCAGATGTTGAGTATCCTCGAGATGGGTCATTGAAACCTGTTGGTTCTTCATCTTCTCAGAGATCAGTACCTCCTGTGTCTTGTTATGCTAGACAGGCAGTTGTGCCTGGGGCACCCTATCAGGAATGTTATGTCACTTCTCATGCAAATCAGTGAACTCGTGGCCGAGGTTATCAGAATCAGATCCAGAATCAGAACAGGCCTCGTAACAACTTGGAACGAAGGAATGCTCCTTCCCACCCAGTGCCTATGTCGTATAGCCAGTTGTTGCCGCCTTTGATCCAGAGTTCTTTAGTGGAACCGAAAGCTCTTAAGCCTGTTCTAGAGCCTTACCCTCCTGGGTACAATCCCCACGTTCGGTGTGGTTACCATGGCGGATCTCCAGGGCGCTCAACTGAAGATTGTGAAGCTTTTCGGGCAAATGTACAACAGTCGATCAACCAAGAGTGCATCTCCTTTCCAGAGGAAGTTGTGTTGGTTCATACCAACCTCTCAGCTATCTGAGCTCGCAGATTCAGAGGGTTTATGTTCGAGAAGCCAGTGGTCCAGACAGGCCGACACCCTCAGCTTTGGCAGTCCTTGGGCTGTTATCATTTGCATTTGTAGTTTCTTTTCTGTTAGTTACTACTTGCTGTTAACATTGTTTGTTTCGAATGGTAACATTGATAAAGTGACTATGCATTTTTCTGAAGTAATCATGTCGCTTTCGCTCATTTATTGCATTGCACTGACACTTGCATTTTATTTACTCCACTTTATCACTATGATTAGCAAAGATTGGAGGGAGGATGACGAAACTGAATACTCATAGCCGATGATCGTATGCCTTCAGATAAAACCTTGTCGATGACGTACAAGGCATTGTTTCAAATCCCCCCAACACTGGAGATATAAGGAGTTAGTCATTTGTTAACCACTTTGAGCCAGGAAGTAGAAGTTTTTTCGGACTTTTAAACCCTCACATCTTAACCCGGGGCAGGGTAGTTGTCAGTTAGCTTGACCGAGCATTCAAGTCTTACAGAGGAGTGTTGTCTTTCGAGGACCAATTATCGTTTAAGCCTTTCAAGAGGTCGCATCTCGCCAACCACAATGGTTAAACCTCACCAGTCAGGAGTAAGACAGTTACAACCCTTTCGGAGCAATCAAGACAACCAGTGTCACACGACTTTGTTCCAAAAGAAAGAAAAAGAAAGCCCGCTAAGTAAAAAGAAAAAGAAAAGATGGAAAGCTAATACTTAGGCAAAAATTAGGGCATCCCGCTGGACTTCAAAAGAAAAATCGAAAAAGAACTCAAAAGGAGTCAGTCCAGGCAAAAATTAAGGAATCAAAAGAATGAAAAGGAAAGATATCAATAGAAAAAAATTCCCCAGTGAAGTCACAAAGTCGTGTATACAGACACCGAAAACGAAAAAGGAGTAACTGTCACTCCGAAACCTTGTGAGTTCCTTAGCCATGGTCCTTACCATTCAACATGCCTCTCGAAGAGGCGAGCGCTCGAGCCAGGTTAGCTGAACTTTAGGATCGGAGATCATCACGTAGAAGGGGTGGGTACAAATCATGATTTGAGCCAAATATCCTTTGTTTCACGAACCGTGAACCCGACCACGATACAACCCTTAAAAGACCTAATTGAGGTAGGGTTTATTCTGAAAGCGCATTACGATAAGGTTGAGTAACCTGACTCCTTCCTGATTTGCTAATCATATCCTTGTTGTATTTTTCACTGATCGCATCAGCACTACGTTTGAAATCTGGTCCATTCGTCACTCACAATCAGGACACGTAAATGAGTGACAGCACAATTTTTTCAAAAATCTGCATAAACACTGCATTAAAATTACCATTCGGGATTAAACAATTTTACTTGCAGGTTAGTAGTTCGCAGGAAGGAAATTCCAACAGGGAATAATCAAACGGGACTGAATAATTCAGCAGTTTAGATCAGAATGGTGTATGTTGTGGAACCCTGTGAATCAGGGGCATTGACTTCCAGTTAGTTCAGAATCAATTAGTCTGAAGACAAGTCCCGAAGCATCAGTTGATCAGGGGCAGTTCACTTGAGAAGCAGTTGATCAGAAGAGAATCTTCTCGAGAGCCAATCAGGGGGCAGTTATCCCGAATGCTATGTTTGATCAGGGCAGGTTAAGTCGCTCAACGCTCATTCAGGGGCAAGTCACTATGTTGATAGTTGTTGAATTAAGGGAATCCTTTTGTCATGCAAACACCGGGGTGAGCCATCGCAAGGTCGTATTGTAGCAAGGTGCTTTCGGTTCAGAGTGGGTTTTTTCAAGAACCAGATTAAGGCAAAGTCATTGCAGACAGGGACATGCCATCCTAAGAGCGCATGGGTTATTCTTTATTCGAGAGGCATTCGATTCGAAGTATCTCGCTGAAGTTCGGAATATTGGGGCAGTTCATATCAACCGTCAGGGTACAGATTTTCAAACTATCCTACAGAGGTCCCAGCAGGCCGGGGTATAACAGAGGCGAAAGAATTGTTCTTCTCAGTGTCATCAGAGTTACTCAGAGCTACTTGAGCAGATTCAGCCAATCTTCAAGTTTGAGACAAATATCGGGAAATCGTGCTGCCATCCATTGACCCTTCTACTAGAAGCCGTGAATTCAGACAGGGTATTGTCCAGCATCAGGAGCGTATGACCTATTGTAATACCCCAAATTTTACCCTTATATTTAGTCCATCATTTCACACAGCATCTCATCTGTGCATCTGCTAACCCCTATCAAGTCATGGAGGTATTTGTTTGCAGGATTGGTTCCAGGGGTATTTTGGTCATTTTACGTGGATTCCGCTAAGACAGGCTTTTACTGGGCTTTGAGACACTTGAGACACTATTTCTGAGGCATTTATTTATCACCTGGTTTGATTATATCAAGGCGCCAATTCCATGTGTTCGGTATCGAAATTTGTCGGGCACAACTGGATTTAAGACCTATTTTATTGCTCGTGGCTTGTCCGGCACACTTCCGTTTCTGTTAATAAGGCGCAGTTTTAATGGGGTATTATTGGATTGTTGCTCTTAGCATTTGATCAGTGGAATTCAATTACGGGCAATGTTATCATTGATACTGAATCTGTTGCGATTACGGCGCACATCCGTGTTTGGTTATAAAGTTGCTGGTTAGAATTTAAGTTGGAACGCAAGTGAATGTAGTCAGGTGATGAGACAAGTGCATGAACAAGAATATCATTCGCGAATAGTTATGATTTATGACTAGAATAATGAATTTAAATATTTGTGGATTTATTCACAAATGTTTGTAATTTATAACTAGAAATAAATAGAAATAGATTCAAAGTTGAATGGTCATGGATAAATAAAAACTTTTGGGGATTTTTATTTCATAAGAATGTCATGGTACAAAAGGAGTTGAATCATTTTACATTCTGAACCGCTGTAAAATTAAATTACAAGTGTTACTGCTATCCTAAAAATCCTAAGTCCTAAACCTCCATTGGTGTCTTCATGATGTTCACCCATTGGACATTACTCCGCAAATCTCCGATTAACCTGTACAAAGAGAAACAAAACAAAACAGAAAAAAAAGATGTTAGAGGTTGTTTGACACTCTCAGAACAGCGTCATCATCGAGTGCCGGGAGTGGCACAACCGAAGTTGCGTCCTACCCCCGTTACCGACCCGCGTCGTTGGCGTCAGATCAGGTAACACCTGTTCTTATCATTACGGGACATCCGAGAGATAGAAGTGATAAAAGAAGCGGGACTGATTCGCTCTTGCCGCAATTGAATTTCTAAACTGATACAAAGGCAAACTTGGACTCAGACCCGGATGCCGGCAGGTCTAAGTCATTTTGTTTTCGAAATTTCCAACACCTGAAAATCCATAACAGCATCAGTACCAGGTTCAGAATTCAGAACTCAAAGCCAAAAAGGATTTACAAGCTGCATGGAATTCATAAGTCACTCAACCAATGGAACAACAGACGCAAGAAAAAGAGTTCAGCCAGTTCAATTAAATTCAGAAACTGCATCAAACTTGAACAAACATCATAAATACAAAGCTGGCCCAAGTTCAGAAAAGGAAAGAGGGACTAATGAGTTGTGAGTATCAAGCTCAGGTCATGCGCAAGGGCACGAAAAAACATCCAACAAATCTGTCACACGAAGTTTAGTTCCTACTGACAGAAAAGTATCCAACAAGATCAAAAGAAAAGCAGACGGCATCAGTTCAGAATACAAACCACACCGAATCGCAGCACAAAATCATAGCACAAATCATACCAAAAAGAGCAAGGATGAGCTCACGTAATCGCATCAGTTCAGGGCAAGCCTGAATCAAAGGTGCAAGTCACCATGACAAACCAACAACCAGATGTTATCCTGCTCACAACACGAGCAACAACATAGGATCGTAGTGTCTTCTCCGAAGGGCTCAGTTAGAGCATCATTGCCCTAAGAATCAAGAAATAGAGTTCAAACTTCGCAGTTGGGTACAAGCAGCGGACCTGATGTTAAAGCAGATGATCAAACCGTAGTTGGACCTATATCAGAAAAAAGACAAATCAGATTATCACAAGGCAACTCAAATGGAAGTGTAACGAATACACATCTGATAAACCACAAGACAAAACCCGTATCCAAACATATCAGTTCAGAAGTGAAACAAGTTCACAAAACCATATCAGAAATAGTGGAAAAAGGTTCAGAACAAATATATCAGTTCAGAAGTGAAACAAGTTCACAAAACCATATCAGTTCATAAGCCCAGAAACCCTGTTTTGAACCAAATTCAACAGAACACAGCAACTGTCAAAAGCAACCGCGGCGTCAAAACCAGAAGTAGCACCAGCAGGCTCAGAACATCATCATCATCGCCGTATACCCTACTCGGCAGCGTTTGACGCGACCAGAGCCATAGTATCCGTCCTGAAAGAAGAAGAAGAGAGGTTAACGTGTTCGAAACAGTTAATCCAGAAGCACAAGTCGAATTGGATACCCAAATACATGACAAAACAAAATCTTATCAGAAAGGAACCAAATCGTATCAGAAATAGATATCCAAAGATATGAGTTCCCCAAATGCAATCAAATCCACATCTGCAAAAATCCAATCAGTGTATCAGAAAAATGATCAAACAAAATCGGATCAGATAAAGTGAACGAATCCAATCAAGTGACCCCAAAAATGGAAAGCTTCGAATCAAATCAGAAAAATCATATCAGCTGGAAATCAAAAACCCCCAATCAAATCCTAAGAGAGGAAGCAAGATTCAATCAGTATCAGATGAATCCAATCCATATCAGAAAGCGTATCCAATTGGAATCCAATCAGTATCTGAAAAGCAAACCAAACAAATCCAGATAAAATCAAATCAGACAAAATCAAATCATACGAAAGTGAAAGAGTAACGCAAATCCAACACAGATTAAAGACCCAAAAAGCCCAAAAAGAGAAGTTATAAAAGGGACGATCTCACCATGGTGAAACCCTAACGGATAATCGCGAAAGCCCAGAGAAAAACGGACAAAATCACATGCAAAACCCTAGGCAGCGCAAATAAGGAGAACGGCCGAGACTCAGAGGAAACGAAGTCCTCATCATCGTCTTCGTAAGAAACAGCAACGAAGATCATCGACGGCGAACAACAATCATCACCGAACATCAATATCATCTGAATCACAGACGGCCGCGAATCACAGACGAGAAGATCGCCTTCGCCGTCGGCGGGCAATCGACTCTCTAAGCCTCAGTTCACTTCATCATCGGCTATAAATCACTGCAAATCAAATGTAAACCCTCACATTAACTCCCTTTTTTTCATTTTTCATGTTTTGTAGAAGAAGATGCAGAGAATACGAGAGATGGAGACGAGGAAGAAGAAGGGCATCGCAGCGAGGAGAAAGAAGAGGAAGCGAAACGGCGCCGCGAAGGAAAAATGGGGTTCTGAAACCCTAATTCCACAAGTCCCCCATTTACACCATCCGGGTTGGGTCCGGAGGTGATGACCGGCCCAACCCTTTTATTTTTTTACTTTTTTTCTTTAATTAATTAAATTATTAACCTTTTTTAAAAAAAAACTAACTAATATTTAGGTCGTTTGTTTTTATATAAAATAATAATTAAAAACATTTATATAAAATAATAATTAAAAACATTTTTAAAAGATTAAAATAAAAACATTTTTAAAAGATTAAAATTAAAACATTTTTAAAAGATTAAAATTAAAACATTTTTTAATAATTAGAATCAAATTTTTTAAACTAAAACTAAGACCCTTTTTTAAAACCAAGAGAAAATATTTTTTAAAAAAATTAAAATCTTCCCTTTTTTTATTTATTTATTATCAAGTAAAAAAAATTAAGCTAGATTCATGTGTTAAATTAAAGTTCTCATAAAATAAAAAAACCACAAAAAAATGTCCCATAGCTTCATAATTTTGTTTACTAACCTAGTTCGTTCACTGTGCAGCTTACCATGTTGCTTCTTTATGTTTACGTTCTTAAAATTGAATTGTATCATATTATTGTAACTGTTCCTCCTCTGTAACCTTGCGAATCTCAACAATCGCATTTACGTTTCTGCATTTAAAATTCTGCTGATGTATGATTTCAATTATCTCACACATTCATCAATATTTCTGTCACACTGCACACCTCCGAAGGAATTAGGTCTAGCTTTTGGTCGCCGCGCCAATAGTCCTCAACTTCAAATCCTTACAAACCCTAATTTTCACAAACGCCTCGCCGCAGGCTAAATTACAAAACTACCCCTAGCATTAGGTCAAAGAGCCGCCGCGCTCATTTTAGGGTTTCCCGCCGCGGAATCCCTAACCTAATTTAACCCTAATTACAATAAACAATTCAACGTAGAGATTTGGAGTTTCTACACTCCACGTAAGCGTGTCCTTAAGATGCGTTTATTCCCCCTTGAGACCTTGACCACAGTCAAGAAGTCTCTAACCTCCCTTTTGAGGGGAACTACGATTACTCTGATTCCACTCCCGTAAGGATACGTAGGCACAAGATGCGATGTCTTGCCGAGTAAACTTAGAATTAACCCCTTAGGTCTCTTTTCTCACTTTTAACCCTTTGTACATATACCTTAAGCAAATAAATAAAGCAAAATAGTAAACATTTGAACAAAAGGTTCCTGTAGAGTACTACAGAAGTTTAGGGTGCTAATACCTTCCCTAAATTTAACCAACCCCCGAACCCTAGATCTTTCCCCGCATTGTGTTTACGATGCAAAATTAGGTTTTCCCTATTTTGACCTTTTCCTTCGGATAAATCAAAGAGCGGTTGTGAATTGAATTGCGATTCAAACTCATTAATAGTTTGATATCCTATTTCCACCGCAACAGAAAATGGCGACTTCACTGGGGAAATTTAATTTTTGAGGGTTATCCCTAATTGTTCATATATATTGCTACTTGTTTTGTTATTTTGCATGTATATATTTGTGCTCTGGTTTGGGACTGTTCCTTGTGTTGTGAGATAAGTCCTACGCCCGGACTAGTGACATTATTATAGGATGGGGATATATTCGATGAGGCTTATAGGGAGTGAATCCCGACCAAGCTGATTCGAGAATCACCGCTCAGTTGAGACCTTTTCGAAAATGGTTTGGTTGAACGAGTAATCGTGAAAACTTTTTCCATGGTCGATTGGAGTCTGTGATATTGAGGACCGTAGTACCTTAACACCACCCTGGCCTTATTTAGGACGTAGTGCGGGAGCTATGTGGGAGTAGTCCTACAATGGTTGCTACGCGATACTACACTCAAAAGAGGTTCTCTTGAGAATATTATTAACCCCCGAGTCAGTCGGAAGGTTGATAATATCCGAAAGATGGGCTGATGACTTTGGGCACTTTTTAGAACCTTGTTCGGCAGGTACAACTAACCTATAGTACACTCCTTTGGGGATGGGTAGACCTTAACTCCACTCATGACTTTTAACCTAGGGTTTTGTGTATTCATGTGCATGGCATCCATAAAGCATCCCATTGCATTGTATTTCATGGAATTCAAACATCGTTTATATCGCGGGATAAAATAAAAATGAAAAAACAAGGAAAATTTTTTGGTACCCCACGACTTTCGTAAATGTTTGAATTCCGTGAAATCCTCATCATAGCATCATATACTTTCTTGCATTGCATGTGTCTTCCGTTTTATCATGTTCGGTTCTCTCGCCTTCCAGTTTCGTCACCCTGAGTTCTTGGCACCAGTACAACACCAGAGCTCAAACTCGGAAAAGAATGGAGGATCAGGCAAAAGAGATTGATCGCCTTAGCAATGAACTTGAAGACCTGCGAGGGGGTATGGGGCGTATGATGGAATTGTTACATGTCATGAATGCTAAGATGGATACCCAGCCCACTGTTGTTTCAGAGATTACTGGCGTTACTGTGGACCCTCCACCAAATGTGACCGTAGCAAGGGACCCACCTTATGGTCTTGCTCCCGGTTTTGTGCCTCCTCAAGCCACTGTTCCGATTAATCAGCCTGTTCAGCAAGCCGTGCCTTTATTTTCTGAAGTTTCCAGGGGGGGCCCTATCTTCGCACCACCTGTCGTACATACCCGTGCGCAACTGTATTTCAATGAAACAGGCTTTGATAATCTTGATGAGAATGTTGAAGGTTATGAGAAGCATGACAAGCTTCGTGAGGAAGTAGACACTATCGTCCAGAGATTGAGAAAGGTAGAAGGTGATCAAGTTTTCGGGGCTGCTGTAAGGGATGTCTGTTTGGTCTCAGGTTTGGTTATTCCCCCGAAGTTCAAAACTCTGAACTTCGACCGCTATGAAGGTGCCACTTGTCCTAAGAGTCATCTGATCATGTACTATCGCAAAATGGCTGCCCATGTTGAGAATGATAAACTGATGATTCATTGCTTCCAAGATAGTTTGAAGGGTGATTCTTCCAAGTGGTATTTAACTTTGGACCAGTCTCGCATTAAGAGTTTCCAAGATTTATCTGACGCTTTCATCAAACATTACAAGTACAATATGGATCTGGCTCCTGACAGAAGACAGTTGTTGAGTATGTCACAAAAGAGTTCTGAGTCATTCAAAGAGTACGCTCAAAGATGGAGAGAGATTGCTTCGCAAGTAGAACCTCCTTTGACCGAGAAAGAGTTAGCTGATTGGTTTGTCGACACGGTTCGTCCAGAATTTTACGAAAGAATGGTGGGTAGTGTGACTTCAAATTTCTATGACATCGTTGTTGTGGGTGTCAAGATTGAATTGGGTATGAAAAGCGGTAAAATGACAAGTAATCATGGTGGTTCCAAGGATCAGCCGAAGAAACCTTCGTACAGCTCTCAGAAGAAGAAAGAAGGTGAGACTAATGTTATATCCTCTGGTAGACGAAGGGACCAATGTTATCAATATCCGCAAGGTTATGCTCAACCTCAAGGGTACCCAATCCAATATGCTCAACAGCCATATGTGGCAGCTGTTGCACCTTCTTTCAATCAACAGGTTCCTATGTATCAACCTATGCAACAATCTCCTGTTTATCCGCCTCATATCAACTACCTACAGGCGCCCAACGCTCCTGCTCCTCAACAGCCAAAGAATCCAGCCCCTCGCCAGAATGTTCCGAACAAGAGAACGTATAAACCTTGTCCGCCGATTCCAATGACTTTCACCGAGCTGTATCCCTCATTGGTCAAGCAAGGTCTAATCACTACTCGAGCTTTGGGTCCACCTCCTAATCCTCTACCCGCCAATTACAACGCCGCCGCTCATTGTTTATTTCATGAGGGTGCGCCTGGTCACGATCTGGAGAACTGTTATGCTCTCAAAAATCTTGTCAGGGATTTATTGGAAAAGAAGATTTTGTCATTTGAAGATCCTCAACCGAATGTTAAGAAGAACCCTTTTCCCAACCATGAAAGTGTTAACGCCATCAGTGCCGATTCTGAGGAAGGTTATGTCCTTGATGTTGTTCAGATTAAGACTCCTCTTAAGATATTCCATTCAAAACTGTTCGAAGTTGGTCTGGTAGATACCTCCCACGTTGCATGCGTAAGTTGTGAAGCCAGTATTAAGGGTTGTGTGTTGGTTCGGAATGATGTTCAGAGGTTGATTAATGAGGGTGTTTTACAAGTGACAAGCCAAGCCAAGAAGGATGAGGTCGCTATGGTTGAGCCTGTCTTCCATCAGCCTGAATCAAAGGGTAAGGTACCAGTGTTTAATCTGTCAGGGGCAGGTTCTGCCAATCCCGTGTTCGATATACCAAAGTCGTCTATCCCTGAGGTGAATCAGCCTAAGCCTATAGTTATTCGAAGACCAAGTCCGTTTCCTTTCAGTGATCCTAAAGTTGTGCCTTGGAAATATGACGTGACGATGATTGACAAGGAGTCTGGGAAGGTTATTCCAAATGAAGAGGTTAAGGACACTGTGACCAATATCGCGGAGGCAAGCAGGATGACTCGCAGTGGCCGTGTGTATACTCCCCGTATCAATGAGGTTCCACCTAAGGAAACCACTAATATCCCAGTGTCTGCCAAAGACAAAGGTAAGGGAGCCGTTACGAATGATGAAGATGCTGAGTTTTTGAGGATCATCAAGAAAAGTGACTATAAAGTTGTCGATCAACTTCATCAAACTCCTTCCAAGATTTCGATTTTATCTTTGTTGATGAGTTCACCCGCTCATAGGATGGCCTTGCAGAAAGTTTTGACTCAAGCACATGTGGATCAAGATATCAGCACCAGTCGGTTTGATAGTGTGATTGCCAATTTGACCGCATGTAATACCCTTAGTTTCAGCAACGAAGAGTTACCAAAGGAGGGTCCGAATCATAATCGTGCTTTACATATATCAGTGAAATGTCAGGAGGACAATTTAGCGAGAGTGCTAGTGGACACCGACTCTTCTTTGAATGTTCTACCTAAGAGGGTTCTTGATAAGTTGGTTTTCAAAGAGACTGCGTTGAAACCTACTCCTCTGATCGTCAAGGCTTTCGATGGTTCTCGCCGGTCGGTAATGGGGGAGGTTGAACTTCCTATCCTGATTGGTCCGCAAGTTTTTAATATCACATTTCAAGTCATGGACATTAATCCCAATTACAGTTGTTTACTTGGAAGGCCGTGGATTCATGCCGCTGGGGCAGTAACCTCCACGTTACATCAAAAGATGAAGTTCGTGATCGATGGGAAGTTGGTTATTATACACGGTGAGGAGGATCTGATGGTCAGTAACCTGTCTTCTTTCCATTACATCGAGGCCGATGAGAATGCTTTGGAAATCTCCTTTCAAGCACTCGAGATCGCCAATGTTGTTCTGTTAGAAGTCGAAGAGACAGTGGGCCAGGGTAATCCATCTTTTGCATCTCTGAAGAGTACCAAATCAACAATTGACAGGGGTATTCCGGAAGGTTGGGGAGAGGTAATTGATGTCAAGACCAAGACTGGTCGCTTTGGGTTGGGTTACAAACCAACTCAGAATGGAGCTGCCTCAACTGTCGAAGGGCGCCCGAAGGTTATCCAAGAGGTATTTATCAGCGGAGGTTTCCAAGTCAATGCCGTCAGTGACTGTGAGGAAAATGAAGATTTGAGCGACTTGGTGTTTAAGGGTGATGCAGCTTTGAACAACTGGGAGGCCGTAGAGATCCCTGTTATTTTTCCATTGTCAAAGTAATTTTTTAGCGTTTTCACTTATGTTTTCAAATAAAAAGTCCGTAGCTCCGCCCAAGGCTACAGGGTCGTTTTTGTTGGGCCACCTTTCATTTTTAAAAGGATATTAATAAAGGCATTTTGTTCAAATCCATTTTGGTTCATTTGCGTTTTTCGTTTTCACCTTTAAAAAATGAAGTTGGCAACCTTTTTCAAAAATAAAACAAAAAATAGCATTTCATTTCTTATCCTACATATCTTTGAGCATTTTAATTAAGTAAGCCTTCCATCATGCAGAGACATCGTAAACCTTGTTGGATCCAATGACTTCATTGACACTCCTAACTGGGATGCACCCATCAATCAAGCTGAAGACGAGGGTGAAGAAGATTTTGAAGTACCCGCTGAACTGACAAGATTGATTGAGTACGAGTACACAGAGCTTCAACCGCATAAAGAGCAGGTGGACTTAATTAATCTTAGTACAGATGAGAACAAGAAAGAGGTCAAGATTGGTGCAATGCTTGGGACAGAGGTTAAGCAGAGGCTGGTTGAGTTGTTAAAAGAATATATTGATGTGTTTGCATGGTTGTATCAAGATATGCCGGGCCTGGACACGGATATTGTTGTTCACAAGTTGCCACTTAAGCCAGATTGTCCACCTATCAAACAAAAGCTTCGAAGAACGAGACCCGACATGGCTTTGAAAATTCGAGATGAGGTTAAAAAACAGTTAGATGCAGGTTTCTTGGCAGTTGCAAAATATCCAGATTGGGTTGCCAACATTGTGCCAGTACCCAAGAAAGATGGTAAAGTTAGGATGTGCGTGGATTACAGGGATTTGAACAAAGCAAGTCCGAAAGATGACTTCCCTCTGCCACATATTGATACACTTGTAGACAATACAGCCAGTTTTGCGTTGTTCTCGTTTATGGATGGTTTCTCTGGATATAATCAGATTAAGATGGACCCCGATGATCGAGAGAAGACTACTTTCATTACTCCTTGGGGGACCTTTTGCTACAAAGTCATGCCCTTCGGTTTGAAGAACGCAGGGGCAACTTACCAACGCGCTATGACAACTCTTTTTCATGATATGATGCACAAAGAGATCGAGGTGTATGTGGACGATATGATATCCAAATCTCAGAGTGAAGAGGAACATCTAGACCATTTGGTGAAGTTGTTTGAACGACTCAGGAAATATCAGTTGAAATTGAATCCTGCTAAATGTACCTTCGGTGTCAGATCTGGAAAATTGCTTGGTTTTATTGTTAGTCAACGAGGGATTGAGGTAGATCCTAACAAAGTTCGAGCCATTCAAGACATGCCAGCTCCGCAAACTGAGACGCAAGTTAAAGGTTTTCTGGGACGCTTGAATTATATTTCCAGGTTTATCTCTAACATGACCGCTACTTGTGAGCCGATATTCAAGCTGCTTTGTAAGGGGCAGACGGTTGAGTGGAACCCTGATTGTCAGAAAGCGTTTGAGAAAATTAAGAGTTATTTGCAAGACCCCCCTATTCTGATTCCTCCCGTACCCGGAAGACCATTGTTTATGTACCTTACTGTTCTTGAGAAGTCTATGGGTTGTGTGCTTGGACAACATGATGAGACTGGAAGAAAGGAACATGTGATTTATTACCTGAGCAAGAAGTTTACCGATTGTGAAAACAGATACTCGCCATTGGAGAAAACTTGTTGTGCGTTGGCATGGGCCGCTAGGCGCCTCCGACAATACATGGTCTGTCATACCACATTGTTGATTTCTAAAATGGATCCGATCAAGTATATTCTTGAAAAACCTGCTCAAACCGGGAGGCTAGCCCGTTGGCACATGTTGTTATCCGAATATGACATCCAGTATGTACCCCAGAAGGCAATTAAGGGTAGTATTTTATCGGATTATCTTGCAGACCAGCCAGTTGAAGATTATGAACCTCTTAAGTTTGACTTTCCTGATGAGGATATTTTGTTGATCAAGAGAGATTGTGAAGAGCCAGATCCGAGCGAAGGTCCAGAACCAGGTCTTTGGTGGAGGATGATGTTTGATGGTTCCTCGAATTTCAATGGGCATGGTATAGGCGCCGTTTTGATGAACCCAAAGGGTGGTTTCACTCTGTTTACAGCAAGGTTAGACTTTGAGTGTACTAATAACGTCGCGGAGTATGAGGCATGTATTCTCGGACTCGAAGCAGCCATTTACCTCCGAATCAAACTTCTCAAAGTAAGTGGTGACTCAGCCTTGGTTATTTACCAACTACAAGGCAAATGGGAAACAAAGAATGAGAAGTTTATCCCTTATAAGGACTACATTATCGAGCTGATTAAGTATTTCGACGAGATAGAGTTCGAGCATGTTCCTAGATCTGAGAATCACGTTGCGGATGCTTTAGCCATGTTAGCATCCATGTGGAAGGTTAAATTCGTTAATGAAGCACCTCTTATTCATATTGAACGCAAAGTTGAGCCCGCTTATTGTCAAGCGGTTGAAGAGGATGAGGTGGATGAAAAGCCGTGGTTTCATGACATCAGGAACTATCTAGCCAAGCAAGAGTATCCCGATGGTGCTACTGGTCTGGACAAGAAAACATTGAGAAGGCTGGCTTCTAAATTCTTCATCAGTAATGGTGTGTTATACAAAAGAAATTACGACATGGTTTTACTCAGATGTGTTGATAAACGGGAAGCGGATATGTTACTACAAGAAATTCACGAGGGGACCTTCGGAACTCATGCCAATAGTTATGCTATGTCCAAGAAGATGTTAAGGGCTGGATATTATTGGTTGACTATGGAAGCTGACTGCATCCAATACGCCAGGAAATGCCATAAGTGCCAAATTTACGCTGATAAAATGCATGTACCTCCCTCGCCGTTGAATGTTTTGTCTTCACCATGGCCGTTCTCAATGTGGGGCATTGACATGATTGGGGCAATTGAGCCGAAGGCTTCTAATGGTCATCGTTTTATCCTTGTTGCTATTGACTATTTCACCAAGTGGGTAGAGGCTGCCTCCTACACCAACGTGACCAAGCAAGTGGTTGCCCGCTTCATCAGGAAAGAAATTATCTGTCGTTATGGAGTTCCAAGTCGGATAATAACTGACAATGGCACCAATCTGAATAACAAGACCATGAAGGAGTTGTGTGACAATTTCAAGATCACTCATCACAATTCTTCTCCGTACCGTCCTAAGATGAATGGGGCTGTTGAAGCTGCGAATAAGAATATCAAGAAAATCCTGCAAAAGATGGTCGTGACTTACAAAGATTGGCATGAGATGTTACCGTTTGCTTTACATGGATACAGGACCTCAGTGCGAACTTCGACAGGGACAACACCTTTCTCATTGGTGTATGGAATGGACGTTGTACTCCCCATTGAAGTAGAGATACCTTCTTTAAGGGTGTTGATGGAAGCTGAACTTGAGGAAGCTGAGTGGGTTCAAGACAGACTGGACCAGTTGAATCTCATTGACGAGAAACGCATGACAGCTATGTGCCATGGGCAATTATATCAGAAACGGATGAAAAGAGCATTTGATAAGAAGATTCGTATCCGTGAGTTCCGTCAAGGAGAGCTCGTACTCAAAAAGATCTTGCCAGTGCATAAAGATATGCGTGGAAAGTGGATGCCCAATTATGAAGGCCCATTTGTTATAAAGACTGTTTTCTCCAGAGGGTCTCTGATACTTACAACAATGGATGGAGAAGAGCTAGCACATCCCGTGAATTCTGATGCAGTCCGAAAATATTATGCCTAAAAACCCGCTAAGTCGAAAACCTGCAAAAGGCGACTTAGGCAAAAGTAAGGGTTGAAAAAAGAAATAATAATAAAAGCTCGCTAAGTTGAAAACCCGAAAGGGCGGCTTAGGCAAAAAGGAGCGTCTCGGTGGATTGAAAACCCGAAAGGGCGGTCCAGGCAAAAGTTAGGGACAAAGGCATTTCATTGCATCAGAAAACACCGATCATTGCAAACACACTTTCCACATGAGAGCCATTTTTCAGTTCTTTCATCCTCGCCCAAAGCAAGATTCTGGTTTAGTCTTAGTTATTAGTGTCAGTAAGTGTCGTTGGATTCAATGTAACCTTTTCCCATGTTGCCAATTTCAAAACATAATCATCTGTGGAGCTATGCCCTCAGCAAGCTGCCATCCTTTAATAAAAGATACCATTTTGTTACTTACATTCCTTGGTGCATTACTCTTGTTTTCTATTGTTATGCAAAATGAATTTATTCTTAAAATTTTGAAAATGAAAGGTGCATTGAAATTTTTTAAAACTATTCTTCGAAAACGCAATCGAAAAAATAAGAAATTACTTTGACTAGTGGAAATTTCGGAAGGATCTCTTCACTCCTCGAAAAATCTCATTGTTGCAGAAACACTTTCAAATCATTGCTCTGACACAGTCCCCAGAGAGACTATAAGCTGACAACCTTTTCTTGAGTAACTCGAAAGTGTCCCTCAGGTTTTCTTCTCCCCATGTGAAGACGTGATACTGTGCACCCAAGCAGATTACCCTCTCCCCAGAGAAGTCAGAATTCTGAAACCAGATGTGGTCCTACCATTTCTTCCCATGATTGACGTATTGGTTGCAGAGAACGCAGGGTATCTCCGTCGAGATGACTATCTCATCTCTCGTCCCGTCTTTAGTCTGTTTCGTCAGCATACGCAGAGGCATAAGCATCACATGCCTATTCATTACATATTCATTACATACTCTTTACATATTCATTACATATTCATTACATACTCCTTACATATTCATTACATATTCATGGCATACTCATTTCATAACATCTTGCATATTTAACCACATAGACATTAACATACATTCACATTAACGTACGCAGTAACATATGCGTTAGCATTCACAGGTTCATTGTGTTTCACCATCATTGGTTGTTACCGCCGAGTAACTGGGTTGGTCCACTCTCTCCAAATAGATTGTCAGCCCTAAGCATAAAATGTTTATTTGTTTCCAGTTTCCCCACAGGGCTCGATCCTCATGGATGACGGTTACTTCAGCTATCTTTCCTCGCCAGGATGAGATATTTACCCTTCGAGTTCATTCCCTCGATGGAGTCTTGATTACCAGTCTTCTTTCTAGCTCGATCCTAGATTGAATCTCAGTCTTGTCGGTCGTCGAGCCCAACCGGACGTGCATTTATTTTGCACCATCTAAAGATTTTCACCATACCATGACAGATACGCGACTGTTCTCGCCCGAGAAGTTCATCACTATACCCGGATGTGCATTTATTTTGCACTATCTTTCAAGAAAATCAACCACAATCCTTTACAGATACACGCCAGTTCACGCCTGGAAGACAATCCTACATCTTACAGCATCGATATGCGACATTTCCCACCTAAGAAGCCGATCCTATCTTCGTTATGACTCGCAGCAAATGGCCATCTCCATTGAGAAGTTGGGCTTCCATTTTCCTTGTCGTCTTGAAGTATAGGGAGGTTTTGAACCAAATCGTATTCAGGAGAGCACGATCTTGAAGTACGGGGAGGTTTGAGCGGAATCATATTCAGGAGAGCACGATCTTGAATTATGAAGAAGTTCATTTACCCTTTTGTAAAAGAAGGAGCGGAATCATATTCAGGAGAGCACGATCTTGAATTATGAAGAAGTTCATTTACCCTTTTGTAAAAGAAGGAGCGGAATCATATTCAGGAGAGCACGATCTTGAAGTATGAAGAAGTTCATTTACCCTTTAGTAAGAAGAAAAATCAGAATCGTATTCCAGGCGCCGACCTTAAATATGAGAAAGTTTATATATCAGATAAGCAGCAGCCTCTTTATTTGAGTGCTTATTCATTTTTGCATAAGTCCCTTCCAACGATAAGTGACAGTTCTCCCTCGAGAAGCTTATCAGGGCATTTCCCATTAAAGTCCATTTATTTTGGCATACAGCCGGTCTTTACCCTGTATATTTGATACGGATTCCCGAAAAGTCCGTTTGATCCTATCACGAGGGATAGGTTACAGAAGCTCGGATGTTATTCTTTGCTCAATGCTCCAGCATTCTATGATCGATCTTGCAATCGTACACGATTCAGTTTTACTTTTAGATTCCCAGTGGAGGCCGTCTCGCAGGTGCCATCTCCATTTGAGAATCTCGTTCCAGTTCTAAAAATGACAATTGGTCGTGTTCGCACCAGTTGACCATCATTTTAGAGTTCCCCAGTGTGTTTCTTCTCGTAGCGTCCGTCCCTGTGTCGTCGCATTCGTCAGCATTTTCGCAATTCATCATACGCATCATGTTATCTGCATTAGTCTGTTCTCGCTTTGTCCATAGCATTGCATATCGCCGCATATAAGGGCAAAATTTTCGGTTATCTATATTTAAATCTCTCCACCATGATTCCTCGAGTCTCTGTCACTCAAATTGTCTGGTGTAGCTATTTAAATAGGGGCAACTGTAATACCCCAAATTTTACCCTTATATTTAGTCAATCATTTCATACAGCATCTCATCTGTGCATCTGCTAACCCCTATCAAGTCATGGAGGTATTTGTTTGCAGGATTGGTTCCAGGGGTATTTTGGTCATTTTACGTGGATTCCGCTAAGACAGGCTTTTACTGGGCTTTGAGACACTTGAGACACTATTTCTGAGGCATTTATTTATCACCTGGTTTGATTATATCAAGGCGCCAATTCCATGTGTTCGGTATCGAAATTTGTCGGGCACAACTGGATTTAAGACCTATTTTATTGCTCGTGGCTTGTCTGGCGCACTTCCGTTTCTGTTAATAAGGCGCAGTTTTAATGGGGTATTATTGGATTGTTGCTCTTAGCATTTGATCAGTGGAATTCAATTACGGGCAATGTTATCATTGATACTTAATCTGTTGCGATTACGGCGCACATCCGTGTTTGGTTATAAAGTTGCTGGTTAGAATTTAAGTTGGAACGCAAGTGAATGTAGTCAGGTGATGAGACAAGTGCATGAACAAGAATATCATTCGCGAATAGTTATGATTTATGACTAGAATAATGAATTTAAATATTTGTGGATTTATTCACAAATGTTTGTAATTTATAACTAGAAATAAATAGAAATAGATTCAAAGTTGAATGGTCATGGATAAATAAAAACTTTTGGGAATTTTTATTTCATAAGAATGTCATGGTACAAAAGGAGTTGAATCATTTTACATTCTGAACCGCTGTAAAATTAAATTACAAGTGTTACTGCTATCCTAAAAATCCTAAGTCCTAAACCTCCATTGGTGTCTTCATGATGTTCACCCATTGGACATTACTCCGCAAATCTCCGATTAACCTGCACAAAGAGAAACAAAACAAAACAGAAAAAAAAAGATGTTAGAGGTTGTTTGACACTCTCAGAACAGCGTCATCATCGAGTGCCGGGAGTGGCACAACCGAAGCTGCGTCCTACCCCCGTTACCGACCCGCGTCGTTGGCGTCAGATCAGGTAACACCTGTTCTTATCATTACGGGACATCCGAGAGATAGAAGTGATAAAAGAAGCGGGACTGATTCGCTCTTGCCGCAATTGAATTTCCAAACTGATACAAAGGCAAACTTGGACTCAGACCCGGATGCCGGCAGGTCTAAGTCATTTTGTTTTCGAAATTTCCAACACCTGAAAATCCACAACAGCATCAATACCAGGTTCAGAATTCAGAACTCAAAGCCAAAAAGGATTTACAAGCTGCATGGAATTCATAAGTCACTCAACCAATGGAACAACAGACGCAAGAAAAAGAGTTCAGCCAGTTCAATTAAATTCAGAAACTGCATCAAACTTGAACAAACATCATAAATACAAAGCTGGCCCAAGTTCAGAAAAGGAAAGAGGGACTAATGAGTTGTGAGTATCAAGCTCAGGTCATGCGCAAGGGCACGAAAAAACATCCAACAAATCTGTCACACGAAGTTTAGTTCCTACTGACAGAAAAGTATCCAACAAGATCAAAAGAAAAGCAGACGGCATCAGTTCAGAATACAAACCACACCGAATCGCAACACAAAATCATAGCACAAATCATACCAGAAAGAGCAAGGATGAGCTCACGTAATCGCATCAGTTCAGGGCAACCCTGAATCAAAGGTGCAAGTCACCATGACAAACCAACAACCAGATGCTATCCTGCTCACAACATGAGCAACAACATAGGATCGTAGTGTCTTCTCCGAAGGGCTCAGTCAGAGCATCATTGCCCTAAGAATCAAGAAATAGAGTTCAAACTTCGCAGTTGGGTACAAGCAGCGGACCTGATGTTAAAGCAGATGATCAAACCGTAGTTGGACCTATATCAGAAAAAAGACAAATCAGATTATCACAAGGCAACTCAAATGGAAGTGTAACGAATACACATCTGATAAACCACAAGACAAAACCCGTATCCAAACATATCAGTTCAGAAGTGAAACAAGTTCACAAAACCATATCAGAAATAGTGGAAAAAGGTTCAGAACAAATATATCAGTTCAGAAGTGAAACAAGTTCACAAAACCATATCAGTTCATAAGCCCAGAAACCCTGTTTTGAACCAAATTCAACAGAACACAGCAACTGTCAAAAGCAACCGCGGCGTCAAAACCAGAAGTAGCACCAGCAGGCTCAGAACATCATCATCATCGCCGTATACCCTACTCGGCAGCGTTTGACGCGACCAGAGCCATAGTATCCGTCCTGAAAGAAGAAGAAGAGAGGTTAACGTGTTCGAAACAATTAATCCAGAAGCACAAGTCGAATTGGATACCCAGATACATGACAAAACAAAATCTTATCAGAAAGGAACCAAATCGTATCAGAAATAGATATCCAAAGATATGAGTTCCCCAAATGCAATCAAATCCACATCTACAAAAATCCAATCAGTGTATCAGAAAAATGATCAAACAAAATCGGATCAGATAAAGTGAACGAATCCAATCAAGTGACCCCAAAAATGGAAAGCTTCGAATCAAATCAGAAAAATCATATCAGCTGGAAATCAAAAACCCCCAATCAAATCCTAAGAGAGGAAGCAAGATTCAATCAGTATCAGATGAATCCAATCCATATCAGAAAGCGTATCCAATTGGAATCCAATCAGTATCTGAAAAGCAAACCAAACAAATCCAGATAAAATCAAATCAGACAAAATCAAATCATACGAAAGTGAAAGAGTAACGCAAATCCAACACAGATTAAAGACCCAAAAAGCCCAAAAAGAGAAGTTATAAAAGGGACGATCTCACCATGGTGAAACCCTAACGGAAAATCGCGAAAGCCCAGAGAAAAAACGGACAAAATCACATGCAAAACCCTAGGCGGCGCAAATAAGGAGAACGGCCGAGACTCAGAGGAAACGAAGTCCTCATCATCGTCTTCGTAAGAAACAGCAACGAAGATCATCGACGGCGAACAACAATCATCACCGAACATCAATATCATCTGAATCACAGACGGCCGCGAATCACAGACGAGAAGATCGCCTTCGCCGTCGGCGGGCAATCGACTCTCTAAGCCTCAATTCACTTCATCATCGGCTATAAATCACCGCAAATCAAATGTAAACCCTCACATTAACTCCCTTTTTTTCATTTTTCATGTTTTGTAGAAGAAGATGCAGAGAATACGAGAGATGGAGACGAGGAAGAAGAAGGGCATCGCAGCGAGGAGAAAGAAGAGGAAGCGAAACGGCGCCGCGAAGGAAAAATGGGGTTCTGAAACCCTAATTCCACAAGTCCCTCATTTACACCATTCGGGTTGGGTCCGGAGGTGATGACCGGCCCAACCCTTTTATTTTTTTACTTTTTTCTCTTTAATTAATTAAATTATTAACCTTTTTTAAAAAAAAACTAACTAATATTTAGGTCGTTTGTTTTTATATAAAATAATAATTAAAAACATTTATATAAAATAATAATTAAAAACATTTTTAAAAGATTAAAATAAAAACATTTTTAAAAGATTAAAATTAAAACATTTTTAAAAGATTAAAATTAAAACATTTTTTAATAATTAGAATCAAATTTTTTAAACTAAAACTAAGACCCTTTTTTAAAACCAAGAGAAAATATTTTTTTAAAAAATTAAAATCTTCCCTTTTTTTATTTATTTATTATCAAGTAAAAAAAAATTAAGCTAGATTCATGTGTTAAATTAAAGTTCTCATAAAATAAAAAAAACCACAAAAAAATGTCCCATAGCTTCATAATTTTGTTTACTAACCTAGTTCGTTCACTGTGCAGCTTACCATGTTGCTTCTTTATGTTTGCGTTCTTAAAATTGAATTGTATCATATTATTGTAACTGTTCCTCCTCTGTAACCTTGCGAATCTCAACAATCGCATTTACGTTTCTGCATTTAAAATTCTGCTGATGTATGATTTCAATTATCTCACACATTCATCAATATTTCTGTCACACTGCACACCTCCGAAGGAATTAGGTCTAGCTTTTGGTCGTCGCGCCAATAGTCCTCAACTTCAAATCCTTACAAACCCTAATTTTCACAAACGCCTCGCCGCAGGCTAAATTACAAAACTACCCCTAGCATTAGGTCAAAGAGCCGCCGCGCTCATTTTAGGGTTTCCCGCCGCGGAATCCCTAACCTAATTTAACCCTAATTACAATAAACAATTCAACGTAGAGATTTGGAGTTTCTACACTCCACGTAAGCGTGTCCTTAAGATGCGTTTATTCCCCCTTGAGACCTTGACCACAGTCAAGAAGTCTCTAACCTCCCTTTTGAGGGGAACTACGATTACTCTGATTCCACTCCCGTAAGGATACGTAGGTACAAGATGCGATGTCTTGCCGAGTAAACTTAGAATTAACCCCTTAGGTCTCTTTTCTCACTTTTAACCCTTTGTACATATACCTTAAGCAAATAAATAAAGCAAAATAGTAAACATTTGAACAAAAGGTTCCTGTAGAGTACTACAGAAGTTTAGGGTGCTAATACCTTCCCTAAATTTAACCAACCCCCGAACCCTAGATCTTTCCCCGCATTGTGTTTACGATGCAAAATTAGGTTTTCCCTCTTTTGACCTTTTCCTTCGGATAAATCAAAGAGCGGTTGTGAATTGAATTGCGATTCAAACTCATTAATAGTTTGATATCCTATTTCCACCGCAACACCTATCACGGATGTACAGAAGCCCCATCCAACTTGGCGCGTTCGGTTATCCCCAGTAAAGTCGTACATTCGAGAATCAGTTAATCTGGGGCAATTAGGTCGAGATTTGGCAAATCTCTTGCAGCTATGGGCACTGCTCCACGAGTCAGTCGATCAGGGGCAAAAGATTGTTGCAAGATCAGGGCAGACCACCCTAAGAACAAAAGATGGTGTTGGGACATTCTTTTGGGTTTAACGTGCAGAAACAGTTCAGATCTAACCGTCAGGGTACAGAGATCGAAGAGTCCTTATCAGAAGGTTGGTGCCGATTCAGGGGCAAGGTATTGTGAGTAGCACTATGGCTAGCCTTTCCTTTCCAGACGAAATGCTCAGACTGGGGCATGCTGGTATTTTTGCGGCAAATTTCCGAGAAGGAATAGAGTTCATGTTGCCCTAACCAGAGGCTTTTGATGAGAGACTTGATCATTATGCGAGGTGAATCCCCGCGCAGGTCGTACTTCATTTCCCGAAGCTGAGATAACAATGTTCTATACTGAAGAAGGATCAATTTCCCCAGAGGAGTCTTCTCTCCCCAGCAGGTGTTATTCTTTCCTCCCAGTGGAAATCGAAGGTTTAAAGCTCTCCCCGGCAGAGTTGGTTGTATGTCCTGGCATTTATTTTGCCGGAATACTTGGGGGTACCCGTTCATTCCCCAGCAGGGTGGTATTTATCCTCAGCAGCCGTTGTTGATGAAGCAAGCTTATCAGAGCTTTTCCTCAGCAGCCTGAACCTGCATTTGCATTTGCATGCAATATCATGTTTGCATCCATCCAGAAAACGCGTAGCATTTCCATGCTGTATGGAGCATTACGCCATTGTTAAACATACGCATTTTGAAACATAAGCCAGGTTGGTTAACCTTTTGCTTTCAGGTATGTTTCTCAACAGGAGTATGGAGTTTTAAAGCCCAGATGTCTTTTCAGACAATCAAGGTCTCGCTGTGAGACATACGATGACGTGATTCAGTTTATTATCATCCCTCCAGAGTTACTGATTGAGGTTTTCTCGTATCCGATCAGCGGACTGTTCTATCAAGTTTGTTGCTGCAGTAGCATCTCAGGGTTCCATGAATCAAAATTTCAGAAGTGTTCGCTTGTTGTCAGAACGGGTGTCGGTCATGGGTTTTCGGGATATCCCCAGCTGTGTTGATAGAGTTTCTTCGTGTTGACGAATTATTTCCTCCGTGTTGACGGAATGGGAGTCCTGATGAGGACAAATTATGCCTATGTTGATAGGATTTCTCCGTGTTGACGGAATATGGAGTCCTGATGAGGACAAGTTACGCCTATGTTGATAGGATTTATTTGTATTGACGAACTATTTCTCCGTGTTGACGGAATATGGAGTCCTGATGAGGACAATTTAGGCCTATGATGATAGGATTTATTCGTGTTGACGAATTACTTCTCCATGATGATGGAATACGGAGTCCTGTTGAGGACGAAGTTTGATTTCTCCGTGTTGATGGAATATGGAGTCCTGATGAGGACAATTTAGGCCTATGATGATAGGATTTATTCGTGTTGACGAATTACTTCTCCATGATGATGGAATATGGAGTTCTGTTGAGGACGAAGTTTGATTTCTCCGTGTTGACGGAATATGGAGTCCTGATGAGGACAATTTAGGCCTATGATGATAGGATTTATTCGTGTTGACGAATTACTTCTCCATGATGATGGAATATGGAGTCCTGTTGAGGACGAAGTTTGATTTCTCCGTGTTGACGGAATATGGAGTCCTGATGAGGACAATTTAGGCCTATGATGATAGGATTTATTCGTGTTGACGAATTACTTCTCCATGATGATGGAATAGGGAGTCCTGTTGAGGACGAAGTTTCATTTCTCCGTGTTGACGGAATATGAAGTCCTGATGAGGACAATTTAGGCCTATGATGATAGGATTTATTCGTGTTGACGAATTACTTCTCCATGATGATGGAATATGGAGTCCTGTTGAGGACGAAGTTTGATTTCTCCGTGTTGACGGAATATGGAGTCCTGATGAGGACAATTTAGGCCTATGATGATAGGATTTATTCGTGTTGACGAATTACTTCTCCATGATGATGGAATAGGGAGTCCTGTTGAGGACGAAGTTTGATTTCTCCGTGTTGACGGAATATGGAGTCCTGCTGAGGACAATTTAGGCCTATGATGATAGGATTTATTCGTGTTGACGAATTACTTCTCCATGATGATGGAATATGGAGTCCTGTTGAGGACGAAGTTTGATTTCTCCGTGTTAATGGAATATGGAGTCCTGATGAGGACAATTTAGGCCTATGATGATAGGATTTATTCGTGTTGACGGATTACTCTCTCTGTGTTGACAGAATGTGCGTCCTGATGAGGACAATTTATGATTATGTGGATAGGATTTCTTCGTGTTGACGAAATGTGAGTTCAGAGATGTACAAGAATGGTACTCCTATGATGATAGGATTTATTCATGTTGATGAATCTATTTCCCTTGTGTTGACGAGACGTGAGTCCTGACGTGGACGAGCTATTTCTATGTTAATGGGAGTTCTTGTGATGATAAGACGTAAATAAGACTCTATTGCCTATGCTGATAGGATCTCTTTGTGTTGATGAGATGCAGATAGCCCATCCCCAGTGGAGCCGGCGAGTTTTGTTTCTCCATGATAATGGAATATGGAGTCCTGATGAGGACAAATTTGAAAAGTACTGGTGAGGACAAGTTTGATTTCTCCAGAATGAGGAGTCCTGATGAGGGCAAGTTTTATTCCTATGATGATAGGATTTCTCCGTGATGATGAAGTTACGGCTTTTCGTGTTGACGAAATTGGAGGACAACTGTGGATAAGGTTTTTCCTGTGATGATGGGACCCTTACTCGTGTTGACGAATCTGTTTCTCTCCTGGTGTTGGCAAGTTTAGTCTAGTTGTGGATAGAGGTATTTTCGCAAAGATAGTTCAGTACCCGTGGTGTTACATGGCTGGTGATAGTCAAAATCAGAGTTATTCTCCGACGAACAATCAGGTCCACTCGACGAATATTGTTCCCCAAGCAGTGGCACAGTTTATTTCAGCGGTTGGCAAATTCCAGGGTTCTGTAGTATTCAACCGTCTCGTACCTCGAATGTTTGAAGGTTGTTCGCTCTTCAACCCTTCAGGTCCAAGCCGCTTGAATAGGGGCAGCTGTTGCACCCTAAAATTTAACCAACTGGTTCCCTATCTGGTTTATGTTTCGATACATTTTGCATTCATATTCGCATACGGCATGCATTGCATTTTTATCAATCGAGATTGATTTTTATCAGGATTAGAGCCCCTGGCGTTTCAGGCAGTACAGGCCAGTCAAAATGAAAGTCTATTGAGAATTGGTGCTCATCTCCCGTGTTTTCAGATCATCTCGGTGTCCGGGTTCCGCTACGGTTGCGTAATTGGGTTTTAATCGATTTAATCGGCTTCCTGGCATTTTAGGATTTTTCTGTCATTTTTCTGAATTTTTTAGTGCATTTAATGGATTTTTCTGGATTTAATAGAATTTTTTTAATCTTTTTTAGAGTTTAAGTAAATTTTCTTTTCATTTTTAGAAATTAATAGTTTTTTTTTAAAAAAGATTTTTAGATATTATGGTTTTTTAATAAATCTTAGACATTATTTTCTTTTATTAGTTTTAATAGATAAATAGATTTTTTTCTTTTAAAAGAGTAGAAAAAAAATAATAATAGATAGTGTTTTTTTTAGATTAGAGTTTTATTGTGTAAAAAAAGAATTAATAGAATAAAAATATAATAATAGAGATTAATGTTTTTTAGATTTTTTAGATTTTTATTTTTTCAGAATTAATTAGGATTTTAAAAAAAAAAGATATTTTTTAGATTAAATAGTAGTTTTTTAGATTTTTTAGATTTAATTAGATTTTTATTTTTTATTTTTCGTTTTAGATATTAATTTTAGGGTTAATTAGGGTTTAATAGACTTTAATTAGGTTTTAGTGTTAATTTTCGTTTTTAAATTAATTAGGGTTAATTTTTAGTTTAAATTTGTTTTAATCAGATTTTAATTCTGTTTAAGTCATCTTAATCCAGGTTTAAGCCAATTGGGCCCAATCAGTATCCAGAGTCCATTAAAGCCCATAGTCAAAAGCCCAGTCCAACTCGCGCCAGGTGTCGTCCATATAAGCTCCCCACATGTGCATTTTCAAACCCCACCTCTCCATTCCACGTTTCACACGCAGAGAGCACCACTTCATTTCCTTCGTCCACGCGTGTGCACCAGAGATTTCCACATCTCTGCCACGTGGCCACGCCACCGTCCTCCACCCACACTTTCCACTGCCACTTGTCCTTCTCCATCTCCCCACATGCACACACGTGTTCCCCGTCTCTCCCTCATCGGAATCCATGCAAACCGCCGGAGGAGGTTGCCGGGAAAATCAAACCCAGCCGTAACCATCACCGGAAACCGTTTTTTTCGTTAGAAAACTGCAAAACTTCAAAGAACATTCATCTTCCTCAGGATTCATCAACCAATCACCAACAACCCTCATCTCCTTCATCCGTCATGTTCATCTAAATTCCACCGGATTCTGCAACCATCGCCGGAAGATTCATGGCGTCCTTCATGATTTTCCAGAAATCAATAGATCCTCACCCGTTTTTTCCAGATTTCATCGAAGAATCTCAGATTTACGAACCTTCATCATTCATCCAACATTTATTGTTCATCATACTTCGTCCAAATCATCAGCGATCTTCGACGCGTTCTCAAAGATCTCACCAGGATCTTCGTCATCCACATCAACGCCAATGAATCTTCAGATCTCTACAACGCATTCAAGAACGTTCATGAGATGTTCATCTCGTTTCTAGTTCCGTTCAAGATCTTCCACTTGTTATAAATTGTTCATCAGGATCTCCGTTCAGGTTCCCAGAAGTTCATTGGAGATGATGAACATTCATCAAAGCTCGTCAAACCACAAGAAGGCTCAAGAAGAATTCGTCCAAGTTCGCGAGCTATTTCTCAAATCTGCATCCGTTGTCAAGGAATCTTGAAGAGTAACAAGAAAATTCAACCGCCATCAACAGATTTCCAGAATCAGTTCATCAACCTTCATCGCATCCAGATCCAACGATTATGAACAAGCCATAGATCTTCACCAAACTCCATTGACAAAATTCCAAGACCTTCATCCATTTTTCAGAAACTTAACGATCTTCAAACGAGCTCTCATCTTCAATATGCAAAATCGTTTCATCAGAGGATCCTTCAAACACCTTCAGATCTATAGATCTTCAGTTTACCTCAAGGGATACGAACGAGTTCCCTTCGTGAAATCTTCTTCAACAGCCATAATTTCAGATGAGGAGTCTTGTTTGAGGTCTGTGGGAGAAGATTTGAGAGAGGTTTGTTTGAGTCAGAGAAATAGGAGGGTGAGATTGGAGGCGACGCCGGAAGAAAGAGAGGTGAAGAGGAACGGAAGGAGACAGAGGAAGGAAGGTGAGACGAGAAACGGCGCAGTTGGATGAACATTGTTCGAAGGAGAGAAGGGTGATTAGGGTTTCAGTGATTAGGGTTGGGCTACATGGCTGGTGGATTGGGCCTCAGGCCCAAGTGGTGTTTTTTGCCCGTACCATCCATTTTCTTCTAAACCCCCCTCCCCTGGTTTGTACTTTGGGTTTGGGCCTAGTGTATTTTCTGTTTGCACCCCCAGTTTAGGGCCCAGAAGGAATAACAAGCGAACTGGACGCTTTTCGCACCCCCTGGGTTATTTTGGTTGTTGTTTTTCTGAATTGGTGGACTGGGCCCAGCGCATTGCTGGGCGCACCCCCTCCTGGGCCCAGTTGTTTTCTCTGAGTGTATAGAACTGCTGTTTCCACCCCCCTGCTATATCATTTTAGTTGAATTTTCATTTTTATTTTGTTTGCATATGTTTTACAAATAAAATCATATAAAATCAGAAAATCATCATTTTAATATGGGACTTTTTCCCACATTTTGGTAATGGTTTCAAGAAAATTATAAGGAAATAAAAATATTATTTTAGGTTTTTTTTTTCATTTATGATGATTTTTCAAACTTAATTGCTTTTATTTTCATGTTTGTTTGTACATACATTTTGATGAATTTTGTTTAGACATTTCTTTCCATATTTTGTTTCCATTCTTTTTATATTAGTTAGATTAGAACATCAAGTTCCCCTTGGATTTATTTCACATTTTTGTGATTAAATCTTGTGTATTTTTGATTAGAAACCATTAGGTTAGTATAATTAGGGTTTAAATTCAACATAGGTGCATTCTAATATTTTCTTTTGGGGTTTTTAGCATGAATTAGGTTATGGAACATATAGGGTATGTAGGGTAGATATAGAAATCCCCTTAGAATAAATCTTAGGATTTTAAATGCTTTTTTACTATTTTTAGTGTATTTTGCAAATAGAATGATTGTATGGTGTTCCCACTTGGGGTTTATGTTTGTCTGTTTGGGTTTATGGACTTTTATTTTGGGGTGTAGGTTTGGTTTGAGCTTGTGGAAGCATGAAGAATCAATGGAGAAGATTGAATACAAGGATCAAGGTTGAGGCATGAGGATTGCTTGGGATTGAAGGTGTTGATTGAAGACTTAGGAGAAATAGGATAAAATAGGAAGAGCCTAGAATAGACAAATTCTTCTGTCAAACATAGAGTGCATTGTTTGCCTCTATCCTATCCAATGACATAAAGTCCTCCTTGGGAAGCTCCATCTCTCCTTAGGAGGGATGAGTGGTAGGCCCAAGGGAGTAGAACTTTGAGGATACCCTTCATTTGCAATGTTAAAATCTTAGTGATTTCCTTTGGTTGTCATTGAGATTCTTAACATCATAACCTGATCTTGGTGATTGATTCTCCTTTGGAGGTGCTTGTGGAAGCTGGGTAAAGAGAAAGTTGAAGCTTATTGAGGTATAAGTTTGAGCTTGTTGAAGTTGGTTGCTTGTTGAAGTTGGGGTTTTGCTGCTTGTTGAAGTTGAAGTCAGGAGCTTGTTGAAGCTGGTTACTGGTTAAGTTTGAGCTTGTTGAAGCTAGTTGCTTGTTGAAGCTGGGGTTTTACTGCTTGTTGAAGTTGAAGTCAGGAGCTTGTTGAAGCTGGTTACTGGTTAAGTTTGAGCTTGTTGAAGCTGGTTGCTTGTTGAAGTTGGGGTTTTGCTGCTTGTTGAAGTTGAAGTCAGGAGCTTGTTGAAGCTGGTTACTGGTTGGGGTTTGAGCTTGCTTAAGCTGGGAGCTTGTTGAAGTTGGTGTCCATTGAAGATTGAAAGTTTATTGAAACTTGAAGATAGGAGTTATTCATGAAGATGAAGGTTGTTGCTGTCAACTTTTTGCTGGTAAATCAATTGTTGCTATCAGAGCTATTGCTTATGTTGTAGCTGTCAGAGCTATTGCTTATGCTGTAGCTGTCAGAGCTGGTGCTGTTTGGACTGTTGCTGTAGGAGCTGTTGAGCTGTCAGGGTTGATTTTGGGGTTTTATTTTCTTTGCTGTACTGTTTGTTAATCTTCCCCTTGGGTTTGAAGTGAAGCTGTTTCACTTTGCCTGTTGTTTCCTGCTGCATTCATGCATTTTACTGCTTTACTGTATATATCTGTTTCTTTTGCCGTTTATCCCCTAGGATCTCTGTTTCTCTCTGCGCAAGAGAGAAATATGATAGACATTAGGTTCTCACCCATGCATGACCACATTAGGGTAGATTTTGATTCCCGTTTTCAACCATAGGCTTTTTAGAGCTTCTTTCTCTTCTCATCTCAGAACAATTCAAGAATACGGTAATAAGGTTAATCGATGTCGTACGTTACGAGCCTTAAGCTATTTGAGAAAAGGTTGCTGGAGGGTCACTCTTCAGTAATCTGATTGCTTAGTGTGTTACCCTTAGGGTGACATACGACGTAGTCACTCTCAAATCATAGTCTCTAGTGCGTCAGAGATTGCAAACACACTAAAAAACACTTCTTGCGTAAAAAGACTGAAAACCAATCAAAGTGTCATTTTTGTCCGCTTGGACCCATAATCAGGAGAAAATCTTTTTCAGAAGGATAAAAACAATCAAGACAAACTTGTGTCGTACGTGGCCCGAACTACGTTTGCTCTGATCTTTCATGTTGTATGAAAGTACGTAGGCATAGGATGCGATATCCTAGCTGTTGCACCCTAAAATTTGACCAACCGGGTCTCGTATCTGGCTCTATGTTTCGACGCATGACCGCCTTCGCATCTGCATATCGCATACAGTGCATTTTTCAGTTGTTTTCATTTTATCGGGATCACAGCCCTCGTCTCGCGTCTCAGGTGTTTTTAATCAGTTTAGATAGGTAGAATCGTATTTTTTGGGAAGTCGTGCTATTCCCGGTGTTTGCAGCTCGCGCTGTTGTTTTTAGGGATATGTCGGTGTCTATTGATTTTTACCGGCTATTTCGGTGCGCTCTCGCAGTGTTATTTGTCGTTCGGTGCTATTTTTGTTCCTTCGGGAATTATTTGTGATTTTTCTGGATTTTATTGGGCATTATTAGGGTTTTAATAGATTCTTTAATCATTTTAGGATGATATAGAATATTAATAGTTTTTTAATATTTTTAATAGTTTTAATCTTTTTTAGAATATATTAGATATTAAATAGCTTTTTAATCATTTTAATAGAGGAATATAGTTTTTTTTCTTTTATTAATAAGAGGTTTTCTTTTAAATAAATAATATAGGTTTTATTAGAGATTTAATAGGAATTTAATAAGATTTTAAGATTAGTGGAATTATTAGAGTATTATTAGTTTAAAAATTAATTGGAATTAATAGGTTTTTAGGTTTAATTGAGATTTAGTTAGAGTTAATTAGGTTTAATCATTAGTTAGTTGGTTAATTAGTTTTAATCATTTTCATTAATCTTTTTAATCCAGATTTAGTCTTTTTTTAATTCAGCTTTTTTATCCATTTCAATTCAGTTTTTTGGGAGTTTATTGTCTCATTTTTCGTTGGGCTCATAGTCCTTTTTTTTGGAGGCCCATTTTCATTTCGTCAGAGTCCAAAGAGAATCAATTGCCATGTGCTATAAAAAGTCCAGCCACGTGTAATTCAGGAGAGGGTCCACCACACATTTTGAAAGCTCCATAATCCTGACACATCACTCACTCCTTCTCCCTCTCTCTGCCACGCTACCCCCACGTGGCGTCCATGCACCAGTTCTCTCCACTACCATTGCCACTTGGCAGCCTCAGATCCTCACCGGAGCTCCACCGGTTGCATGGTCGGCGGCCATGCAACCACTGCCGTTAACCAATTCCGGCGACCCCTAACTCCCTCCGGCCACCATAACAAACCCGCCGAAAACTGTTTTTCACCGGAAAATTCATCCAACTCACTAATCTGTTCATCTTCTCCGATCAACATTCATCAGGTGTTCTTCACCAATCATCGACAACCACCATCGGTGTTCACTCGATTCCCAGAAATCGTTCAATGTTCATGCATGCGTCTAGGAAACTCAAAAGACTTTCAGAATGATCCTCTGATGTATTTTCCAGAAACCACAAAAGATTCGTCAAGCTCATGAATCTTCAGAGTTCATTATTATTTCATCCGCGTTCTTCGCAATTCTCCAGAAGCATTCATGGTCATACGACCGTTTTCAGAAATCTTCGAGGACTTGCGAAAATCTTTCAGATATTCATCCTCTCCGTGAATCTTCAGCAAACTCGAATCAACATGGAACCACTCACATCGTTCTTCAATCTCCAGAAACTTCCTCCAAGATCTTCATTGGATCATCAGCGATCTCCATGAAACCTTCATCAAATCATCAGGTTCACCCATGACCTTCAAGAAAATCCCCAGAACTCTCTTCAAGATCTTCAACTCCGTCATGAGTTTCGTCCAGATCTTCCACCAGAAATGCCAAGATCATCTTCAACGATGCCGAGAACTCCATTAACTTCATCATCGCGCACCAAGAGTCTGGAATTTTCCACATGCAAGCATCAAGCTCGTGTGTCTTCGTTAATGAACCCGTGGATGAGCTTGCTCCATTGGTGTGTTCGCCGGTGATTACAAGGTTGAGAACGCCCTGGTTTGTGACGAGAAGGTAGTGAATAAAGGATCGAGTGATGTTTGTGTAAAGGGAGCAGAAATTGAGGACGGAGAGGGGTAGAGGGAGGATGTTGGTGACGGCGCAGTGGAAGGGAGAAAGGGAGATCCTCTCTAGGGTTTCAGAAAGGGAGAGTGAAAGGAGAGAATGAGGAGATGGGTCGGGTTTGTGTTTGGGGCCACGAGGCCCAACATTTTTTCTTGCACCTTCCCCTCCGTTTTTTTTGCTGAAGGATATTGGGCTGAGCCCAATGCAATGTCCAGCATGCACCCTCCGTTTTCCTTTATTTCCCCCTCCCCGTTTTGGCTGTTAATTGTTGGGTTGGGCCCAACTTTACTTTGTGTTTTTTCTAGCAGCACCCCCCTGTAACTACTGTAACCCCCTCCCCTCTTTTGTAATTGTTTCTTTTCTTTTCTTTATCATTAGTTGCTTAGTTTTTCTAGTGAGAAAAGAAAATATTGGAAAAAGAAATATTTGAAAAAGAAGAAAAGAAAAATATATGAAAGAATTATTGAAAAAGAAGAGTGAAAAAAATATATGAAAAAGTATTTTGAAAAAGAGAAAGAAGAAAAAGAATAAAGAAAGAATATTAGAAAAGAATCATTGAAAAATATAGAAATGAAAAAATATTGAAAAATAGAGAAAATAGTTGGAAAAAGAGTATATTGGAAAAAGGAAAAAAGAATATGAAAAAGAAATATTTGAAAAAAGAATAGAAGAAAAATAGTAAGAAAAGTAGTAAAAAATATTACTTTGTAGATTCAATATTTTTTTATAGATATTTTTCATAGGAGTTTATCTTACCACTTTTAGAGATAATTTTTAGAAGTCCACTTGTTAGGGGACTATTTTCCATTTGATTCTTCATAGGATAGGATAGTATTTCCTAGGGGTTTATTTTCAGTATTCAATCATTGTAACCATTTTTCAGAATGTTAATAAAACGAGATTTGAGCTGTGGTCCCGAAGTAGCCGAACTACAGCTGCTCTGATTTCTCGTACCAGACGAGAATATGTAGGCATAGGATGCGATATCCTAGCGAGCACACTAACAATTAACCTTGTGTTCTCTCGCTGCCGTGCGATCGAGACTTTCCCGCTGACGACTGATGTTATCCCTTTTCTCTTGCCCGAGTGCATTTGAGACCAGACCGTAGTTTTGCCCGTAGGTTCCCGAACCTTTGAAACCAGTTTAATTTCTCACTGCTGTGTGAGAATACCCAGTCTAGCCGTAGTTAGCCTGAACTACGTAAGCTCTGATCTTCCATGCAGTGTGGAAGTACGTAGGCACAAGACGCGAGGTCTTGGCGAGCCAATTTCCCCGTAGTCCCAAACTACATTGACTCCGACTTTCTCGCTTGAGAATACGTAGGCATAGAGTGCGACGCTCTATCGAGTCAATTCCCTTCCGTTTAGATTTAGCAGCCGTAGATAGATTGCTTTGCATCCTGTAGACAACCCAAGCAAGCGTGGATCCCATCGAGTACGATGGACGTGAGGGGTGCTAATACCTTCCCCTTGCGTAACCGACTCCCGAACCCAGGTTTTGGTTGCGATGACCATACCTTTCCCCGTTTTTTGCGAGGTTTACTTCAAGCGTTTCCTTTCCCTCCGTTGGGATAAATAACGCACGGTGGCGACTCTTCTGTCAGCCGGCGCCGATTTTCGCAGTAGCGACAGCTGGCGACTCTGTTGGGGAAGCGATAGTTCCCTATTCGAGTCTCGCCTTAGGTTTTTTCCTGGCTGTTTGGGGTCATCCCCAGCAGCTGGCGACTCTGCTGGGGATTGCGATGGTTCCCTATACGAGTCTGCTGGGGACCCAACGTCCCCTGGCTGCTAAGGACTGCGATAGTTCCTTATGCATGTGGGATTCAACGTCCCCTAAGAGAGAGTCAATCCTAGCGCTTGTTTGCTTGTCTATTGGTGTTTATTTATTGATATTATTTGTTGCTATTGTGCTGTTGGGGAATGACGGGTGTTCTATGATTGAGAGATAAGCCGGACCTGGGCTTGAGTGCACCTTAAAATTAGAGTGGAAATTAGTGGGCGCGCACGTGCTTTGCATGTCTTAGTGTCCCACGAAATCCACACTCAGACGAGGTTCTTCTGGTTGGCCTCTTGTCCCACCCTTTGGGTGGCTCGGGTTGCTGGTTAGTTGGATTGTCGACTCTAGGAACCGATCATTTGGAAGTTAGCTAAGTGAGGCCTCTTCAAGACTTGATGATACCACTCCTTCTGGGAATCGTATCGTCAGTTTTGAAAGTCTGTGACGCTGACGACCGCATAGGACGCCATACCTTGTCAGATATAGGTCCATACCTGTGAGTGGGGGGGGTTTTTTTGCAGGAAACTTGACTTCCAACCTACCCGTTATTTTGGTCTTCTCTTTAGAGCGAACGTACTCTGTCAGCAGCGCAGCAGTATTCAGATTTGTGTGGGGGCTGTGGTCCCGTTGTTTGCTGCATTTTGCATATCATGTGCATAACAGTGTTGCATCATATTGCATATCATCCTCCAGTTAGCCAGAGTTCTGATCCAGCCTTTGTTTCCTGAAGGTGATTACCCGGAGTTTGGATTGAGCAGTTGTTGATTATCAGAAGACGACCTAGGGGTTGAGTAGATTTGAGTAGAATCGAGCATTGAAGTCAGCTGAAGACTATTGGTAGCTATGTCTGAAGGCAATTTCCAGTCTCCTAACACCCTGACAGGGTTCACTATGACGTCCAACCCTCTGTATGATTCTATGGAAGACTTCCCGCAAGCGAACAATGTTACTGCAGACCAAGTTGTACAGCCTCCTGTGGAGAACCAAGGTCGACGTGAGCAGTTTGTTGCCCGAAATGAACGTCCTCCTCCTGTTAACAATCAAGGTGTTGTTTTCCCTGTGATGAATCACCGAAGAGATATTCCAATAGCCAGGACCGTAGATCCAAGAGCTCTTGAGGCGGATAGAAAACTCCGAGCGTTGGAAGAGAAAGTTGAAGCTTTGAAAGTCAAAGATGTTGTCAACCTGAATGCTGTAGACATGTGTTTGGTCCCTGACCTGGTGTTGCCTTATCAGTTCAAAGTGCCAAAATTTGAGAAGTACACGGGAGATAGCTGTCCGAAGCAACATTTGATGATGTTCTGTCGAAGAATGACTTCGTTTGTGCGAGATGACAAATTGATGATCCATTGCTTTCAAGATAGTCTGACTGGGGCATCTTTGAGGTGGTATATGCAGTTAGAGAGAAATCAGATTCAGTCATGGGTGGATTTAGCCAGAGCTTTCCTGAAGCGGTATGATTACAATATGGACATAGCTCCCTTTCGCATGGAGTTGCAGTCTTTGTCTATGGGGATCAATGAACCTTTCAGAAAGTATGCTCGGAGATGGAGAGATTTTGCTTCCAGAGTGGAACCACCAATCCCTGACCGAGAGTTAGCAGGCATGTTTGTGGACTCATTGCAAAGCCCGTACTTTGAGAGATTGCTTGGAGTTTCGCTGAACTTCTCCGAATTAGTGGGAGTTGGAGAACGTATTGAGAATGCTATAAAGATTGGAAAAATTCAGGTTGTCTCAAGCGGTCAGGCTAGTGAAACTGAATCTTTTTACGACTATCAGGAGGAAGAAGGAGTTGTGATCAATGCAGTCATGCCAGATGTTGGGTATCCTCGAGATGAATCGGTGAAATCTGTTGGATCAGTATCTCCTGTGCCTTGTTATGCTGGACAAACAGCTGTGCCTAGAGTACCATATCAGGAACGTCACGTCGCTTCCCTTGCAAATCAGCGAACTTGTGGCCGAGGTTATCAGAATCAGCATCAAATTCATAATCGACCTCGTAACAACTTGGAATGAAGGAATGGTCCTTCCCACCCAGTTCCTGTGCCGTACAGTCAGCTTTTGCCACAGTTGGTTCAGAACGCTTTGGTGGAGCCGAAAGCTCTTAAGCCCGTGCCAGAATCTTACCCTCCTGAGTACAATCCCCACGTTCAGTGTGGTTACCATGGTGGTTCTCCGGGGCATTCGATGGAAGATTGTAAAGCGTTTCAGGCGAAGGTACAGCAGTTGATCGACCAGGACCGCATTTCCTTTCGAGAAGGACTTCTGTTTGTTCATACCAACCGCTCAGCTGTTTAAGCTCGTAGACTCGGAAAGTATTCCCCAGCAAAAGCCAGTGATTCAGACAGGCGGGTGCCTCAGCATTGGCAGTCCTCAGACTTTATATCATTTGCATTTGTAGTTTCTTTTCTGTTAGTTACTACCTGCTTTTAAGCATTGTATGTTTCGAATGGTGATAATAATAAAGTGACTATGCATTTTTCTGAATTAATCATGTCGTTGTCGCTCATTTACTGCATTGCACTGACACTTGCATTTTTATTCACTCCACTTTATCACTGTGATTAGCAAAGATTGAAGGGAGGATGATGAAACTGAATACTCATAACCGATGATCGTATGCTTTCAGATAAGACCTTACCGATGACGTACAAGGCATTGTTTCAAATCCCCTAAACACTGGAGATATAAGGAGTTAGTCCCTTGTTAACCACTTCGAGCCAAGAAGCAGAAGTTTTTTCGGACTTTTAAACCCTCACATCTTAACCTGGGGCAGGGTAGTGGTCAGTTAGCTTGACCGAGCATTCAAGTCTTACAGAGGAGTGTTGTCTTTCGAGGACCAATATCAGTTTATACCTTTCAAGAGGTCATACCTCACCAATCAGGAGTGAGACAGTTACAATCCTTTCGGAGCAATCAAGACAACCAGTGTCACACGACTTTGTTCCAAAAGAAAGAAATAAGAAAGCCCGCTAAGTAAAAGAAAGAAAAAGCTAGAGAGCTAATACTTAGGCAAAAATCAGGGCATCCCGCTGGACTTCAAAAGAAAAAATCGAAAAGAACTCAAAGGGAGTCAGTCCAGGCAAAAGTTAGGGAATCAAAAGAATGAAAAAGAAGGGATAGAAAAAAAAATTTCCCCAGCGAGTCACAAAGTCGTGTACACAGACACCGAAAGCGAAAAGGAGTAACTATCACTCCGGAAAAACCTTGTGAATTCCTTAATTGTGGTTCTTACCATTCAACATACCTCTCGAAGAGGCGAGCGCTGGTGCCAGGTTAACTGAACCTTAGGATCGGAGATCATCACGTAGAAGGGGTGGGTACAAATCAAAATTTGAGCCAAATATCCTTTGTTTCACGAACCGTGAACCCGACCATGATACAACCCTTAAAAGACCTAATTGAGGTAGGGTTAGTCTGAAGCGCATTACGATAAGGTTGAGTAACCTGACTCCTTCTTGATTTGCTAGTCACATCCTTCTTGTATTTTTTCACTGACCACGTAAGCACTACGTTTGAACTTTGTTTCATTCGTCACTCACAATCATAGCATGTAAATGAGTGACAACTCAAACTTTTTCAAAATCTGCATAAACACTGCATTAAGATTACCATTCGTGAATAGACAATTTTAATTGCAGGTTAGTAGTTGACATGAAAGAAATTCCAACCGGGAATAATCGAGCAGGACTGAGTAATTCAGCAGTCTGAACCAGGATGTTGTGAAGACCTGTGTATCAGGGGCATTAATTCCCAGTGAGTTCGGAATCAGTTAGTCTGAGGACAAGTCCCGAAGCTTCAATTGACCCGGGGCAGTATGCTTGAGAAGCAGTTGATCAGAAGTGAGTCTTCTCGAAGAGTCAATCAGGGGCAATTATGCAGAACGTGGAGATTTGAAAGCAGATATTTCAGGTGGATAATCAAATCAGGTTAAGTCGCTCAACGCTCATTCAGGGGCAATTCACCGCAGAGATAGTGAAGACCAACTGGGTTGACAATTGTTTAACGGAGATTGAATTCTGTTGTCGTATAGATACCGGGGCAAGTAATATCGAGGTCATCTCGTGGTAAGCTGTTCAGAGCATTACTCCCAAGAGTTAGATTGGGGCAAGTTGCGTTGTACTGGGGCAAGATGTTGAAGCAAGTTTGTTTATCCCCAGCCAGAGTGGAGTATCAGGGAATCGTGTCAATACCCTTATCAAAAACCTGAACCTTTCAAATAAGAAGAGTCGTGTTGTCGGTGGATCGTTATCCTACAGTTTAAATCTGTTACGTGTCAGAACTTCGTAACCAGTCGTTTCCAAAGTCCAGTTCTCGCCTGGCAAACCGGTAACCAGTTCTCGTCTGGCCCACCCTTCCGTAAGCATCAGTTCCCGTCTGGTGTAGTTTATTGTAAGCATCAGTTCCCTTCTGGTGTAGTTTATTGGAACCAGTTCTCGTCTGGTCATCGTTTCTTCAAGTGTTGTATTAGTTCTCGTCTGGTACATGTTGTTATGAAATCAATTCTCGTCCTAACCTATTTCCCTATCAGTTCTCGCCTGGTAGTCTACCTTTGAATGCTAGTTCTCGTCTAGTATTTTCCATATCTTCCACTGTGTACATAATTCATGTTTATCCTAAACCAGAAAAGAAAGAACCTAAAGGTATCTAACACAGTAATTCCCAATGACTCGCATGTTGTCATGTTCCCCGATACGAAGCTTGACAGATACCAGTGCTCCGAGTAATGTTTGAATTCCTTGTGGATGTTGTTAAATCAGAATTGCTACTCTTCAGCAAATGAAAGTTGCGTATTATCCCCAGAAGAGTCGAGATTGTATTTTACCCCGTATCAGAGTAGGATCAGGAGTATCCCCAGCAGATTAAGATTGATATCCTTGATAGTGGGGGCATTTCCAGCAGCGTGATGCGCGCAATCAATCCCAGTTTGGGTCAATCCCCGCAGAGCACAATCAGTTGCCAATGGTTTGAAGAGAGCATCCCTAAGCAGAGTTGTTTTTCTTTCTCCCCATGCAGGGTTGCCTTTCCATTTCTCCAGTAGGACGGTTATCCCCAGCGGATTTGGTTTCCCTTTTCCAGCATTTATTTTGCTGAGATGATTCTGTGATATCAGGTTACCTTCAGTGGAGTTGACGCTTCCTTCGGCATTTATTTTGCCAAGTGGTTTTCAGACCTGGTGTTCTCTGGCAGCTCGAGCCTGCATTAGCATTTGTATATATCGTCATAGCATTTATACAAACATATAACATTTTCATGCCGTCTGGGCCTCGCATTTTCAAACAGAACGCATAACATTTATATGTCATATAGGGCATTGCATCATTATCAGACATACGCATTTCGAAACATGGACCAGGTTGGTTACCTCATTGGAATTCGAATTTGTTCACCTGCAGAGTTGTGTGGTTAAGCTTCTCTTCTTCCCCAGCAGAGTGATTCTTCATTTGGTTGTTGTGTCGGCACTGGAAAAAAAAGATTGACATATATCAGATTTCTGAAGCCGCCTCCTGTTGACAGAATGGGTGCCGAGCAGTCGATTCAGAAGTTCCCCAGGAGAATTGTCCTCAAGTTCGCAGTGAACTGTGAGATGACAGGATTTGATCCCATAAGAGAGATGGGAATCAAGTCGTTTGCTTTTCGAAGCATTATTCCAATACTTGTGGCGTCGCACAGGTGATTGATGTTGAAAAGGAGAAGAAATTTTTATCAGATAATTGACCAGTTGTTGCCGTGACAACCAAACTTCAGTTCATTGGAGGCTATTCCTTAAGCATTTTGCAGTATATTCCCGCGGTTGGCAAATTTCAGGGTTTCATTTGTATTCAACCGTCATCTACCTTTGAATGTTGGAAGGCTGAGCGCTCTTCAACCATTCAGGTCCAAGTCGCTTGAATAGGGGCAGCTGTTGCACCCTAAAATTTGACCAACCGGGTCCCGTATCTGGCTCTATGTTTCGACGCATGACCGCCTTCGCATCTGCATATCGCATACAGTGCATTTTTCAGTTGTTTTGATTTTATCAGGATCACAGCCCTCGTCTCGCGTCTCAGGTGTTTTTAATCAGTTTAGATAGGTAGAATCGTATTTTTTGGGAAGTCGTGCTATTCCCGGTGTTTGCAGCTCGCGCTGTTGTTTTTAGGGATATGTCGGTGTCTATTGATTTTTACCGGCTATTTTGGTGCGCTCTCGCAGTGTTATTTGTCGTTCGGTGCTATTTTTGTTCCTTCGGGAATTATTTGTGATTTTTCTGGATTTTATTAGGCATTATTAGGGTTTTAATAGATTCTTTAATCATTTTAGGATGATATAGAATATTAATAGTTTTTTAATATTTTTAATAGTTTTAATCTTTTTTAGAATATATTAGATATTAAATAGCTTTTTAATCATTTTAATAGAGGAATATAGTTTTTTTTCTTTTATTAATAAGAGGTTTTCTTTTAAATAAATAATATAGGTTTTATTAGAGATTTAATAGGAATTTAATAAGATTTTAAGATTAGTGGAATTATTAGAGTATTATAAGTTTAAAAATTAATTGGAATTAATAGGGTTTTTAGGTTTAATTGAGATTTAGTTAGAGTTAATTAGGTTTAATCATTAGTTAGTTGGTTAATTAGTTTTAATCATTTCCATTAATCTTTTTAATCCAGATTTAGTCTTTTTTTAATTCAGCTTTTTTTATCCATTTCAATTCAGTTTTTTGGGAGTTTATTGTCTCATTTTTCGTTGGGCCCATAGTCCTTTTTTTTTGGAGGCCCATTTTCATTTCGTCAGAGTCCAAAGAGAATCAATTGCCATGTGCTATAAAAAGTCCAGCCACGTGTAATTCAGGAGAGGGTCCACCACACATTTTGAAAGCTCCAGAATCCTGACACATCACTCACTCCTTCTCCCTCTCTCTGCCACGCTACCCCCACGTGGCGTCCATGCACCAGTTCTCTCCACTACCATTGCCACTTGGCAGCCTCAGATCCTCACCGGAGCTCCACCGGTTGCATGGTCGGCGGCCATGCAACCACTGTCGTTAACCAATTCCGGCGACCCCTAACTCCCTCCGGCCACCATAACAAACCCGCCGGAAACTGCTTTTCACCGGAAAATTCATCCAACTCACTAATATGTTCATCTTCTCCGATCAACATTCATCAGGTGTTCTTCACCAATCATCAACAACCACCATCGGTGTTCACTCGATTCCCAGAAATCGTTCAATGTTCATGCATGCGTTTAGGAAACTCAAAAGACTTTCAGAATGATCCTCTGATGTATTTTCCAGAAACCACAAAAGATTCGTCAGGCTCATGAATCTTCAGAGTTCATCATTATTTCATCCGCGTTCTTCGCAATTCTCCAGAAGCATTCATGGTCATACGACCGTTTTCAGAAATCTTCGAGGACTTGCAAAAATCTTTCAGATATTCATCCTCTCCGTGAATCTTCAGCAAACTCGAATCAACATGGAACCACTCACATCGTTCTTCAATCTCCAGAAACTTCCTCCAAGATCTTCATTGGATCATCAGCAATCTCCATGAAACCTTCAACGAATCATCAGGTTCACCCATGACCTTCAAGAAAATCCCCAGAACTCTCTTCAAGATCTTCAACTCCGTCATGAGTTTCGTCCAGATCTTCCACCAGAAATGCCAAGATCATCTTCAACGACGCCGAGAACTCCATTAACTTCATCATCGCGCACCAAGAGTCTGGAATCTTCCACATGCAAGCATCAAGCTCGTGTGTCTTCGTCAATGAACCCGTGGATGAGCTTGCTCCGTTGGTGTGTTCGCCGGTGATTACAAGGTTGAGAACACCCTGGTTTGTGACGAGAAGGTAGTGAATAAAGGATCGAGTGATGTTTGTGTGAAGGGAGCAGAAGATTGAGGACGGAGAGGGGTAGAGGGAGGATGTTGGTGACGACGCAGTGGAAGGGAGAAAGGGAGAGCCTCTCTAGGGTTTCAGAAAGGGAGAGTGAAAGGAGAGAATGAGGAGATGGGCCGGGTTTGTGTTTGGGGCCACGAGGCCCAACGTTTTTTCTTGCACCTTCTCCTCCGTTTTATTTGCTGAAGGATATTGGGCTAAGCCCAATGCAATGGCCAGCATGCACCCTCCGTTTTCCTTTATTTCCCCCTCCCCGTTTTGGCTGTTAATTGTTGGGTTGGGCCCAACTTTACTTTGTGTTTTTTCTAGCAGCACCCCCCTGTAACTACTGTAACCCCCTCCCCTCTTTTGTAATTGTTTCTTTTCTTTTCTTTATCATTAGTTGCTTAGTTTTTCTAGTGAGAAAAGAAAATATTGGAAAAAGAAATATTTGAAAAAGAAGAAAAGAAAAATATATGAAAGAATTATTGAAAAAGAAGAGTGAAAAAAAATATATGAAAAAGTATTTTGAAAAAGAGAAAGAAGAAAAAGAATAAAGAAAGAATATTAGAAAAGAATCATTGAAAAATATAGAAATGAAAAAATATTGAAAAATAGAGAAAATAGTTGGAAAAAGAGTATATTGGAAAAAGGAAAAAAGAATATGAAAAAGAAATATTTGAATAAAGAATAGAAGAAAAATAGTAAGAAAAGTAGTAAAAAATATTACTTTGTAGATTCAATATTTTTTTATAGATATTTTTCATAGGAGTTTATCTTACCACTTTTAGAGATAATTTTTAGAAGTCCACTTGTTAGGGGACTATTTTCCATTTGATTCTTCATAGGATAGGATAGTATTTCCTAGGGGTTTATTTTCAGTATTCAATCATTGTAACCATTTTTCAGAATGTTAATAAAACGAGATTTGAGTTGTGGTCCCAAAGTAGCCGAACTACAGTTGCTCTGATTTCTCGTACCAGACGAGAATATGTAGGCATAGGATGCGATATCCTAGCGAGCACACTAACAATTAACCTTGTGTTCTCTCGTTGTCGTGCGATCGAGACTTTCCCGCTGACGACTGATGTTATCCCTTCTCTCTTGCCCGAGTGCATTTGAGACCAGACCGTAGTTTTGCCCGTAGGTTCCCGAACCTTTGAAACCAGTTTAATTTCTCACTGCTGTGTGAGAATACCCAGTCTAGCCGTAGTTAGCCTGAACTACGTAAGCTCTGATCTTCCATGCAGTGTGGAAGTACGTAGGCACAAGACGCGAGGTCTTGGCGAGCCAATTTCCCCGTAGTCCCGAACTACGTTGACTCTGACTTTCTCGCTTGAGAATACGTAGGCATAGAGTGCGACGCTCTATCGAGTCAATTCCCTTCCATTTAGATTTAGCAGCCGTAGATAGATTGCTTTGCATCCTATAGACAACCCAAGCAAGCGTGGATCCCATCGAGTACGATGGACGTGAGGGGTGCTAATACCTTCCCCTTGCGTAACCGACTCTCGAACCCAGGTTTTGGTTGCGATGACCATACCTTTCCCCGTTTTTTGCGAGGTTTACTTCGAGCGTTTCCTTTCCCTCCGTTGGGATAAATAACGCACGGTGGCGACTCTTCTGTCAGCCGGCGCCGATTTTCGCAGTAGCGACACTAGCGAGCAACCTTCCCCTCCTTTCCCGTAGGTAGGCGAACTACGTTGACTTTGATTTCTCGTTCCAGACGGGAATACGTAGGCATAAAGTTCGATACTTTGCCGAGTCGTTTTATTTTCTTTTAACCCCAGACCTGTAGAGTAGATAGAATAACAATCCGTACCAGAAAACAAGCGTGGATCCCGTCGAGTACGACGGACGTGAGGGGTGCTAATACCTTCCCCTTACGTAACCGACTCCCGAATCCAGGATTTGGTTGCGATGACCATTCCTTTCCCGTCTTTGCGGTAGGTTTACTTCGAGCGTTTCCTTTCCCTCCGTTGGGATAAATAACGCATGGTGGCGACTCTTCTATTCAGTCGGCGCCGATTTTCGTAGTAGCGACAACTATATCCAGCAATTCCTGCATCACTTCCATCTGCAAATAATATCAAGAGTTTGATAGCGACCGGTGGAGCATGGGGTCCTTTTGCTTTTGAAGAAAACCAATTATGTGCTACTTGGGTGCAAGAGGTCAAACAGTCTATGATTGTTATGTGGAGTAAGAGTCCCTCCAACACTGTCCAATTCCGCTTTAGCGGTGTCACCGACCGATGGTAACTTTGAATTGCAACCTTTAACTTCTTCTCTTTATGTGCAGGTTTTGTTTCGTTGATGAATGACTAGGATCGAATAAGTAAACATGAAGCTATGGGGCAGCAGAGCAAAGGCATGTTAAGAGCTATGGTTATAACATTTCTTCAGACGTGTTATTTGTCACTGCCGCTGCAAATCCACACTTACTAATGTGTATGCAGAACTCCGGAGGAAGAAACTCAATGAGGTTGTCATTCCAACAATATGGCCTCTTATTCATGTTATAGGTGACTGTTTCGACGGTAAAGTCTATCAATTGGCAAAATCATATTTATGATAGTTTTCCAATCCCTTCTAAATTAGGTAACCGCATCTGCTGTTGGTTTATAGGCTGTTACTTTCTGCCATTGTTGTGTGAATCATATGTTTTCTGTTGATGAATGTGCATCGTGATGCTGTAGTTTGTAATGCGTCTTCTTCCATTTTGTAGGCAAGTGGTAGGCGTGTTTCTGGTTTAATCACAACTTGTTTCCACAACTTTACCAGCAATGCCGAGCGATCCCTGGGCGGACAATAACACTCTGTAGGCAAACACAAAGAAGGTTGCGTCAAGTTTTCTCCCTGCTTCAATTCTAAGCGACTTTGTTGATTGGGGCAATCCATCAAACAGGTGGTGATCTTTTTCTCCTTCATCACACTTTTTTTCAAATGACATGTTCTTTCGACTGAAATGCGGTGGCCTCGCGAATAAGTGGTTTTGAACTGCGCTTTTCATTAATTGTCTTAGCAGGACGAAAAGTCTGGGTAAATAAGCTCTTTTATCATGTCTGTAGGTTTGGCGAGTTACAGGGATGGTCTACAAGATGCGAGCCCGTACGCGGATTATGCCCAAGCTGGTTCGATATATAGAATCGTTCTCTTCCTCGTGAAAACAATGAAGACACTAAGGTCGAACTTGCTGCGTCTTCTTCATCCACGGGTATTGATAAATATGGATTGGAGGAATACAAAGCATCTCTTGTGTTTTCCAAGGGGTACATCAAGAACCTCAGACCACTGAATAATGTGGCTTTTGACGTTAGCTTCTTCTCTCTTTTCTTGTTCTGTATTCAACATTGAGCATGCTAACGAAGTGAGCAGTCCAACTACCAAGTAAGCCACAGAAGAGTTGAAAAAGTATGCCGGAAGGCATTCCCAGTTGAGAAAATGAGTATGGCAACGTAAGCAGAACCTGAGCCAACCGGTTGGAAACACAACTAAACCAAGCATCATAAGCAGAACCGCCATGCCATAAGAAGTTGGTAACCTGGATTTTATGTCTGGCTTTTCCTTCATTTTTTCATTTCTTCATAGTTTTCGAATATTACCGTTTCCGCAATCTTATCTGACGTCTTCAAAAATGTCTATATTATTTCAAATCTTTTAGTTCCTTTGTGGTTTCATACGCTATTTGTTGTTGCTATTATCTATAACAGCTTGTGATTGTGTGGAGGGGAACTTCGGATGCTGACTATGAATGCCTTCGAGCCATCGGATAGTAGACTAATCTAAAGTTACTCATCTGCACCCTCTTAAGCAAGCATGGTAAGGCATACTGATTGTCGATTTTGAAATGCGCGCTTAGGACCGCAACTGCTCTTGCATAACTCTTAGGCAACTTATTATGTACTGCAGGATTGAGACAGAGATGCAAGTTCCAAGCTGGTAAGTATTGTGATTATGCTCGGCATTCTCAATTGCCGTCAATATTTCTTTATCTCATGTGCTTGCAATTTGCATCAGTTCAAAACTGTGTAATAAGCAGGTAATCGGTGTGGCCTGTTTAATTACATTTGAAATGAGTTGGTCATATTGACCTTTTTGAATCCTAATTCCTTTTACCATGATGCAGGTTAATTGCGAACCCGATGGCGAACCTCTGTTCGAGCTGCCAATTATGTGTTCAAATTGCTACAGCTTTGCAGCTGTTCTTGGAGATCATGTTCCATGGTTGAATCTTCTGAACCTTCCCTCGAAGGCTAAGAGGTAAAGGAATTGTTTGAACTTTGACAACATAGCCTAAGTCTGAAGCGAGACCGTTTCGAATTGAATCTCATGTCGAAACTCACCATGGTCTTCATGTAACACTTGATATTTTTATGTTCTGCAGGGAATTACCTTGTTGTAATCTGACTTGCAACCGACGACCAAAAACCACGCGTCATCGCCGCAGTTTGAAGCAAGAAGACTGTTTGGGAACTACTTGCACGAAGGCACCAAGTTATTTATGTTAGAACACTTGTTTGAATCACCAAATATTAGATATCCTGCCTTAAGATGGTTAATGATTTTGTCTGCTAGGAACTGATGTTACACAGATTTGATGGATAATTCCATGTGCCATCACGAACACTTATGTGTATTGTGTTCACTTGATCTTGAGAAATTGACATACCTTGCATTTTATTGTGTTTCACTTATTTTACACGACATGTCAATAATAAAAACTAAATCATGGCAACCATGTGGTTATGCAAACGAGAATCTTCTTGATCAAACGAAGAGAAAACGGACCCCTCTTCTGACCAGTGTAGTAACAGCAAAATGATGATAATGTTCGCAGTGACAATATTTAATTAAAAGCGGTTGACTCTCAAATGCCGTATGGTATCTCCCGAGGCTTTTAACATTCCCAAGTGTATTGCTCGTTGGCTAGTGGTTGATTTCTTAAAAAACAAGTTGCAATGCCTTCATAATCACCAAACTAATTAATTCCTTCCAAGGGGTTCTTAGCAAACCCCTCCTTCAAGAATTAGGGTGGGCTTAAATTCTCGAAATCAATAACGTGGACCTTGACTCATTCTTGGATTTAATCATACGAAAAAAAAGCAATTATACCAGGGCTCCTCTGAATAAGAAATCCTTGATAATTGTGACCATATTCATAACTCGCAGTAAGACACACCACTCTTTGAGGAAATCCTTGGATATAACCTGGAATCATAATTGGGCCTTCACAACACATTTAAGTATTGCTAGCTGAGAGAATCAGTACTTTATCTTCGAAATGTATGCACCTGCGCAAACTTGTTAGTCACACACAAAAGTAAAAGATAACATGAGAGAAAAGAAGTAAAACAAAGAGGTGAAATCTTAAGGTCAAAAATTAGGGTGCTACAGTAGGGAAGACCAACACGTGGTCTTCCCCCTAGGTCAACTGCCCCGTGATCCTCGGAAGGTGGGTAGTCATCTACTGACGTGTCCCTGCATGGGGGGCATGTGGAGACCGTAGGGGAGACGTGTGAGAGCTCCCCGAACACGTTGATGGACTAGACCTTCATTGGGCCTTCCCCAACGAGTAGTTGAGTTGGGTCGTGCCCGATGGTGGGTCAACCTCTGGCCCAGCCCATAACACTTTCCTTTTGTCGTTCCCTTATCTTTCTTGTAGCAATAATTATTGGCCAAGTTAACCCACTTTTCACTATTATAACATTGCACACTTTTCTTCTCATGTTTATCTTTCTGATATGAGGTTATTTCTCCTCTTTTTGAGGTTTTAGAAGCCCTATCATCAACCTTATACTTTTGAGAGTTCACCTTAGACTTCTTGCTCTAAGTCTTGTCTCCTTTGACATTGAACTTGTTGGAACAACCATGCTTCTTCCATGTCTGAGCCTGCAATGCTTGTATCGAATCTTGAACCCCCTTTTCTCTCAATAATCCATAGCTCAAGTGCCTCCAACAAACCAATTAAGTCTTCCAATTTCAAGGTTTCAAGATTGTTGGATTCTTGATTGGCTACAATAACGTGATCAAAGTGAGAGGTCAATGTATGCATTACCTTTTCAAATAGCATCTTATCAGTTAAGACTTCACCATAATATTTCATGAGATGAATAAGATTTTGCACATTCGAGACATAGTTTACAATGTTTTCATCTTCTCCCATCTGCAGTAATTTAGACCGCCTTCATAGTGCCTATAACTTGACACCTTTAACCTTCTCACCGCCTTCATAATACTTGATAAGAATATCCCAAGCCTTCTTTTCCAATTCAACATGAAAAATACAATCAAAATTTTCCGCATCTATTGTGGATTGAATATAGAATGCTACCTTGCAATCTTCCTTCTTCGCATCTTTGTGAGTAACTCTCTGAGACTCGTTTGCATTTTGAGCAAGACCAGGGACGCCATTAGTAACCACTTCGAGAGTTTCTTAAAAACCAAAATATAATTGCATTTTTTTCTCCATCATATCCAATTTTCCATCGAGAATTTGAAGAGAATTGAGAATACTATTGCTACCATTCATCTTTTTAGTAAACACGATTCACGATCCCCAGAAACACGACCAACAACGTGTAGTTCTTGAATTTATGATCAAGAAAGCGAACCAGAAGCTCTAGATACCAATTTGTTAATGTTGATCAATTTGGGTGGAAAAATAAAAGGAGAGAAAATATAGAGAGAGCATGTGTGTGGAAGTTGTTATTGAAAAACCATTATTGCTATATTATAAATTACAATATATATATACCACATCGTCTATACTTGAGCCAACATAACCTTCCTGACCTATAAATTATTTTAGCCAAATTTCACTATTTTAGCCCAATCTCGCTCTTTTGAATAGAATATTAATCGACGACAAGCTCCATTGATTTCGTAACTGAATTATATTCATTCAAGAACCCGACTCAAGAAATCAAACACGAGCGAAATATTTTTGTAAGACACGCATATAAACTAAACAAAACATGTACAAAATTAAAGAATCAAAACTTTAATTTATTTTAAATAGAAGAACCAAGTGCATCTAAATCTTTTAATTTTTAGATCAGTAAGATTTTGTTTTAAGCGTAAAGGTTACAAACTAGTGGGAGTTAAAGTTATATTAGAGTTCTGATCTTACTAGTTGATCAGAACCTGAGATGGGGCAAACACAAGCGTCTGTGATGTTGGGTGTGAAAGAGGAGAAGGGGGTGTACCTGTAAGGCACTCCGATGCTAAAGTAAGAAAACGAGTAAGAGAGAGAGAGAGAGAAAGTACAAAATATGAGTGTTTCAGGGTGAATATTTTGATACTTGACCCTCTCAAGTGATAGGGTTTTTATCGTGCCCCCAACGCATGACCATTGGTCCGTATTTTCAGGGCGAGATAACCGTTTCCCGAAGAATAGGTAACTGCCAGAACTAGCCGTTGGGACGGGCAAACATGCCCAGAACTAGCCGTTGGGACAAACAGAGGTATAGTTATGGGCACAAGCGTATTGGCTATTTCTGGATGGTGGAACCGAGCATGACGGACAGAGACTGGCGGGGAGAGGTGTTGTGACCAAGGGTAAATTGGTCAGCCTCCTCTGTTGGAGGGGCAGAAAGGTAAACTCTCCACCAAAGAGGTTGGACTTGGGCAATTGGGCCAGTCCAGAATAGTAGCCCCCTAAGTCGTTGCTACCGGGCACGGTAGTGATGACTTAAGGATGGTCTGCTTCCCGAGCATAGTCGTCGTGAGCTTCCTTGTGTTCAGATGAATACTTGCCCGAACACCAGAAATGTCTTCGTCGGGGAGCTTGGGATATGGGGAGCCCAATAGTTGATGGGATCTGAAGAGTGGAGATGTATCGTCCCAGCAAGCGGGCTATGCTTGCGTAGGATACCTCTGCCTTGATGAGGATTCTGGAGATGGTCATGCTGAAGCAGGATCCCTGCTTGAGCTCGAGGTAAGGAAATCCCAAGCTACAACGGCGACCCTGGAAGAAAAGGTAAAAAAGCTTCAGGAGGAGCGGGGCAGGGATCTCTCGAAGACGCTGCACGCAAGGGTCTTGAGAAGATGGCTTTGGAGAGGGACGCCCTGGCTGCCCGGATGAAAGCCGCTGAGGACTTGGTGGCAAAGTTGAAAGTCGTTGTTGCCCCCGTTGAGGATGAGCCTAAGGAGATGAAGAAGTTGTTGACTCGGTCAGAGCTAGTCGCTCAATTTACTCAGGCCGTAGACGGCCTTATGGCCATCGGCGATGGGGCTTTTTAGAATGTCGTGGACCAACTAAAGCTGGTGAACCCTAGGGTCAGATAGTCATCCCTGATTTCCTCCAGTTCGGCGAAGGCGGTGAAAAGCAGGGACAGGTGACTCAGGAGGAGGCTCAGCAAGAGGAGCAGTGAATTTTCCCTAGTTTATGCTTTGGCCTGTGTGCCACCTGATTAATGTTATAATTTGTGTAATTTTATTTTGTGGGGCTTGATCCCATTTTGTTGTATCGTGCACAACAGCGGCCCATCGTGACCGCGTTATCTTAATATGTATCAAAATATTGTATGATTATTTGCATCTTGTCTAATATTTTCTAAGTGTCCTGCGCCATCCAACGCGGCCGTGAGAGGCACTGATAACACAAAATCACATATATATAATGATGTACTTTTTTACTAACCAGTGACCGTTTTCACTCCGATTTCGGATATTTCCACATTATTTGTCCATTATTTTGCAGGTATTCAAAGTCCATGCTCAAATGGAGTAAGATGAAGAAAACAAGCAATTACAGATGAAAACAGGTGAAAAACAGGCCAAAGCAGCAAAAACGAGTTTTGTTGATGTGACGATCGTCACAAGGGTGTGACGACCGTCACAGGTCCATGACGACCGTCATGGAATGAAAATGAAGAAATGTTGCACGTGCTGTGAAGTGCTTACAAATTCCAAAAAGAAGTGGACCACTAACTCCTATATTTTCTGAGATCAATCTCACTCCCTGAGGAAATTAACCGTTGGAAATTCCCTCTATAAAAGAGAGGGAGCTAGTACCGTAAATGGGGGCCGCATTGAAGAGACGAAGTGCTGCCAATTTACTTTCAGAGCAATTTTTAGTTTCCCAGTTTCTTATCGTTTTATTGTTTCATTTTTCTTTCTTTCCTTGCAATTGTTGTTTTACTTTCCCAATTCTATTCTGTACGAGTAATTGGCATAAAGACTAAATCCTGCCGTCATTTTGGAGGATTTCCCAAAAGCCAATCGAATTGTTTACAAGTTCTTATTTTAATCGTAAATTAATTTCTATTTCCCATTATAATGCATATTTATATTTTCTGCCATTATTTACGTGTTCTTAATTTATATTCCATGTCTGGCTAATTTTAAGTAACCGGTATGTAATAAGTAATCAGATGGAATTCGATAATTAATCGGTGTTTACTTTCCTTTTCAAAACTTATTTATGGCTTCAGTTTTTAAATCGATTCTTCTAAAATAAATGTTCGTCGCGACAGCGAGAACTTATTTAAAAGTAGTTTTGCCACGACAGTGGGAAATTCACAAAGGTACGAACCAACAAGCGACAGCTGAGGTTAAGTCCGGATAGTAAAAACTAAGCATTCATTTTAAAAACAGCGACAACGCTTTAAAAAGGATTAGAGCTTAATGGTTTTCAAAAAGTAATTTTAATCGCGAACGAGATAGCGACAACATACGTTTTGCCTTAGAGTTGCGACTAGCGTCAACAACCATAGTGAGACAAAGGTCTTTAAACCGTCACTTTCTTCTTAAACTATTTTTGAAAATACCCAAAACTCCAGTGACTTGTAGAATCCCTGAAGAACTAACATATTTCATACTGATTCAAGCATCTATATCTTAAGTAACGTTTAAGTTCCCCTATAGTTTACGCACTTATTTTGCTTTTATTCCCCTGAAACATTACCAACCTAGCTAAACACAGTAACACCCAAAAATACTAGCTTGATTACGAGTCCCTGTGGGATCGATATCTATTATTACTACGCGATAGACTGTGCACTTGCAGTTAATTCAGTTAGACATAGAAAGTCACGCGATCAAGTTTTTGGCGCCGTTGCCGGGGAGCCGTTTAGTCAATAGTGTAATCCTTTGTTACACAGTATAGACTAGGTTAACTATTCTTTCTCCCTTTACTCGTTCTTCGATTGTATGCCAAGTACTCGCTCATAAGGCGACATCTTACAACCTACAATCGCCGAACTAGAGCGCTTCTTACATTTAAGAAGGCGCATCCTCGAATAACAACAAAAACACAATATTCCTGATCTTCTAGCTCATCCTCCTGTTGAAGAAACAGAGATGGCTGATGGACCTCAGAACAAACCACTGAAGGACTACGCTACCCCCTGTCAGCTAGAACCTCGAAGTAGCATTGTTGCCCCAGCTATAAATCAGAACGATTTCGAACTGAAACCGTCATTGCTGTTAGCTGTACAACAAAATCAATTCTTAAGAAATGCAACTGAGGACCCGAACGAACACTTAACGAAGTTTGTGCAATACGCAAACACAGTGAAAGCCAATGGAGTAACTCCAGACGCAATAAGACTTCGTCTCTTTCCTTTCTCTCTTAGAGATAGAGCTTGGACATGGTTACAATCTTTACCATCCAACTCCGTTACGACGTGGGAACAGTTGAAGAACATTTTCTTAGCGAGATACTTTCCGCCAAGAAAAACTGCTATGCTTAGAGCTCAAATCAACGAATTTCGACAAAAAGATACTGAATCTCTCTACGAAGCGTGGGAAAGGTTCAAAGATATGATGAGAGCATGTCCTCACCACGGTTTAGAAGACTGGGTGACGATCCATACTTTCTACAATGGGCTTCTATATAACACCAGATTAACGATAGACGTCGCCGCGGGCGGTGCACTTATGGATAAGCCATACGATGAAGCCTATTAACTTATTGAAAACATGTCTCAGAAACACTGCAAGTGGGGAGGTGAAAGAACTCCAGTAGAGAAACCCGCAGCGAAAGGTGGAATGTACGAGATCAGCAGTCTTGAAAAGTTCAACGCTAAGGTAGATGCTCTAGCGCAGAAAATCGACAGTTTGACCGTTACCCCAACTGCAACCGTAGCTGCTGTAACTCCGAATTGTGAGTTGTGTGGAATCGCCACTCATAATACGCCCGAGTGCCCATTATTGGCAGGAATCCCACCAGACCAAGTAAACTACGCTCAAGGAAATCCTTACGCAAATACTTACAACCCAGGATGGAGGAACCACCCAAACTTTTCCTACAAGAACGATAATGCCTTGCAAGCACCCGCTGCTCCGCCAGGATATCAGAAACCAGCCGCTGCTGCCCAGACTGCCCCTAGGAAACCAAATATCGAAGTGATGATGGAAAAATTCATAGCTACTCAAGCTCAAACAAATAAAGAATTCCTGAATCAAAACATACACACTAGCGAGCAAATTAAACAGCTGACCGGAAAAGTAGACGCTTTAGCCACCCATAATAAAATGCTCGAAACACAGATATCACAAGTGGCTCAACAACAAGCCTCTACAGCCGCCCCAGCTGGAACATTTCCAGGCCAGCCAGAACCTAATCCGAAAGGTCACGCAAATGCTGTTATATTAAGAAGTGGAAAAGAATTGGAAGGCCCAACAGATCCTAGGAATGAAGATTTAGTCATGCATCAGAAATCTGATAAACCAACAGAAAAGGAGTCTGAAACAGAAAAGAAGGAATGTGACGAGCAAAAGGCCGCCAAAGATGAGAATTCATATGTGCCTCCAGCGCCATATAAACCACCTATCCCTTATCCTCAAAGATTAATAAATTCCAAAACTTCAGGACAATTTAAGAAATTTGTTAAACTTCTGAAACAACTAAACATCACTATTCCTTTCACAGAAGCGATAACTCAAATGCCGTCATACGCTAAGTTTCTTAAAGAAATCTTGTCTAATAAAAGGAAAATAGAGGATAACGAAACAGTTACACTTACTGCCGAATGTAGCGCAATCATCCAAAACAACATGCCTCCTAAACTAAAAGACCCAGGTAGTTTCTCCATACCTTGCGTCATAGGAAAGTTCGTTATAGACAAAGCTCTATGCGATCTAGGAGTCAGTATAAATGTCATGCCTTTATCTATATGCAAAAAGCTGAATATGGGAGAACTAAGACCAACTAAAATGTCCGTGCAATTGGCTGACCGATCAGTCAAATATCCCGTCGGTGTACTGGAAAACGTTCCAGTACGCATATGCCAATTCTATATCCCAACCGACTTCATAATCATGGACATCAAAGAGGACTATGTTACCCCAATTATCCTAGGAAGACCGTTCCTAGCGACAGCCGGAGCTATCATAGACGTAAAGAAAGGAAGGCTAACATTCGAAGTAAGAGAAGAAAAGATAGAGTTCATCTTTACTAAGTTCTTGAAGGCACCAGCTATAGATGACACATGTTATATAGTAGATGTCATTGACGAATGCATACGAGAATTAGAGAAGGAAGAAATTACATATTCTGAAATCATGAAAATCCAAATCCCTGCTATTCATAAAGACGACAACTGGCGTGCACCATACAAAGATGATAGTCTGAGTGAGATCTTAGCACTAACTCCAAATCACATGCCAAGTCCGAAAAACCCAGCTTTAGAACTTAAAGAACTACCTAAAACCCTCAGGTACGAATTCCTAGATACAAAATTCAAAAGACCAATAATAGTCAACGCTAATTTAGGACAGTCAGAAACTGAGCAATTACTAGAAGTCCTAAGGAAATACCTAACTGTGTTAGGCTATAATATAAGCGATCTAAAAGGCATAAGTCCTTCCATCTGTATGCACCGTATCATGCTAGAGGAAGACTGCAAAACTTCAAGAGAACATCAGAGAAGGATAAACCCGATCTTAAGCACTATAGTCAAAGACGAGGTGAAAAAGTTACTAGACGCAGAAATCATATACCCGATCTCCGATAGCCAATGGGTCAGCCCAGTACACGTAGTACCAAAGAAATGAGGTGTTACTGTAGTGGAGAATGTGAAAGGTGAATCGATAACCCAAAGAGTTGTGACCGGAAACAGGATGTGTATCGATTACAGAAAACTGAATAAGGCAACATGGAAAGATCATTTCCCTTTACCTTTCATAGACCAGATGTTGGAAAGACTAGCGAAACATTCGTACTTCTACTACCTAGATGGTTATTCGGGATTCTTTCAAATTCCTATTCACCCCGATGACCAAGAAAAGACAACATTCACCTGTCCTTATGGTACTTTTGCTTATCGATGAATGTCGTCGGACTATGCAATGCTCCAGCAACCTTCCAAAGATGTATGATGGCAATCTTTGCGGATTTCATAGATGACATCATGGAAGTATTCATGGATGACTTCTCTGTATGCGGACAAAGCTTTGAAAGCTGCCTGTCAAATTTAGAAATGGTACTCAAAAGATGCGCTAAAGTGAACCTTGTCCTTAATTGGGAGAAATGTCATTTCATGGTCCGACAAGGCATCGTTTTAGGACACGTCATATCTGAAAAAGGGATTGAAGTTGACAAAGCCAAAATAGAGATCATAAAGGATCTCCAACCTCCGAAAACCGTACGAGAAATACGAAGCTTCTTAGGACATGCTGGATTCTACCGAAGATTCATAAAAGATTTCTCGAAAATCACAAAACCTCTTACAGGTTTGTTAATGAAAGATGTCGAGTTCATCTTCGACAAAGAATGCTTAGAAGCATTCGAAACTCTAAAGACAACACTCATTACCGCACCAATCATGCAACCCCCAGATTGGCAACTACCATTCGAAATCATGTGCGATGCGAGTGATTATGCTATAGGTGCAGTTCTAGGATAACGGAAAGACAAGAAGCTTCACGCTATCTACTACGCTAGTAGAACTTTAGACCCTGCCTGTTGCACCCCAAAATTTGACCAACCGGGTCTCGCATTTGGCTCGATGTTTCGACGCATAACCGCATTCGCATCTGCATATTGCATACATTGCATTGTTCATTTGTTTTGATTTTATTAGGGATCACAGCTCCCGTCTCGTGTTTCAGGTGTTTTTAATCAGTAGAATCGATTTTTGGGATATTTCGGTGCCCGTTTATTTTTACCGATTATTTTTGTGTCGTTCGGTGCTCATTTTGTCCCTCTGGGAATTATCTTGATTTTTCTGGATTTTATAGGATTTTTTAGGGCTTTAAATAGTTTTTAAATCAATTTTTAGGATTTAATAGAATTTTTTAATAGATTTTAATTCTTTTTAAATCAATTTCTAGCATTTTATAGAATTTAAATTCATTTTAGGATTTAATAGGTTTTAATAGATTTTTAATATTTTTAGATAATATAGGATTTTTTTAGAATATTAGTATAATTTTTTAAATAGAATTTAAATAGAAATAATAATAATAAATGAATAGATTTTCCTTATTAAAAATAAATAGGTTTTATTTTCTTTTATAGAATAATAGATTTTTAGAATTTAATTAGAGTTTAATGAGAAATTAGAGGTTTATTAGATTTGTATTAATAGATTAGGAGTTAATTGGATCTATTAGATTTAATTGAGTATTAGTTGCTGTTAATTGGGTTAATGTTTTTTATTCAATTCAGATTTTTTTTGGTGGGTTGTTATTCATTTTCGTTGGGCCTTGTCCCATTTTCGCAGCCCAATTAATGCAAAAAGAGTCCAAATAATCCAGCAAAAAATTCAGATGGATCCAGCCAATTCCAGCGCCTCCCAGATCTTTCCAGAACCTTCCAGCGAAATCCCAGTATAAAGCCCAGCAGACGCCACGTGTTTGGGGGGGAGAGGACCCACCTTTCCGTTTCCCAGAGCGCCACGCGTATCCCTCACCGTCTCTCTCTCTCAGCCACGCTGCCACCACGTGGCACGCATGCAGGGTACTCCACTACCACGCGTCCTCATCCCAGCGCCTCACCGTGAAACTCCACCGGCCGCCGTGCATGTACTCCGGCCACCCCCAAACCCTCACCGGCGACTTCACGAGTCCAGAAGATCAACGTTCTTCATCTCTATCCCTAACTCCAGAATCAACATCGTTCAACCACCAAATTCAGAATCCGGCCACCACAAATCCATAACCCTCATCACCAGAAAACCTATGATCTTCATCGTCAACCTCCCTTCATCTTCATACAAGAACTCAGATCCAGAATCCATCAACAGAACTCATCCAGTTCCCAGAAGCTTTCTTCCACCACCTTCATCAAGCTTCATCAGAACTCGGTCCAAGATCTGCAGCAAATACGAACAAGATCCCAGATCTTCATCCAACGTTCAAGTCCAGGTTTCCGTCCAACAATCTTCTAAGAAGAATTTCAAGCAAATAGCATTATCTTCCCAGAAATTACTCCAAGATCTCTTTCGAACAAGACACCTCCAGAAATCCAGTTTTTAAGAACTCCTTGTGCAAAACAAAACTCCAAGAACATGCGATCTCCCTAGTTTCATCAGTAGATACTCCAAATCTTCAATATTCATCTACCAAAACTCTATTCAACGATCATCAAGCGCGTCCATCGCAATCATCATGGAGGACGTCATCTCCAGATTTGTTTGAGTCCTTCTCAGAAGTTTGAGGCTCGTGAATTGGAAAGATGGAAAGGATTGGGAAACGATTTGGAGGTTAGTGAAGAGGTTGAATGAAGGGTGGTTATTGAGGCTGAGAGACGAGGGAGACGGAGGGGATTAAGGTGGTAGCGGCGGCGGCGCAGTGGGAAGAAGAATTTAGGGTTTTCAGAAATTGAGAAGGGAGAAAGGAGAAGGAGAGGATGGGTTCTGGGCCTCAGGCCCATTCGTTTTTTGGTGTTGCACCTCCTTCCGTTTTTGGAGTACGTCCTGGGCCTGAGCCCAATGTGTTTCCAGCAACACCCAGATTACCACAGCACCCCCTGCTGCGTTTCAGGCTGAGATTGGGCTGGGCCCTGCAAATTTTTTTATTTTTATTTGTTGTGTAACCCCCCTGTATTGGATACACCCCCCAGCCCTTTCATTTTCCTTTTTCATTTTATATTTTACTTGTTATAAAAAAAAAAGAAGAGAAAGAAGTGAAAAAAAAATATTTTGAAAAAAGTAGAAAAAATAGCAAATGAAAAGAAGAAAATATGTTTGAAAAATATAAAAAAAAAGAAGTGAAAAGAAATATCATGAGAAAAAAATAGAAAAGAAATAAAAAAAAAGGGGAGAAAAGAAATATATTTGAAAAAATATTCATAAGAAAAATAGTGTGTGAAAAATAAAAGAAGATATTTTTGAGAAAAGAAAAATAGGAGAAAAGAAAAGGAGAAAAAAGAAAGAATATTAAAGTTTCGATTTAATATTTTTCAAGCATTTTCTTTTAGGATACTTTCATAGATTTTATTTCTCGACTTTTAGGATAGAATTAGAGGCCCATTTGTTAGGGGGTCATTTTCAGTCGATTTTTCAAGATAGAATAGGATAGCGTTTCCTAGGAGATTTATTTCAGTATCCACCCATTGTAATCATTTTTTCAGAGATGAATAAAACGAGATTTGAGCTGTGGTCCGATAGTAGCCGAACTACAGCTGCTCTGATTCTTCGTACCAGACGAAGATATGTAGGCATAGGATGCGATATCCTAGCGAGCACATTGACAACTAACTTTTGTTCTCTCGCGGCTGTGCGATCGAGACTTTCCCGCTGACGATTAATTGAGTACCCTTTTTTTCTCTTGCCCCAGTGCATTTGAGACTCAGCCATAGTGTGGCCATAGGTTCCCGACCCTGTGAAACCAGTTGTTTTTCTCACTGCTGTGTGAGAATGTTTGTTTAGCCGTAGTTAGTCTGAACTACGTAAAGCTCTGATCTTCCATCCAGTGGAAGTACGTAGGCACAAGACGCGATGTCTTGGCGAGCCAATTTCCCTGTAGTCCCGAACTACGTTGACTCTGACTTTCTCTCTTGAGAATACGTAGGCATAGAGTGCGATGCTCTATCGAGTCAATTCCCTTCCGTTTAGATTTAGCAGCCGTAGATAGATTGTTTTGCATCCAGTAGACAACCCAAGCAAGCGTGGATCCCGTCGAGTACGACGGACGTGAGGGGTGCTAATACCTTCCCCTTGCGTAACCGACTCCCGAACCCAGGCTATGGTTGCGATGACCATACCTTTTCCCCGTTTTTTGCGAGGTTTACTTCGAGCGTTTCCTTTCCCGCTCTGAGGGATAAATAACGCACGGTGGCGACTCTTCTGTCAGCCGGCGCCGATTTTCGCAGTAGCGACAGCTGGCGACTCTGCTGGGGATCCAACGTCCCCTGGCTGCTAAGGACTGCGATGGTTCTTATGCATGTGGGATCCAACGTCCCCTAAGAGAGAGTCAATCCTAGCGCTTGTTTGCTTGTCTATTAGGTGTTTATTTATCGATATTATCTATTGCTGTTGGGCTGTTACGGGTGTTCTATGATTGAGATAAGCCGGACCTGGGCTCGAGTATGAGTATACACCTAGATATAGTTGCGGAGAAGTAGTAGACGAACCTGTCTGCTGAGCAGGCGCAGTTCCCTACGAAAATTCGCACTCGGACGAGGTTCTCGCAGAGGTGCTCCTTTCCGGTCCTGAGGATCTGAGGGGAGTCCAGACGTGAGGATTGTCGACTCTGGGAACCGATCAATTGGAAGTTAGCTAAGTGAGGCCTCTTCATGAGATGACGATGCCACTCCTTCTGGGAATCGTATCATTCCTCATGAAAGTCTGTGACGCTGACGACCGCATAGGATGCCGTACCTTGTCAGATATAGGTCCACACCTGTGAGTAGGGGAGTTTTTTGTGCAGGAAACTTGACTTCCAACCTACCCGTTATTCTGGTCTTCTTTTCAGAGAACGTCTCCGTCAGCAGCGCAGCAGTATTCAGATTTTGTGTGGGGGCTGTGGTCCCATTGTTTGCTGCATTTTGCATATCATATGCATATCAGTGTTGCATTGCATATCATCCGCCAGCTAGCCAGAGTTCTGATCCAGCCTTTGTTTCCTGAAGGTGATTACCCGGAGTTTGGATTGAGCAGCTGTTGATTGTCAGAAGATTTACCTAGGGGTTGAGTAGATTTGAGCAGAATCAAGTGTCGAAGTCAGCTGAAGATTATTGGTAGCCATGTCTGAAGGCAATTTCCAGTCTCCTAACACCTTGACAGGGTTCACTATGGCGTCCAACCCTCTGTATGACTCTACGGAAGATTTCCCGCAAGTGAACCACGTTGCTGCAGACCAAGTTGTACAGCCTTCTGTTGAGAACCGAGATCGACATGAGCAGTTTGTTGCCCAGAATGAGCGTCCTCCTCCTGTTACCAATCGAGGTGTTGCTTTCCCTGTGATGAATTACCGAAGAGATATTCCAGCAGCTGGGGTGGTAGATCCAAGAGCCCTTGACGATGGTAGAAGAGTCCGAGTGTTGGAAGAGCAAATGAGAGCTTTGAAAGCCAAAGATGCTGTCAACCTAGATGTTGTAGGCATGTGTTTGGTTCCTGACCTGGTGTTGCCTTACAAGTTTAAAGTGCCGAAATTTGAGAAGTACGCAGGAGATAGCTGTCCGAAGCTGCATTTGATGATGTTCTGTCGAAGGATGACCGCGTTTGCGCGAGATGACAAGTTGATGATCCATTGCTTTCAAGATAGTCTGACTGGGGCATCTTTGAGGTGGTATATGCAGTTAGAGAGGAATCAGATTCAATCATGGATGGATTTAGCCAGAGCTTTTCTGAAGCAGTATGATTACAACCTAGACATTGCTCCTTATCGCATGCATTTGCAAGAGTTGTCTCAAGAGATCAATGAACCGATCAGGAGATATGCTCAGAGATGGAGAGAATTTGCTGCTAAAGTGCATCCACCGCTGTTAGATCGAGAGCTGGCAAGCATGTTTGTGGATTCCCTACAATATCCGTACTTCAAAAGGTTGCTCGGAGTTCCGGCAAGTTTCTCTGACGTGGTAGCATTAGGAGAACGCCTTGAGTACTCCATAAGAATGGGGAAAATTCAGATTACTCCATATGATCAAGCTGGTGAAACTGAATACCCTTGTGACTATCAGAGTGAAGAAGAAGTTGTGATCAACTCAGTCATGCCAAAGATTGAATATCCTCAAAGCGAATCAGTGAATTTTGTTGGTTCATCATCTTATCAGAGATCAGTACCTCCCGTGGCTTGTTATACTGAACAGACAGCCGTGCCTGGGGCACTCTATCAGGAATCTTATGTCGCTTCCATTGCAAATCAGCGAACTCGTGGCCGAGGTTATCAGAATCAGCGTCAGAGTCAGAACAGACCTCGCAACAACTTGGAACGAAGGAATGCTCCTTTTCACCCAGTGCCTATGCCGTATAGCCAGTTGCTGCCATCTTTGATTCAGAAGTCTTTAGTGGAGCCGAAAGCTCTTAAGCCAGTTCCAGAACCTTACCCTCCAGGGTACAATCCCCACGTTCAGTGTGGTTATCATGGTGGCTCTCCGGGGCATTCAACCGAAGATTGTAAAGCATTTCAGGCGAAGGTACAGCAGTTGATTGATCAGGATCGCATTTCCTTTCGAGAAGGGTTTCTGTTTGTTCATCCCTAACCGCTCAGTTGTCTAAGCTCGTAAACTCAGAGGGTATTCCCCAGCATAAGCCAGTGGTTCAGACAGGCAGGCGCCTCAGCAGTGGCAGTTCTCAAGCCTTTATATCATTTGCATTTGTAGTTTCTTTTTCTGTTAGTTACTACCTGCTCTTTAACATTGTATGTTCCGAATGGTGATAATAATAAAGTGATTATGCATTTTTCTGAATTAATCATGTCGCTGTCGCTCATTTATTGCATTGCACTGACACTTGCATTTTATTCACTCCACTTTTTCGCTGTGACTAGCAAAGTTAGGAGGGAGGATGACGAAACTGAAACTCATAACCGATGATTGTATGCTTTCAGATAAGACCGTACCGATGACGTACAAGGCATTGTTTCAAATTCCCCAAACACTGGAGATATAAGGAGTTAGTCCCTTGTTAACCACTTCGAGCCAGGAAGTAGAAGTTTTTTCGGACTTATAAACCCTCACATCTTAACCCGGGGCAGGGTAGTTGTCAGTTAGCTTGACCGAGCATTCAAGTCTTACAGAGGAGTGTTGTCTTTCAAGGACCAATCAGTTTATACCTTCAAGAGGTCAAACCTCACCAATCAGGAGTGAGACAGTTACAATCCTTTCGGAGCAATCAAGACAACCAGTGTCACACGACTTTGTTCCAAAAGAAAGAAAGAAAGAAAGCCCGCTAAGTAAAAAGAAAGAAAAGCTGGGAAGCTAAATACTTAGGCAAAAATCAGGGCATCCCGCTGGACTTCAAAAGAAATCGAAAAATCGAAAAGAACTCAAAAGGAGTCAGTCCAGGCAAAAATTAGGGAATTAAAAGAATGAAAAAGAGGGATTAAAAAGAAATTTTCCCCAGCAGATCACAAAGTCGTGTACACAGACACCGAAAGCGAAGAAGGAGTAGCTATCACTCTGGAAGAAAAGCATTGTGAATTCCTTAACTGTAGGTTCTTACCATTCAACATACTTCTCGAAGAGGCGAGCGCTTGTGCCAGGTTAACTGAACCTTAGGATCGGAGAACATCACGTAGACAGGGTGGGAACAAATCAAAATTTGAGCCAAATATCCTTTGTTTTACGAACCGTGAACCCGACCACGATACAACCCTCAAAAGACCTAATTGAGGTAGGGTTAGTCTGAAGCGCATTACGATAAGGTTGAGTAACCTGACTCCTTCTAGACTTGCTAGTCACAGCTTGTTGTATTTTTCACTGACCACGTAAGCACTGCGTTTGAACTTTGGTTCATTCGTCACTCTCAATCATATGCATGTAAATGAGTGACAGCTCAAATTTTTTCAAAATCTGCATAACCATTGCATTAAGATTACCATTCGTGAACAGACGATTCTAAATTGCAGGTTAGTAGTTGGCATGAAAGAAATTCCATCAGAAAATAATCAAATGGGACTGAGTAATCCAGCAGTCTGAACCAGAATGGTGTATGTTGTGAAGCCTTGTGAATCAGGGGCATTATCTTCCAGTAAGTTCAGTATCAGTCAGTCTGAGGACAAGTCCCGAAGCTTCAGTTGAGCAGGGGCAGTTTGTTTGAGAAGCAGTTAATCAAGAGGTGAGTCTTCTCGGGAGCCAATCAGGGGCAATTATGCAGAGCGCTGAGATTTGACAGCAGATACTTCCAATGGATAATCAGATCGGGTTGAGTCGCTAGAACGCTCATTCAGGGGCAAGTCATTGCAGAGAATGTTGAAATCAACTGGATTGTTAGGTGTTTAATTGGAGATTGAATTCTTTTGTCGTGCAGATACCGGGGCAAGTATTCTCGAAGTATTCTCGTGGCAAGTTATTCAGAGCAGGTATTCCCAAGAGTTAGATTGGGGCAAAGCTGAGTGTACCAGGGGCAAGTTGTGCAAGCCAGTCTTTTATCCCCAGCTGAGTGTACAGGGGCAAGTTATTCAAACCCGCTTGTTTATCCCCAGCCAGAGCTAAGTATCGGGGAATCATGTCAATACCCTTATCGAAAACCTTTCAAATAAGAAGGCCTTGTTGTCGTTGGATCATTATCCTGCAGTTTAAACCTGTTGCGTGTCAGTAACCAGTCGTTTCCAAAGTCCAGTTCTCGCCTGGCAAATCGGTAACCAGTTCTCGTCTGGCCCACCATCTGTAAGCATCAGTTCCCGTCCTGGTGCAGTTTATTGTAAGCAGCAGTTCCCGTCCTGGTGCAGTTTATTGGTAACCAATTCTCGTTTGGTCACCGTTTCTCCAAGTGTTGTATCAGTTCTCGCCTGGTACATGTCGTCGCATAATCAGTTCTCGTGTGTTTTAACCTATGTGTTATACCAGTTCTCGCCTGGTGTACGTTAGTTTTCAGCCAGTTCTCGCCTGGTTGTCTATACCTCAGTCTGTTATCCAGTCAGCTCGTCTGATGTCAAAAACACAAAAATCAATTTTTCTAACCTATTTTCCTATCAGTTCTCGCCTGGTAGTCTACCTTTGAATGCTAGTTCTCGTCTAGTATTTCTTATATATTCCACTGTGTACATATTCCATGTTTATTCTAAACCAGAAAAAACAAAAACGAAAAAAAAAACCTAAAGGTATCTGACACAATATTTCCCAATGACTCGCCTGTTGTCATGTTTCCCGATACGAAGCTCGATGGATGCCAGTGCTCCGATTAATGTTTGAATTCCTTGTGGATAGTGTCAAATCAGAATTGTTACTCTTCAGCAGATGAAAGTTGATTATTATCCCCGGAAGAGTCGAGATTGTCTTTTACCCCGTATCAGAGTATGAGCAGGAGTATCTTCAGCAGATTAAGATTGATATCCTTGATAGTAGGAGCATTTCCAGCAGTATGTTGCGCGTAATCAACCTCAGTTTGGGTCAATCCCCGCAGAGTACAATCAGTTGCCAATGGTTTGAAGAAAGCATTCCCGAGCAGAGTTCTCTTTCCTTCCCCAGTGAAGTTGTCAAGCAGAGTTGCCTTTTCATTTCTCCAGCAGGGCAGTTATCCTCAGTGGGTTTGATTTCTCGTTTCCAGCATTTATTTTGCTGAGATGGTTCTGTGACTTCAGGTCATCCCCAGTAGAGTTGATGTTATCTTCGGCATTTATTTTGCCAAGTGGTTTTCAGACCTGGTGTTCTCTGGCAGCTAGAGCTTGCATTTACATTTGCAGATATAGTCATTGCATTTCCAAGCATATAGTATATCCATGCCGTCTGGGCCTCGCATTTTCAAACAAAACGCATAGCATATACATGTCATATAGGGCATTGCATCATTTCAAGCATACGCATGTCGAAACATAGACCAAGATGGTTACCTATTGGATTTCGAATTTGTTCACCTGCAGAGTTGTGTGGTTCAGTTTCTTGTCTTCCCCAGCGGAGTGATTCTTCATATTTGTTTATTACATCAGCATCGGAAAAAAAAACAACAACAACAACAACAACAAAGATTGACATATACCAGACTTCTGAAGCTGCCCCCTTTGTCAAAACAGGTGCAAGGCAGTTCTATTCAGAATTCCCCAGGAGAATTGTCCTCAAGTTCGCAATGAACCGTGAGTTGACCAGATTTGATCCCATGAGAGAGATGGGAATCAAAATGTTTGCTTTATGAAGCATTATTTCAATACTTGTGGCGTCACACAGGTGTTGAAGAGAGAGAAAAATTTTTATCAGAAAATTGACCAGATGTTGCCGTGACAACCAAACTTCAGTTATTGGAAGCTATTCCTCAAGCAGTTTTGCAGTATATTCTTGCGGTTGGCAAATTTCAGGGTTCCATTTGTATTCAACCGTCATCTACCTTGAATATCTGAAGGCTAAGCGCTCTTCATCCATTCAGGTCGAAGTCGCTTGAATAGGGGCAGCTGTTGCACCCCAAAATTTGACCAACCGGGTCTCGCATTTGGCTCGATGTTTCGACGCATAACCGCATTCGCATCTGCATATTGCATACATTGCATTGTTCATTTGTTTTGATTTTATTAGGGATCACAGCTCCCGTCTCGTGTTTCAGGTGTTTTTAATCAGTAGAATCGATTTTTGGGATATTTCGGTGCCCGTTTATTTTTACCGATTATTTTTGTGTCGTTCGGTGCTCATTTTGTCCCTCTGGGAATTATCTTGATTTTTCTGGATTTTATAGGATTTTTTAGGGCTTTAAATAGTTTTTAAATCAATTTTTAGGATTTAATAGAATTTTTTAATAGATTTTAATTCTTTTTAAATCAATTTCTAGCATTTTATAGAATTTAAATTCATTTTAGGATTTAATAGGTTTTAATAGATTTTTAATATTTTTAGATAATATAGGATTTTTTTAGAATATTAGTATAATTTTTTAAATAGAATTTAAATAGAAATAATAATAATAAATGAATAGATTTTCCTTATTAAAAATAAATAGGTTTTATTTTCTTTTATAGAATAATAGATTTTTAGAATTTAATTAGAGTTTAATGAGAAATTAGAGGTTTATTAGATTTGTATTAATAGATTAGGAGTTAATTGGATCTATTAGATTTAATTGAGTATTAGTTGCTGTTAATTGGGTTAATGTTTTTTATTCAATTCAGATTTTTTTTGGTGGGTTGTTATTCATTTTCGTTGGGCCTTGTCCCATTTTCGCAGCCCAATTAATGCAAAAAGAGTCCAAATAATCCAGCAAAAAATTCAGATGGATCCAGCCAATTCCAGCGCCTCCCAGATCTTTCCAGAACCTTCCAGCGAAATCCCAGTATAAAGCCCAGCAGACGCCACGTGTTTGGGGGGGAGAGGACCCACCTTTCCGTTTCCCAGAGCGCCACGCGTATCCCTCACCGTCTCTCTCTCTCAGCCACGCTGCCACCACGTGGCACGCATGCAGGGTACTCCACTACCACGCGTCCTCATCCCAGCGCCTCACCGTGAAACTCCACCGGCCGCCGTGCATGTACTCCGGCCACCCCCAAACCCTCACCGGCGACTTCACGAGTCCAGAAGATCAACGTTCTTCATCTCTATCCCTAACTCCAGAATCAACATCGTTCAACCACCAAATTCAGAATCCGGCCACCACAAATCCATAACCCTCATCACCAGAAAACCTATGATCTTCATCGTCAACCTCCCTTCATCTTCATACAAGAACTCAGATCCAGAATCCATCAACAGAACTCATCCAGTTCCCAGAAGCTTTCTTCCACCACCTTCATCAAGCTTCATCAGAACTCGGTCCAAGATCTGCAGCAAATACGAACAAGATCCCAGATCTTCATCCAACGTTCAAGTCCAGGTTTCCGTCCAACAATCTTCTAAGAAGAATTTCAAGCAAATAGCATTATCTTCCCAGAAATTACTCCAAGATCTCTTTCGAACAAGACACCTCCAGAAATCCAGTTTTTAAGAACTCCTTGTGCAAAACAAAACTCCAAGAACATGCGATCTCCCTAGTTTCATCAGTAGATACTCCAAATCTTCAATATTCATCTACCAAAACTCTATTCAACGATCATCAAGCGCGTCCATCGCAATCATCATGGAGGACGTCATCTCCAGATTTGTTTGAGTCCTTCTCAGAAGTTTGAGGCTCGTGAATTGGAAAGATGGAAAGGATTGGGAAACGATTTGGAGGTTAGTGAAGAGGTTGAATGAAGGGTGGTTATTGAGGCTGAGAGACGAGGGAGACGGAGGGGATTAAGGTGGTAGCGGCGGCGGCGCAGTGGGAAGAAGAATTTAGGGTTTTCAGAAATTGAGAAGGGAGAAAGGAGAAGGAGAGGATGGGTTCTGGGCCTCAGGCCCATTCGTTTTTTGGTGTTGCACCTCCTTCCGTTTTTGGAGTACGTCCTGGGCCTGAGCCCAATGTGTTTCCAGCAACACCCAGATTACCACAGCACCCCCTGCTGCGTTTCAGGCTGAGATTGGGCTGGGCCCTGCAAATTTTTTTATTTTTATTTGTTGTGTAACCCCCCTGTATTGGATACACCCCCCAGCCCTTTCATTTTCCTTTTTCATTTTATATTTTACTTGTTATAAAAAAAAAAGAAGAGAAAGAAGTGAAAAAAAAATATTTTGAAAAAAGTAGAAAAAATAGCAAATGAAAAGAAGAAAATATGTTTGAAAAATATAAAAAAAAAGAAGTGAAAAGAAATATCATGAGAAAAAAATAGAAAAGAAATAAAAAAAAAGGGGAGAAAAGAAATATATTTGAAAAAATATTCATAAGAAAAATAGTGTGTGAAAAATAAAAGAAGATATTTTTGAGAAAAGAAAAATAGGAGAAAAGAAAAGGAGAAAAAAGAAAGAATATTAAAGTTTCGATTTAATATTTTTCAAGCATTTTCTTTTAGGATACTTTCATAGATTTTATTTCTCGACTTTTAGGATAGAATTAGAGGCCCATTTGTTAGGGGGTCATTTTCAGTCGATTTTTCAAGATAGAATAGGATAGCGTTTCCTAGGAGATTTATTTCAGTATCCACCCATTGTAATCATTTTTTCAGAGATGAATAAAACGAGATTTGAGCTGTGGTCCGATAGTAGCCGAACTACAGCTGCTCTGATTCTTCGTACCAGACGAAGATATGTAGGCATAGGATGCGATATCCTAGCGAGCACATTGACAACTAACTTTTGTTCTCTCGCGGCTGTGCGATCGAGACTTTCCCGCTGACGATTAATTGAGTACCCTTTTTTTCTCTTGCCCCAGTGCATTTGAGACTCAGCCATAGTGTGGCCATAGGTTCCCGACCCTGTGAAACCAGTTGTTTTTCTCACTGCTGTGTGAGAATGTTTGTTTAGCCGTAGTTAGTCTGAACTACGTAAAGCTCTGATCTTCCATCCAGTGGAAGTACGTAGGCACAAGACGCGATGTCTTGGCGAGCCAATTTCCCTGTAGTCCCGAACTACGTTGACTCTGACTTTCTCTCTTGAGAATACGTAGGCATAGAGTGCGATGCTCTATCGAGTCAATTCCCTTCCGTTTAGATTTAGCAGCCGTAGATAGATTGTTTTGCATCCAGTAGACAACCCAAGCAAGCGTGGATCCCGTCGAGTACGACGGACGTGAGGGGTGCTAATACCTTCCCCTTGCGTAACCGACTCCCGAACCCAGGCTATGGTTGCGATGACCATACCTTTTCCCCGTTTTTTGCGAGGTTTACTTCGAGCGTTTCCTTTCCCGCTCTGAGGGATAAATAACGCACGGTGGCGACTCTTCTGTCAGCCGGCGCCGATTTTCGCAGTAGCGACACTGCCCAAATGAACTACACCACAACGGAAAAGGAACTTCTAGTAGTTGTGTTTGCACTTGACAAATTTCGTTCCTACTTGGTAGGAGCCAAAATAATCATATAGACAGATCACGTTGCCATTAGGTACCTAATAAGCAAAAAGGACATCAAACCAAGATTATTTAGATGGATCATATTATTACAAGAGTTCGACTTAGAAATTAAAGATAAGAAGGGGACCGAGAACGTAGTTGCAGATCACTTATCCCGGATAGAAGGCATTAAACAAGAATCAGTGCCTATCAATGACGATTTTCCCTACGAACGTCTAATATCCAAATTGGAAAGCGATATGTCCAACTCAACCTCGGATGAACCAGAACTTGAGAAAGCCGTGGAAGCTGTCTATGCCCAAGCCATTTTACCGTGGTTTGCTGACATCGTTAATTGCTTGGCCGCAGGCGTGCTTCCATCGGACCTAACTTATAAACAAAAGAAGAAATTCTTCCACGACTTAAAGCATTACTATTGGGACGAACCTCTACTCTTCAAACGAGGCGCCGACAACTTATACTGTCGCTGTGTCCCAGAGGAAGAAATAGAAGACATCATTTCCCAATCCCATTCAGCACCTTATGGTGGGCATGCTAGTACTTCAAAGACGTGCGCTAAAACTCTACAATCTGGCCTATTTTGGCCCAGCCTCTGGAAGGATGTCCATATCGCTGTACTAAAATGCGACCGGTGCCAACGCACTGGCAACATCTCACGACGTGATGAAATGCCTCAGAAAGGAATTTTAGAAGTAGAAATCTTTGACGTCTGGGGAATAGACTTCATAGGACCTTTCCCGTCTTCTTTTGGAAACAAATATATACTCGTCGCTGTCGATTATGTATCTAAATGGATAGAGGTCGTTGCCGCTCCAACAAATGACACGCGAGTAGTCGTCAAACTCTTTAGAAACACAATCTTTTCTAGATTCGGTGTGCCCAGACTCGTCATTAGTGACGGTAGTTCGCACTTCATATTGCGAATCTTTGACAAACTCCTCTCCAAATACAGAGTCAAACACCGCGTAGCTACACCGTATCATCCATAAACAAGTGGACAAGTGGAGGTTTCGAACAGAGAAATAAAGCAAATCTTGGAAAAGACTGTCGCAACCTCCAGGAAGGATTGGTCATCAAAGCTGAACGAAGCTTTATGGGCTTATATGACCGCCTTTAAGACACCAATAGGTACCACACCATTTAAATTAGTTTACGGAAAATCATGTCACCTGCCAGTAGAATTAGAGCACAAAGCCTTCTGGGCTATTAAGACGCTAAACTTCAACTACACTGCGGCAGGAGAGAAACGAATCTTGAACCTCCATGAATTGGAAGAGCTCAGATTGGACGCATACGAGAATGCCCGCATCTACAAAGAAAGAACTAAGAAATGGCATGATAAACGTTCGATCCGGAAACAATTCAGTGTGGGAGACATCGTGCTCCTATTCAAATCAAGATTAAAACTTTTCCCTGGAAAATTAAAATCTAGATGGTCTGGACCTTTTGAGGTCACCAAAGTCCTTAAGAGTGGAGCTGTTGAAATCAGAAATCAAATCAACGCACCGTTTATAGTAAACGGACAGCGGTTGAAGCATTATAATCAAAATGAACACAGCCACCACATGAGCAATATGAAATTGCTCGAGGTTCCCGAATAGCTTGCAGCCAAGCTATCGTCAGGCTTTTGACGTTAAAAACAGTGTTGATTGGGAGGCAACCCAATTGTTCCCGTTTTTCCCTTCTTAATTTACTGAAACTATGTTTTCCTTTTAACTTATAATTTCTATAAATTTCTATTTTCTTATTTTCTACTATCTATTTTATTTTATTTTTCTTTCTTTTATCACCCTTTTCTTCTTAAAAATCTAATATGAGTGAATGTGATTTTAACTTTTCCAGGATTTTAAAGTCGTTCTACTTTTCTCCCGTTTTTATCCGACTAACCTCCGAGTATGGCTGGCATCGATGTTACGACTGTTGTATTTAAAGGACTAGCTCATAAGGCCAGATTTGAGGCACTGACTCAGAGAAGTTTTGCTTCGACTCTGTACTACGATAGGCCCACCATGGACAAGCTAGGAATCCAGGATAGCATTCAGTATCTATTTAACCAATTAGGCTGGGAGCAAACTGCTCTAAAGACCCGATTTGCTACCTACCGCGAACTCACATTCGAATTCCTTAGCTCCTTAAGTTACTTACCCGAACATGGCTATGGATCCACCAAAGAGCTGATAACCTTTAGAATGTTTGGAATGGACCAAACCCACAACCGTACATTGTTAGCTAACATCCTAGACTTCCCTAGCGGACCTTTTGTGTTTACCAACACTGAAGAGGATATTAATCTCGAGTTAGAACAATTCTGGGGTACCATCACCGGTAACTATCACCCTAAACCGAATGACATGCACAACAATGAGATACACAATCCCGCACTCCGTTATTTCCATAGGATTTTAGCCCATACCCTCTTTTGGAAGGAGGAAAACATTACAACAGTCTCAAAGGAAGAGTTGTTCATCCTTCTATGCACAAGGCCGCCCTGTAAATGCTGTCCCTTTTATGATAAGGGCATTCACACGCCTTAATCAGGAACCTCACTCACCCATTTTAATAGGAGGCTTAGTCACCATGATTGCCCACAAAATTGGCCTGAGGTATTACCTGAACAAAGCCATTCGTTTCAGCAACCTCAGATCAATGGACATCCAATTCTGCTTCAACAGACGTATCTTAGGTACCTTAGGACCAGGAGCCTACGAATACCTCATAGCTGATCAACCTGTCCACCTTTTCACATTGCCCAACCACGAGCTAACAAGTATACACAATAGAAATAATTGGCTTTATGAATTGGACGAGCCTATGGGACCTCCATCACCTCACTCCACACCCCAAGCTTATATGTATGACAGTGATCAAATATCAGAAGCACATGACTATTTGTACTAGCAAGATTATGAGTCCGAAGTGGAGATAGATCCTGAGACCCCTCCTAACTACCATAACTTTCCTGACCCCACTCCTGAACAAGACACAGACAAGTTGGCCACTATTCTGAGAATTATGGACGACCTCAAGCTGGAAGTAACCACTATAAAAGAGGAATTAACGCAGCTTCAAATGGATTTCGTTACTTACATGGACGTAGTTAGCAACCAATTTAATGACGTTATTCAGCAGATCAACAACTTGAAGAAACCAAAGGAGTGATATTTTAGTTTTCTTTTTAATTTTAGTTTACTGCATTTCACATTGTTTCACATTATTTAAGTTTGCAATTGTTTCTTTTTGGATATTGTATTACTTTAAACTCGTTTTTGATTCAATGTTATTTTAATTTCATTCCGGTATCTCCCTTAATTATGTTTCATGTTATTTTCTATTTTGTAATCAGTCTATCATACTGCAAAAGAATTCAAAAATCACATATTCCACTGTTAAAACGCCCCCCAAGCGAACTTCTGCATTTCTGCAGAATTTGCTGGTGTGACGGTCGTCACACTCCCCTGACGGTCGTCACGCGTATTACGACCGTCACACACCCCTAAAGGTCGTCACGCGAATAAAACCCCAATTCTGTCAAAACAGAGGTTACGGACCTTTCCACCTTCACTCTCCTAATTCCCCACTTTCACACATTTAAACCCCACTACAAACCTTCTGAATCCCCTATTAACCCTCCACCATTTCATCTTCCATTTCACTATTATATATTGACCTCTGCATTCCCATACCTCTCCATCCACAGAAACTTTCTATTCTCAACCTCTACATCTCTCTCACGAAAAATGGCCAGACAAAATCGTGCAAACCCCGACTTGAGCAATATCACTTTCCGAGAAGGCGAGGCCGGCGAAAGGCAGCAGACCAACTACATAGCTTTCCATCAACGGTCGCTTCAGCCGACCCGGTATGCTCACCTGGATTCTTTGACAGAACTGGAAATTCTGGATGGCGTAACTTGGATGTTACAGAGGGCCGGAATCTGGCATCTCTGCACCAATCCCTAACCCACCTACGAGCAACTCACACTGGAGTTTCTCAGTTCCTTCGCGTATGTAACTTCACCCGGCGATACCAATCAGCTTACCGGCGCCGCTTGCTTCCGCTTGTTCGGCACCGAATATCAAGTCCCCCAAGACCGCATCGCCGTCATGTTACAGTTCCCTCACGGCGATGATGCTCATCGCCGCCCCTCCGATCAGTTCTACCAAGAAGCTTTCCCTCTATGGAACCAACTGACCGGCACCACTGCAGAAAGTTGGGACACTCTGAATGCCACTCACATCCATAACCCAACAATCCGCTACTTTCATCGCGTGCTGAGAACCACATCTTCGCTCGTGACAGTAACCACAAGGTCAACTCGAAGGAGCTGTTTTATCTCTGTTGCGTGTTTGCTTTGGAACCTGTTAACGCCGCCCCATTCCTCTTGGCTCACATTCAAGCCAATTGCAACCGCGGTTCAAAACCTTTCTATTTCGGTGGTATCATCACATCTATTGCCTTAGGCCTCGGTCTTGGCGACCGCCTCCAGACCCTCCGCCAGATGCCCCCTGTCTTCCTAGACACCGACCACTGTCGCGCCTCTCACCTAATCAGATCCCGCGCAAATGGGAAATATCATCCGGTAGTGCGAGGTCGCACTATCCAGAGCATCATCATGCCTTCTTGCACCCGAATGCATCCGCAGGACAGAGCCAACTGGCTCTTTGATCCAACTGCTCCTGCTGCCCTAACTCAGGATAATGCCCAAGAGCCCAGGGATGAAGTTCAAGAGGAGTTAGACAGAGCCGACCAGGCTGAGCCATCACAAGCAACTGCTGCCGAAGGCCCTTCCTCGCGCCACCGCCGCCGTCCCGACACCGATGACACATCCGCTGCTCTCCTCCGCTGCATCGAACAACAGAACCAGATGATGCTTATGATGGAACAGCATAACCGACGGGCTGAAGAATTTGAAGCGTGGCAGAGAGAACAAACCAGTCACATGAGGACATCTATGCAGCAGATCCGGGACGTCCATTCCGGCCTGGCCGATGACATGGCCAACCTCACTGTACGAGTCGACGGCCTCCGCGATTACATCTTCCACATCGGAGCTTTGAACCTCGAGGCATGCGACGGCAGAGCCAGAGGTAGAGGTAGAGATAGAGGAAGAGGAAGGGACTAGTAGTATTTTTCATTTCTTTTATTTTGTTTTTTCTTTCCTTTGTATTTCTCTTTTCCGTATTCTTTCAAATCAGTGAGGATACTGATTGAGATAGTGTGGGAGCAGACCGTTATTTCCCTTTTCCTGTTATTTCCCATTTCCGATTGTACTTTTTCTTTTGAATTTTCAATTTAAAGTATTTTTAATTTTGGCAAATAAAGCTCTTATATATATATCCCTCCGTTACGTGAACTCCCCGCGCTTTATCCGACATATACAAAGAAACTTTTATCCTCTCCAAAGCATCATGTGACACGCCTAAACTTTACCAAGTTTAGAATTTCCGAGAAGAAAATTTTAACAAAGCCACTACCGCCCTGACACCTTAGACCTCTGGTTTATGCGAGTCAGTCTCACTACTTACTCGTACCAAAGCCTCAAGTTTCGACTCAAACGGAGCCCCCAGTAGTTTATACGAGCAGTCAACACCATCCTAAACACTTCTAAGCAAGAAACTGATGCAAATAAGTGTGTGATCTCTAGTATGAATTCAATAATCTTGAAAGAAAAGAAAAGCCATATAGCCTGAATATAGAGACATGTCCCTTCTAAGTTAGGTGCTCCTCGCCCGAGCATTTAGCCCAACGGTACGAAACTCTTGCAGATTTATAGCAGAATGAGCATATGTGCAAAGAAAAATCAAACTAGCAAAAAGATCATAGTCACCAACAGGTTTGCTTGCCATGAACGTGTATGGACTGTTAGAACACAGATTGGTTCTTAATAATATCTCTTTGTTTTGATGATAACTATTAGGAAATTTTTATATTTAAGAATTATACACTCTAAAATTTGTTTGAGAGTTTTACTGCAGATTGAAATGAAATTAACTCTCTAGAAGCAAATCTAAATTGTATACAAGAAGTTATCTTGACTCTGAAGCGCCAGATGCATTCATTAGAATATTCTGATTGCTATTTACAGAAGATTCTGAGCGTAGTCTCCAGAAGGATCTGAAGCAAGAAGCTCCAGAAGATTCTGAAGCAGAAGCATCTGAAGCTAGTCAGAAGCATCTGAAGCTAAGAAGAATATTGTATGAAGAGTTTCTCAAAGCATAGTTTCTACAGAAGTTTCTGAAAGTACTAAAGCTGCCAAGTACTGAAGTTTTGTGACAAATATGCTCTGATAATCAACACGCTGAAAGCACACATGCTGCATAAGACTCTGATACAGCAAAGTTCTGTACATCATTAGAAGACTCTGACTCAATCAAATTCTGAGGAACTTGCTGAAAACTGAAGAAGAAATATTCAAAGAATATATCTGTTGGAGTAAATCAAACGTCTCTTTCCTCATTTGTGCTAGACACAAGAACACAGACAAAAAGGATTTTTCTGTGCTATCTACTTCTAGGAAAGGTCACTTGATGTGAAGACAAAAAGGCCCAGACCTTTTTGGGACTCTCTTCTCAATGCTCAGCTTCATTGGATCAGCTGCCTATAAAAGGAAGACTCCACCAAATTCCTCAGTTACACAATTTGCTGAAAAGAAATCATATTATTCAAAGCTCTCATTCTTTCATATTCTTCTTAGAATTATTTGTACTTAAACTTAAGAGAAAAATCACTGTTGTGATAAAAGCTTTTTAGAAGCATTCATACTCTTGTATTTGATTTACATTGATTGTAAAGATTTTTCCTTAAGAGGATTCTGTTGGAATCAGTAGCTCTTGAGAAGACTAAGAACAGTTGTTCTTAGGTGTTACTATTGTAATCTGTTTGATTAAATAGTGGATTAAGTCCTTGTTGAGAAAGGCAAATCACTCTTGGAATGGTGGACTGGAGTAGTTGAGTTCAACGAACCAGGATAAAAATAATTGTGTTTTATTTCTAAGTTTTAATCTTTCATACTTATTCAACCCCCCTTCTAAGTATTATCTCACCTTCAGTTGGTATCAGAGCTCCAGTTCTGTGTGTGCTATCACTTAACAGTGTCAGTAAAGATCCAGAGAGAAATACTTTGATATATATTTATTTGTTACAATGGCTGATAATACAATATCCAATATTAACAATAAATATGAAGAAAGGGACAGGATCAACACCAAACCCCCTATGTTTGATGGGGAGAAATTTGATTACTGGAAAGACAGAATTGAGAGTTTTTTCCTAGGATATGATGCTGATCTATGGGATCTAGTCATAGATGGATATGTCCATCCCACAGATGGGAATGGCAAAAAGATAGACAGAAAATCTATGACAGATGCTCAGAAGAAAGATTTTAGAAATAATCACAAAGCCAGGACTATATTATTGAATGCAATTTCACATACTGAGTATGAAAAAATTACAAACAGGGAAACTGCTTTTGATATGTTTGAATCCCTAAAAATGACTCATGAGGGAAATTCTCAAGTTAAGGAGACAAAAGCTCTGGCTCTGATCCAGAAGTATGAGGCTTTCAAGATGGAAGACTCTGAATATGTTGAAGCCATGTTCTCCAGATTTCAGATCCTCACAGCTGGGCTGAAAGTTCTGGACAAGGGATACTCTACATCTGATCACGTAAAGAAAATCATCAGAAGTCTGCCTACCAGATGGAGACCAATAGTGACTGCCTTGAAGATGGCTAAAGATCTGAACAAGATCTCTCTAGAAGAACTCATCAACTTGTCGCTTGCGCGAAAATAAGGTGCTGGCACAACAGAAGAGTCGCCACCTTTCGTTATTTATCCCTCAGAGCGGGAAAGGAAACGATCGGAAAAACCTGACGAAAAAGGGTAAGACAAGGTCGTCACAACCGTTGTCTGGATTCGGGAGTCGGTTACGCAAGGGGAAGGTATTAGCACCCCTCACGTCCGTCGTACTCGACGGGATCCTCGCTTGTTGTGTTTACTTGGACGGGTTGGTTTTATTCTATCTACCTATCAAGGCTGGCTGAAAAAGAAAAGAAAAATGACTCGGCAAAGCGTCGCACTTTATGCCTACGTATTCTCATCAGAGAATGAGAAATCAGAGTCAACGTAGTTTGGCCTACGAAGGGTTATGGGGGAAGGTAGCTCGCCAAGACATCGCCAACTTGTGCCTACGTACTCTCAACAGGCATGAGAGATCAGAGCTCACGTAGTTCGGGAAACTACGGTTTATTTCCTGTCTTTTACGAAAGAAGTGTTTTTTATTGTGTTTGCAATTTCAACCGCACTAGAGACTATGACCTGAGAGTGAATGCGTCGCATGTCACCCAAAGGGTACCATACTAAACATCCAGACTGTGGAAAAGAAACTCTTCCACAATCCTTTCTCAGATAGCTTAAGGCTCGTAACGTACGACAGAAATCATTCATGATTACTGTATCTTAAACTGTTTTGAGATGAGAAGAGAACATGCCCAACTAGGAGGGAGACTATCAAGTCCTACTGTTGTCATACCATGGATTCATCCTATGGTTGAGGTTTGAACAGGGAACTCCTAGAAGTTGTCATGCATAGGTTTCAACCTAAAATTCTATCATCAAGTCCTTAACAAAGGAAATAAGAGTCCCAAGGGATCATGTCAATGATACACCAAAACAGACAAAGCATCAGCTTAACAGTAAAATGCATGCAATGCAAGTGAAGGAGGAAATGTGTGTGGGGCTTCAGCCTCCACAAGCTCATCTCAACCTCAAGCCAGAATGAATAACAGTAATCATACTGAAATATAAACAACATGCTATCAAGCAATAAACAGTAAACTGCAATCATACAGATGAAATGAAATGAAATGCCATCAGGCAAACAAACCACATGGGCAAGGGAGATGGGCTCTACCGAATACCCGCAAGCAAAGCCACACAGTAACAATACAAGCAGAGGGAGCAACTCAACCTCTAGTGCAATCATGCTCCTAGATTCTACTTATTCTAGATATGAACTTATTCTAATGCATCAAGCAAGTCAAACAAAACACATCAATACAGAAAAACACAGAAGAAAGCAGATCAACTCCTCTCTCAACTCCAAGCCTCAGCTTTTCCAACAGCAACTCAGTCTTCAGACTTCAATCACTCTTGACAAATATCAATTTGCTTTTCCAGGTTTCAACCCTACAACATAAGTTTCAACTTATCTTCTCCTTTAAGCCTCAGCTTCTTGATCAGCTCCACCTTCAGGCTTCACTATCAATCATGAGTGTCAACTTGGCTCCTTCAGGATCTCCAGGTGTCAAAGTAAGTATCAACTTCCTTTGTTCTTCAAGCTTCAGCTCTTCAGAATCAATCTCAATCACTTAGAAGTGTCAACTTCTTCCTTCAGTCTTTACCTCATCTTCAGGAGTCTTCAAGTATCAACTTGCTCTTGCTGCTCTTCAAGCTTCAGCTGGAATGACAATGCTCAAGGATTCATCCTCTTATATACTCTTCATTGAAGTCTTCATCTTCAAACTCAGACTCAACATCTCTCAAGACAATCAAACCAGAGAAAATCACTTACTGGATAAGCTGGGGATATTGAACTGCTTATTGACCACCAAAGGTGACCTATAAGGGTTCAACATCAAAGGAATGGTTCCCTCAAAAGTTCTACTTCCTAGGTACATCACTTATCCCTCCAAAGGAGAGAGGTGTATACCATGGAAGGACTTTGAATCATAGGGAGGAATGAAGGTGAATGATACCATCCATGTTTGAGAAAGAAGTTATCTAAGTCTACACTCTTCCTAATCCCTAACCCTAAAACAAAACAAAAATAAAAAAGATCAAGCTCTCAAGCTCCTCAATGCATCTTCAAATCTTCTACTATGCTCCTCAATGCTCCACAATGAGATACCAAGCTTTCCAAGCTCACAAAGCAAAGCAAACTAAAGCAAACATGCCCTAAAGGCAACACAAACAATCAACCAATACAAAAATTAACTAAAAATAGCATACTACTATATTAAATCCTAATATAATTTCTAAGGGATCCTACATACCTACCCTTAAGACCCATATATGCCCCATGGTCTAAATTGTCCTAAAAACCCAAAATCTAAAGTTATTATGGACCTATGTTGAAGTTTAACCTAATTCTACACAACCTAATAGCATCTAATCAAAACTATCCTAAAAATCATCACAAAAATATGGAATTAATCCAGGGGGAAGCTAAAACATATATCTAACTATCCTGAAAAGATTGACCTAAAAATATTAAGGGAGCTACTTAAACTAAAATCTACAAAATCATATATAAATATAAAAGAGTTAAAAAGCAATAAAAGAAGAAAATATGCAAAAAATACTAAAATGCATGGAATGACAAATGTTTTTATTTTATATTTTTCTAGACAAAAATATGAAAAGGGAGAAAAAACTCCCATGACAAAATATTGATTTTTCAATTTAATATGATTTTCTAAAGTTTGGAATAAAATGGAGAAAAAATAATATGGAAACATGGAGATGGGGTGTGAACAGTAATGATATGCAGTTCATTTTATTGATGGGCCCAGATAGGGGGGTCTGAATATCAAGCGCGCTTGGGCCCATTTTAATTCAGAAAAACAATTGGAAAATCAAAAGAAAAAGACGCGGTGCCAAAAGCAATGCAATATAGTTATAAATCCACTGGGCCTCGTATGGGGGGTGGGGATAGCATGATCACTCAAAGCCCAGAACCCTTGCTTTAATGAAACGCAGCGTTGCGCTGCTTTCAGAAATTCCCTCCTAAAACGAGATTAAATCTTGCGCATTGGATCAGGTCTTGAGTCAATTGGTCAGCGTGCATCTCACGGTCCTAACTTCATCTTCTTCCTTGGGTTAGGGTTTTGAGAATCCTCCATGGAAATACAGAGTTCATGCACCAAACTTCCTCCAACTCGTGTGGCCTCAAATCAGCACCAAATCTCAAAATTTAAAACACAAAGTTGATCCATTTTTCACTCTGATCACGCCTATGGTATTAGAATGCATTGAACAGGCCTCTATCATGCAACCCGATAGTGAATCCAACTTAATCTCAAAATATGACCAATCTTCCACTTCAACCAAACTCAAATTTCTTTGCATCAAAATGATCCTTGCATTACCCTAATCAAAACCAGCTAATAATCTTGCATTAACACTCCTTAAATCACACGTTCTTGCTCCATCAAGAAATGATGTCCATGGCTGAAACTTCTCCAATTGATCCTAAACTCTTCATACATGATCACCTAGTTGTCTCTAACAATTCTATACTAATAACTTAACCTAACCATGCCTAGATTATGAGGTGAAAGGGATTTTGCAAACCTGGCTTCTTGATATGGCAGATGATGAAACCCTTGCTTTCAAGGCTTGAAACTCTTCAAGAATAATCCTTGGATGATGAAAACTCTTCTGTTTGCAAAAGATTGGAGGGAGAGAGCTTGTACTTCAAGATTCGATGGTAATTGCCTTCTTGCAAATTCAATGTGAACACCTTCAATCTTCCATCAATGGAGCTTCAATTCAGCATGCACACACTCAGAAGGATCTATGGAAAAGGTTCGTGGAGAAAAAATGGAGGGAAATGAAGAAGAATGAAGAGATTGAATGTGACTTGCAATGGAAGCTTTTGGATTTCACTCTCTCTTTCATGCACCAATTAACACCAACCTTGCATCTGAGCAAGTTGTATTCATCTTATAGAGTGGTTTAGGAACCTCTAGAACCATCTAGAACAGTCCAATGAGAAAATGAAGTTTTCATGTCATGGTATTTTGAATTCTCATTCTCCTTACATGGTATCTCATGCCAAAACCCTTTTAATCTTTGTAACCAACTTGAATTTATCCCCCACATGATATTTTGGATGAGTTACAATGCATAAGTACCTTGCTTATTGAGTTTTGCCTTGTTTTGGTTTGGTACCTTAAGATGCAAGTAATCAAATTCCAAAGCAGCCCTATGATGCAAGCCTCAAATCAAACTTGTGGCTGAACCATTGTTCTTAGAATGTCATTTGGAGTCAAAATGACCTATCACATGACATGGTTTGGACTTATAACTTGGGATTTCCATTTTTCAAATTCACTTGAATTAACTTATGCCTCGTTTTTAGGCCATTTTTATCACTTTTTGATATGAGCCTTTTCAACATCTCATGACCTCCCTACTAGCCTTAAAACATCATTCTAAGCAAGTTTTATGTTGAAGATTTTTCCATTTGAAGCTTGGAAGTAGGAGATATGGCCTTATGCTTGAAATGACCTATAACTTCCAAATGACCAAAATGCCCTTGGCTTGTCAAAGCCATAAGTTGAGTTCTACAAATCCTATCAAGGACTTCTAGTACTTTCTAGAAATCTAAGAAGATGCTCTTAAACATTCATGTTGACCAAGAGTTCATAGGAATCATCCTACTAGGGCAGAAGTTGTCTGCAAGTTGGGTGACTTTCAAGGACCCAGATTCACATACCTCAGATGACCTGTAATTTGTCAAAACCATAACTTGAGCTCTACAAATCCTATCAAGGACTTCTTGTACTCAAATTAAAGCTAAGAACAAGCTTTACAATATTCATGTTGTGGGGAAGATGATATGACTATCACATCTTGAGCTAAACTGCCTTGAAGATAGGGATCAAACTAGGGGATTTTACACTGTCAATCCTTAGAAACCCTAGCTTAAAACTTCTCAAACTCCTCAATCATGATGAGTTGGTCTAGGAATCATCCTTACAACACTTCAATGCATCATTCCATAATCACATGGCTCTTGGATTAGGTCTCAACCCTCTCCAAATCATCAGTTGACCTAGGGTTGACCCAGTCAAACCCTAATTCTACCACTCATGGTTGAATCTTCTGAATTCTTGTACAATGAACTCTCTAGGCTTCATGATGGATTTCAAGACATCTCATAAGCTTTCTCAAAACTTTAAGTCCATTCTCAAAGTCTCAGAATCATCTGAGGAGCTCCCACAACTCTCAAGTTATGAAGCACACCACCCTGGTTTCAACCAATTCCTCTGAGGATCTCTTGAGTTCTCTGACAAAGGTATCAACCTTTGATCCTTTGAATAACCTTCTTGGCTAGATTCATAGTCTCATACAACTCTTGATGGGTAAATAAATGTTGGTCAAATTTTGGGGTGCAACAGCTGCCCCTATTCAAACGGCTTGAACCTGACTGGGTGAGGAGCGAACGGCTCTCAGCCAATCAAGGTGCGAGACGGTTGAATACCGATAAACCCGGAAATTTGCCAACTGCATAAGCACACAGTGGGAACAAATCTTCGAACACTGAAACAATAGATGCACGACAACTAACTGGAGAAGTACTGATCTGACATCGCCGTCAGTTATCCACATTAAATTCCCTTGACATCGTCATCAGACAACCAAAACACCCAACATCGCCGCTGGAAGACTAAATCACCTGACGTCGCCGTCAGAAACAAACATACCCAACATCGCCGGTGGAAACGAGCAGATCTGACATAGCCGTCGGACCACCAAAATACCCAACATCGCCGCTGGAGAACTAAATCATCAAAGACTTTGACATCGCCGTCAGAAACAAACGTCCAACATCACTGCTGGAGAATTGAAGAATTTGAGAAACACCCAACATCGCCGCTGGAAAACTAAATCAACTGACATCGCCGCCAGACACAAACATCCAACATCGCCGCTGGAGGACTAAAGAACCTGACATCGCCGCCAGAAACAAACAAAACACCCAACATCGCCGCTGGAAAACTGAATCATCTGACATCGCCGCCAGAAACAAACAAAACACCCAACATCGCCGCTGGAAAAATAAATCACCTGACATCGCCGCCAGAAACAAACATAACTCTGAGAAACACCCAACATCGCCGCTGGAAAACTAAATCAACTGACATCGCCGCCAGACACAAACATCCAACATCGCCGCTGGGACAACAAAGAAACTGACATCGCCGTCGAACAACCAAAAGACCCAACATCGCCGCTGGAAAGATAAATCACCTGACAATACCGCCAGCAACAAACAAATATCCAACATCGCCGCTGGAAACAAACAAGATACCCAACCTCGCCGCTGGAAAAACTAATTCATCTGACATCGCCGTCGGACAACCGAAACACCCAACATCGCCGCTGGAGAACTAGATCACCTGACATCGCCGTCAGCAACAAACAAATATCCAACATCGCCGCTGGAGAACTAACATAATCTGACCTCGCCGTCAAAAACAAACATCCAACATCGCCGCTGGAAACAAACATAATCTGACCTCGCCGCCAGAAACAAACATCCAACATCGCCGCTGGAGAACTATAATCTGACCTCGCCGTCAGGGCGAAGAAACTTCATTGGGGAATTGGTCACACGGTAACCGGTACTACATAGTTGATCATGCCATCAGGCATTCAGAGGACACTGTCGGGCATCAGTCGGAATTCAACCATCAGGTTGATCATGCCATCAAGCATTCCAAGAAACTGTCGGGCATCAGTCGGACTTCATCAGTAATTCGGGAATAGAATTCTTGGTCACTCATGAGCCAACTGGGAATATCTAAACCACTGCCATCAGGCACTCCGCATCAGCTGAGAGAACTGCTTCATTAACACGGTCAGATTTCAATCCTGGAGTCTTCAAAGGAGGTTTCAACTTCGCCGTTGGAAAACCTGTTGGGGAGGACGCTTCGCCGCTGGGGAATCTGGAGAACTATCAAGCAACTCCGCTCCGGGGGTCCAGAAATCATTCTGGATAAATCAACTCTGCTGAGGGCTTCAAGAATCATCTTGGGCAAATAACTCCGTCGGGGACTTTCAAGAATCATCTTGAACCGATAACCATTCTGGAGACTTCAGGAATCATCCTGAGCGAACACTCTGTTGGGGACTCCAGGAATCATCCTGGGCAACTTTTGCCGGGGACAAACCAATCATGGCTTGAGCAGCTTCCAAGGATTCGGCTCTCTTGGGGCTTCAGGAATCATCCTGGGCAACCTTCACTGGGGACTCTATTGGGGTCTTAAGAATCATCTTAATCAAATGGCCCTGCTGAGGAATTCAAGAATCATCTTGAACTGAAGACTTCGCTGGGGATCTCAAGAATCATCTTGAGCAAGCGACTTTGTTGGGGAGACTGTCAGGAATCATCCTGAGCAATCAATTCTTGTGGCGGAATACCTGCAAAACAAGAACGGTACCAACCTAGATCATGTTTGTTATGCATATGCTTCGGCAATAGCACAATGCTCCACACGGTGGAAATGCTATGCATTTATGATAAATGATATGCAATCATGCACAATGATGCGATCCCGTCAGCAAAATAAATGCCGAAGGGAAATCCTCCTGTCAAGGGGAAAGAACTACTCAGATAGAGGAATCATCCTGCTGAGGAGAACATGGTCGCGCCAATATCAATTGGACTCCGCAGGGGACACAACTTCAGTTGACTGCTGCGGGAGAAACAACTTCAGTTGACTGCTGCAGGGGGACGAAGCTCTACGAGAACTTGGACCTGCTGAGAGAAAGCGATGTCAATCGCGGGAGTGAACTGCGTGGCCTTCATGGCTACTCTTCTGGGGGTAACAACTCTGTGGGGAAACAACTTCAGCTGCTCCACACTCTGCTGGGGAAAACCACTCATGGTCTGATCAACTTCCAAGGATTCGGCTCTCTTGGGTATCTGCAAACTCGGCGGGGGAAGAAGAAATCATTCTGCTTCGCTGGAGAGAGTACGACTCTGGGGGAAATACAACATCAATTGTTCAACGCTCTACTGGGGAAAACCAATCATGGTCCCATCCGCTTCGCTGGAGAGTACAACTCTGCGGGAATCTCAATTCCGCTGGGGAAGAAGGAATCATCCGACTTCGGGGGAGAGTACAACTCTGGTGGGGAATTTCAATTCCGCTGGAGACTTCAGTCTAGCACCATTAATTGCTGCATACTTTGGCGTACGAACAGTTTCCTACGAAACCTGCACTTGTGACCCGGTGCGGGGGAAGAAGTCATGCTTCGCGCTTGACTCAGCTGAGGAGATGACGTTCCTCCGGGATGCGTCTGCTTGGGAAAAGAGAATCATCTCTGCCCGGGGAGACATATCAATGCTCGCGATCTAGTGTTCAGACTCTGCGGGGAGCTGCTACTGAACTCTGCTAGGGAAAGAGGAATCATCCTGCTTCAGGGATGCGCACGGCGCACTGTCTGGAATATGCTACACGTGTAACAACACAAACAAACAGACAAGATACCCTTCACAAAGGGACCTATCAAGGTTAATATCTCGTGACAATATCCAAGTATTTAATTGTTTCAATAATCAGTGGCCTAGGACAGTATGTTTATGTATGCGCATTTTATCAAAAACGTCGGCGTTCTTTTTCGCAAACAAAACAGGTAAATGCTAAACAGGCAAACAGAATTGCTGAATAGTATGCATTTTATTGATAATGAACCCCTGAATGGGTAAAAATGTTTTACAACAGATGCAAGCTCCTGGAATGAGGAAGTCGCGCAAAAATAAAACATAAATATACATCAGTATATACAAATGTCGGCGATGAGGCGCGGACGAACACCATGAGTTGATCCTTCTATGACCCACTCGACTTCGATACTTCTCCGACGCTTCAGCTTCGGAAGAGATTGATTCAGATGAACGGCCCTCAGGTCCTCCAACCCACTAAACAATGAAAGTCCACTCGCGGAACGCAGTCATTTGCTTTTTCAAATCCCTAACTTTTGCGTGAACCGCCCTTTACGGGTTTTCAGTTCACCGGAATACCCTTTTTTTCCGAAGCCGCCCAGTGTAGGTTTTCGACTTCGCGGGTGTACATTTTTTCAATATATCCCTAATTTTTGCCCGAACCTTTTATTCTGTTTTTGGTTCGCCGGGATGCCCCTTTTTTGCCTGGACTCTCTTTTTTGTCCAGCGGGTCGCTTTCAAGCAAAGTATTTTTTAACTGCGTCCGCGTTCACCGGGGATGCAAAATCTTCACCATCCATCGTGGATAACAACAAAGCTCCTCCCGAGAAGACCTTGCTGACGACGTACGGACCTTCGTAATTCGGAGTCCACTTGCCCCGGTGATCGGAGTGTGGCGGAAGAATCTTCTTCAGGACGAGATCACCCGTCTGAAAGCTTCTAGGACGCACCTTCTTATCATAAGCTTTCTTCATTCGGCTTTGGTACAGACGACCAAATGCAATCGATGCTAACCTCTTCTCGTCCATCAGGCTGAGTTGGTTCAGATGATTCGTAATCCATTCTGCCTCGTCGAGTTTCACATCAACCAAAACTCGCAAAGAAGGGATCTCCACTTCTAACGGTAGGACAACTTCCATACCGTACACCAAGGAGAAAGGAGTTGCCCCGATTGAAGTACGTACCGTTGTACGATAACCGTGCAATGCGAATGGCAGCATCTCATGCCAATCTTTGTATGTCACAACCATCTTCTGAATAATCTTCTTTATGTTCTTATTGGCGGCTTCGACGGCGCCATTCATCTTCGGCGTGTAAGGTGATGAGTTGTGGTGTTCAGTCTTGAAGCTCTGGCACAGCTCCTTCATCATCTTGTAAAACAAATTCGAACCATTATCAGTAATGATCCGCTCGGGAATTCCGTAACAACAGATGATGTCCCTCTTTATGAATTTAGCCACCACCTGCTTGGTCACATTAGCATACGAGGCTGCCTCCACCCACTTGGTGAAGTAGTCGATAGCTACCAGAATGAAACGATGACCATTGGATGCAGTGGGCTCGATCTTGCCTATCATGTCGATGCCCCACATGGAGAACGGCCACGGGGAGGATATAACATTCAACGGGCATGGTGGCACATGAACTTTATCAGCATAAATCTGGCATTTATGACATCTCTTCGCGAATCTGAAGCAATCCGACTCCATAGTCAGCCAGTAGTATCCTGCTCTCAGGATCTTTCTCGTCATGGCATGCCCGCCGGCGTGCGTACCAAATGTGCCTTCGTGGACTTCTTCCATGAGCATACTCGCCTCTTTCTCATCTACACATCTGAGTAGCACGAGATCGTGGTTTCTCTTATACAACACTCCATCAGGATTGAGATAAAAATTGCCAGACAGCCTCCTCAGAGTCTTCTTATCCTGGGTTGACGCACCCGCAGGATACTCCTTAGTCATAAGGAAAGTCTGGATGTCGTGGAACCATGGCTTGCCGTCGGCGGCATCCTCGACTGCAAAGACAAATGCCAGTCTATCAAGACGCGAAAGCACAATTCTTGGAGCCTCATTCCAAAAATTGACTTTATACATTGAAGCCAACGTGGCTAAGGCATCAGCCATCTGATTTTAGGCCCTGGGCACATGATGGAGTTCCACTCGATCGAAGAATGGAAGTAGCCTTCTGGCATAATTCATGTACGGCACCAAATTTGATTGACGAGTCTCCCACTCCCCTTTAATTTGGTTGATCACAAGCGCTGAGTCACCATATACGTCTAGATTCTTGATTCTCAAATCAATTGTCTCTTCTAGACCCATGATGCATGCTTCATACTCCGCCTCATTGTTGGTAACTGGAAACGTCAGTCTCGCAGTAAACGGGATGTGGGATCTGTGGGGAGTCGTGATGATAGCCCCGATGCCACTTCCATAGGAATTAACCGCCCCATCGAATATCAATTTCCACTGGGATTTCCTATCTGGCCCCTCGCCGGGCAGCGGCTCATCGCAATCCTTCGCTTTGAGAAAAATAATATCCTCGTCAGGGAATTCGAACTTCATCGGCTGGTAGTCCTCGATCGGCTGTTCGGCAAGGTAATCAGACAATACGCTTCCCTTAATGGCCTTCTGGGACACGTACTGAATATCATATTCTGTTAACACCATTTGCCATCTGGCAATTCTGCCCGAAAGAGCCTGCTTCTCGAAGACGTACTTGATCAGATCCATCTTCGAAATTAGCATAGTGGTATGATTGAGCATGTACTGTCGTAGACGTTTGGCAGCCCAAGCTAGTGCACAACACGTCTTCTCCAGCATCGAGTATCGAGATTCACACTCAGTGAACTTTTTACTCAGGTAGTAAATGGCATGCTCTTTTCTGCCCGTCTCGTCGTGCTGACCGAGAACACACCCCATACTATTCTCTAGAACCGTCAGGTACATGATTAAAGGCCGTCCAGCCACTGGGGGTATCAAGATTGGAGGTTCTTGAAGATACTGCTTTATCTTGTCGAATGCCTTCTGACAATCCTCATTCCAAGTAATCGCCTGATCTTTCTTTAAAAGCTTGAACATCGGTTCACAAGTGACCGTGAGCTGAGAGATAAACCTTGCAATGTAGTTTATTCGGCCCAAGAAACCACGAACTTCTTTTTCTGTTTTCGGCGCTGGCAATTCTTGAATGGCTTTTATTTTCGCAGGATCAACCTCGATACCTCGTTCGCTAACGATAAACCCCAGTAACTTTCCGGACCGCACTCCGAAAGTGCATTTGTTAGGATTCAGCCTCAACCTGAACTTCCTAAGCCTCTCAAAAAGCTTCAATAAGTTGACCAGATGCTCTTCCTCCGTTTGGGACTTCGCAATCATGTCATCAACATAGACCTCGATCTCATGATGAATCATGTCATGAAACAAAGTTACCATTGCTCGCTGGTAAGTGGCCCCTGCGTTCTTCAGACCGAAGGGCATTACCTTATAGCAAAATGTTCCCCAGGGGGTGATAAACGTCGTTTTCTCCATGTCCTCCGGCGCCATCTTGATCTGGTTGTAACCGGAGAAGCCATCCATGAACGAAAACACGGAGAACTGGGCTGTGTTGTCGACCAACACATTCATATGAGGCAACGGGAAATCATCTTTAGGGCTCGCCCTATTCAAATCCCGATAATCGACGCACATGTGTACCTTACCGTCCTTCTTCGGTACAGGCATTATATTGGCGACCCACGAAGGGTAAGTGGTGACCGCTAAGAAGCCAGCATCAAGCTATTTCTGCACTTCTTCT